>CAWUFW010006034.1:207500-807500 GCA_963921515.1 Calotriton arnoldi | reverse complement strand
GAAAGATCACATCTGAGAATAGTGTAACCAGGAGGGACGGCTTCTACCAAGTCAGGGCCAAAGTCATCCCTTGCCTAGGTCTCCGTAATAAAAAGGCAGACAAGGTTGAGCATTTCAATAGTCAAGGCAATTTCAGATTTATGCTTAATCATGGAGCATGCGGTAATTAATGCCCACGAAAACAGCTAGCCTTAGGCCCTACCCCTGGCGAGCTACCCTCCCCCAACCGCTGGGACATGCTAAGAGTTCCTGGGATGGTGGCTGCAACATTAATAGGGCTAAATTGGCAATGCTGACAATGCTCAGCCTCCCCGGTTGTCAGGTTGTGCTTCTCCAAACAAGCCTCATGTTGATTCTTGGGGCTCCACTGTAAGAGCTGGGCCCTTGAGTATGTTCTTACAATAGAGCATTTGTCCTCAGGGTTAAAACGGGCAGTGTCCCTGGCCCCTGGCGCCATCCAGACGCGTGCAGATGGGCTTGCCTTAGGCGCGCCAGCTGCGCGTTGGCGCCCGCATACTACTAAATCGGAGGGGCCCTAATGGATTGCAGCTGGTCCGCCCTGTCCAAGATGGCGGGTGCGGAAGGTCAGGAAATAGGAAAATGAGCCTTTCAGCTCCCTCCACACTAACGGGAAACTGCAGCGGGCCGGGAGCTGAAATGAAGCGTGACCGAGATCCCAACAGGAATCCCTCCAGCAGGAGTCCCCCGAGAATCCCCCAAGGTAAAGAGAATATCCGAGCCGGGCCGCAAATATAGGCTAAAATGAGCACAATAACATCAACTAACATGAGCACAAAACAAAATTCAATAAAAGCTCAAAACAAAAAAAAATTAGAGCTTAAAATCGGCAGAGTCTCTACTTGCCAGCTGTTTCA
Organism: Calotriton arnoldi; assembly: GCA_963921515.1. Classification (NCBI taxonomy): domain Eukaryota; kingdom Metazoa; phylum Chordata; class Amphibia; order Caudata; family Salamandridae; genus Calotriton; species Calotriton arnoldi. Next base: position 806,625 of record CAWUFW010006034.1, on the reverse strand, counting down.
CTGCGCGTCGGCGCCCATATGCTACTAAATAGGAACGGCCCTAATGGATTGCAGCTGGTCCGCTCCTTCCAAGATGGCAGGTGCAGAAGGTCAGAAAAGAGGAAAATTAGCATTTCAGCTCCCTCCGCACAAACGGGAAACCGCGGTGGACCGAGGAGCTCAAATGAAGTGTGACCGACATCCCAACAGGAATCCCTCCAGCAGGAGTTCCCCAAGAATCCCCCAAGGTAAAGAGAATATCCGAGCCGGGTTGCAAATAAAGACTAAAATGAGCACAATAACATCAACCAACATGAACACAAAACAAAAGTCAATAAAAGCTCAAAACAAAAAGAAATTAGAGCTTCAAATCAGCAGAGTCTCTAGTTGCCAGCTGTTCTGCTGGACGTCGGTGCCCGTATGCTACTAAATCGGAGCTGCCCTAATGGATTACAGCTGGTCTGCCCCGTCCAAGTTGGCAGGTGCAGAAGGTCAGGAAAGAGGAAAATTAGCTTTTCAGCTCCCTCCGCACAAACGGGGAACCGCAACGGACCAGTGAGCTGAAATGAAGTGTTATCGTGATCCCAACAGGAATCCCTCCAGCAGGAGTCCCCCGAGAATCCCCCAATGTAAAGAGAATATCCAAGCCGGGCCACAAATAAAGGCTAAAATGAGCACAATAACATCAACTAACATGAACACAAAACAAAAGTCAATAAAAGCTTAAAAAAACATAAAGAAATTAGAGCTTAAAATCGGCAGAGTCTCTACTTGCCAGCTGTTCCGCATAACACTTTCCATTCTCATTTGCACATGATACACCTATCATATGCAGTTTTGTATGTCAATGTACTAAGTCCCTAATGTTACATTTAGGTTGTCAATTGATTTGGACAGTTGCCCTGTATGCCAACAGTGAGGGGCATATTTATGGGCCCCTGCTGCACCTGTTACATCATCTGTTCAGACCTTCCTGTGGTGCAGGTTTATTCACCTTATTAACAATGCAGGATTACTCTACTTCATGTGGCTTAACACTGCATTGTGGACAAGTCAATCAATCAATCAATCAATCAATAAGAACATTTGTAAAGCACGCTACTTACCCGTGAGGGTCCCAAGGTGCGGGGGGAGGTGGGGAATGCTGCTACTGCTCGAAAAGCCAGGTCTTGAGGAGTCTTCTGAAGGTCAGCAGGTCTTGGGTCTGCCGAAGGGGGATGGGGAGGGTGTTCCAGGTCTTGGCGGCGAGGTGGGAGAACGATCTGCCGCCGAATGTCGCTCTTCAGATGCGGGGGATAGTGGCGAGGGCGAGGTCCGCGGAGCGAAGCTGGCGGTTGGGGGTGTAGAAGCTGAGTCGTCTGTTGAGGTATGCTGGTCCGGTGTTGTGGAGTGCCTTGTGTGCGTGGGTGGGGAGCTTGAAGGTGATCCTCTTGTTGACGGGGAGCCAGTGCAGGTCTCTCAGGTGGGGTGTGATGTGGCTGTGGCGAGGGATGTCGAGGATCAGGCGTGCTGAGGCGTTCTGAATGCGTTGAAGTTGTTTCAGGAGTTTGGCCGAGGCTCCTGCGTAGAGGGCATTTCCGTACTCCAGCCTGCTGCTGACGAGGGCCTGGGTGACTGTTCTTCTCATTTCGGTGGGGATCCACCTGTAGATTTTGCGGAGCATGCGGAGGGTGTTGAAGCAGGAGGATGAGACGGCGTTGACCTGCTTTGTCATGGAGAGGGTGGAGTCGAGGATGAACCCTAGGTTGCGTGCATGGTCGGTGGCTGTTGGAGCTGTTCCCAGTGCGGTCGGCCACCAGGAGTCGTCCCAGGCCGAGGGGGTGGATCCGAGGATGAGGACTTCCGTCTTGTCCGAGTTTAGCTTCAGTCGGCTGTTCTTCATCCACTCAGCGACGGCTTTCATTCCTTCGTGGAGGTTGGTTTTGGCGGTGTGGGGGTCCTTGGTGAGGGAGATGATCAGCTGGGTGTCGTCGGCGTATGAGATGATGTTGAGGTCATGCGGTCGGGCGACGTGGGCGAGCGGTGCCATGTAGATGTTAAACAGTGTTGGGCTGAGGGATGAGCCTTGGGGTACGCCGCAGATGATCTCGGTGGCTTCGGAGCGGAAAGGGGGGAGGCGGACGCTCTGGGTTCTGCCGGAGAGGAAGGAGGTGGTCCAGTCCAGGGCCTTCTCTTGGATCCCAGCGTCATGGAGGCATGTGCGTAGGGTGCGGTGGCAGACCGTGTCGAAGGCGGCTGACAGGTCCAGGAGGATGAGGGCCGCAGTTTCTCCGTTGTCTAGCAGGGCCCTGATGTCATCGGTGGCGGCGATGAGGGCAGTTTTGGTGCTGTGGTTGCTGCGGAACCCGGACTGGGACGGGTCCAGGATGCTGTTCTCCTCGAGGTAGCGGGTCAGTTGTTTGTTGACGGTCTTCTCGATGACCTTCGCTGGGAACGGGAGCAGGGAGATGGGCCGGAAGTTCTTGAGGTCCTTGGGGTCAGCCTTGGGTTTTTTGAGTAAGGCGTTGATCTCGGCGTGCTTCCAGCTCTCTGGGAAGGTTGCTGTCTCGAAGGAGATGTTGATGGCTTTCCGGAGATGGGGTGCGATGGTTGTGCTAGCTTTGTTGAAGATGTGGTGTGGGCATGGGTCTGACGGAGATCCGGAGTGGATGGTGCTCATGATTTTGATGGTGTCGTTGTCGCTTATGTTGGCCCAGGAGAGCAGGGGGTCGGTGCGGATGGTGGTCGTGGGGGCGGAGGTCTCAGTGGTTGTCGGGGCGGTCGTGGCGTTGAAGCTGTCGTGGATGTCTGCGATCTTGCGATGAAGTAGGTGGCAAGGGAGTCGCATAGGTCTTGCGAAGGTGGGATGTCGTTGGTGTTGGAGTTTGGGTTGGAGAGTTCCTTCACGATGTTGAAGAGCTCTTTGCTGTTGTGTGCGTTGTTGTCTAGGCGGTCTTTGAAGGAGGCCCTTTTGGCGGATCTGATGAGGTGATGGTGTCTGCGGGTGGCGTCCTTGTGGGCTGCGTAGCTGTCCGGTGTCCGTTCACGGTGCCAGTTCTTCTCTAGCTTTCGGCAGGTTTGTTTGGAGGCCTGGAGGTCTTCAGTGAACCAGCTGGCTTTCTTGCTGGTGTGACTGTTGGAGGGTTTCTTGATCGGGGCGACGGTGTTGGCGCAGTCGTTGATCCACTGTCTGAGGTTGCGGGCGGCGGTGTCGGGGGCGGTGGGGTCGGCGGGTGGGCTCCGGGCTAGGGTAGTGGTTAGCTGGTCTTCGGTGACTTTGCTCCAGCAGCGACGGGGGATCTGTTGGGTGCGGTGGTACGTGGTGGGTTTCCAGAAGGTGAAGTGGATGCAGCGATGGTCGGTCCAGTGGAGTTCGGTGGTGTGTTTGAAGGAGACGTGGGAGCTGGCGGAGAAGATGGGGTCAAGCGTGTGGCCGGCAGAGTGGGTGGGTGTGTGACGAGTTGTCTGAGTCCGAGGTTTGCGAGGTTGTCGATCAGGGTGGTGGAGTTGGTGTCGTTGTTGTTCTCGAGGTGGAAGTTCAGGTCCCCGAGGAGGATGTAGTCCGTGGAGGTGAGGGCGTGAGTGCTGACGAAGTCGGCGATGGAGTCGCTGAACTTACATAGTCAAGTTTGCGTATGGGTGTAGTTCACTAGGTTTGGACGTGGAGATTAGACTGCACCCCCCATTGATGTTGGCACTGCCATCTATTTTGTAGTGTGGCATGATGAGGAGGACACTCATGCACTTGAGACCTGGGATACAGTGATATCCAAGTTGAGATGACAAGTAGATGTGCTTGAATTCCCCTAATCTGAGAAGTATCTATGTGTTTCAAGGTGGGCAACACACATTGACACAGGTCAATCCCATGAATAGATGTTAATGTTCGGGAGGTTCACCTTCCTGTTCATTAAGAATCATTCCCTCTATCCAGACACCCTTGCACTTTAGTGCAAGGGTGCCTGTGTTGATGCAAGGTAGCTTCAATAGCCACAGGCACAATAGCAAATGCAGGGGTGCATTTACAATTTGAGTTGGTACTGGAACATGATTTATAATGTAGGTGAAGCATTCTGTTTGCAATTATAACATAAACACACACGTGGCCTTTCTGTGGTTCAGCCACATATGAAGTCAGTACCTTCTAAATTTTTGGTTATGTGTGTATCACTGACATCCTTTGTGTAGGATTGTTTTTCTTGTAGGTATAGAGCATGATGTGAGTCAGCTTCGGTATGTCTGCTGTACACATGTATGTGTCCAGTGATCCCTCCGTGTGTTTAAGGCGGAGGTGAGGACAAACAACTGACTGCCACACAGTTATGTGAACATGTTGACAAATCTGTTATAAATGTGGCTACTAGTCTTGCTTATTTGGTGTCTAGCTACGACTGAAAGATGTTACTATGTGTTAGTCGGTGACACATATCATTGCAGCACACCAGGGAATGACTTTCTTGTGTTGATGGTGTGATTTCACAAATTATACTCCATTGACAAAATTTTGAATGGACATGGTGCCACAAAAACTTTAACTGTTCAAGGCAGCATGAGTCTACAGACACAGGACTGGGCTATAGTTAGGATGTGCGTGCCCCCGCCCCCCTTGTGTTTTCAACAGCAGTGGCAATGGTAATTTAATGCAAGCAGGAGGACATAAGACTTTGAGGCAGGCTTCTAAGATTGGTGCAATGTTGCACAGCAGAGCTTTGTGGGACATCAAAGGGATAGGCACCTGGATGATACATACTGTTGGGCTCAGGGTAATTGGATGTATTTGTTACTGGAAGGATGTTTCCAGACATCAAAAGCTATGAGTTTGTTCACTGCCACTGTTAACTTTACCTAAGAGCCAGTTTCCATGCATGTTAATGTGTCTTTGACCTCCAAACCCAGGGCCATGTTGACAATGACATACTGCAAACTAAACAACACGTAAACATACTTTGATGTGGATGACTGCATTTTGATGAATACTGTCAAGGCAACGTGTAGCCAAATGACATGCATTATTACAACCTTGTGAATGAGGCCCATTCCCACCCTTCACTTACCATGCACGGAACGGGGAATGTGTGGTTTGAGGAGCATTGCAACCAGAACAGGCATGTTGTTATTTTATGGTATGTAATCAAAAAGGACTAGACCTATTTAGTGACTGATACAGGACTCAGGACTGTATGGAGAAAGGGGAAACTGTTCAGTTTCTTTGTAAAGCCCTCACCCACCAACCTAGTTGGTGGCATGCTTCATCATCGGGCCCACCCAGTGACACCGAATGTGTCCCGGGTGTGCTACAACGCCTGTGTTACAGCGGAGCTGGTATTTTACTGAGTGTGCACTGTTGGTGACGTGAATGTGAAATAGTTAAAAGCTATACAATGGTCCCAGTACCCACGAGGGTTAACTTTTAATGTCTGGGCCTCTGTTAGCGTTAAAAACAAGGCTATGGATGTGAGTGGAGTGAGTGTTAAGAACTCCTACATCCGGTGTGTGGTCTACATGTTTCAGCCAGGCCTTTCTTTAAAACTGGCTTTCCTCAGGACCGAAAGGTATGTGTGCGTTCTACACTTGTAGTGTGTGGTTTAAAATGTGTTGCACGCGCTAAGGTGTCCTATATGTGGAGGGGGATTCCCTCTCCAAGCAATGCTATACGTACAACATATAAGACAGACAAACATACAGTGGAGAGTGTTAGCATGGTAGCATGAGTCATAAAAGTACATATTTGCCGGTAGTGGTGTACATGACTAGCGGAAAAATTGCGGCAAAAGTGAAACCGTGCTGGTGGTGCGGTTTAGGTGAATTATCGAATTATCGAATTATGCGCTGATACGTGTAGTGGGCTAAAACGGCGTAAGCACACACACGTGTGAAAAGTGGACACGCTCAAGGGGTATCCTTACGCTAGCGTTTTGCAGCATATGCCCCTGTAGAGATATCCGGCAGAGGTTCTGACCCTGTAATGAGAAGGGGGGGTGGCCCAAGGGCCGTTAGGAACCTGTGGAAGAGAAAAGAAAGAGAAGCTTACCCGGTCATGGTTGAATAAAGCGCTCTACTCATGACTTTGTGGATCAGGACCCTTTAGAAACCTGTTGCGCTGTCGCGGATCTCTGAAGGAAAAGGTCCCGGTGGCGCTGGAGTATAAGAAGCCTTGTCGGCGTGCTCAGGTGTAGCTCGTTTCTCCCGCACTGCGAGTAGCGTCCCTAGAGAAAGGACATAGAAGACAGGCTACGCGCGCGTGGCGGAGGTTGTCATGGATACAGGGCACAGAGAGGTACGAGTCAAAAAAGGACAATAAAAATAGAAAAAGTGGGGTCCACAGCGCGACGTGCTGAGAGCGCTAAGGGACTCATAGCCAAAGGGATCCAATGGAAGGGGTCAAGTACCCCAAACGATGAAATAAAACAGAGACGCTTAAATAACGAATGATTATGTGTGAGCGGGCCATGGAAAAGCCTCGCTTAGTGGTGTGGGATCAGAAAGATGTATTAGCTTCTTAGAGAACACCAAAGGATGGTGTCATGAAATCAGAAATTAACAGAGGCGCTTAAATAAAGAATCATTATGTACGCGCGGGCCATGGGAAGCGTGGGGTCAGAGGGATGTATTAGCTTCTCATAGAGCACCACGGGATGGAATCATTCAATCCCTGATGTTGTGTGGACAGACGATAAATCCAACGTTGTTCTTTGGTCAGTAGGATTTTTTAATTGTTGCATCGACTGTGATCAAATTGCTCGATCACGGTCCAAGTCATGTCGTTGGGGGTGTGGCCATGTTGTAAATAATGGTCAGTAAGCCTGCTAATGTTCTTTTTGCATCTTATTGTGCTTCGGTGCTCGACTATTCTGGTTTTCACCTTCCGCGTCGTCATCCCCACGTAGCGGAGGCCACATGGGCATGTCATGAGATAAACGACATTGGTTGAATTACAATTTGTGTGATGAGACTGTGTCCAGATTTTGCCTGGTTCTAAGTCGAGTGTCTTAGAGGTTCGAGTGAGGTGACACACACTACAGTCATTGCACGGGTAGTGTCCTGTGATTTTTGGGAGACCCCAAGCGTTCAGAATAGTGTTAGTGGCTGGTTTCAGCGATGTCCTTGGACGTGTAGACACTAGTTGGTCTTTGAGATTGCTTGCACTTTTGTAGGCGAAAAGGGGTTCTTCCCATTGTCTGGGGCCTGAATTTATGATACGCCAATGTTTGCGGATGATGCTGGAGACCTGGTTAGATGCCACGTTGTACGTGGTAACGCATGTCATAAGGGGTGGACCAGGTTCTTTGACCACCGTTTCAAGGAGGGCCTCTCTATTCTGGTTACGCGCCCTCTTTTAGTTTTTTCAATGATTCTGCTGGGGTAGCCGCGTTCCTGTAATCTGGAAGCAAGGGCAGCTGATTGTTTTTTGTAATCTGTGAGTTGGCTGCAATTCCTACGTATGCGGAGGAATTGACCGAAAGGGAGGTTTTACCTTAAGGATCTGGGGTGGAAGCTGTTAAAGTGTAGTAATGAGTTCCTGGCAGTTGGTTTGTAGTAAGTATTGGTTGTGAGTGCTCCTTGCTCAGCTGTGATGTTTAGGTCAAGGAATGCCAGGGTAGTGGTACTAGATGAGCTAGTGAATCGTAGGTATGGGTCACGTTCGTTGAGCCATGTTAAGAAAAGAGTTAATGTTTCCGGTGTGCCTTCCCAGATCATGAAAATGTCGTCAATGTAGCAACGCCACACTTTGATGTTAACTAAATGTGGGTTGGTGGTGGACGATATATGTCTCTGCTCAAAATGGTGAACATAAAGTCCCGCTACACTGGGAGCAAAAATGCTCCCCATAGATGTTCCGTTGGTTTGTAAGTAGAAGTCACCCTCATACTCAAAGTAATTCTCTTTAAGTGCAAGTGAAGCACATTTAAGGATGAATTCCCTGGGGGTATGGTATGTCCAGGGTGTGTGCATCAGTACGTCTTGCAGAACCTGGAGCGTGGCGTCCTGTGGTAAACTTGTGTAAAGACTCTCTATGTCTAATCCCACCATTAGTTGGGTCGTAGGATCAAAGTTCAGGCCTTTGATGAGGTTAAGAAGATGTTTGGTGTCTTTAATATAGGTCGGTGTTTGTTGGACCAAGGGGTTGAGAAAGTGGTCACAGTATCTAGACAGAGGTTCTAAGAGGGAGTTGATCCCGGAAACAATGGGCCGTGCCGCAATTTTTCCGCTAGTCATGTACACCACTACCGGCAAATATGTACTTTTGTGACTCATGCTACCATGCTAACACTCTCCACTGTATGTTTGTCTGTCTTATATGTTGTACTTATAGCATTGCTTGGAGAGGGAATCCCCCTCCACATATAGGGCACCTTAGCGCGTGCAACACATTTTAAACCACACACTACAAGTGTAGAACGCACACATACCTTTCGGTCCTGAGGAAAGCCAGTTTTAAAGAAAGGCCTGGCTGAAACATGTAGACCACACACCGGATGTAGGAGTTCTTAACACTCACTCCACCCACATCCATAGCCTTGTTTTTAACGCTAACAGAGGCCCAGACATTAAAAGTTAACCCTCGTGGGTACTGGGACCATTGTATAGCTTTTAACTATTTCACATTCACGTCACCAACAGTGCACACTCAGTAAAATACCAGCTCCGCTGTAACACAGGCGTTGTAGCACACCCGGGACACATTCGGTGTCACTGGGTGGGCCCGATGATGAAGCATGCCACCAACTAGGTTGGTGGGTGAGGGCTTTACAAAGAAAATGAACAGTTTCCCCTTTCTCCATACAGTCCTGAGTCCTGTATCAGTCACTAAATAGGTCTAGTCCTTTTTGATTACATATAATAAACCCGGGGATATGGACTAGCTACCTAGTCCTCTCTCTCTCCTTGATAACTGAATATTATAAGCAGCGCAGAGCTGCGAGAGTTTCTCTCATACCTTCATATCCACCATGGCAGAACACCATGGTTTAACCTACAATGAAAATGACATTAGCGAAATCCTCGCAGACCCCTCCTTTCTGGCAGACTTCAACATTTCCAACACCATAGCCCAAACTACAGACTGGGATACCTTAACAGAGAAAAAACGGAACCGAATCAGAACCATCCTACACGGTCTTATATTAACAGAATACCTCCGGACAAACACAGCCCCCAGAGGCCTTCTCGTCACTAATGCACACAGGATCTTCCTGGAAGATGCCATCTTCAGGAGAGACTGGGCACAGATTGCCTGGCACTGCACCAGAGACTGGCTGGTGCTAATCATCAAAACGGCCAAACGTCTTTCTGAGGCAATAGTAATCGACATCCAAGCCACAGAGAGCCATTTCAAAACCACCATTACCTCATACAAGAAAAAGCTGGACGACCAGAACAAAGAAATGGCAGACTACAAAGAATATTTAACACAAGCAAAAATAACGAAATTTCAGAAGGATCTCAAGAAGTTTTCCTATGTCAAAACATACCCTTATACAGATGACAACTATGTACCTCCCAACAAATCTGACAAAGCCAGTGATGCATCAGGAGACAGCAGCTCGATTTCCAGTGATTCCAGCACTGGCTCATTTAAACAACGAGGACGTCCACAACAACGGTGGCAACAACCCTGGCACGGACCACAACAAGGACCCACCTATGGACCCACACCCTTCGGACCTCCACAACACCCATACTTTGGCTGGCCACACATGTACCAATTAGGCCCACCACCTTTCTTCCAAGGCAACCCCAGGCCGCCTTTTTTAGGACAGGGTCGGAGGTCACGCGGCAGAAGAAGAAACAACCAACTAGTACACTGGGCAGAAGAGGAGAACCCAGTGAGTGCGAACACCCGCAACAAAACACGGGAACAACAACCAGGCACGAGCAAACAATAACCAACGACTTACTGCCCACCCTGGTATTCAACCTGTCCAGCACTCCACTACCACCTAAAGAAACCGCAGTACTCAACAAGGGCCTATCTTTCGTTCCAACCACTAGATTGGACAAGTTTAAGCTACACGGGGAGCTTGCTGATTTTTTCAGGAAGCTCAAACTGAAGGCCTTCTTCGAAAAACCTAGAACGAACGACGACAACCCCATTGAGACCAACAATGAGACGGGTTTGAAACTAAAATCTAGTTTTACCCCCCCACCAGCAAGTGTCCCGGCAGAAATCATCACATTCGAACAAGCTGTCTACCATGATATAGAGCAACTTGATTCTATCAGGACATTTAACAACCTCTCCAGAGAAGACCGGGAGACCATCAAAAACCTACAGGACAACCCCACCCTTGTCATCAAACCAGCGGACAAGGGTGGAGGCATTGTACTACAAGATAAAACGGAATACGACAAAGAATGCCGCAGACTGCTGAGTGACACACGTAATTACAAACTACTCATAAATGACCCCACTAAGACCCTACAAGCCACCATCAACACCCTGGTGGATGATGCTAGCAAAGCATGCAATATATCTAAACAAGAGGCTGCCTTTTTGTGCATCAAAAATGCTAAAGTCCCATACTTCTATACTGTCCCCAAGGTCCACAAAGGAACACTTCCACCCCCGGGACGGCCCATTGTTTCCGGGATCAACTCCCTCTTAGAACCTCTGTCTAGATACTGTGACAACTTTCTCAACCCCTTGGTCCAACAAACACCGACCTATATTAAAGACACCAAACATCTTCTTAACCTCATCAAAGGCCTGAACTTTGATCCTACGACCCAACTAATGGTGGGATTAGACATAGAGAGTCTTTACACAAGTTTACCACAGGACGCCACGCTCCAGGTTCTGCAAGACGTACTGATGCACACACCCTGGACATACCATACCCCCAGGGAATTCATCCTTAAATGTGCTTCACTTGCACTTAAAGAGAATTACTTTGAGTATGAGGGTGACTTCAACTTACAAACCAACGGAACATCTATGGGGAGCATTTTTGCTCCCAGTGTAGCGGGACTTTATGTTCACCATTTTGAGCAGAGACATATATCGTCCACCACCAACCCACATTTAGTTAACATCAAAGTGTGGCGTCGCTACATTGACGACATTTTCGTGATCTGGGAAGGCACACCGGAAACATTAACTCTTTTCTTAACATGGCTCAACGAACGTGACCCATACCTACGATTCACTAGCTCATCCAGTACCACTACCCTGGCATTCCTTGACCTAAACATCACAGCTGAGCAAGGAGCACTCACAACCAATACTTACTACAAACCAACTGCCAGGAACTCATTACTACACTTTAACAGCTTCCACCCCAGATCCTTAAGGGAAAACCTCCCTTTCGGTCAATTCCTCCGCATACGTAGGAATTGCAGCCAACTCACAGATTACAAAAACAATCAGCTGCCCTTGCTTCCAGATTACAGGAACGCGGCTACCCCAGCAGAATCATTGAAAAAACTAAAAAGAGGGCGCGTAACCAGAATAGAGAGGCCCTCCTTGAAACGGTGGTCAAAGAACCTGGTCCACCCCTTATGACATGCGTTACCACGTACAACGTGGCATCTAACCAGGTCTCCAGCATCATCCGCAAACATTGGCATATCATAAATTCAGGCCCCAGACAATGGGAAGAACCCCTTTTCGCCTACAAACGTGCAAGCAATCTCAAAGACCAACTAGTGTCTACACGTCCAAGGACATCGCTGAAACCAGCCACTAACACTATTCTGAACGCTTGGGGTCTCCCAAAAATCACAGGACACTACCCGTGCAATGACTGTAGTGTGTGTCACCTCACTCAAACCTCTAAGACACTCGACTTAGAACCAGGCAAAATCTGGACACAGTCTCATCACACAAATTGTAATTCAACCAATGTCGTTTATCTCATGACATGCCCATGTGGCCTCCGCTACGTGGGGATGACGACGCGGAAGGTGAAAACCAGAATAGTCGAGCACCGAAGCACAATAAGATGCAAAAAGAACATTAGCAGGCTTACTGACCATTATTTACAACATGGCCACACCCCCAACGACATGACTTGGACCGTGATCGAGCAATTTGATCACAGTCGATGCAACAATGAAAAAATCCTACTGACCAAAGAACAACGTTGGATTTATCGTCTGTCCACACAACATCAGGGATTGAATGATTCCATCCCGTGGTGCTCTATGAGAAGCTAATACATCCCTCTGACCCCACGCTTCCCATGGCCCTCGCGTACATAATGATTCTTTATTTAAGCGCCTCTGTTAATTTCTGATTTCATGATACCATCCTTTGGTGTTCTCTAAGAAGCTAATACATCTTTCTGATCCCACACCACTAAGCAAGGCTTTTCCATGGCCCGCTCACACATAATCATTCGTTATTTAAGCGTCTCTGTTTTATTTCATCGTTTGGGGTACTTGACCCCTTCCATTGGATCCCTTTGGCTATGAGTCCCTTAGCGCTCTCAGCACGTCGCGCTGTGGACCCCACTTTTTCTATTTTTATTGTCCTTTTTTGACTCGTACCTCTCTGAACCCTGTATCCATGACAACCTCCGCCACGCGCGCGTAGCCTTTCTTCTATGTCCTTTCTCTAGGGACGCTACTCGCAGTGCGGGAGAAACGAGCTACACCTGAGCACGCCGACAAGGCTTCTTATACTCCAGCGCCACCGGGACCTTTTCCTTCAGAGATCCGCGACAGCGCAACAGGTTTCTAAAGGGTCCTGATCCACAAAGTCATGAGTAGAGCGCTTTATTCAACCATGACCGGGTAAGCTTCTCTTTCTTTTCTCTTCCACAGGTTCCTAACGGCCCTTGGGCCACCCCCCCCTTCTCATTACAGGGTCAGAACCTCTGCCAGATATCTCTACAGGGGCATATGCTGCAAAACGCTAGCGTAAGGATACCCCTTGAGCGTGTCCACTTTTCACACGTGTGTGTGCTTACGCCGTTTTAGCCCACTACACGTATCAGCGCATAATTCGATAATTCACCTAAACCGCACCACCAGTACGGTTTCACTTTTGCCGCAATTTTTCCGCTAGTCATGTACACCACTACCGGCAAATATGTACTTTTGTGACTCATGCTACCATGCTAACACTCTCCACTGTATGTTTGTCTGTCTTATATGTTGTACGTATAGCATTGCTTGGAGAGGGAATCCCCCTCCACATATAGGGCACCTTAGCACGTGCAACACATTTTAAACCACACACTACAAGTGTAGAACGCACACATACCTTTCGGTCCTGAGGAAAGCCAGTTTTAAAGAAAGGCCTGGCTGAAACATGTAGACCACACACCGGATGTAGGAGTTCTTAATACTCACTCCACCCACATCCATAGCCTTGTTTTAAACGCTAACAGAGGCCCAGACATTAAAAGTTAACCCTCGTGGGTACTGGGACCATTGTATAGCTTTTAACTATTTCACATTCACATCACCAACAGTGCACACTCAGTAAAATACCAGCTCCGCTGTAACACAGGCGTTGTAGCACACCCGGGACACATTCGGTGTCACTGGGTGGGCCCGATGATGAAGCATGCCACCAACTAGGTTGGTGGGTGAGGGCTTTACAAAGAAACTGAACAGTTTCCCCTTTCTCCATACAGTCCTGAGTCCTGTATCAGTCACTAAATAGGTCTAGTCCTTTTTGATTACATATAATAAACCCGGGGATATGGACTAGCTACCTAGTCCTCTCTCTCTCCTTGATAACTGGTTATTTTATGGTACACATTCCTACAATGCTGAGGTCTTACACTGTACTTTGAAATGCAGATACCTTTTACTTAGAGGTAAACAGCACCCTGGCCCTCCCGTATGTGTTTTTGTGACAATATGGAATGTGCCCATCATTGACACAAGGTGCTTGCAAGATAAGTGCAGCTTTTCATGTGGGCAACAAGGGTGAGTCAACTTAAAGAAGTGATCTGCAACATGTATAGATGTGGTTATGTGTGCTGCATTCAGCTGCACACATAAAAGCAGCAGTTAAGCCATTACAATTGCTTGTGGCATATTTCCAAGGCACTATCGCAAGTGGACCATCAACATTTTTTGTTTACTGAGGGAAAGCATGCTACACAATATTTACATGGCAGTGTTGACCTACTTAATGTGGAATGGCAACACCATGTGAAGGAGCCACACTTTCAGTATGTACTTGGGGTCATATGTACAAGCCAGTAACGTAAAGCAGCGTTAGCCTTCTTGGATTGACTCAGCACTCAGCCACTTCTGAAAAGCAGGGTTCAGACGTATTTGCTACATTATGTTGAAGCATGACATTTTGGCATGCACATGCAATAGATGTAGCTGGCTAGCCCCAACGCAGACACTCTTGCACCATTGTGCATGAATGCCTGCATTTGCACTAGGCAACTACATTTATCACCAGTGCATGTTGTAACACAGGACTGAGCCATATTGTTGTACATACAGTTCAGTGCTGCGTTTCAAAAGTGGCAGAGAGCCCTGCGTTGAGCCAAGTGGGCTAACCCAACGCTCAGTCACTTTGCTTGTTAATATGTTCCAGAGTTAGGGGACACATGAGTGATCAATTGTCATTATATATATGCATGTGTGCTGGATTGCAAGTCACTTACACCATCATTATATGTCCTTATATTATATTGTATTGCAATTGCATTTATATAGCGCTTACTACCCCTGATGAGGCGTTGAAGCGCTTTTTCGGCGAGTAGCATGCTACTCCGGGACCCATAAAGGATTAGGGTAGAATTAGTAAAGTGAAATATGAAAGTAATTTAAGTGGTGGATAGGTTAGTCAGTTATTTGGATTCGGAAGGATAGAAGAGGAAAAAAGGTTTGTATTTATATAGCGCTTGTTACCCCTGATGGGTAACAAGCCTGACTCCGGAAACCCATAAAGGATTAGTGGTGAATTAGTATGGTGAAATATGAAAGTAATTTAAGTGGTGGATATTAGTCAGTTATTTGGAGTGAGAAGGATAGCGGAGGGATAAAAGGGGAAGAAAGGTTTGCATTCATATAGCACCTGTTACCCCTGATTGGTGTTGAAGCGCTTTTCTGGCGAGTAGCACGCTACTCCGGAACCCATAAAGGATTAGTGTTGAAAATTAGTATAGTGAAATATGAAGTCATTTGAGTGGTGGATATGTTATTCAATTATTTGGATAGAGAAGGGTAGGCGGCGAGATAGAAGAGGGAAAGAGGTTTGTATTTATATAGCGCTTGCTACCCCTGATGGGGTTTTGAAGCGCTTTTTTGGTGAGTAGCACACTACTCTGGAACCCATAAGGATTAGTGTTGAATTAGTAAAGTGAAATATGTAAGTAATTTGAGTGGTGGATATGTTAGTCAGTTATTTGGATAGAGAAGGGTTGGGGAGGGGTAGAAAAGGGAAAAAGGTTTGCATTTATATAGCGCTTGTAACCCTGATGGGGTGTTGAAGCGCTTTATTGGCGAGTAGCACGCTACTCTGGAACCCATAAAGGATTAGTGGTGAATTAGTCTAGTCGAATATGAAATTTGAGAAGTGAACATGTTAGTCTGTTATTTTGATTGGAAAGGATAGTGGAGGGATAGACAAGTGAAGGATTTCGGCAAAAAACTTTTGGGAGGTAATAGCAGTAGGAGGAGGCTTTAGGATGAGTAAAAAGGGGTTGTGGAGGGGAAGAGTCAGAGGGAAGAATTTTAAGAGTAACAAACACACAGATCCAAGTACATGGAAGGTACATAGATGCACAATGGAAGCAAGTACATGTAGACCAAAGATGCACCAGATAAACTCCGGTTTTCAAGTGTTATTGTACTTTAAAAAAAAAATTTTACAACATAATTATTCTACATGTTTATACAAAGCAATACACAAAGATAGGTATATTTCTATAGTGAAAATAAATGCTTATATACAGAGTGATATGCTGTAAATTTCTGTTTGCGTATGGTGCTTATGTGGGGAAGAGCCAATTCTTGAGTAGTTTTCTGAAGATAAGGTGGGTGTCCATGGATCTTATGTTGGGGGGTAAAGAGTTCCATAGTTTGGCTGCTTGAACAGAGAAGGATGTGCCACCCATGGTTTTTTTCTCGTATCTTGGGATTTTGAGGCGAGGTGCCCCTTTAGAGCGGAGGTTCCATTGTTGAATGTGTTTGGTGATTTTATTCCTGATGAAGAGCGGTCCCATTCCATGTATTGCTTTGTGGGTGATACAAAGCAGCTTGAACATGGATCTTCTGGCAACCGGTAACCAATGCAGGGCTTTCAAGGCAGGTGAGATGTGGTCTCGCGGTTTGATATGCAAGAGGAGTCTGGCAGCCGAGTTCTGAATCCGTTGTAGTCTTTTCATGGTCGTTAAAGGTGATCCATGGTAGAGGCTATTGGCGTAATCGAGTTTGGACAGAACAAGGGAGATGGTAGCTTGGATCTTGTGTGGAAATCCCAAATGAGGGAAAATTTGTTGCAGCGTTTTTATAGTGACAAAGCTTGATCTTGCTAGTTTGTCCACTTGGGCATTCATCGATAGCTTGGAGTTCATGGTCATTCCGAGGTTTCTTACTTCCTTCAATACTTTAGGCGGTGATCCCAGTTCATCAGACCAGGCGGCAAGCGGGTCATAATGTTTCCAATCGCCACATGTGAGTATTTACGTTTTGGAAGCATTCAATTTGAGATGGCTCCAAGTCATCCACTGATCCACGGCTCTGAGACAACTGAAAATTGGGGATTTTCCAATGTCTTTGGGGCATTCCAGTTGAAGGAGCATTTGCGTGTCATCTGCATAGTTATAGCACATGAGGTGAAATTGATTGATCAGTACCGGTAATGACTTGATGTAGATGTTGAAAAGCATGGGCGAGATGATAGAGCTTTGCGGGACCCCTGCTTTTGTGGAGTATGGTTTGGACGAGAAAGGTGGGGTAGTGATGACATTAGTTCTGTTTCGAAGATAGGACGTGATCCAGTCTAGAGCAGTTTCCTCTATGCCGGCTTCATAGAGGCTTTGTTTCAGAGTGTCATGGTCAACCGTGTCAAAGGCAGCCGAGAGGTCCAAGAGGAGTAGCGCAACAACCCCATTGCGGTCTACTGTATTCTTCAGGTCATCCCAGATGGCAAGGAGGGCAGATTCAGTGCCTCTTCCCGGATGGAAACCTGTTTGGAAGTCTGAAAGTATGTCATTCTCTTCAATGAATTGTGACATCTGGGCGAACGCTGCTCTTTCTATCAGTTTGCCCAGGAAAGGTCCATTTGTAATGGGTCTGTAGTTGTCGGGGTTCAGCGGGTCCAAGTTTGTTTTCTTCAGTAAAGGGCGTATGTGTGACTTTTTGAGTTCTTCTGGAAATATTCCGGTAGTTAAGGAATCATTGATGATTCTTCTTACTGGAGTGGCAGCAGAGGTTGTTAAAAGAATTGTCTTGAAAGTTTGTGGTGGACACGGGTCAGAAGGGCTGCCGGCAGGCCTGCTTGCTTTGACCAGGTCCATAAATTCATTGTGTGAGATGTGTTGGAAGGAACGGAGAGGATGGGTTAGAGTATTCTTGGATTGTTGTTTTTTCCAAGGCTTAGTTAGTGCTGATGCTTTGTTTCTGTTTTAAGTATGAGTCCAATGTGTCTGCTTTGTCCGTGTAATGATTTGCCAGTTTGTCTGTGAAATCTTGAGTAACCGGATTAGTTCCTTCTAGACAATTTGGTTTGCGAAATTCATTGAGTATTTTATAGAATTCTTTATTTGCACATTTAGCATTTTGAATTCTATCTGAATAGTACGTTTTCTTAGCTTTTTTGATAGCTGACTTGTATAATCTGTTAATTTTCTGTAGGTGAAGTTTGTCTTGTTTGGCGTTTGTTTTGAGCCAGGTACGTTGCAGCTTTCTAATTTGATGTTTTATGTCTTTTATCTCTATGTTTCTCCAAGGCGCTTTTTTGCTTTTGTTCTGTTGTGTGGTATCAGGATGCCAAAAGCTTCCTGTAGCCACTCATATAGTTTTTAACAGAATTTATTGTTTCCAGATTTGTTTGTACTGGATGTTAGTTGTGTTTCTAAGTGTTCCAAATTGAGTTTGTTCCACGGCCGATAGGTGGATGGATGTAAGGTAGTTTTAGGTGAGTCGCTTAGTGTTGTTTTATGTTGGAAAGCAAGCAAGTGGTGGTCTGACCATGTGACTGGAGTTATAGTTTGAAAGGTAACTAGTTCGTATTAGCAAAAATGACATCTAGGATATGTCCAGCGATGTGTGTGGGTTTGTGGACAATCTGATGCAGGTTCAGTGCGTCTTGGCCAGTGATTATTGTTTTTGGATGGGTCATATTGGGTTTGTCAAACCAAATGTTGAGGTCACTCAGAACGCATATGTTGGAGTGTATTGTTATCAGGTTTGAAACTGTGTCTAGAAGTGCGTCTGGGAATGTCACCTTGCTAGGTGGAGGTCTGTAAAGGAGCAGGAAGTTACAGGAGGAAGACGGTGTAGGATTGCATCTGGTGAGAAGAGCCTCACAATTCTTAATGCTGATGTCGTCAACTTTAGTGATATGTAATGTTTGCCTGAACACAACAGCTAGACCACCTCCTTTTTTGCCTATACGATTTTGGGTGATCGTTTGATAGCCTAGAGGAACGGCTTCATGCCGGTCTGGAGCCATATGATCTCCCAACCATGATTCAGTTATGAATAGTATGTCTGGTTTTGCATCGGTGAGAAGGTCGTAGATGTGCTGTTTGTTTTTAGAGAGGGATCGAGCATTTATTAGTAGACAGTTTAGAGAATGGGCTTTGGTGATAGTGAGACTTTGTTTTTTAGAAGAGTGATCAGTATTGTGTGGGTTTGTAGCAGGTTTGTTTTTAGTGCTGGTATTAGCTGAATTAGGATAGCAATCGTGTAGCTGTTCTGTATCATGTTCCTCATCCAGCATGCTAAGAAGGCCTTTTGATGGGTCTGCGTGTGTATGTGGTGGAGATGGTGTTTGAGAGTGAGTTGGTGTGCTGTATTGTTTTCGTGGTGTAACATTGTTGTGCAGTAGACCTGGGGAAGCGAAGTTGTGAGGTGTGGCACGTTGCTTATATTGTTTGCGTGTGTTTAGGGCAGAAGGTGTATTAGTCAGGGGTGGTGGTGCAGCATGTGGGTCATGTAGTAAGGTTCTAAATTGTCCAATGGATGAGAGGTGTTTGGAAGAGAGTTGCTGTGCTGCTGTATCTCTGTTAGGTGTGGTGGAAGAGAGAAAGCTTGGCATTGGAGTTTGTTCCTTTGTGTGGTTTGAAAGGTGGGTGTATTTATGTATTTTGTGATGGTAAGTATTATGAGGTGTTGCGCTTTGAAGATCTTGTTGTGCTGGTGTGTGTGATATGTTTTGTTTTTGAGGAGTAGTGAAAAGGGCTGCTGGTGTATTTGTTTCATGTGATGGATTTGTTTGTATAGTATTGTTTGTGAGAGGAGGTTGTAAGGTAGAGGGGGTGGTGATGTGTTTGTGAGTAGAGTGTATGTTGTGTGTAGGAGGGAATGAAGTAGAGGTAAGAGTGTTTGTCTTAGACTGGTTTGTTGCAAGAGTTAAAAAGCGTGGTGCCGTGCAGTGTATGTGTTGTGCGTTAGTGTTATTATGGTAGAAAAAAGAGGAGGGTGTTGGTTGGACAAATGATGGAAGGCTGATTATATGTTTGTTAGTGATGAAAAAGTGGTCTGTTAGGAGTAATTAGAGCAGGGAGTGTGTGTCTGGATGGGATGTAGTTATGTATGGTGTTGAATGGCGTTGTGTTAGTGATGAGTGGATTGGTTAGTGGTATAGGATAGAGTTGTGTACTGTTTGTAGGTGATGGTGGAAAAGTGTGGTAGTTGGGACAGACGGGTGTATAGATATGGTTTGGTTGGTTTTGCAGTGTATCCTGGTACATTAGTTTGTGCATAGGGTTGTGTTAGGTGTACATTTGGTGTGAGTGTGTTACTATGTTTGTGGATGTGGATGTGGATGGTGTGGGCTGGGTATTACTGAATGGGAAAATGGGCAGCATTTATGGCCCTGGTCCTGACCAGTCTTGAACAGCTCAAACAGGCAACTGCCCTTGTCCTCTCCGCCCTTAGCCTCGATGCCCGGGCTGGGATGCCCTAAGCCTTGGCCTTTTATAGTCCTATTAATCAGGTGACCCCTTCAGCCAATGGGAACCCTAGCCCTAACACTATCCCATCACAACACCAGCCCTAATATCCAGAACCAATAGGAGATAAGGACCTTACAGCAAATCTGAGCCCTAGTCCAAGCACTCAATCAGGTTCAAAAACCCTCATCTCAATGTCCAATAGAGGCCCTAGCCCTAGCAGTAGTCCCAACCCTAATCCCAGCAACCAATCACACAGGAAGCCCTAGTCCCTACTTCCAATAAAAAGCCCAACCCTAGTCTTAGTCCCACACCTAATCCAGCGACAAATCACATAAGAAGCGCTAATCGCTACTTCCAATAGAAAGCATAACCCTAGCCCTAGTCCCAGCAACCAATCACACAGGAAGCCCTAGTCCCTACTTCCAATAGAAATCCTAACCCTAGCCCTAGTCCCAACCCTACATTGATTGAGTCACAGACCCAAAAACTAATCAGAACCCTCAAATGCCCAGCCAATGAGGACACTAACCCTAATCCAATAGAAACACCAGATACAACCACCAATCACTGCACACATGTACCAACCAATAGCAGACTATATAAGGTCCCAGCAACCTCAGACAAGGTTTGCTGGCCAGGGAGTTGGAAGCTGCTCCTCTATTCAGAATCTCCTAGGAGACAGACAGGCTCAATCCACACTTTGGACTTCTGCAGGTAAGGGCCTAACAAACTGTCCTCTAACAATACTGTTTGTATAAAAACTTTACTCACTCTCCTAGCCAAAAGATGAAGTGCACAGTCCCTATTAAACACAGCTTAAACAGCTCACAGCAGATTACTGCTGTCTCAGAGCACCCTCTGATGTAGAATATCCCTGTTGCTGGACTGTTCCCATGAGGCACAGGGTCAGACTGATTTGCATATGGCCATGTCTGAACTGGGGTGGCGGAGTGAGCTAAAGAATGATGATGGATTAAACCCAGATCAGTTGACTGGGGGTGAGTGCTTGCAATGTTCAACACTCCGTCCATCATCCCCTTTGGTTTTGCTATGTTCGCCCTAAGTTGGCAGGGTATGCCCAGACGTGGGTCCCTTGCTCACTTTGCCACTGGATTCAAGATAGCCTGGCTGATGATGGTTGTAAGCCAGAAACCGGTCCCATGATGCTTGTTTCTGGTCCAGGGAAGACATGGCTTGGCAGTTCGGTCTGGACTGTTCCCATGAGGCACAGGGTCAGACTGATTTGCATATGGCCATGTCTGAACTGGGGTGGCGGAGTGAGCTAAAGAATGATGATGGATTAAACCCAGATCAGTTGACTGGGGGTGAGTGCTTGCAATGTTCAACACTCCGTCCATCATCCCCTTTGGTTTTGCTATGTTCACCCTAAGTTGGCAGGGTATGCCCAGACGTGGGTCCCTTGCTCACTTTGCCACTGGATTCAAGATAGCCTGGCTGATGACGGCTGTAAGCCAGAAACCGTTCCCAGGATGCTTGTTTCCGGTCCAGGGAAGACATGGCTTGGCAGTTCGGGCTGGACTGTTCCCATGAGGTACAGGGTCAGACTGATTTGCATGTGGCCATGTCTGAACTGGGGTGGTGGAGTGAGCTAAAGAATGATGATGGATTAAACCCAGATCAGTTGACTGGGGGTGAGTGCTTGCAATGTTCAACACTCCGTCCATCATCCCCTTTGGTTTTGCTATGGGTGGGCAAGGGGGGCTGGTTTCGCTCACTTGTTAACACAAAATGGTGGCTGGGGGTGAACTGCTTAACATACAGGTCTTAGCACAGAGCAAAGGAGAAATTTGGAGGGAAAAACTGATAGTCACAGGGAATGAGAGGGAAAAACTACAGAGTTTGGACTGCAAATCCCTCAATTCAACAGGTTAAATGGAAGCAGTCACGGGCAAGGAAAAATCACAAGTTTAAACACAAAACAGGTGATAAATTATGCAATCACGGGCAGGTTAAAACTACAATTTTAAACTGTAACAACCACAGGCAAAGACAGTTAAAGAAATAAAAAAGAAAAGATGATGCAATCACAGGTAGGGAAAATCGCTTTTTAACTTTTTAGGAAAGAGACAGCACTAGTCTGCCTCCTTACCACTTCCTGGACTCTGCTTCACTACAATCTGGGGCACAGGTAGAATGCAACTCACAAGATGGAGGAGAATGTTTTGGGGTGCACCCAGCAAAGCCTTAAGGGGCCTGGGCAGGTGTGAGAGGAGGGCTCAGGGTTGCCTGGGAGCTGGGGAGCCAATCAGCAGTCCTAGGTTTGCTGGCCTGGGGGTGGGGCTGGGACTCGGGAGCTGCTCCTCTATTCATAATCTCCTAGGAGACAGGCAGGCTCAATCCACACTTTGGACTTCTGCAGGTAAGGGTCTAACAAACTGTCCTCTAACAATACTGTTTGTGTAAAAACTTTACTCACTCTCCTAGCCAAAAAAAAAGGAGCGCACAGTCCCTATTAAACACAGCTTAAACAGCTCACAGCAGATTACTGCTGTCTCAGAGCACCCTCTGATGTAGAGTATCCCTGTTGCTAGGGGGGCTGGTTTTGCTCACTTGTTAACACAAAATGGTTGCTGTGGGTGCACTGCTTAACATACAGGTCTTAGCACAGAGCAAAGGAGAAATTTGGAGGGAAAAACTGATAGTCACGGGGAATGAGAGGGAAAAACTACAGAGTTTGGACTGCAAATCTGAACTATATGTATTTGTTAATGATGCCAACAGCTCAAGAGACATGTGAATGGATCCCCAATAACCTGTGTATCTGGAATTTGATCAGCACACAGTGTGGGTGGGCACTGAGACATATTTAGATGGACAGAAGTAACATTACTCCCCTACCCCAAAACCCCACCCCCATGTCCCTGGTTGTTACTTACCCTGTTGCTGATATAGTTGGTCATAGTCAGCACTGTCCTGTCCTTTGACTCCAACCACCGACTCCTCACAGATGACTGTGGGCACCTGTTCCTCCAAGGCATCTAGCTCCTCCTGTGGCGCTGGACTCCCACCTCTGGTCTGCAGTGCTGCCTGTCGATTGTTGGCCAGTTTCTGCTTAGTCTTGTGCTTGGCATCATGACAGCGCTTCTTGCAGTCGGCCACTATCCTCTTGACTTCTGCTACTGCGTTCACCTTGGTCACAATGGACTGCCAAATGGCAATTTTGGTCCCCAATGACACCTTGGAGCTGACGAAGCGCTGGTGTTGATTCTCCGTCACCTCTGCAATCAGGATCTCATTTTTCTCCTGACTGAATCTTATTTTCCTCTTCCTCTTCCCCTGGGACTCTGGCTGGTCATCCTGGCTGTTAGGGGGATTAGGGGGTTGTTGTCTGCTGCTGAACTGGGTTCAGGCTGATCCATTTTGCTTTGAGGTAGTGTTTTTTTTTTATTTTGCAGGCTTTTTGTGGGGGTTTTTTTACAGCGAAATGTAAAAAATAGTGACGTGCGGCTGACTAATGTGAGTTTTCTGGCAGGAAATTGGGCGGCCGTAATTTTTTTCCTGTTAGCGTCAAGATTTTTATCGCCATGATGCTAGTGTTTGCGGCAACAATCACCGCCGCAAGCTGATCCTATCGCTATGTACCGAGCATTGTAAATACGTCGATAACATGGCGATAGTTTTCAGCGATACATGGCGTAAAGAAAATTGTCGCTAAGCAACGCTAACTTTGCTTAGCGTCAATTCTTGTAATATACCCTAAATCGTCTGCAAAATAAACAATTGTTTGAATGACGATTCCCTGGAAGAAACCCTTTACCAAAGAAGCCCACATTTACTAAAAGTTGGGCAACGCAGCCCTGTGTGAAAATCTTTAGTGTTACGTTGAATGAACAGTGGAATATTTCATAGCACCATATTTACAAAACGTTGGGGCATATTCTCAAGAACGTGCAATAAACATCGCCAAAATAGGTTAACGCAATTTTACATATCGCCGTCTATCGCGGGAAAATAACGCCGTGTTAACGTCGTATTCTCAACACGGCGGTAACATGCGATAGTTTCCCGATAACGCGTCAAATGTCCGTGACAAAATTACCGGGACGGCGATAAAAATCTAAAGCCGAACGTGAAAAAAGTGGCGATGGGCCCAACCGCGATAAAAAAATCAGCGATAAGCTGCGCCAGGCCTGCAATTCACACACGTCAGGTGGGAAAAATCAGTATGGAATCCGAAAACAAAAACACAAACAAAACCAAAACAACTGCGAAGCACAATGGAGGTAGCCGGAGCAAGTACAGAGGACAACCAGAACCCCACAAGCCCCATGGAGGACCAGCCTGGGACCTCGGGGTCAGGGAAGGGCAAGGAGAAGAAGAAGAGGAAGATGCGGTTCAGTCCGCAGGAAAACAGGATCCTGATAACGGAGGTGATAGAACACCCTCAACAACTGTTCGTCACCTCCACTGTGTCATTGGCAACAAAAAATGGAATATGGCAGTCCATCGTGGACAAGGTGAATGCAGTCGGAGTGCTGAGGAGGACAATGGAAGAGCTCAAGAGGCGCTGTAATGATGTGAAGCGCAAAACCAAGCAGAAACTCTGCAACAACCAGAAGGCAGCAATGCAGACTGGAGGTGGGAGTCCAGCGCCACAGGAGGAGTTGGATGAGATGGAGGAAATGGTGTCCACAGTCATCAGTGTAGAGACGGTGGCAGGAGTTGGGGGACCGGACACTGCTCAACATGACCTGACACAACAGCAACAGGGTGAGTAACAACCAGGGACTGGGGGGACGGGGGGAGATGGGCACAATGGCACACATGCACAATTAAGTATAGCACAGTGCACACCCACAATGACTCTGGATCATGTCCCTGATCCCCTTGGCACACTGCAGCACACCTACAAACAGCAAGTAGGACCCTGTCGACTATGTGCCCAGAGGGGGCCCTTCCCACACATCACCAATCTCACAACCAACCCATGCACATGTGCCAAACCCAGCAAAGCGGCGTGTCTGTGAGCCACACTGACAATGCAAGTGACACTGCATGACGAATAGCATGGCTGCAGTCAATATATCATGACATGTTGCACGCCACGACACTGAGGTGGCTGAGTGTGGACCACATCCGTAAAGGAGCAGGTCACACTCTGACACATCCACGTGCACAAACAACCCCTGACGCCAACACCACATCTGTGGACAAACCATGCCCCAGAGTCCCAACTCTCACCAAGAGCCCAATTTACCCAAGTATGCAACATCTCAGCACTGTATAAGCACAGAAGTCAAAGGCACACCGCCTGAAAGGGATAAGGGGCAGCAAAATCTCATGGTCACGTGGTCGGGGAACATGGCGGCTGGCTAACGCCAGTCGGGAGAACCCCTGTGCGAGGCGAGCCAGGAGTAAGGAGAGCCTGAAGAAATGAAAGCGGATCCATTTGTGGCGCATGGAATCGTGTCACGAATAGCTGCGTGAGCCTGGGAGCTTCGTGGTTTTCCCGTGAGGATATCGAGGGAAACGGTGCAGAGAGCGGAGAGTGGAGAGCGGAGAGCGGCTCATTAATAGTTCCCTAACGGTTTGGATTGTCTTATAGACCGGCAGCACTTACTACAGTTAATACGGTAGGTCTCGCATGGGTTGCGATACCGATCGTCATACTCTCACCGCCGAGGGACGTGGCTCCCTCCCTTTGGGGAGTTGGAGTCGGGCGGCGGAGTGTTGGAGGAGATTTCGTGCTGCTGAAGTATTTTATGCTGGTAAGAGTATCATTTTTGAGCCTGCCGGCAGAACAAATCTTGAGGTAAAAAAACAGTGTGCTATAAGGATTTTAAATTTAGACTCGCCAAGTTTGATTTGCTAACAGATAAACTTTATCGGTGTATCTCTCCCCCGTTACGGGTCCTTACAACAGAGGCCAGTCTTGACTTATACACTGAAGGGGGAAGGAGTGGATGGAGAGTGAGTTTCTCCCCGAGTTATAACTTCTAGCATATACCAGTCTGTAAACCCAGGAGAAGAGGGTGCTAGGGCATCTATTGTTGATTACGTTTCCTCTGGCGAAAAATCCCCTCAAGGTGGGAATATCAAAACTAAAGAGGGCAGATCATTACCCGAAAGGAGTAGATATCAACTTCGATCGTTTCCTGGGAAAAAGTAGTGGAACCTCCTTTGGGGTAACTCCTAAATCTCCTGTTAGAAAAAATTCAAAAAAGGGAAAATTAAAAGTGCAGGACAAGAGAGGTGCGGTCGGTGTCCAAGCCACTTCCATCTCTTAGGTCATATTTTAAAATAATGGAGCAGGTAGCTGGTTCTCAACCAACCTTAGGGAAATCTCCGGGTGTATCGAAACCAATGGAGAAAAGGATACCCCCTGCACTACAGAGTATTCCATTGAGGCTTGAGAATCGTTTTTCTTTGCTAGCCGAGGCTCAGGAAATCTCAGATGAGAGACCTCAGAATGAGATACGGCCTGAAGATGACCCAAATGGAGCTAACTTGAATGATGAAGTGAGTCTTGCAGCATCATATGTGCCGCAGGATGAAGCTTCCTCAGTGGTCGTAGGGGTTGCAGGTGATCAATTGGTGAACTTGTTAAACAGCTTGCGGCAAGAAATATTAGCCAAATTTGAGACTTCAGAAAGCAACCAAAAGGTCATTCAAGATAGAGGGAGGTTCTTGAGCAGAAGATTGATGGATTGGCTAAACGTACGGAGAATCTGGAAGAAGAAGTGAAGGTTTTGGGAGAGGCCACAGCTACCAATCTTAGAGAGATTGACAGACTTAAACAAGAGAATAAGGCAATACAACAGGATATGGAAAGGCTTGAACTTCAGGTTAGGCGTAATAATATTCGCCTTTTGGGAATCAAGGAAAACGCAGAAGGGGCGGATATTAAAGGGTTTGTCGCTAGATTGCTGGGAGAGTTACTACCAGATAGAACGGATATTGATTGGGGAAAAGAGCTCCAGAGAGTCCATAGAGACCCATACAGATTACAGATAGGGAGAAAAACCCCGAGGAAGATATTAGTCTATTTTCTTACTTTTTCCGTCAAGGAGCTTGTTTTAACTCGTGCATTAAAAGATCGGTCATTGTCAAATGGGGACTCCACTTATCTAATACGATCTGATATGGGTAAAAGAACAGCGGAGCGGCAGTGGCTTTTAGGCTCAAAAAGAATGAACTCCGATCGAGAGGTGCACAGGTACATATGAAGTATCCTCCTATGTTGAAGATCATGTGGCAGAATAAAATGTTCAACATCCGAGAACCAGAGGAAGTAGATGCCCTTCTAAAGCAGATGGGAGGGTCAGAGTAAGGATTTGAGTTATATGACTTCAGGTCAGGGCATATGATGTGTAAATAATACTACGTTGCTGAGGTCGTTAGTAATAAGGAATCATAATCTAATAAGGGAGCTTATTAGGTATAATTGATGATCGGTATTTCACGACTTTATGACACTATTACTTAAGTTTATGGTATAGGCGATTTGTAGAGTTCAGGGATGTTTTTTCTTTTTTTACCTGGATTCGTCTTGTCAGCACGGGGTATCTCGAAGGCGCTCGCCTTAAGAGATAGAAGGGGGAGTTCCCCAGGGGGTGGGAGGAGGGAGGCACGGGGTGTTGGGAGCATTTGGGAGAAAAAGAAAAAATTAGTGTCCTCTATCTGCCATATAGTATTTTTTACAATGTTTTTTGATAAAATATTGTTTTTTCTTATTTTTCTTGTCTTTCCGCAATAAAATGAAGAGTACTGATTTTGTACTTGTCAGATTAAAAGAGAGAGGGTATTTTTTTAACCTTAGGAATGAGTAAATGTTTAGTGAATTTCACCTCATGGAATGTGAATGGGGTGAGATCTATGAGAAAATTGGCGCGTATAATGGAAATTCTTAAGAAATCTGAGGCTAATGTCATTCTTTTACAGGAGACACATTTGGAAAGAAGTGAGTGTTTGATTTTGTTTAAAAAATGGTCTTGGGTTCAGGAGGTTGTTTCTTCTAATCAAAGGGGTAGTACAAGGGGGTGGCTATAATTATTAAAGCAAATTGTGGTATTAAATTGGAAAGTTACGATACAGATTTGTCTGGGAGGTGGATACTTGCTAACATCAAGATTCAGGGTAGGGTGTTAGGGTGTGTTAGTTACTATGGCCCGAATCAAGATAACCCAGACGCTTTGATCAAACTAGAGGCCGCTCTTGTACCAATTAATAATCCAGTGATTATAGGAGGTGACTTTAATCTAGTTCAAAGATCTGATCTGGATAGAACATCTAAAGCAAAATATGTCACTCCCATACAATCAATGGCTATACTTAAAACTATGATGCAAGAATTAAATTTAGTTGATGTGTGGAGAAGTAAGATGGGAGATAAGAAGGGTTACACCTTCTTCAGTAAGAAATATGGTCATCACTCCCGTATTGATTATTTTTTAATTGATCAAATATTACTTGAGGGAGTGGAAAAGGTTAAACATCTCCCTGCCACTATTTCCGATCACTCTGCTGTATGTCTGTCCTTGAGATTTCAGGAAAAGAGATCTATAACAAGGTGGACCCTGGATCGGACAATCTTACTAGATGAGGCTGTCCAAGTTAAAATCCAAGAAGAGGTTGTTTCCTTTTTTGAAATTAATGATGGGTCAGCTAAAATACAGGTAATTTGGGACTCTTTTAAGGCATTTTTGAGAGCTCTGGGTACTTCTATTATGATAGGAAAAAATTGTAAGTCTAGGCAGCAAGAGAAGGAGCTTCTGAAAAATATTCAAATTAAAGAATCAGAGTTGCAAAAAGCATCTTCAGAGTCCGCTCATGAGGTGCCTCTTCTCACCAAGGAGTTGAAGAGCCTCCAGCAGGAATATCAGGATGCTTTAGATCAGATCTTGATAAATAGATGGAGGGTCAGTAAACTCCAGAATTTTTCATATGGTGAGAAGAGTGGTCGGCTGTTAGCCTGGAAAGCTAAAATTGATAAAGTTCGAAACCAAATAAGTAGTTTGAAGGAGAGTTCAACTGGTCATATAGTAGATTCCAGTATTAAAATAGGAGCTGAACTTCGTGGTTATATGGCAAAGTTATATAAAGAGGATATTAACCCAGGGTCGGAAAAGATTGTGAAATTTTTGGCTGAGGCTGAGCTCCCCTCCTTGAGTGAATATCAAAGAGAGATGTTAGCTTCTGAAATAGGTGAAGAAGAGATCCGGTTACAGATGAGAAAGATGGCAAGAGGGAAGGCAGCTGGGCCAGATGGCCTCCGATAGAAATTTACTTATCTTTTGAGGATAGTATGATATCTGTTTTCAAAAAGCTTTGTAACACCATTTTGAGAGATGGAGAAGACCCCCGATATCTTGGACTGAGGCAACAATAGTTTTAATTTTAAAACCAAATAAAGATCCGTTGCTGGCAGAATCTTATCGACCTATATCCTTGTTGAATACGGACTATAAAGTGTTCACCGGGATATTGGCAGCCAGAGTCGCTAAGATTATTAAGAGCTTAATTCATAGGGATCAGAGGGCTTTATCCCTGGAAGACAGCTCAATGAATTAACTTTCACAATGTTAGGGGTAGTGGATTTGGTAGAATCTTTTAATCTTCCAGTAACATTGGTTGCTGTCGACGCTGCTAAGGCGTTTGATCAAGTCCACTGGCAATATCTTTGGGAGACTTTAAGAGTTTTTGGATTCCCTAAGAACTTAATAAAAGCAGTTCAGTTATTGTATAGTGCACCTAGTGCCAGAGTGTTAGTTAATGGGAGTTAACATATCGTCTTAGTATTATGCGGGGAACAAGACAGGGATGCCCGCTGTCCCCCTGTTGTTTAACATATACATTGAACCCTTTGCAGCTTTAATTAGACAAGATCCAGCTATTCTTCCATTCAGGTTCAAAAATTTAGAGGTTAAATTAGCCTTATATGCGGATGATCTTGTTTTATATACATTAAATCCTCGGGAGGCCATCCCTAGTTTGATGGCTAAAGCAGAACTATTTGGGAAGGTATCGGGGTACAGTGTCAATAAAGGTAAAACGGAAGTCATGGAGTGGAATCAATCGCCCCAGACTCTGGGGACAAAACATCAGATGCGGTATCTTGGCGTCATAGTCACCCAGAAATTACTCGATGTTCCTGCTGCAAATTGGAGGAAGATTAGTCAGGAAGTAGGGAAGTTATTGACTAGATGGGCAAATCTTCCTCTCAATTTGTATGGCAGGGTTAACTTGATTAAGATGATCGTACTTCCTAAGGTTACTTTCCTTTTAACGCTATACCCCTTCCATTCAATAAAAATGAGGTAGCAAAATTACAGGGCAAGATTGGTAGTTTTCTTTGGGCTTCAAGAGGCGCCCGTATATCTTGGAAAAGGCTGAGGAGAAAGTTGGAGAAGGGGGACTTGCCTTACCAGATTTATGGGTATATGCACATGTTTTTCATTTTAAGAATTTTCGAATGTTGTTAAATAAACCAGATGAATCTGCTTTTGGTATTTTGTATAGGGCAATGCTTAGTGATCTGGGAGATCAACCTGAGCAGTTTCTTTTTAAGTTCGGGGATCCAAAGTTCTTTAAAAAGTCAGATTGAAGATCTTGTTACAGGCAGTGAAGAATTGGGTTTACATGCGGGAAAAACTTGGAATACCCTATTATTCTGACTATGCACCTATTTGGGCTTCCCCAGGTACTCCAGCATGTTTAGATGATCTGCTTAGTCTACCATTGAAACAAGCGGGCTTTACATGCTGGGCTGATTTAAAATCAGGTACGGATTTGGCAACTTGGGAAACTTTGACAGCATGTACCTGTGGGCAATTAACTAGATTCAAATTTTATCAACTTTCTTCCTGGTGGGCTAGACAGAATTGGGGGACCAGACGGATGATGCATGGTTAATTCAAGCAATGAAAGTGGGGGTATTAATAAAGAAGTGGCTTTGTGGTATCGAATTTTGATTGAGGCAGAAGATGATATAGAGAAGGATATTCGAAAGCTGTGGAGTGAGGGTGTCGATGATATTAATTTGAAAGAGGCTTGGATGAACTCATTTGCATTACTTCATGAGACAGTTAAACCCGCGTTTCTTAAACGGAATCATCTTTTACTTTGTATCGGGTATATTGGTCCCCTGCGAAACTAACAAAAATGTCTGGAACGCATTATGTCTGTCCGAGGTGTCAAGATCCAATAGCGGATGATTGTCATATGTTTTTAACGTGCCCGGAGATTACTAAATTTTGGATGGATCTCAGTGAATTTTTGTTGGATGTTACTGGTATTCAGTTGAAAGTAACTTCCTTACTTATATTTTTTGGAATAAACCAGGGCAGCAATGTTGTCTCAAATAAGAAAGTTGCAAGATTAATTTTTTATGTTATTCTTTTGGGAAGACGAGAGATTTGTAGGGCTTGGAAGTCGGCTGTTCCACCCCTGTTTTCCGAGTGTAAAAACAATATTATATACATAAGCCAACAAGATATGGCATGCGATCCTAAAAGTCGAGAGAGGACATGGGCTATGTTGGTCGATTGGTGTCAGAGGAATGTGGTTCAATGATTAAGCCAATAATTAGCTGTCGGCCTTGGTCCTCCACTTTCGCATGCTATGCTTAAGAGGGTTAGGAGTGGAAGCAGCTAGATTTCTTGTGTGGAAAGACTCTATTCCTGTCCGGTGCACAGTAAGGGAAAGTGAGTATAGCCAACAAGTAAATTGGCAGAATGAGGACCAAAAAAAAAAAAAGGGGCAGCAAAATCAGAGCTGCAGGGGCAAAATGCAGCACACACACATAACATTCAGAGCACATCAAAATTGACAACAATGTGGTACAAACTGCAACACGTTCACAACAGAACAGAGGACACAACTGGTGCCGCTTGTGTGTAGAAACTGGCCAATCACATTTGGCATAGCAGGGAAATGTGAGATGATAATGTACAAGTACAAACACACATCCGTGATGTCGTCGAAATGTCCACTGTCCCGCATCAAAAAGGCAGCTCCTCCCAAACAGTCACAATGTACATTGTCATGCAGTCTGTATGTAAACTTGTACAATGCGTCAACATACATGTGAACACAATGTTAAACTGCATCTCCCCTTCACATTGCAGAGGGAGAATCAACACCTCCTGCAGAGCAGACCAAACATCTCTTCACTGGTGACGAAGAGGACCTCCACACCTTCGACACCGACGCCCTCCAAAAGCTCATGGACAGCTTCGGCAACTCACCTCCAGGAGCAGGGCAGCCCAGCTGCATCCAGGAGACCTCACCCCCTGCACAGACTACACAGCAGGAAGCACCCACCACCACAGCTGTCTTCCAGGACCCCCACGAACAACACATGGCCTTCCAACACCGTGTGTTAGGGTGCCAGGAGAAGATGGCTGATCAGGTGCGGGTGGGGTTCGACCTCATGGCAGCCAAACTAGATGCCATACGTGGGTGTCTAAGTCCCATCAGGGACCACTTACAGTCCCTAATGGACACCCACAGTCCGCTCCATGCTCTCCAGCGATCCATGGCTGACATCGCTGGAGTCCTGACTCTGAGACAAGGACAACTGTCTAGTCAGAGTGGCTCCAGCGATGTCAGCCGGGAGTTGGGACACATGCGGAGGATCATGGAGAACATGGAGTGGATGCAGGCCGAAAGAATGGCTGCCATGGCTGCACACCAGCGAGATGTAGCTGGGTTCTTCCATGCCCTGCAGACCCTCATCATGGCATTGCCGTCACAAGGCCTGGCGCTGATGAATGCTGCTGCTGCTTCTACATCCACATCTCTGCCCCCTGATGTGTCAGTGACACACAGTGCTGCAGACAATCCACCTCTGGCCACTGATGTGTCACTGCCACACAGTGATGCAGACAAAACAACACCACCCACATGTGAGGCACCTGACACATCAGAGGACGAAGATGCGGATGATTCTGCCTTAGTGGTAAGAGGAAGAGATAGCATTCATCTCCGCCATATGGCCTGTTTCTGCTTGGTTCTGCCCTCTGCATCATCACCTTCCACTGTCCCCTGATACACTCTGCGACACTCACCTTGGACCTCGACATGGACTGCCATATTCTGTTTGGTTACCAATGACACAGCAATCAGACTGCGGACTGAACTCTTCCTCTCCCGATGAACTTGTCATTCCCTAAAGGACTCTGGCAGGCCCTTCACGGGGCAACAATGTAAAGTGGGGTTTGCATGGCCCTGTACTGCTCCAGTTTCAACACTCCACTGGATGTGAATAAAGCATTCAAATTCACACAGATGTGTCATGGCTATGATCATTCAAGTATGAAAGTATGTACTGGAACTCACTTACTTCCCTTCCTTCATTTGGATATATTGTGATAATTGTTTTTCGTGATTTATAGTGTTGTGAATTGATGACGTACCTTGTTTGCCCTATTATAATTTTTTTATTTGTATTGTTTTGAGATATGTTTTGGATACGTATGTATTTTATGTTTTGTATTTTGTTGATTTTTATGTTATTTATGTTATTGCATTCTGTGCTTATATTTTCAATAAAAAAAATTTTTTTTTTTAAAGTATGAAAGTATGGATAATGTAGGGTCAGTGATTCCCCCTTACGTCTATGTTGCTCATGTTGTGGGACTTGAGTCACAGGGTGCAACATTGCCGATTGCGGTCCGGGTGGTGCCGACACTACAACAGAGACACACGCATTAGTTCCTTTCTTGTCCAGCCCAGAACTGAACCACGCCCAGAGTCATGGGCTCATTGTTCACACCCCTACGCTGGACTGGCATACGCCAGCCCAGCCCACTCCGCTTACGCTTACAGGGGGGGGGGCAAAGCTACATGTCCCAGGTCTACCATGTAGTGATCTGCTGATCACTGGTCTAGTTGTCAGCATGCCACAGCCACTCCCTGAGGGCTGGTTTACACCCACACCACACCCATCCAGCACAGGCGTCACAGGACATGTGACCCTGCCAATAAAAGGGGCCTACCACATCACATTCCCCACTGCCGGAGGTGACATGATGGCGTCCGCACCACGAGACTCAAGCATAAAGGGTCCATGACTTGTGGCACACTGGGTTAGTGGCACCCGATGCACTGCGGCCGGCACGGGCCTACCGCCACGGGACGATGACTTGCGGTGCACAGAGTTGGTGGAACCCGATGCACTGCGGCCGGCACGGGCCTACTGCCACGGGACGATGACTTGCGGTGCACTGAGGTAGGGGCACCTGAAGAGCTGAGCGGGTGTGCAGCCTGCGATGATGCAGAGACCTCGATACGCCGTCCTGCCAATCAAGATTCAATTGGAATTGAGAGCCCTGCTGGACCGCAGTGTACGCCGAAGGAAGCAGTCAGCACACACATGACTCCGCTGTGTGGTGCCGCAGGGTGCGCTGGGGGCCTGTGGCGCGGAATCCAGCGATCGGCTGAGGAGGTTGCACCGGCACGTGGTGGGCCCTCTTGGAGACAAGCCGGTGGCAGCAGGTGAGCATTGAGGCCTGGGTGCGCAGGGGCGGCCAGTCATCACTGGGCGGCGGACTGGTTTGGGGACCAGGGCTGGGGTGCAGCAGGCGCACAGGATCGTGCAAGCACCACCGGTCATGGTGGCGGCCTCGTGGCTGGGTGGGGGGCGCCACCCTGGCAGACACGACCCTGCATGCGATGACGAGATGTGCGCGGGTTGGCTTGGGACGTAGCCACCTCTTCTCCAGTGTAAATATGGCCGTTGAAGGTGGTCGGCCACGTGTGTGTAGGCCTATGGACAGGATATGGCGGACACAGTGACACACGCAGTAGTTACTTTGGTGGCCATCCCGGAACTGAACCACGCCCAGAGCCCATGGCTATTTATTTTCGACATACGCCGGCCAAGGCCACTCCGCTCATGCTTACAGGGGGAGATGACAAAGCTACATGTCCAAGGTCTTCCACACTGCCTGAGGTAACCTGTTTGCGTCCACTGTCCACAACACTACAAACACCAGCAGTATATGTCCACAAGGACATGTCTGTGCTCTGCATACTGAAGTCTGTCCAGCACATCACCGCCACACTTGGCATTGTGTACATTCTTATTGATGGATCACTTGCCTCCTTCGCACATACTTTCCTTTCTATGCTATCCCAAATGTATCCACCCCCTCTAAGTTCCCTTGTATAGTACTTGTCATTCCTGTAAAGAGCTCTGATACTCTTACGGGTCTGGTTAGCGCTCTATAAAACTCTAAATAAATAAATAAATAAAATAAATACTTGGTTCCCACCTCTCCCCACATTCTGAAATTGTGTGGCAGAGGTGCCATGCCGTGGATGGTTTGTCTACATGGCTGGCCACGGTTACCACAGTTACTTGTGTTGTCGTGTCTGGTAGTTGGGCATGTTGATTGGCATGTTGTATGTGATTTTGTAACGTGTGCATTCCCACAGTTGTGAGTTGTATGATTGTGGAGTTGAGGTGTGTGGTGTGTTCAGTTGGTACTTACCGATGAGCAGTGCATTTCCATAGGTGCCATCCTCAAAGCGCTGGTTGGTGATGGACTTGCGGAAGATGTAGGAATCATGCACACTGCCTGGGAAGTTTGCGACGACATTGGCGAACAGGCCCCGGTGGTCCACTTTTGCCTGCACATTGATGGAATGTGTGTGGTTTCTGTTGCGGTGATTGTGTGCAGTGTCGGCAGGGGGCACAAGTAGTACATGTGTGCAGTCAATTGCCCCCAACACGTGCGGGAAGCAAGCTATGGCGTAGTTCCCTTGCTTGGTCTCCAGCTGTTCCTGCGCAGTGTGGAGGAAGTGAAGGTGCAGGGCTATCAAGCTGATACAAACTGTGATGCTTACAGGTATGATAAATCCTGCATAATAAGACCGTAACAGAAGTTCGTGTGGTCGTAACCTTCCTTTTCTTTCCTACGAAGGTTACGACCACACAAACTTCTGTTACGGTCTTTTTATGCAGGATTTATCATAGCTGTAGGCATTCCGGTTTGTCCAAGTGCAATACACTGTACCAGATTATGTTTGTGATTATACGGACGCTTGACCATTGTCACCATTTCTCCAACAGGTTTCTGAATACTGACTTTCGGAATATGGAATTGTATTGGGGAGTTCCCGCAGCATATGCAGTTAATTGAATCCACACGTTGCCCTGATGAAGTTCCCGTTGGGAATGGAACGCGTTGGCTGAGCTTTTCGTATTGTTGATTTCTGTATTTGTAATAAAGAACTGTTTTTACACTACTGTTGACTACTGGACTTCATGAACTGGCGCACTCCCATTTCAGTAACTACAATCTTGGATCTGGAGCACAGAGGCGTCAAGCAACGGCTGGCGTTGGGGTTGGTTGCGCAGGAACACTACGAGTGGAACTAGCGTGTAGTGCGGATACAGGGGCCCGCCGTTGCTTTTGTGGACATGCATCCAAGACATGTGTGAGGAAGTTTGATGGGGCTGGCTGTGAGACTCCTCCGACTCTGGCAATTGTTGGTTGGAAGGTACCAGAGGCCAACAGGTGCAGCACAGCCAGCAGCTTTGTCTGCGGAGGGATGTTGGTTGTCCGCTGTGTTGGTACCGTCAGCATGTGGGCAATGTGGGTCAGGATGCGGACGATGGTTGTCCTTTTGAGCCTGTAGTGGGCAATGGCATCCTCTGGCGTTGAGTGTCTGAGGCTGGTGCGTTTTGGGAACGTCCTCTGTCCTCTTCTGCGCGGCCTAGGTGGTAGTCCAGGGGGGTGGTCCGGGGGGGGGTCCTGGGGGTGGTGGCGGTGGGTGTTGTGGCCCTCTTGGGTCTCCAAGCTGCATGGTCATTGGCTCCATGGCATCTGTTGGTCTTCAGATGTGGCTCTGGGCTGGGCTCCCTTTCTACTGCAGGTTGTTGTCCTGCTTAACACCAGTAAGAATGGTGAACACAGTTAAATAAGTATGTAACATACATTACGAAGAAGGAAAGAGGGAGACTCACGCAAGATTTTTCAAATGTGCACATGGCATCATATAATTGGAAAAAAGTTTTTAGAAGACGGTACAGTTGTATCAGCACTGTAAGCATGAATCGTATATACAGCCCAATTTGGACTTGGTGCACAAATGTGCTCGTGACACATATAGGTGGCGACGCAAGTGACAAAGTGAAA
The DNA here is from genome assembly GCA_963921515.1 of Calotriton arnoldi. Classification (NCBI taxonomy): domain Eukaryota; kingdom Metazoa; phylum Chordata; class Amphibia; order Caudata; family Salamandridae; genus Calotriton; species Calotriton arnoldi. The sequence continues at coordinate 769,520 of CAWUFW010006034.1, read as the reverse complement.
ACAGCAAAAAGGCGCTTAGTGACAAACGGTGAAAGTATGTACAAGTGACTGTGTGGTTCAGCACGAAATGATTCACGATAGTTGCGTAGAAATAGATTGTGTGAGTTAAATAGAACCACACGGAGTAAGGGCGCCTTCAATTGCGCTGAGGGGTCGACGACGTTTCGATCCTATTGACTCAGGATGATCTTCAGGACGGGGCTGCTGTATTGAAAGTGCTGTGCGGTCGCCGAGTGGGGAGCCGTGATGGAGGTCGGTGTATTTTGCCCGGCGCCTTGGAGGGCAGCGTCGCAGGCAACGGAGGCCGGCGAATGGATATCCACGGAGAGACCGGGTATCGGAGAATCGGGCGAAGGAATCAATCCAGGAGGAAGGTGCACAGCACTTTCAATACAGCAGCCCCGTCCTGAAGATGATCCTGAGTCAATAGGATCGAAACGTCGTCGACCCCTCAGCGCAATTGAAGGCGCCCTTATTCCGTGTGGTTCTATTTAACTCACGCAATCTATTCCTACGCAACTATCGTGAATCATTTCGTGCTGAACCACACAGTCACTTGTACATACTTTCACCGTTTGTCACTACGCGCCTTTTTGCTGTTTGCACTTTGTCACTTGCGTCGCCACCTATATGTGTCACGAGCACATTTGTGCACCAAGTCCAAATTGGGCTGTATATACGATTCATGCTTACAGTGCTGCTATAACTGTACCGTCTTCTAAAAACTTTTTTCCAATTATATGATGCCATGTGCACATTTGAAAAATCTTGCGTGAGTCTCCCTCTTTCCTTCTTCTCCTTATTTAACTGTCTTCACCATTGATACCATTTGAGATACTGTTGCTTGTTGTCATATTATTACCCAGATCTCAATTGGTTTATGGGTCAAACTCCTGTTGTTTTTTCCAAAACCCCTAACACCAGTAAGAGGCAGGTGTTAAATTCCTGCTGCTAACGCGCCTTATCGCCTGTTTTTGGTTTGCTTCGCCGATCTGGCTGGTCGTTGAGAATATCGCGAAGTGGTGTTTTCGTGTGTTTTTGCACGGGAACGCCTACTCTGCATATCATTAGCGTTAGTTGTCGCTCTCATCTGTGGCAGTGTTTTTTGCGACAGCTATCGCTGGAAAACTGGCGATATCGGCAGTTTGCACAAGCTTGAGAATAGGGCGATTAATCTATTGCCACTTTTGCGGCGCTAAAGTGCCGATAAATCGGTGATAAGTCCTTGATAATATGCCCCGTTGTGCACTATTCAAGATATCTGCAGTACTGGCACAAAAAAACACCCTGTTAAGTCAACACTAAGTATTGAGCCATACGTCTTCTGCAACAATTGTATTTAAAGTACATCTTCCAGCACAAATGTCTACATGAAGACAACTGCTCAAGGGTAAGTTGCTTAAAATGTGTAATTATGTTAAGCATAAGAATATGTTGCAGTATTCCACTTGTCCTTTGTTTACTCCTGGTTCTTTGGCGCCAGTATTTCACACAAGGTTGGGTTGTGCCAGGGTCGGATTGGTAAGGCGGGCACTCGGGCAATGGCCGAGGGGCCGGTATCGAAGTTCCAGCTGTGGGCTGCTTTTTTGGCAGCCTGGGAGGGGGCAATTTGGGCTGTGTCTGGTGTGTTCAGATGTCGTCAGCGACTCAGTGGGGCCCTGAGTGGCCTTTCTGGAGGCAGATGGGCGTCCATTACCTCCCTTTTATCAACGGGCAGAGGTGTCACTCCCTTTCTCTCCCTGGGCCGGCCAATTAATGTGTGCATACTGAGCGGGGGCAGGGGGCCTGAGCAGAAGTGGCCTCACTTGTTTTCAGGTGTTTATTAAACTTCGCTGAAGCAGTGTTTTGAGGAAAGGCAATATGCAAATGTGGGCCACTTTTTTTTAGCGTGCCCGGGCCGATTTCTAATCCCAATCCAACCCTGGCCGTTGTGCTACTTTAGTACACCTGGCTTCGCTTGTAATTTCAGGGGTGTTTAAGATGTTCCCGTTCCTATTTTAGCTCCTCCCCGCCCCCACCGGTCCACCCCCTACCCAAGTGCATTCCTCAGCGGCGTTTGGCGCTAGGTGAAGCAATGCCATTTAATGTTCGTCACAATTTTTCAGCGCGAAATTTATTTTGTGTGGGAAAGTTGATTGACGCAGCTGTTTGTGCCGCTTTAGGTTGAGCGAGTGCCCCCACAAATGCATAGTAAATTTGGTTCAAAGTCGTTTCATCTGTTAGGCCACCCAGAAATTTGCCAGACAACCATCAAACCGATCCCAGCGCAACCGCAGCACAGCTTTTGACAGCGGGCTAAGATTAATATGGGTATTAACGATCACTTTGGTAAAATAGTAATGGGAAAATCCCGTGCACGCTCACAAGCTCAACTGGTTCTTATCAGGGATCACACCTTTGAGTAGAACAAGCGGTGACCCTAATATTCTCCAGGAAACGTCTCAAGGAAGATCTGGACTTCTTCAGGCGATCAGCAAAAATAACTTCCCATGTTTGAAAACAGCCCCGGGGAAAGCTCGGTGAATGGCAGTTCATTTAATATATAATTAGGTGAGGCTTTTGAGAAGGTGCAGGTGGCCTTACCACAGGGCGCGTTCACAACGGTGCGGCGCGTGTTCACGACCGAAGCACTGATAATAGCATCATGTCCTAGGCCTACGAACCAATATCACTGACAGCCGTGGCATCTGGTTCAGACTAAACACACACACACACACACTCACAGGCAAGAAGGCGGCACAGGAATTATCTACGGCAAATTAGGAAGGCGAGCTTCCATTGCCTCACTCTGGAATCAATGGCAGACGCTTTTGTATTCATAAAAGTAAAGATGTAATATAACACCATCACCACAAAAGCAAATAAAGATGATCTCCATCATAATAAACTTTGTGATGCTAAAATGAATAACAATATCATAGTTGTTATTATTGCAATAATGATAACATTGTTATTATTAATAATAATAATTATTATTATTTTCAGTGGCCAAGATACCATTGTTAGTCGGTTAGACTATGGGAATTTACTGTTTCTGGGTTCTGTAGACTTAGTGGTACACAAAATGCTGCGACTCGCCAGGCCTCTCACTTCCACGAGTCTCACCGGCCTCCTCTGCATTACAAAAACTGCATTGGTTATTGGCATCTAAAATGATAATTTTTAAAGCTCTTTGTATAGTTCCTAGGGCCTTCCCAAGGTTGGTCTTGTGTACCTGCGGAACAAGCAGAGGCGTAGCTTGGTCAGTATGACTAGAGGGGGGTGTGAGCTTCAGATTTCCCAACAATCACACTACGACATCTTGTTTAAACACATTATATGAGAAGCAGAACATGAGGGGGGGGGGGCTTAAGGGGCAGTGGAAAGAGAGTGGAGTGCGGAATTGTTGAGAGTACTTAAATTGCAATATTTTTCAAACTAATCAACATTTTTAAGGCCTTTAAAACAGACGAGAGTGTGTGAGTTTTGACAACAGTGTGGGCATGTAAAAATCCCAGGTGAAATCAAACAGACACTTCACATTACCTGACTGAAAGCGTTTGTACCCAACTATTTACTACAGAATACATTTTTTAGGTGGGGGGTGTAACACCTCAAAACCCCCTCCCTGGAGCTACACCCCTGGGAACAAGTTTGCTAGGTTTTGCAGTGGCCGCTTTGTGCGATCTGCAGAGACCAGTCTTTTCACAGAACCAAAAGTCAAACTCTCTTAGGTGGGAGGGGGGGTAGAGCATTCTCGGTACAGGCCGCACGTTTCTGGACTAGCCTGACAATATCTCTCAGAAGGTCTGTGGACCTCAATAAATTTTGGAAGCTGCTCAAAACCTGGTTGTTTACTATGTAAATGGTGTTAAGGAGGAACGTCTGTACCGCTAAGCTCAGCGCCAGGATGCCTTTTTAGGCAATTGTGTGCTTTGGAAATTAATTTCATTATAATATTATTATTAATATTAGTGTTATTATTATTATTTTCTTGTTGTTGTCATTGTTATTATTATACAAAAATTGACTCGCTGCTGCATATATTGCATATAACATAATTAACCGTATTTAAGAATATTGCAGGTCTCTAAGGCATCCCTTTAATTGATCTCTGAGCTCTAAGAGTTCTGCTACCGTTTCTTTACATAAGGGAAGGGCAGTGCTGGATTAGAGCATGTTCAAGTTGCATTCCAGGTCCAGAAGCTCTTTTTAAGCCGCATCCAGACAACGACGTAGCCAGTGTGTAATAGGCCATAGTGCATGGGGAGTGACAGGTCTCTCCTTTGAGACCTCTCTCTCAAATGACAGGTGTGCATAATAGTGAGTGGGGAGGGATTGGCATCGCCTTCGAGACCTCTCTCTCAGATGACTGGTGTGAATAGTAGGGTGTGTGGATGAACTGGCCTTTCCTTTCAGACCCCTCTTTCAAATGACGTGTGTGCATAGTAGGTTGTGGTGAGGAACTGGCCCCTGCTTTCATACACCTCTCTCAGGTGACGGTGTGCATAGTAGGCTACAGACAGGGACTGCCCTGTCCACTCAGAACTCTATCTTGGATGACAGGTGTGTGTAGTAGGGTGAGTGGAGGGACTGGCGTATGCTGAGATCATTCTCTGTAATGATGGATGTGCGTAAGAGGGTGTGTGGATGGACTGGCCTCTCATTTGTGACCTCTCTCTCAGAAGACGGGTGTGTGTAGTAAAGTGTGTGGAAGGGCTGGCCTCTCTGCTGAAACCTCTCTCTGTAATGATGGTTGTGAGTAGTAGGGTTTGGGGTGGGACTGGGCTCTCCTTTCAGACCTCTCTTTCAGATGACTGGTGTGCGTAGGGTGTGCATAGTAGGGTGTGGGTAGGGACTAGCCTCTTCTTTCAGACCTCTATCTCAGATGATGGGTGTGTGTAGTATGGTGTGTGGATGAGCCTTAACTCTACACACAACTTTTCCCAAGCCAATGAGCATAAATAGCAGACTTTAATAAACGTTATCTCCACTAAGACTCCTTCCCACAGTAACAAGTGTGCATAGCAGAGTGTATTCAAACATCACCTACTCCTTCCAACTTTTCACAATCCCGTGAGAGTCCCGCGAGATCGTAACATTTTTTGAAAATAGGAATTTAGCTATTTACTCATCACAGTACTTATCTGTTACACACTTCTCAAAAACAAGGACCACAATATGCATTCCTACTAATAGAGTGCATTGAGAACTCATCTACTCTTCTTACTATTCACGATCCTGTGAGAGCCCCCCGAGATCCTAAAAATTACTTAAAAACAATATACATTTATTATCTTCACAGTAGTTATCCTTTCGACATTTTCTCTCTAAATCTAGGGGGCGGCATGCCTTTCTGCTGCCCCATTATATAGCTTTGTTACTTCATTTCCACAACACCTCCAATTTTTCACTGTAAACAGTACTGGTGGCCATTTAATTTCCAACATTCCAACAGCAAGCCAATCAGAGCGCTCGCTCTCACCAGACTCGCAGGAGCCTCTCGTCCCCACGAGAGCACGAAGTCTCATGGGAAAAATCGACCAAAAGTTGATCTGTATGAAATAATGAAATATATATTTCATTAAATTCATTGGTCATTTCCAGTCAAAGACAACACATATGCTTTTTATATGTTGATATTCTGACCCTGTCATAAAGTCAATAGGCCCACTTTTTATATTTTGGTGTTCTGACCCTTTGATAAAGTCAGTAGCTCTGCGTTATTAAAAATGGCACCCCTTATATTAAGCCGTGTGTGCCTGCTGGAGTTTGGGCACTAGGCCCTATGCCCAACACCACCCCCCACAGGCACAAGCCATGAGCAACGGAGGGTCGGGTGCAGGGCCTGGCCCGTGGCCAACCCCATGCCGTGCATGACCGTAGGCCGTACACTGTGTGGAGTTGGCTGCCTGTGGCAAGTTCGAAGTTTAGAGAGAGAGAGAGAGCGTGAAAGAGAGTTAGAGGTTATAGCGGTATAGTGTTATTCTTGATTACTTTCTAAAGTTGAATAAAGATTAATTACATTGGAAAAAGTCTCGCCATTTGTGATAGGTTCAGCAGGTGGAAATTCCTCTACGAAAAGCATGAATTTTGGGATAGCTTAGTATTGTCGTCAACCTTGTGTATACCACCTTCCGACGGGTCTACACAATAGGTCTGGCTCAATTTTGTGGGTGCCAGGTAAGCATTATGAGAACATTCTTTCCAGCCAAGCAAAGAGTCGGGGAAACCCGCCTGCAATAATTTGAAAGGAATAATGTAAAGTCCTTTATGTTCCTTCAGTTGTATTTCTCGAGTTCGTAAATATTCCACAATCGATATCGTCCAGTATTCTCAGCCCCCATTGCAGCTAGTCCCTGATTGTTGACTCAATCAGGAGAGGATGGTGTGTGTGGTTGGATTTCTCAGCTATATTGTGCCGTATCCCAGAATGGCTAATGGGCTATTATTTGAGCATCCAGGTTTTTAAAAACTGGGGGAGATTTATCAAAATGTCCCGCAGCGCAGCAAGACACCTTGTTGCTCTGCACTGCATGACAGGGAGAGGGCAGAAATGCACCATATTTAACATTTTATGCACATTCCTGTCCTCTCTTTGCACTGGCGCACTATGTGCTGCCTACTGCCAATGCAGGCACCCTTGCACCATGGTGCAAGGGTGCCTGCGTTGCATGCAGGATTGTTTTTGTGCAGGAAGGGACACCTTCCTGCAAAAAAACAATCCTCTGAGGCTTTTTTCTCCTTCTACACATGCTGCAAAATGCAGCACACATAGAAAGAGGAAAAAACAAGGAGAAATAAACATATTTCTCCTCGTTACACCTCCCCTGGGAAGGCATAGCATTTTGACGTATTCCCATGTCTACCACTCATAGTAAATCAGGGAATGTGCCACAATCCATGGGTGGATGCGTGGGAACACCCACACTACACCCATGGAACGCCTCCCTGGCGCAGAGTAATGCAAAGCAGTGAATTTCGCTGCTTTGCTTTACTCCAGATATACCAAGCACCACAGGGCCACACAAGGTGGCCTTGTATTGCTTGGTTGCTTGCTGCGTTGTCCTAGCGTTACCTTGTGTGACGGAAGGGCAACGCAACACTATGATAAATCTGCCCCTGAGTGTATAGCAAATGGAACCCTGGCCACCATTTTAGCATCTAGGTCTTTATAAACTGGATAATCTGTAATTGTCTCCCTTTGTTTAGTATAGCTCAGTTGAGCTGCTAAAACATATCTCCAGATATCCGGAAATGCTAGCCAACGTGGAGCCTTTATGGCTTTCAAAATAGAGAAATGGAGACCGTGGATGCAGTCACTAAGATACACTACTTTTAACTTTCACAATGCGCCCGATTTCAGCCATTATGCAGAAGGTGTTATTCTAACATGTTTTTCAGTCATATCTCTACCATCCTACCTTTTGCAGCAGAGATTTCAAACTGTGATCTGGTGCATGCCAACACTGAACTTAGCAGGCGACACCCGAATTTTTTAACTCAAAAATGGTATTTTATAACATTTCTGAGTATATTACAGCCCATGCTTAAACCACACTAGATTTTGCTAACGATTGCATCTCTGGGTTAGTTATTGTTGTGTTCATTCGAAGCACTGAATAAACAACAATGCGTGTGAGGTCTTGTTCTTTCAAAGCAACATTGCTTTGATCTATGGCCTCCTTGTACTGCTCTTATCTTTTGGCTGTAAAACTGTCTGTCAGCAGTTATTCTGGCCAGAGCACTCTGTTCAGTGCCAGCCACAGAAATACAGCCACAATGTGCAGGACAAAGCAGCAAGCCAGGTGAAGAACACTGCAGGTGTGAGGATGTGAGTCACCCACCAAAGGCAGGTGAGTGAGAGATAAGATATACTTCCTAGATAATTTATTTCCAGTCAATAACTGGGGTTTTTGAAAAGCGCTCAGCGGAAGAGTTTTAATGTTGTAAAGATTTTTTTTTACTCATGTTTTCTTTCATAAAGAAGCACAGTTACAAAACGCCTCAACGAACATTTTTAGATTTGGGTTTTGACATCATAGCTCTCAAACAGATCTATCCTCTCTAATATACTTAAAGTGGACTTTTGGCCCACCTCCTTCACCCACTGGATTTTTCCACCAGCATCTGCGAGCTATTGGTTTGAGACTTTGTCAAAAATGTCTTGACTCAGGCCAGAGGAGTATTTCGTTCTCTCGAGTGGCTGTTTGAGTGTATCTTTATGCCTCCCATCAAGTGTGCGCATTGAACTGCATGACAGACTATTTTACCACTACAAGCCTTCCTGTCGGATCCTAGGTGCTCATTTCCTCTTTTGCTGGCTCCCACCCACCACTTTTCCATTTGTCACTGCTCATTCCTCCTCTCCCTCCGTTTTTGCCTATATTGTGATCCTCCTTCTCCCACCCCTCATTGAAGCACTACATTCCCTATGTGTTGCTGTCGCACCTGGCCCTCTCTGCAGGGTCACCCTGAGTCTTTTTGCTTTCCTTCTCCTATTTTTGCTGTATTCGTTTTTGTTGTCCTTAGAACAATGTGCACTTTACTACTGCTAACCAAAGTACTTGTGCTCTCTCTTCCCTAAACATGGCAGAATTGGCTTGCACCCAATTGGCACATTTAATTTTCTTGAAAGTCCCTAGTAAAGTGGTACCCCATGTACCCAGGGCCTGTACATTAAATGCAACTAGTGGGCCTGCAGCACTGAATGTGCCACCCATTTAAGTAGCCCTGGAAACATGTCTCATGCCTGCCAATGCACAGTGGCTGCTCCTCCGCTAAGGCGGAGGAGCGTCGCCCCCTGGTGCAAAACAGTGAAAGAAAGAACAAATAAAATGATAATAACTTGAGGTTATTATCATTGTATTTGTTCCTGCTGCACAGCTTTGCGGGGCAGGTGGGGCTGCTCTGCTCTCAGAGCATGGGAGGAGTGGTTTGCTCACTCCAAGTGCGCAATGACTGCTTGGCCGGTCCTCTCGGACCAGTCAAACAGACATTCGCACTTCGACTGTTCTTCATGCAGGCTGCATTATAGCCTGCGTGGAGAACATGCCCAGGCGCTCAGACCAATCACAATGCTGCGTTGCAGCATTGTGATTGGCTTAGGGGAGGGAGCCTTGCTGCTTCCTGTTCTGGCCCAGGAGAGACTGAGACGATGTGGGAGAGAGCGGGAGAGCGACGAGGAGGTAAGTTTTTTCCTTTTGTTTCAAACCCCCCCACCACCTCTGATCCTTGCCGGCCACTACTGCCAATGCAGCCTGTGTGTGCATTTTTAAACTGCCATTTGGACATGGCAAAATAAACCTTTTGCCAGGCCCAAACCTTCCTTATTAATACATATAAGTCACCCCTAGGGTAGGCCCTCAACAGCACAGAAGGCAAGGTGCCGTGTATTTAAATAGTTGGGCATGCAATTTTAAGTTTTAAATGTCCTGGTAGTGAAAAACTCCTAAATTCATTTTTCACTACTGCAAGGTCTACCTCTCCCATAGGATAACATTGGGTTTGTCGTGTAGTTCCTACTAATCCATAGGATATGCGCATTGTTTGGATAGCATAAACTAGGGGCTTGGTGCCAAGACTCATTCCGGACACCCCCGCAGGATATGTTGGCCTATAGACCAGCTAGCTCACTGTGTCACCATAAGCCCCCCTAACCTCACCAGAAAGTGAATGTATTCTGGCAACCACTGAACATGACAAATCCGACCCCTCAGGAATTGTGGAAACATTACAGAACCTTTCGCTCAGTCACTTGTGCTTACTTATTCTCAGAGAAGTACACAAAGAATACGCTGTGGAACTTTTTCAGTATGTTTATTGAACCAACGTTATTCTTGTATAGAATACGTGCGCTGCAATGATGAACAGACAGAAGCAGATAAAAGTGATTACGAGCACCAAAAGTGTAAATAGTAGATATAGTTCTACCATGATGCTAAAACAGTGTATATATGCAGGCATATAAAATAAGGCAGTGATCAAGCGTACTCCTACTATGCGAACCCTACTCTAAGTGTACCTAGAGAGCGTGTAGGTGTAGAGCCAAGAATCCCGCTAAGAGACAATCAAAACCATTACCTGATAGGAGAATATGAATGACCCCGTCTTGGTCACGAACTGGTTACCCCTCATGAGATGTCAGGCCGCTGCGTGGTGAATTCTCAGTTTGCAAGCACCCTAGCTGTCAGCTGAAGTGCCTTCTTCTACTAATCTATCGGGATGCTCATTATTTATAATATAAAGCAGCCTTGCGATGTACGTGTAAATTAGCGATGTTATGGATATGTAGATAGCCCTGTCGCCCCGTGAATGAAGATAGGATGGCATTTGTACATAGTGCGCACAGAGGCCTAGTACATGATGTTCGAGGCATCGTGATAATGTTGTGCGAAGCTAAATGTGTAAACAAAGTAGCTTAACAGAAACAAATACAACATTGTTGTGCATGCAAATGTGTGCAAAAGTTCACAGCTGAAATTTTATTTGTGAGGACAATGTAAGAAATAAGCTGCTTCGCTACATGGTCCTAACCCGGGAATATAATGGTTTTCCTTACTACATTTAATAAGTGATAACTTTCAATTGGGAGCAGGGAGACAGGTTGAACTTGGTGTCTAAAGTATTGTAATTAAAAGCTCTCTTTAACAGTCAAGTAGGATTTTGAGTCAGGATTCTGAAAATGCCACTTTTAGAAAGTTGTGATTACAAAAGGGGTTAGGCCCAAGACGGCTAGAAAGGGCCTCACAAGATTCAACAATAACAATGAACTAGCCGTCACTCTTAGATTGCTGTTAGCATTTTTAACAGACTAAGGCCATTCAATGAATTATATGGTCTTAAGTATTTATTTACTTATTGCTTTCATCTTTTTAAGATATAGCTCATTTACTTTTTAAGTCAGACCCAGGGAAAAACCTCATATTTCCCATCAATCAACATACATTGAAATTTACATGTCAAACATAAAACAACACTGTTGTACACAAAAAACATGAATAACAAACATTATTGAGCCAGTCTTGTATTTCAAACGAGCAGCAACCTGAAGACTGTTTTTTCAACCAAATTCTTTGTCAATATTACGTTGCTGCTAAACCAAAGGGAAACAATTGCTAAGCCTAGTAGGTGGTAGACATTTGTACTGTTTCCTACATAGTGAAAAATTAATTAGATACATAATCCCTGTGGTATGTGGTGCCGACGCGTTTCGAGTCCCATTGTAATTGTAGGGATTCTCTTCAGGGCTTAAACTGGATAGAATCTATAAAGAAAAATGAGGAAATGTTCAAGAATCGATTTCTAAACTCTCCTAAAAACTACTTACATATGTACAATTTTGATTCTGGTTCCTGATTATGTGTTACATTTCTTTCGTATCGGCACAAAATCCGAATTCAAGAGAGTTCCAAGTAACTCCGTCTGTAATACTGTCCAAAGTGCGGCATGGGGGGCACTAGAGAGCCGACGGCAAGATGGACGCACTCTAGTGATGCTCCTCTGACTGGGATTATTCATCCACCCATAATCCTGCTTCGTGGTGAGCATCCGCCTTTTAAATTGGGGGCATAGCATGCAGGATAATACTGGAAGCTCGTCCACCCCAAAAACAGTGGCGCCTGGTGGTGAGGAGCCCTGAAAAACAGACATCTGCGAGACCGCTGTGTGTCTCCCTCTCTCTGGGCCTAAGATGGTGACCGTTGAGCTGCAGAAGTGAGTAGTGGCTCTCCCAGCAAGAACCTGACTGGTGTAGAGCCAGGACCGGAATGGGTGGCAGCTGATCACTCCCCTGCCTTAACACTGCCAGACGCTATATCCTGGTGGCTGCCGGGGCTGGTGCAGTAGCCGTGAGAGGTTGCTGGGCCAATACGTCTCTGTGAAGGGGAGGGACCAATGGGGCGGTATGGCAGATCCAAAGGTAGGCCGCACAGGTATGGGGGAGCAGACAACTGCGTAGGCTGGGCGGCTGTGTAGGGCACTCCGAGCTGTGTACTGCATAATGTTGGTATCAAGCTGGTACTAACCGATGTGCTGGGAACTGGATAGTGAAACAGAGCCACGTAGTGTGGTGCTATTTGACTGGTGCAGGAGCCCTTGATCACTTGCCAGTATCAAAGACTTGCTTGCTCTGTGCCACGACACGCTCTGCCTGCCTGGTGGAAGAGGGGTGACCATGGGAGGGCACACTGTGGGCTTGACTGCCACACAGGCTAACTGGACTCATATCAACCTGACTCGACCAACAGCACCAATATATATATATATATATATATATATATATATATTATCTACTGGCGGTCGCCAGTAGATAGTTATAGTTACAACCTATTATCCATAGGAAATCCGCGACATTCTATTTGAAATAACTCTCTTGCCGGTTGAAGTATCTTCGCAAAATTTTCAAACTTTGTGGGGCGCTCCGGTCCGCTCCTACCCTGAAAGTCTCGGGGGATTCGTCAGCGGGGGCCGAGAAAAAGGGGGTCCCAAAACGCGTTTTCCCCATGCAATTTTCCATAGGAAACTTTAGACACGGCTACAGCCCGAACTGCTGAACGGAATTACACCAAATTTGGCAAAGAGGTAGTTCTTGGTTCAGAAAGAACCCTTTTGTTAAATGGTGTAAATCCGTTCAGTAGTTGCTGAGAAAATCAAAAGTAAAAGTATAGATATATCTATGGCCGCGTCGGATTCGCGCACCCTCCCGATCACGAGCTGCATGCTAATTGGCTGTCAACACTCCAAATCAGGAAGTGTTGGCAGCCATTTTGTCCTCGGTAGAACCGAGGGACAGAAACAAGTGCGTAAGTGCACAAAGGGGGCAGGGTAGAAACACCCTGACCCCCTAGGTCTGCTCAGGGGGTCCCACAAGGACCCCTGGGCAAAAAAATTTTTATTTTTTTTTAAATCGGCAGGATGCGCTCAGGGTGCGCGAATCCTGCCGGAAAAAATCGAGCGCGGTCTCCCGCGCTTCGATGTTAGTGGCCCCCGGGTGGGCCAAGTCCCGGGGGCATGCTGGGGGGGTTAATTTTATGTGTGGGGGCCTCTAAGGGCCCCCAAGCCCGGGGACCACCACCCCCGGGGCTTTATGTATAATGGTGCGGGAGGGCTCTGAGCCCTCCCGCAGCCCGAGGACCGCCACCTCCCCGGGGCTTCTTTTTTATTTTTGAAAAACCTGTGTGGGGGCTCCAGCCCCCACACGCCCGAGGACCACCACCTCCCGGGGCACTAAGAAAAATTACAATGGGGGTCCGTTTTGGACCCCAAGCCCGAGGGACCACCACCTCCCCGGGGCTTTCAAAATGTAAGGAGGGGGCCGCGCGGCCCCCTCCTGGAGCCTGTGGTGGCCCTGGGGACCGCCACCCCCAGGGCCGGCTCCTGCAGTGTCCCGGGGTGCCTACCCCCGGGACACTGCTGTTTGCAATGACAGGACGGGAGCCTCGCGGCTCCCGTCCTGTCATTGCAAACTGCTTTGGATATTGGAAGAGAGAGCAGGAAGCCTGCTCTCTCTTCCAATATCCAAAGCTGATTGCTTTCACATGGGGAGCAGCATGTTAGCTGCTCCCCATGTGTAAAGCAATGCCGGCTCCCGTAGGACACGGGGAGCCGGCGGGACTGTGGGGGTTTGGGGACCCAAATACAAACTACTGCGCTGTCGCCGACCCCCACAGTCCCCAACGAGAGGCCAGGCCCCGGGGATGGGGTCCCGGGGCCATAAGTGGCCACGGAGGGGGCCACGCAGCCCCCTCCCCAAAGGTAAAAAAAGTTAAAAAAAAAAAAAAAGTGCAAGGCCATGCCCCGGGGGATGGGGTCCCCGGGGCCAATACAGGCCCAGGGAAGCGGGGCCACGCGGCCCCCTTCCCGTTTTTTTTTTAATTTTAATTTTAAAAAAGGGGTAAGGCCCTGGGGGATGGGGTCCCCAGGGCCTAAAAATAGGAAAAAGGAAGGGGGCCACACAGCCCCCTTCAGAGGGAACCAATCGGGCCCGCAGGCCCCGCCCCTTCCTTCACCACTCTGCAAACGCGCCCCTGGCGCGTTTGCAGAGGGGAACAATTCCCCTTGAATACTGGGGTCCCTGAGGGCCAACTAGCCCACCAGGAACCTCCAGTATGCGCCAGGGAGCTGCCTTGCAGAGAGGTGTACAGAGGCCACACGCCTTTTACACCTCTCTGCAACGCAGCTCTGTGGCGCTTTTTGGAGGTATATGGTGGGCTAGTTGCACCCCAGGGACCCTCAGGATTCAAGGGGAGTTAATCCCCCGACTTAAAACGCGCCACGGGGCGCGTTTGCACAGTGGTGAAGGGAGGGGGCGGGGCTTCAGGTGACATGTGTGCAAACAGGCCCCGTGGTGCGTTTTAAGATGGGGAATTAAATCCCCTTCAATCCTGAGGGTCCCTGGGGGCCAACTAGCCCAACAGGTACGTCCAGAAAGCGCCACAGAGCTGCGTTGCAGAGAGGTGTAAAAGGGGTGTGGCCTCTGTACATGTCTCTGCAACGCAGCCCCTGGCGCATACTGGAGGTTCCTGGTGGGCTAGTTGGCCCGTAGGGACCCTCATGATTCAAGGGGACTTAATCCCCCAACTTAAAACGCGCCACGGGGCGCGTTTGCACAGATGTCACCTCAGGCCCCGCCCCTCCCTTCACCATTGTGCAAATATTCCTCTAAAATCAGCCGAAATACGAATTCTGATTTACTCACCTGTTATCAGGAGAGACCTCAGTGCTGCATCTTTCAGCCCAGTACTAATCCTGAAAAGTAATTTTAACCGTACTTACCAGTAACTTGAATTTCCTTCTATAGGCTAACATTGACTGGTTTCACTTGGAAATTCTTCTAAGTGTGGAGTTTTGGAACTTTAAAATATTCCTCTAAAATCAGCCGAAATACGAATTCCGATTTACTCACCTGTTATCAGGAGAGACCTCAGTGCTGTATCTTTCAGCCCAGTACTGGTCCTGAAAAGTAATTTTAACCGTACTTACCAGTAACTTGAATTTCCTTCCATAGGCTAACATTGACTGGTTTCACTTGGAAATTCTTCTAAGTGTGGAGTTTTGGAACTTTAAAATATTCCTCTAAAATCAGCCGAAATACGAATTCCGATTTACTCACCTGTTATCAGGAGAGACCTCAGTGCTGCATCTTTCAGCCCAGTACTGATCCTCAAAAGTAATTTTAACCGTACTTACCAGTAACTTGAATTTCCTTCCATAGGATATAATTGCCTGCTTTTTGCTGAAAAAGTTTCTAAGTGTTGATTTTTGAAACATACAAATATTCCTCTAAAATCAGCCGAAATACGAATTCCGATTTACTCACCTGTTATAAGGAGAGACCTCAGTGCTGTATCTTTCAGCCCAGTACTGGTCCTGAAAAGTAATTTTAACCGTACTTACCAGTAACTTGAATTTCCTTCCATAGGCTAACATTGACTGGTTTCACTTGGAAATTCTTCTAAGTGTGGAGTTTTGGAACTTTAAAATATTCCTCTAAAATCAGCCGAAATACGAATTCCGATTTACTCACCTGTTATCAGGAGAGACCTCAGTGCTGTATCTTTCAGCCCAGTACTGGTCCTGAAAAGTAATTTTAACCGTACTTACCAGTAACTTGAATTTCCTTCCATAGGCTAACATTGACTGGTTTCACTTGGAAATTCTTCTAAGTGTGGAGTTTTGGAACTTTAAAATATTCCTCTAAAATCAGCCGAAATACGAATTCCGATTTACTCACCTGTTATCAGGAGAGACCTCAGTGCTGCATCTTTCAGCCCAGTACTGGTCCTGAAAAGTAATTTTAACCGTACTTACCAGTAACTTATATTTTCTTCCATAGGAATCCATTGTCTGGTTTTCAGCAGAAAAGTTTCAAAGTGTCGATTTTCACAAACTACAAATATTCCTTAAAAATCGCCAGTATGACTTAAACGCATTCTTTCAACTGTTTACAGGAGATGCACCAGTGCTGGATCCAGGATCCAACACTGAGTAAGAAAAAGTAACGATAACAGTTTTTACCTGCTAAGTGAATTTCCTTCCATAGGATAACATTGGTGATTCTATGAGAAAAAGTTTCTAAGTGTCAACTTTTAAAATACAATAATATTCCTTAAAAATCACGACTGTAACCAAAACGCTTTTACTCAACTGTTTACAGGAGATGTACCAGGACTGAATCTAGGATCCAGTCCTGTGGTTAGAAAAGTAATCCATAAAGTAACTAATTGCATTTAACTAGAAATTCACATTGAGCTGAATGTTGCATTGTGTTTGAAAATGTGGTGCCCATTGCAACAACTGTAACTACTGTACTTAAAAGTCTATTGCCTATGTGCAAAGTACTTAAACTAAAGTAATTCATTCTGAGAAAGTATTTTTGTAATGTAATGTATAATGTAATTACAATGTAATTTAAAAAATAAAATATGTAAAAAAAAAATTCTAAAAATGTAATAAATCAGTATGAAAAAAATTAATATAACAATTAATACATTTAAAAATTGTCATTTACAAAACCTTTGAAATTCACAAAAAAAACGTAGGTTTCAGACATGTTATAGTTAGGAATTAGCATTTAAAAAACATTTGAAATTCACTGAAAAACCATAGGTTTCAGATAAGTTATAGTTAGAAATTAGCATTTAAAAAACCTTTGAAATTCACTGAAAAAACCATAGGTTTTAGGGACAGTTATAGTTAGTTGGACATTGCACTCGTACAAAACCCGTGAAATTCCCCGTTATAGTTAGTTCAGCTAACTATAACTCGCGCCCCGCAATGCACTGCTGATGACGTCACATATTACATCACTCATGACATGGTCAGTGACATCACTGATGACATCACTGATGACATCTCAAATGACATCACTGATGACATCATCCACGTGATAATCTGATGCACCTCCTCACACCCTAATATAACCTTTGATACACCCAATCTAAATTACAGACTGCCATTCGCAAAACCATAGACACTCCAACACCAATAACTACATACCCACTCACTGATTCTTAGGTCTACACACACACATCCACTCACTCACCCGTACAGTCACTCATACTTATGGTCACTCAGTACAGGACAATCATATGCACTCTTACTCCTATATAGACACTCAAACACCGCCACTCATCCATAGAGGTACTCACACACCTAGTCAGTCATGCAAATAATTAAACACACTGCCATTTACTCACCTATACAGTTATACACACACCAGCTCACTTAATCATACAAATACTAGCACATTGTTACGCTCTTATACAATCACTGATACAAGCACACACTCATCCATACAGCCACTATCACAATCACTCACTCTCGCTTATAGCTATTTATGTACTCCAATACACATATATACTGCCTTTCACATATGTAGTTACTCACACATGTACCACTGGGACATACATTCACTCACTAACACACTCTTACACACACTTACCCACCCATACAGTCTATCACAGATGCACTCTTGAAACCATCCACCCAGTGAATCACCCACTCACACATCTATGCACAGTCGCACACACCCCATCCACACAAACACTCAGGCACCCATACAGATACTCAGACAACAAATCAATAACTCTTATAGACACTCATGTAGCGATTCACAAACCCATGCAGCCACTTACACAGCAACAGACAGACGGATACAGACATTCACCCCGTTTAGTCACTAACCCATGCATTCAGTAAGATACGTTAAATCACTCACTTATAGAGTCAGTCACGCACCTACTAAATCATCCATACAGACACTTACACACCCACTCATTCTTCAATACGCCTTTCCCTATATATATTAAACATATTTAAACTTTACAGAAACACACAGTCCCTGGATGATGTCATCAGTGATGTCATTTGAGATGTCATCAGTGATGTCATCAGTGATGTCACTGACCATGTCATGAGTGATGTAATATGTGACGTCATCAGCAGTGCATTGCGGGGCGCGAGTTATAGTTAGCTGAACTAACTATAACGGGGGAATTTCACGGGTTTTGTACGAGTGCAATGTCCAACTAACTATAACTGTCCCTAAAACCTATGGTTTTTTCAGTGAATATATATATATATATATATATATATATATAGGGCTTGTCGCCTGGTGTGGAGGAAGTGCCCATGGATCAGCCCTTTGCAATAGTGAGGGTGCAGTCCCAGAAAGATTATCACAGCCTGCCTTCCTGGGCGTGGTGGCTGTGAGCAGAGACTTCCTTGCCGCTTGCTCCTTGACGCAGACTGTGCTTCTGCCATCAGGATGGGGAAAGCTGACAGGAGCCAATCTTGCCTCAAGTTTGAGACTCAGTGAGTCACTAAGTCTCAGCCTGACCCCCCCCTGTCGGACCAAGACCACAGCTCACACCCTCATGGCGCTACATCTCTGGAAAACTCACTAAAGGCCATGCAACAAAGTCTTTAATCAATTGATGGCAAAATCGATTCTCTTACTCTCTCCATGGACCATAATGCAACCAAGTTAGACAAGCAAACCGCACACAAACAGCTGCAGAATAACGTATCTCAAATACTGAAGATGATCTACAATCCGTCTCCACCAAGTGCCTGAACAAGGAGAAAGTACTGGTGGTGATTCAGGCAAGTAATGAAGACCTGGAGAAGCGGTCCTGCCGGAACAACCTGAGGATCATGGGTGTGCCAGAATCCACCATTTCAGGACCAATGGAACACTTTGTGGAAACCATGCTTAGCAACATCTTCAGTGCACAAAATTTGTCAGCCATGCTGGTGGTGGAGCGGGGGCACAGGTCATTGGTGGCCATGACAAAGCGTCTCATCATAGCCTGACTCCTCAACTACAATGACTGGAATGTGGTGCTTCACTTGGCATGGGAAAAGGTGAACATACAATACCAAGGCAATCATATATCTTTCTTTCCTGACTTCACAGCAGGAGTACCAGTGGCTCTAAAGAATTTCCTACGGTCAAATAAAAACTGCAGCAGATGGGGACAAAATATGCCATGCTCTACCCTGCCAGGCTGCACATCGATCACCTTTGGATCACAAAAGCTATTGACGACGCCCAAACAGGGGTGGCTGGTAACATATGAAAATGGTAGGGCGAGCGAAGTGCCCCACTGCAACCCTAAAACACATACATAAAACAAACATGCAAAATAAAAACACTTGCATTCATTACAATAACATTAAAATAAAATAAATGTACTTACCTGAGCAGCGTCCTCTGTGTCCTTCGCAGTCTGTGGCTCCGACGGGCACGAGTGGAAAGGTAACTTCCCTAAGCAATCCAGACGCTACTCTCATGCTGTTAAGCAGCAGGAGATCAGCGCTAGGATTGGATGGAGCCAGCTGGCTAGATGCTCCTTCAGACCCTGTAGGCCTGTGCTTGGTCTCTACCCAGCTGTCTAAGACAGCTGAATTGAGAGCTTCAAAGTGCACATAACTGTTTGGCAGGCGCAAGACAGCATGCCAAACTGACTTGCGCACTTTGCAGTGTCTGGCCAGCCACTGCTCTAGTCCTCCATGCAGCAGAGGACACACCCATCATTTCTCCCAGCTCTGAGGCAGGTCGCCTTGTGAAAAATAAAATGGGAATGAAATAATTTCATTGCCATTTTATTGTTCACATTGATTTAGCGCGGCTCACAGTGGGCGGGGGGGCGATGCTTCCCTGCCCTCATGAAGAAACCACCGCTGCACGCAAAGCAGCACTGGAGTTTGTGAAAACACTCAACTTGAAACGCCATGAAAACCATGAATCGGATCTAGAGGAGCCTGACAACTGACCATTTGGAGATTTAAGAGCTATGCTTGTGTCCAACATCTGTGACTATCAAGCCCATTGCCAAAGATATGCTACTCTGCTACTGTGAGGAGGGGAGTGCCCCTCCACTACACAGGTGATTGTGAATTGCGGCCAGCAGCCATTGTATGGCACTACTCCAGAACCCTGTGGCCAACGGCGACAGCTGACAGTGCACTGCGAGCTGCCTGGGCAGCTGAGCAGTGAGGTAGCCCTGTTGGCTGTGCAGGGCTCTATTTCTCACTTCTGACAACACTCTACATAGCCGGTCATATACTGTTCCTAGCCACCTCTGTCCACCTGGAGGTTGTTGGTGCCTCTAGCTGCCCCTAAGCGGGTGCACCCCTAATGGTTTTCTTTTACTGTGTAATACTGACTGTTATGCATTGCACTGTTGGTTTCATTGACCTATGTCAATTGTTGTTGATCAGATATGATGATTGTTAGACCTAGCATCCTTGGCGTGGGTTCCCCTGTCTTTTTGACTCTACCTCCTGTATTTTTGACTGCATGCTGGACTTCGTTTTGGCTGGTTCATGTACTCTTGGCACTTTACCACTGCTGATCAGTGCTAAAGTGCAGGTGCTCCCTGTGTCAATTGTGATTCTGATTGGTTATCCATGATTGGCATATTTTAATTACTGGTAAGTCCCTAATAAAGTGCACGGTGTGTGCCCAGTGCCTGTAAATCAAATGCTACTAGTATGCCTGTAGCACTGGTTGTGCCACCCACATGAGTAGCCCTGTAAACATGTTCCAGGCCTGTCATTGCAGGGTCTATGAGTGCAGTTTAAAAACTGCCATTTCGATCTGGCAAGTGCACCCACTTGCCAGGCCGAAACCTTCCCTTTCTCTACATGTAAGGCACCCCTAAGGTAGGCCCAAGGCAGCCCCATCGGCAGGGTGCAGTGTAGGTGGCGGGTAGGAAATGTGATGATGTTTTTTGCATGTCCTGATTGTGAAATACTGCCAATATCGTTTTTCACTATTGCAAGGGCTAGCTCTCCCATAGACTATCATTGGAGCTGCCTTGTAACCAGCTGCGGTCCGTGCAGGTAACAGTAGTGGGGCAGTGGGACCGCGTTGAGGGGGATTTCGAGGGAAAATTAATAATTTATTGAATTTGCCCTCGGCATCGTCCCTCAAAACCCCCCCCCCGCACGCGGCCCCACCGTCCCCCCGCTGTTATCTGCACGGACCACGGCTGCTTGTAACATCTTACAAGTGTTACTTTCAATTCGGAAAAGATGGAGATTTTGAATTTGAGTTCCCTGAACTCGGGATTTAAAAATACATCTTTTAGTGTAGTTGGTTTTTAAACTGTGTGTTTGAAAATGCCACTTTTAGAAAGTGGGCATTTTCTTGCTTTACATTCCTGTGCCTCTGCCTGCCTGTGGAATCAACATCTGGTTTAGACAGCTGGGTGGTTTGTGCATTTACTCTAGACAGTCACACAGATGAAGCCGAGGTGTGCCCTGCATATCCTGATGGCCCATCACCAGGCTGATGGGCCGTTCTGAGCTAGAGTGGAGGGTGGGGCCGCACGTTCCTATGAAATATGCCTACTTCAAAGGCAAAATGGGGTTTAAGTATTGGACCTGTAACCCCACATTTTTAGAACACTTCTGGACTAAGGACTCTGTGTAGAGGTGACTCTCTTCGGTAATGAGTGATGAGTAGACAAAGATAGATGTTGAAGCAGGTTTATTCAAGAGACAACTTAGAAGAAACCCCATCCAGTCAGACACCCAGCTCAACTGCCACACAAGCAGTTCAATCCAGTGCCTGGCAACGGACCCTACATTCCAGAACAAAAGGAATGCAGGTCTGAGGGACATTCAGGACACCACACTACCTCCCCCCTTTTACCATCCAGAACAAACTTAGTAACTTTATACACATCAGAGCAAATAAAACAAAATATCAAAAAATAAGTGAAACACAACATCAGAAATTCTACAATAATGGTGCCCATGAAACAATAGACTTAAGCAACAAAATCTTGCAGATAGCGAGGAGTACATTTCAACCAACAAGGCCTGCCACCCCTTTTATTCACAATGGCACCTTCTTGAACAGGACCTTGATTCCCAGTGCGAGCAGCAGATGCACTGACGGTGGTGAACTTAATGGGACATTTCGCCACTCTTCCCAAATTCCATATTTTATGGTCACTGGTCTTTATCGCATTTTTAAACACTTTGATTACCTTAAAAGGTTTACTGAACTTAGAAGTACCACCACCTTTCCTGGGAGACTTAATTTTTACCCAATCACCCACATTGACAACCATATTCTTCACACCCTTTCTCTCATCAAACCAAACTTTCCTTTTAAACATCCCTTCTCTTTCTTTTTCCTTCCAGCCTTCATTCCTTCCTACATCACTGTCCACTAGCAACCTCTTAGTGGTAACCCATGACGGGACAACTTCAATGTTGGGAACCCTTCCTTTAAACAGGCGAAAAGGAGCTACCCCAGTGGAAGAATGGGAGGTGAACCTATACTCACGCACCTTTTTCTTGATTGCCAACTCCCAGTTTTCACCACAGGTAACAGCTTGTTGCATGGTGTCTTTGAGAACCTTGATAAACCTCTCTACAACCCTGTTGCATTCTGGGTGGTAAAGAACAGCTTTCTTGTGCTTAATTCCCTTTGAACTTAAGAATTCTTCCATGAGCCTTGAGGTGAATTGAACACCGTTGTCTGACAACAATGTCAATGGGAATCCTTCACGTTCAAAAAGTTCTTCTAAGAACTCAACTACCACAGAAGACTCAACCGAATTTACAATTTTAATGTCAGGCCATCGAGAAAACATGTCCATACATACAATCACATACCGGTCCTGAGTCTTAAGTCGCACAGGACCTAAAATGTCTATGGAGATGTCTGTCCAAGGACCAGAGGCTTGCTCCCTAATAACCATGGGCTGTGTCCTACATTTCAGAACCCTGTCAGAACATGAACAGCCTGCACATTCTCGTACCAATCTTTCCACATGCACATCCACAGCCGGCCACTAATATGCCTCTCTGATCCTTTCTTTTGTTTTCGCAATACCCATGTGAGACGCATGAGCACTTTCAATCAACTTGTCTCTTAAGACATGTGGTGGCACAAGTTTGCTGCCACGCATGTGGAGACCGTCCACAACCGAAAGATCCTCTCTAACATTCCAAAAACCCTTGAGAACTTCCTCACAGTCTTTCTTCTCACACCAACCACCACTGACAAAGGAAATGACTTTCTGCAAAACATCATCTCCTGCCAAACTTTCTCTCCAAAGACTCTCAGAAATAAGTCCCTCACTGATTACACACACATTGACTTCCTCTTCAAACTCCTCTCCACCAAAACGCTCAACTTCATCCGTCAAATCATTATCTTCACCACCCAGCCTAGAAAGGCAGTCTGTCAACACATTGCTAGAACCAGGCAAGTAGGACATGTCAAAATTAAACTCTTGTAAGGCCACCACCCATTTTCTAATGCGATGAGAAACAAAGTCTATCCCCTTCTTTGAGAAGACCTCCTTGAGAGGTTTGTGGTCCGTAAGAACATTAAACTTCTTCCCCCACAAAAACTTCCTCAGTTTACGCACAGCCCAGAATACACCAAGTGCCTCCTTCTCCACAACAGAATAATTGCATTCCGCACCACGCAAAGGTCTGGAGATAAACAAAACTGTTTTCTCCTCTCCATCCACCTTCTGCAACAGAACGGCACCCAAACCAGTGGAGCTCGCATCAGTCATAACATAAGAGACTTTCTTGAGGTCAAAACTACTTAAGCAAGGGGCATTGTTGAGGTGTTTCTTAATACATGAAAATTCCTCCTCACAAGACTTTGACCATACAAATTCGCAACCCTTTTTCAACAGTGCTCTTAGAGCTGAAGTTTTCCCTGCAAAATTGGGAACAAATTTGTGATAGAACTCAGCCATGCCAAGAAATTTGACTAGTTCTTCCTTGCTTGTTGGAGCCCGCAGACTGTTGATAGAACTTACCAAGGACGCTTTAGGCTTAATACCTGTAGAAGAAACAGAGTGACCAAGATATTCTATCTCTTTCTCATCAAATTTGCACTTGTCATCCCTAAAAGTGAGACCTGCATCATTAAGTTTTTTAAAAACAGATTTAAGTCTGGTGTCATGTTGTTCTAAATCCACACCAAAGATGAGAAGGTCATCTTGGTAGACCTTGACACCATGGATGCCTCTAAGAATGCCCTCCATTGCTCTCTGAAACACTGACGCAGCAGAAATGAGGCCAAAGGGCATTCTCAGAAATCTAAGTGCCAAAAGGTGTGACAAAGGCAGTCAGATCTTGGGAAGTAGGGTAAAGCTTGACCTGGTGGTAAGCGGAGGTAAGATCTAATGAACTGAAATGTCTTGCCCCTTCAAGTGAACACAACATCTCAGTTATATTCGGCAAAGGGTAGTGATCAACGATGACAGCTCGATTGAGTTCTCTCAAATCAACACAGAGCCGGGCTTCACCATTGGCTTTACGGGCCATTACTACTGGAGAGACCCACTCTGTTGCTTCCACTTCTTGAATTATCCTTTTGGCTAAGAGTTTATCCAACTCGTTCTTCATGCTCTCTCTAACCAATAGAGGCACGTTTCTTACTTTGGCAACCTTGGGGATACTATACTTTATCCTTATGCGATGCATATAATTCTTTAAACAACCAAGATCACTTGCAAAAACAGAGGGAAATTCCTTGACCCAGTCACGTTTTGAATTGTCCACCATCCTCACAGGAGGTAATTCTTTTAAACAAACCGAAGGTGATTCATTAGGATTGAGAAACACATGTAAGTCTCTTTGATGGAACCAGCTTATAAGTGAATCACCCTTCATCGAGACATAAACTTTGCCAGAAATAACCCTTCCCTTGAAGTCAATTGTACCCCAAAAATAACCAAGTAGTTGTATAGTTACTCCCCCATATCCTTTCGGTCTATGTCTGGCTTTAAAAGGACAACATTGCCCAAAAGATTACTTTCGTAAAATTGTTTTGGTACCAGAGTAATTTTTGCTCCAGAGTCAATGAGCATTTTTACATGTGCATTGTTGACCAAGGCAAGTTCATGTGGTCCATCACTGGTATCACCTGTAATTTGAAGAATTTCGATTTCCTCCAAATCTTCGTCATAGAGATCAACCTCACTGACTTTCTTTTGACCCTTGTTTGAACGACAACATTTAGAAACGTGTCCTTTTTACCACAAACCTTACAAACAGCTTTGAATCCTGGACATCCTTTAAAATTCGCCAAGTGACCAGGGTTACCACACTTGAAGCATTTTCCTTGAAAGGTTTTTGGAGACAAAGTCTTCTGAGTGGAAATGACCTTGGGTTTAGTGGAACTATCCACAACTAATTTAACATCAGAATTCTCCTTCTTTTCATTTGAGCAATCTTTACGTATAGAATCAATACAAGCTTTAGAGTGTTCATGTGTTTTGGCTATCGTGAGAACTTCTTGAAGTGAAGGAGAGTCTTTTGCCACAGAGCATCTCTTGCTTTGTCTAGTGTACATCCCAACATGAATTGATCTCTTAATCGTTCTTCTAAGGTTGAGCCAAAGTTACATGTGGAAGCCAATTTGCGTAAAATTGTTATGTATTGTTCAACTGTTTCATCCTGCCTTTGCATTCTTCTTCCAAAGTGGTAGCGTTCTAGAACTGTGCTTACTTTAGGAAGAAAGTGCAGGTCTAACTTCTTTATGCAAATCTCATATTCATTTAGTGAAGCAGCATCATCATTAGATAAATCTGGAAGGTGTTCGAAGATTTCCTGTCCTTCTGACCCCAAACAATGTAGCAACAAAGAAGTGCGTCTTTCCGCACTCAAGGAAGTACCACAAACGCGGGAATAGTTTGAAAATACTTTCTTCCATTTGAGCCAGGAGAGTGGTGGATCACCAGGGGTGGTAAGGAAGAACGGAGGAGCAGTAACATTCTGCATGGCAAAGAATTAATGAAGAGAAGTGCAAAGTAAGAGAAACAATTACAAATAACGTAAATAACAGCTTTTACAAAATGTGGATTGTAACTTGTTAACAGCTGTGCGCATCAGCGAAGTGTAAAATATCTGTGTGCAAAACTTTCACTTTTGGCTGTGCGCATCAGCGAATAATAAGTTGGCTGTGCGCAAAACTTTCATCTTCGTTAATAGCTGTGCGCATCAGCGAATGAAAAATTGGCTGCGCGCTGCAAACACTGATTATTACAATGCTTTCACTTTCTTGTCCACAGCTGTGCGCATCAGCGAAGTGCACAAAGCTTTCACACTTGTAAATGGCTGTGCACATCAGCGATGTAGAGAAAAATAAGTTGTGCACTTTTGTTGCCAGTAGAGAATTTAACAAGACGCGTTAAAGGCTGTGCGCATCAGCGATGAACAAATCAGCTGAGCGCTGTCACGGCTTGAGTGTCGTCAAAGCAATGGTGCTAGTGGATCAACAATGCCCTTCAAAATGGCCGCCGACTGCGTGGCTACGCAGCGTGAATAACGTGTCAGGCAAAGTCAGGCAGTGATGTAAGTGGCAGAATAAGTCGCGCGGCAAACTCGCACGAGAATCTTTGTAATTGAGGCAGTGACGTAAAATGCAGCTGGACGCGCGCACGCGCAGCAGCGGGGTCTCGTGCTTGCTCGCACGGCAAGCTCGCGCAGGATCTCGTGAATATAGTGTCCCTGGGACTTCTCGCTGACTCCCAAAAATTAGTTAATGAGGGGTGACTCAATCTAGAAACCCTTCCCTTAAATAGTGGAAAGAAATCAGAGTCTTGAAGGGTGAGAATCCCGTTAGAGCCCGTTGCCAGTAGCAATGCGTGACAGAGTCCATTCAAAACCGGCAACCCCCGATCCTCCTTACTTGTTTGAATCAGGAAAGGGATGACGATCCATCAGAAAGCGAGGTGAGCGGTAACCTTCTTGAGTCACTGCGCATCGCTTTGTTGAAATGATAACTGTTGGGGTCTCTTGTCAGTTTCTTGAAGATGTTAATTGCATAACGTGGGTAAATTGTCGCCAAAATGTAGAGGTGACTCTCTTCGGTAATGAGTGATGAGTAGACAAAGATAGATGTTGAATCAGGTTTATTCAAGAGACAACTTAGATGAGACCCCATCCAGTCAGACACCCAGCTCAACTGCCACACAAGCAGTTCAATCCAGTGCCTGGCAACGGACCCTACATTCTAGAACAAAAGGAATTCAGGTCTGAGGGACATTCAGGACACCACACTCTGCCAAGAAGAAGAGCTGAAATGTTGTCAGGAGGAGTGCTGCCTCTTTGCATTGTGTTGCTTTGCTGGGTTGGCCTGCAGTTGCTGCTTCTGTCTGTTGGCAGTGAAAGAACAGAACTTTGCTTTCTTGTATCCTGCTTTTCCAAGGCTCTCCAAGGGCTTGGGTGTGCTTGCCTCCTGTTGAAAGTCTCAGGGTCATCGAAGACTTCATCTGCAGCATCTCTGAACTCCACTGCTAGGAGTTCTGACCTGCCAAGTGGTGCCTATTCCAGGTCTGAGTCCTTGGAGGTGGTTCTGCTGCTTCATGACTTGAAAATGGATGCATCACCCTTCCAGCGCCTTTTTCCCTGCCGTAAGCTTGCCGTGCGGTTGAAAAAACAATGCAACGCTGTGGCTGAAAAATCAACACAGCGCGTGTTTGCAGCCTGAAGAACCACTGGAGCCCGAGTCCAGAGCACCGTGTCTCCGACGTCCAAGACCCCCGCCCTGTCTCTGACCCAGGCCCTGCTGTGCGGCTAAAAGAATCAACTCAGCGCCTATTTTGCTGCGTCATGGACAAGGGCGCATCCGAATTTCCATGCATCTCACCTGTGCGCAAATTTCCGATGCATCGCCCTACAGAAAGGAGTTGCCTCTGGAAATCAACATATTGCTTCTCCTGGAAGTAAGGAATCGACACAACACTTCTCCTGCATGCAGCAGAACTAACGCCTCCATTCCGCTGGGACTCAAGAACCGACGCATCACTGTGTTTTCTGATGCTTTCCTCCTTTCTGGCTGTTTTTCATCTTGGATTTTGATGCATCAAAGCTACTTTGTGCTACAATCAACATATCCATAGAGTTCTATGGACAGAATTGCTTAAACCTTTAAAAAGTGATATCTTGAGTTCTGTATGTTAGATTTTTGTCATTTCGGTCTTGTTTGGTTTAGATAAAGATTGGTTATCTTCCTAAACTGGTGTGGTGTCCATTTGTATGTTTTCACTGTGTTACTGCGTGTGTTATGTACAAATGCTTTACACACTGCATCTGAGATAGGAATGACTGCTCGTGCCAAGCTACCAAGCGGGTGAGCAGGGGTTATCTTGGGTGTGTAACTCCCTTACCCTGACTAGTAGGAAGGGTCCCTACTTGGACAGGGTGCATAACACTGCCAACTAGAGACCCTCATATCTAACAATGATGTCTTTGGCATATTTGGGATGCTGAAGTGGGAGGGTTTTTGAGTTTGTTGTTGATCTACCATGCTGGGCTGCCAATCACTGTCCATATGAAAAATACCGGGAGATGCCGGAGGGTGCAGGGCTCTCGATCAGAGACTGTTTGCTAATAATGACTCCTGGTAAGGGCAAATGACGCTATTGACATGGAATGTTCATGGGCTGAATAATCCCAGGAAAACAAGGCAGGTGGGGGCACACTTAGACAGAGACCATGTTCATATCACCCTACTACGAGAGACACATCTCACCAAACACACTGAGGATGTAATTGGGGCTCGATGGATGGGTATTAAGCCTCACCTCCTCCTATTCCTCATACTCTAGAGGGGTGTTATTATTATTGATAAAGAAGGGAGTCTCATTCACAGTTACTCACTCCAAAACAGATGACCTAGGGTGGTATGTGCTAGAACAAGACAGACTCTATGGCGCATTGATCACCTTTGTAGCTACTTACGGGCCAAACACATTTGATCCTGAATTTTTGCATACGCTACAACCCACAGATATTTTCTGGGGGGAGATCTAAACATGTACTTTGACCCGACGCTTGACCAGTCTGCCACTGTGGACTGGCAAGGCAAACATTCTGCCTGGGTACTATGGGAGGGAATGGACGATAGTGTCCTGGTGGATATACGGAGTCTGCAGAACCTAGAGTGTTGAGAGGGTATGTTAATTTCCACAGTCCATGGCACATGGTCCAGACTAGATTACTGGTTGGTGACCCAGGAGGTTAGCACTTGGGTGGTCAATGTGCAACAGATGTCCAGAACGCTTTCAGATCATGCACTGGTGAGATTAGTGGTGGAGATACCTGCACATGCCCCTGCACAATTCACTTGGAGATTCCAACCTATAGCTTTGCTTGATCCCGTGTTTAAAGAGGGACTATGCGCAGCTATCCTAGAATGTTTTGAAACAATGTGGGCTCTGTGGCGGAAGCTGACACACACTGGGAAGGTGTTTAAAGTTACCATCAGGGGGTATGTGTTAGCACGCAGGCAGGGGTATTGCAGGCCTTGCGCGCACAACTACTGACAATAGAGCAGAACATACAGGGCCTAAAAGTCAAATATGCAACTGCACCTAGTCCCCACATTTTGGCCACCATCTGATATTAGATTACGGCCTACAGAGACACAGCAGCGCAAGAAGTCCGTCATCTCTCTAAATGGCATGTGGCGAGGTCATAAAGGGATGAAGGCCAACCAGTCCATAGCCTGGCGGCCAAGCTGAAAGAGCCCTGGGGACACACACTTATAGCAACTGTAACTACATCGGACGGAACGCACTGTCATGACACCTTGACTATTCTGGTCCCACTTCAAGGATTATTGCACTCACCTATATGAAAACCGCGCCTCGACCTCCAAGGCAGAGTTTGCCGACTATTTAGAGGATGTAGCTTTGGCAAGTTTCTCATTAGGACAGACAAGTACCTGGTGCAGCCCATTACAGTAGATGAGATGAAGGAGGCCATATGCACCCTGCCTAATGGCAAGGCCCCAGGCATGGACGGTCTCACAGGCAAATTTTATATAGTTTGTGAGATACTCGATGTCTATGAGGAGGCATATACTAAACAGACATTACCCCCATCCCTAGAGAGCCCTTCATCATTACCCTGCATAAGCCTGATAAACTGCCCAAAAAATGTGAGTCTCACAGACCATTAGCATTAATTAACATAGATGCAAGATACTGGCAAAAATCCTGGCCAACAGACTCCAACCCCTACTTACTAACATGGTGCGACCAGACCAGTGCAGCTTCATTCTCACCCGATCAACAGCCTATAACCTGCGCAATATCTTTGCGTTACCCCAGCAACTCGGCCCATCCCTGCAGGCAGTGGAAGTGCTATTAGACACCGCTCAGGCCTTTGATTCCAGAGAATGAACATACATGTTCACAGTGCTACATCGTATGGGGATCCCCTAGACATTCCTTCAGTGGATGCGTCTGTTATATACTACCCCCTTAGCACGGGTGCAGATCAATGGGAACACATCTGAACCAATGCACTTATCTAGAGGGGTTCAGTGCCAAAATATCAAAAACCTAAATATCGTGAATGATACAGGAATATTGTGTCAAAAATATTGATCACAAAAATATCATTTTCCTATAATTATATTGAAAATATGTGTTTACACTACTATCGAAATATACACAAAAAGATTGGTTTTTAAGATATATATATATATATGTAAAATTAGTAAACATATAGGGCCAGATGTATCAACGCTTTTTGCGATAGCAAACGGGCCGATTCGCAGAATCGGCCCGTTTGCGAACGCAAAAATGCGTATTGCAATGTTTCAAAAAATTTTGAATTCGTAATATGGGTAATCGCAATTATTTGCGATTACCTAAATTGCGAATGCAGTTAGGGAATCGCAATTAGCGATTCCCTAAATGCAATTCTTGTAGCTATCACAAATTGCGAATTTCCATTTCGGAATCGCAAATTACCACCAACGTCTAGTTGGTGGTAATTTGCAAATTCCTAGAAAAATTCACTTTTTTGCATTTTTCTAAGTGCCATGTGGCGCACATACATGTCCTTAGGGCATGTATGTGCGCCACATGTGCACACTTACCTTTTTTGGGGTGCATCAGGGTGGCCTTTGGCCCCCTATCACCTCTTGAAATAGCATTCGCAATTTGCGAGTACCTATTTGGTACTCGCAAATTGCGAAATGTCTTCCCATTCATTCCTATGGGCCTCTAGGCCCATAGAAATGAATGGGGAGGCATTCTTAATAGCGAATCGCAATTTGCGATTCGCTATTAAGGAATATGTAGGAATCGCAAAATTTTTGCCAAAACCTACATACATTGCATTTTGCAATTCTATAATAGCGAATCGGTAAAATTTGCTATTATAGAATCGCAAAATGCAATCTTGATACATCTGGCCCTAAATATACTAACATGTAACAGTAATATAATATGAATTAAATATATTTAAATAATATATAAAATATATACTTATTAAAACAAAGATACACACACACATATATGTATATATGTATGTTTAAGTACACATATATAATGTAATACTATTTTAAAATTAATGAATTTAACTTATATTACAATTTTGTAATTTTTTTATATTAATAATATAACAAGGATATATATATATATATATGTTTTACGTTTGGGCTCCTTCTGCCTTCCCCCGCCCTCTGCAGAGGATCGCTTAAAGCCGGCAGAGCACGCCGGACATAATTTCTTTCCAAAAGCACAAGTAAAGCGATCACTCAGAGATTTAGCAAACCCCAGTGGTAGATTTTATTCCAGGTTACGCTTTTCGCTCGCACAGTGAGCTTGGTCACACAGTGAATCATGGGAAAAGACTTGCATTACATAGATGGTGTAAAAATCAAAAGAGGACCACAACATAGGCACATACTAGCAGCCAAAATGGCATCCATTTTGAAGTGAAGTATTGTTACCTAATTCAGAGCGGTGTATTACATCATAATACGTTTACAAGTGGTACAGGAGTCCCCTAGTGATAATAAACAGATATACTCAAGTATTAACCTGTTAACTTGTTAGGCTGGATACAAAATGCGCTCACATACTTTTGTCACATGACATTCATTAGTTTCTATGGCAACCATCTTATAGCAAAGCGATTCTCCTGTGAGGTCCAGACAGTTAAGTGTGTTATCTATTCATATACTTTCGCTGCATGGTGCCAGCATTACATACTACAAACACCGTGAATGCTAATGCTCTAGGATGGAGTACCCTAGTGTGCTGTACAGTAATATACCGTTCTATACAAGATGCAAAGTGCAACATATAACCTTTGGGCAACGGTATCCTTACTAAGCATGGCAACTGCGAGAAAGTCGTGATCCCTTCCTCATATTGTCTCTACTCGGCATAGTGCCTGACGCCGTATGAATAGGGGTAAAAATAGTCCATTATAGTAAGCTTTATTGCTAGTCAGATGGATTAGAAGAAATATATATACTTTCCCTCTCTGTCATTCCTGTCGGGTCTGAGAGTGTCAGTGCGTAGTACATCTATTCTGCAAAGTGCTGTGTGAAAATAGAACTCAGGGATCCAGCCTTAACATTTTACATGTATTGTGTCTTTCCCAGTACACCAAGACTACAACTAAGGGGTCAATTCCGATCTCGGCCGGAAGCGCACCTAACAGTATTCGTCTGGGAAAAAAACCAGCCGAGTGCGTGTTTCCCGACCGATTCGAACACTCGTCCGGACGAGCAAGTACGATGCGTATAACAACCCAGATTCCGAGCGAGCCGTACTTACCCAATCCAGCTCCTGTTCCCCACCCGAGCCGGATCCGTAAACGCCGAATCGAGTCGTACGGAAGCAAATACACAGCACCTTCCGGCCGGCGAGTACGATGCGCACTCCATACGCGCCGAACCCGTCGCTAAGTCCGGGACGTTTGAGCATCCGGGCGAGCCGTACATAAGCTCCGTTTCGCGCCACAAGACGATCCACGGCTACGAGACGAACAAGCCTGCTACGAGTACGAGTCGAAGACACGAGAAACCCGAACGAGACGATCCAAGCATGAATCCCATTGCGCAGGTCCTACCTATACTCTACATCTATTACCGGGACCGGCACGGACGCGTTCGGCGCAGATGGTAAGTCAAACACCAACAACACAAACAAACGACACGTACCCGAAATATGTCACACACACATACAGATGCACAAATGACGTACACTAGCAACAGCAGAACCATAGGGGTGGGATGGCCATCACCAATGCCATACACACCCATAGGGGAATGGATGCCTACCACCAACACCACCCTACCACCACCCCTACTCAGGGGGGGCTGGATGCCTACCACTACTACCATCCATACTCAGGGGGGCCTGGATGCCTGTCACTACCACCACCCCTACTCAGGGGGGGCTGGATACCTGTCACTACTACCATCCCTACCCTTAGGGGGCTGGATGCCTGCCACTACCACCACCCCTACTCAGGGGGGGCTGGATGACTGCAACTACCACCACCCCACTCAGGGGGGGCTGGATGCCTGTCACTACTACCATCCCCACCCTTAGGGGGATGGATGCCTACCACTACCAGTACCCCCTACTCATAGGGGGCTGGATGCCCATCACTAACAGTTCCCCCTACTCATAGGGGGCTGGATGCCCATCACTACCAGTACCCCTATTCATAGGGGGCTGGATGCCCACCACTACTACCATCCCCACTCATAGGGGGCTGGATGCCCATCACTACTACCATCCCCACTCATAGGGGGCTGGATGCCTGTCACCACTACCATCCCCACCCTTAGGGGGATGGATGCCTACCACTACCACCACCCCTACTCAGGGTGGGCTGGATGCCTGCCACTACCACCACCCCTACTCAGGGGGGGCTGGATGCCTGCCACTACCACCACCCCACCCTTAGGGGGCTGGATGCCTGCCACTACCACCACCCCTACTCAGGGGGGGCTGGATGCCTGTCACTACTACCATCCCCACCCTTAGGGGGCTGGATGCCTGCCACTACCACCACCCCACTCAGGGGGGGCTGGATGCCTGCCACTACCACCACCCCTACTCATGGGGGCCTGGATGCCTGTCACTACTACCATCCCCACCCTTAGGGGGCTGGATGCCTGCCACTACCACCACCACCACCCCTACTCGGGGGGGCTGGATGCCTGCCACTACCACCACCCCCACCCTTAGGGGGCTGGATGCCTGCCACTACCACCACCCCTACTCAGGGGGGCTGGATGCCTGCCACTACCACCACCCCTACTCATGGGGGCCTGGATGCCTGTCACTACTACCATCCCCACCCTTAGGGGGATGGATGCCTACCACTACCACCACCCCTACTCAGGGGGGCCTGGATGCCTACCACTACCACCACCCCTACTCAGGGGGGCCTGGATGCCTGTCACTACCACCACCCCTATTCAGGGGGGGCTGGATGCCTGCCACTACCACCACCCCTACTCAGGGGGGGCTGGATGCCTGCCACTACCACCATCCCTACTCAGTGGGGGCTGGATGCCTGCCACTACCACCATCCCACTCAGGGGGGGCTGGATGCCTGCCACTACCACCACCCCTACTCAGGGGGGGCTGGATGCCTGTCACTACTACCATCCCCACCCTTAGGGGGCTGGATGCCTGCCACTACCACCACCCCTACTCAGGGGGGGCTGGATGCCTGCCACTACCACCAACCCTACTCATGGGGGCCTGGATGCCTGTCACTACTACCATCCCCACCTTTAGGGGGATGGATGACTACCACTACCACCACCCCTACTCAGGGGGGCCTGGATGCCTACCACTACCACCACCCCTACTCAGGGGGGCCTGGATGCCTGTCACTACCACCACCCCAACTCAGGGGGGCCTGGATGCCTGCCACTACCACCACCCCTACTCATGGGGGCCTGGATGCCTGTCACTACTACCATCCCCACCCTTAGGGGGATGGATGCCTACCACTACCACCACCCCTACTCAGGGGGGCCTGGATGCCTGTCACTACTACCATCCCCACCCTTAGGGGGCTGGATGCCTGCCACTACCACCACCCCTACTCAGGGGGGGCTGGATGCCTGCCACTACCACCACCCCACTCAGGGGGGCTGGATGCCTGTCACTACTACCATCCCCACCCTTAGGGGGATGGATGCCTACCACTACCACCACCCCTACTCAGGGGGGCCTGGATGCCTACCACTACCACCACCCCTACTCAGGGGGGCCTGGATGCCTGTCACTACCACCCCCCCTACTCAGGGGGGGCTGGACGCCTGCCACTACCACCACCCCTACTCAGGGGGGGCTGGATGCCTGCCACTACCACCACCCCACTCAGGGGGGGCTGGATGCCTGCCACTACCACCACCCCTACTCAGAGGGGGCTGGATGCCTGTCACTACTACCATCCCCACCCTTAGGGGGCTGGATGCCTGCCACTACCACCACCCCTACTCAGGGGGGGCTGGATGCCTGCCACTACCACCACCCCTACTCATGGGGGCCTGGATGCCTGTCACTACTACCATCCCCACCCTTAGGGGATGGATGCCTGCCACTACCTCCACCCCTACTCATAGGATGGGTAATGCATGACACAACCAGCATACTCCCACATAAGGAATGTCTGAAAATTACATCCCCCCAACACCATGACAAGCGTGTGTAGTCTGTGTCAAATGCCTACAACACTGAACATGACATTGAACATACAATGTGACCCCCTAGCACATGTGTCACACATAAATGTGTGTGGCCTCCACAATGCAAGCCGACCATGGCCACTGTGGCAATGGGGTTGAACACCCCATCACCACAGCGACCAAAAGGTGAGTGTGGGGTCCATAGCTGATGCACATTTTGAACAGTGTGGCAATGGGGCCCAAAGCCCCATCACCACAGCGACCAAAAGGTGAGTGTGGGGTCCATAGCTGATGCACATTTTGAACAGTGTGGCAATGGGGCCCAAAGCCCCATCACCACAGTGACCAAAAGGGAAGTGTGGGGTCCATAGCTGATGCACCTTTTGAACAGTGTGGCAATGGGGCCCAAAGCCCCATCACCACAGTGACCAAAAGGTAGGTGTGGGGTCCATAGGTGATGCACATTTTGAACAGTGTGGCAATGGGGCCCAAAGCCCCATCACCACAGTGACCAAAAGGTGAGTGTGGGGTCCATAGCTGATGCACATTTTGAACAGTGTGGCAATGGGGCCCAAAGCCCCATCACCACAGTGACCAAAAGGGAAGTGTGGGGTCCATAGCTGATGCACCTTTTGAACAGTGTGGCAATGGGGCCCAAAGCCCCATCACCACAGTGACCAAAAGGTAGGTGTGGGGTCCATAGCTGATGCACATTTTGAACAGTGTGGCAATGGGGCCCAAAGCCCCATCACCACAGTGACCACAAGGTAGGTGTCGGGTCCATAGCTGATGCACATTTTGAACAGTGTGGCAATGGGGCCCAAAGCCCCATCACCACAGTGACCAAAAGGTAGGTGTGGGGTCCATAGCTGATGCACATTTTGAACAGTGTGGCAATTGGGCCCAAAGCCCCATCACCACAGTGACCAAAAGGTGAGTGTGGGGTCCATAGCTGATGCACATTTTGAACAGTGTGGCAATGGGGCCCAAAGCCCCATCACCACAGTGACCAAAAGGGAAGTGTGGGGTCCATAGCTGATGCACCTTTTGAACAATGTGGCAATGGGGCCCAAAGCCCCATCACCACAGTGACCAAAAGGTAGGTGTGGGGTCCATAGCTGATGCACATTTTGAACAGTGTGGCAATGGGGCCCAAAGCCCCATCACCACAGTGACCACAAGGTAGGTGTGGGGTCCATAGCTGATGCACATTTTGAACAGTGTGGCAATGGGGCCCAAAGCCCCATCACCACAGTGACCAAAAGGGAAGTGTAGTCAGGGTAAAAGCTGCCAAAGCCAAACTGCATGGATGAATACTGGTCACACAACAACAAACACATCAGTGGCATAGTAGTGCTTATGTCCCATAACAACATAGATTGGGTGAGGCAAACAGTGCAGTGGCAATAAAACATCGTTTTGGCCATGTGCATACAAACATCACCCATGGGGGCTCACATTGTCAACATTCACAAATAACACAATGACAGAAGTGACCATCATAATGCAGACCCACATATCTGCACCAATGGACACACAAATGTAGATATCCTGTGGAGACTGTAGATGTCAGGTGAACAAATACCATACCATGGCAGCAATGGGACATACAAACCATGATTATTGTGCTGACTGATGACCTAGGAGTCCCAGGGACAGCAGGGGAAAGCCACCAAACAACATACAGCCAATGGCACACTCAAGATATGCCAATGCAGTGGTGCAAATGCACAAACACAAACAGGCAGACTCACACTGCATATCAAACACAACAGGTGATGGGTGTGTGTGCCAGGGTCCCCAGGCAACCACACAACACATGAGGAGGCCTGAATTCCAATTACACAGATGTGTATACAGTGCCATACAAAAGTTACTCATGGATCGGATTCCCCTATGTGGGCAAAGAGGCATTGTTAGATGAGAGGGAGCCCAAATTACACATGTCACACAAGCTTGTAGGAACAGCAACTAACACAGCAAGAGACAGACTCACCACAGCACTACCCCCAGGGACCCCACATTGTGGTGACACTAGCCTGCATGATAATCCCACTGTGATGACAAAGGTAGATGTCATTCACACTGTGAACCACAGCCATGTGTCCTGAGCAACAAACTACCATCACACCTACACCAGCAAAAATCAATCAGCACGGCCTGCCAGCCATGGCCAATATGGAGGTAGGGGTCTAGCCGTGCAACAACTCACATTTGCACACACTCAACACCACACACCTTGATCTTCACCAATGTGCAGCAGTGAAGCTCACATGGACTGGTGACATTGCACATGCACCCATGACAATCCAAGG
Source organism: Calotriton arnoldi (assembly GCA_963921515.1). Lineage (NCBI taxonomy): Eukaryota > Metazoa > Chordata > Amphibia > Caudata > Salamandridae > Calotriton > Calotriton arnoldi. The sequence goes on along the minus strand of CAWUFW010006034.1, from coordinate 731,765 downwards.
GGTGGTGGTGGGGACTAAGGTGCAGAAACCCATCACACATGGCCAGTCAACAAGACTCGTGAATGTCTGACACACTGCACACTACGCGGTACATGGGCATGACGTGAAATCCACCACAATCAATGGGATCCCGGCCATAGTCACACACCAATGAAGAAGACAAGGTGACACACAAAGAACACACGTACACAACTTCCAACATTGCAGCTCTGACCCTGAGGAGTGGCAGCAGTCACACACACAACTTGTCACAATCACTGAAAGCTACCACAGACTGTAAATTACATGACATGTGTAACCAACAAGTGCCAAGGGGAATCCTGAATGTGTCCCATCTGCGTTTGCCCACATCCCCAGCCCTGACAACAAAGACAACCTGGGATGACAACCTGATGAACCTTAGTTTGCCATGCACCCACATCCCGGAGTAACCAGGTCCAAGATGCTGGATGAACACAGAACAACTCAGCAAGCATCAGAAACAGGAACATCCGTAGGGACACAGCCTGTGTAGGAAAAGGGAAGGGTACACGCACAGACATGCTTACACAACACAAAACACGGGCCCAGGCAATGTCACGGGATTACACACTGCCATGAGGGCACTCCACTGCTGTGGAAGGTCCGCTGTGCCAAACCTTGTCTGTGCACGACTCAAACATGTCGGCAGAACACTCGGTCAGTGAGTCAACAACTACAACACACTGAAGGCTCTGCTCACATCAGCCTGGGTACGGGAGTGTCACGTCAGTCATCTGCATACACCCAAAACACGTGTCAAACAAGGTGCACTGTATACACTGATGAGTCCTTCAACATTGGTGTGCTAAACTGCATGTCCAGTGGAGATGGGCACACAGTCAGGGAAATAGAAACATTGAACAGTGGTAAGCCCACTAGATGTGCATCACTGTAATACAAAGATGTTAATTTACAAATGCAAAACGTACATCCCTGTGTCATATGCTGAACATCACACCCTCAGACTGCAGCAGAGGATGCCATAGATCCAGACTACAACAGGACACATATCCCATGGACCACACGGAGTCCATCACAGCAACACTTCATTTTCCTGATCTGAACACTATTACAACTGCAAATGCATGATGATACTCATCTACATCATGTACATCAAAAGAAAAACCACAAGTAAACAAAAAGAGGCTTTATTCAGCAAATGTCAATCAAAAATCAGAAGTCCAAATTAAACTAAGGCCAATGGCCAGTCCAAATACACAGTCCCAACAGGGTGATATGTGACAACTTGTCACCCATTGCTTTCCTGCACTGGTAGGGACAGGGGACATCCCCTTGGAGGGGCATACAAGGGGCAGGCCAGGCACCGCAGGGACAGGATCAGGGGATGCCAGAGTGAGGCAGTGAAGGGGTGGTGGGTGCAGGAGTGTCACCGGCAACTGCAGTGGAGGTGTCTGACTCAGGGGGGCCGGCACCACTGTAGGGCACAAGTCAGATGGTGTTGGTGCTGCAACCACTGCAGTGGGCTGGTCTGATGGAGTGGACTGGGTCCCCACTGCAGTGCCCGAGTCAGACGGAGTGGTTGTGGACTCCACTGCAGTGCATGCCTCCAAGGGAGTGGAAGGGGGGCAGATGAGGTGGGCAGGACAGAGGGGGGGGCCCGGTCTCCACACCAGTGGCACAAACAGGCTGAGTGTCTGGGTTGGGGGTGGAAGAGCAAGTGGCAGGAGGGGAGGGCCTAAGCAGTTTGGGGATGCGGTATCGGTGTGTGGGGGAACCTGGGGCAGGGTGTGGTGGTGGAACCTGTGGAGTGGTGGCCTGGGGGATGGAGGAGAGAGACTGGGTGGTCGAGCTGCGTGGTGGTGGTGGTGGGGTCTTGCCCTTCCTGGTCCGGGGGGACTTCCGAATGCGGTCCTCAGTCTGCTTGCGCCTGGGGGAGGGTGTCCGGGGGCGAGGGGCACTCCCCTCTGTGTGGGTGGACTTCCTCTTCCCCCGGTATGCCGGATCTGCAGGATCGGAGGGGAAGAGGCCGAGGTCACAGAAGAAGACCTGCTGTGTAGGTGGGGTTGCAGGTGAGGCAAGGGAAGGGGTCTTGGAGGGAGAGGATTTGGAGGACTGCGGAGTGACTGTGGATGCCTGTGTGTGTGTCTGTTCCCCATCCCCTGTGTGTGTGGTATCTGTCCCCTGAGGATGCTTGTGTGCACATCTTGCCTTTCTTTTGGGTGTGTCTGTGCTGCTCGTGTCTGTATGTTTGGGTGATTGTGCAGGTGTGCATGTGCTTGGGACAGGTAGGGTGCCAGGAAGTGTGGATGGGGCAGAGGTAGGAGGGGTGAGGGACTGTTGGAGGAGGGACACTGCTGCCGTCAGGGAGGAGTCCATGGACTTATTGCTCCTCTGTAGGGCAGACATACCCGTCGAGATGCCCTCCATGAACGACACCAGCTGTGTCAACAGAGTGGTGTGTGCATGGAGGACACTCAGCATTGCTGTCTGCCCTACATGGAGCTGCCGAAGTAGGTACACAGACTCCTCACTCAGGGCAGCAGGGGACACAGGGGCAGGGGGTGCGGTGCCTGGCACGAAGGAGACACGCTCCCGAACATGGGAGCCTTCACAGACCTCTGGAATTGGAGCCAATGGGAGGGCGGTGCTGGTGGTGGTGGTGGTGGCGGGGCCAGACAGACTAGCTGGGGTGTGGTGGCTGCTGACACCCGCCTCCACAAGGGAGCCATCCTCCGAGCTGCTGTGGTCCTCAGCTGAGGTGGATGGTGCTGAGGACTCCTCGGTGTGGCTCCCCTCACCCTCCGTGCCACTGGGTCCCTCTGACCACTCGTCGGATGCTGACCCAGTCTGGCTCCGAGGCTCCTCCTGGTCCGTGGAGCTGTCCCCTCCTGTGGCCGTGGATGTATCTGCAAACAATTAGGGAAACAGACAAACATCAGTCACCTGCACTGACCGCACACACCACAGTAAGTACAGCACTTACAGAGCCAGCCCTGGCATCCTTAGTTGAACATTGCCAAAACTCCTCACACCGATTTGGAGAAGCCAATTGTCAGTCTGATGGTCAACCATGGGACTCACACCCCTCCTGCCCTTGCACCCATCTGTCTGGTGCCTGTCTGATGGTAAGACCCCAGTGTGGACACATGCACCACCTACACAGTTGTTGGACATTGCAGGGAACACGGTGAAGTATGTGAACATGCACACATCACATCTCTTGCCACTGAGTCAGTGCAGGTGTCCGGAGAAAGGGATGGCCAGAGTCTAACTAGAAATGCATGTGATGCATACCAGCACCAGACACCATGATGCACCCAGGTCCGGATAGTCCATGCCACAATGGGGTGCATGTTGCACATGTCACTCCCCTGCAGGATCACTCTTAGGAAGTTTAATGCCATGACACAGGCATGCGTGCAAAGTCATACATCACTGTCTCCATTCACATGGCCATGGCAGCCAGCCGACAACAGTCTGCACTGTGTCACAATCCTAGGACATGGGGAATGCAAGTTATGTAACTGACAAGTGCACATGTCCATCCCCCACACACCACAACATCTGAACTAGTATTTGTCCACGTCATGCCAATTGGACATATGGGGGACATGAAACACAACTCTCAGAACCTGAGCACCTCACAGTGTGCTGTGAATGAATAACAGCTGCCTGAAAGTCACAGTCGCATACACCTGTGTGCACAGTCAAGTGATCAAACATCTATAAGTCACAGAAGTATCGTCTCTCATGGTCACATCTCAGATGGCATGCTGAGCCCTAACCGACAAACATACCAGTAGTCCTGACAACGAAGCCACAGCACAATGACACAGAGGCAGACACCTGAGGGAACATGTCACTGATCACAACATGTCAGATGATCCACGGGAGTGGGAGTACAGAGTCTATTGTATGCCCTGGAGTAGGCATGACTGTCCAGCTCCACCTGTAAGAGGGATGAGTCCTGGACAGTAGGCAGGTGTCTAAGCATGTGTGACACACTTGATATACATGCTCCTGAGGCCCAAACATTCTACCCACCCGCAGCATGGGGGTGTGCCAAATACCCCAGGGACATGTGGCGAATCAGATCAGCAAGTGGACCACATATCAAAGTTACACCCAGATTACATGTCAGAACTTGGGCATTGTGTAAGCAATTGACCCACCCATGAATCCCACAACATAGTCACCGGAACAAATGCTGTCCCTCACCTTGAGCAAAGCAAAATGCAATGACACAGTCCCCAAGTGACACAATTTCCTGACTGTAAGGGCCACACATATGCGTATCAGATGAGGAGTGGGCATGTCACAATAGAGGGACATGGTTCCTGGACCACAAGACTGATGTACTGTGGAAGTTTAACCAGGCCAGAGGAGGGCACATAGCATGTCAGACAAAGTGCACAGTGCTGTCATGGACTCACCCCCTCCTTGCTGCTGTCTGGCCTTCAGCTGCCCATCCAGGTCAGGGAAGACCACCGCCAGGATCCTGAGCATGTGGGGGGTCAGGGTCCGGTGTCCGCCCCTCCTGCGAGGAGGCGACAGCTTCAGCTGGACCCTTGCGATCCTCCGGGTCCATCCTCGAAGGTCCTGCCACCTCTTCTGGCAGTTGCGGATCCGGCACTTGTAGTCCCCCACGGATCTTACTGCCCGGGCGATGGTCAGCCATATTTCCTGCTTCTGGTGGGCATCAACCTGTGAGGATGACAAAGTGAAAATGCCATTACTACACATGCAACATATACGTGCATCACACAGTTGGATATACATGTCTCAATCACTGGGGCACATGATGTACACAGGCAGTGCAACGATGGCTATGAACAGTTTGCCAGCAGTTACTACATGGTATCATTGCATGGGAAGTAAACCTTGTTGGAATGCACTGTTACTGCACTGTACCTGTTCAGTGCATGTAACTACACACTTTGGGGGGTCAGAACTACTCAGTGAGCATGCTAGCCAGTGGTGTGCACACTGTAAGTCCTGCTAGTCAGACAACATGCAAAATTAGTAAGGCAGTGGACAGCACACTCACCTGCTCCCCTGGTTTCCCATACAGCTTGCTGTACTGTGGAAGGAGGCTGTCCAGCAGGGCCTGGTTCTCCTCAAGGCTGAAGGCTGGGGCTCTCTCCACAGTATGTGCCATTGCAGTAGCCAGAGGATGCAGAGACAGCAGCAGTGTTGGTGGCAGATGTCGTCCTGAAGCATGTAGTGCAGGCAAGTGAGCTCTCAGGGGAACAGCCAGCATTATATGTGTGCTGCAGAGGCAGATACTGTCCCATGTGTCCAAAGTGATAGGTCCAAGTCGTTTACATCTTCTGAATCTGACCAATCCATGGAATAGCAGCACTAATACACGCCCACAGCATCCTTCAAAAATCCAAGTTCATGACACCCATGATTTTGCAACATTGTTGTGGCTGGCCAACTGAATTCACTGCATCAGACTCGTTGAAGCTTCGAATACACGTCCGTTGCCATGCCAGGCCCCAGCCAACGCGTGCGCACCGTTCGGTCCATTGCTGTACAACGCGTATGTCGGGATACAACGCGTACCCGCCCACAACAGATGCAATGGGCCGGCCGGGCACACCGATCGGTCCATTGCTGTACAACGCGTACCCGCTCCCAACAGATGCAATGGGCCGGCCGGGCACACCGATCGGTCCATTGCTGTACAACGCGTACCCGCTCCCAACAGATGCAATGGGCCGGCCGGGCACACCGATCGGTCCATTGCTGTACAACGCGTACCCGCTCACAACAGATGCAATGGGCCGGCCGGGCACACCGATCGGTCCATTGCTGTACAACGCGTACCCGCTCACAACAGACGCAATGGGCCGGCCGGGCACACTGATCGGTCCATTGCTGTACAACGCGTACCCGCTCCCAACAGATGCAATGGGCCGGCCGGGCACACCGATCGGTCCATTGCTGTACAACACGTACCCGCTCCCAACAGATGCAATGGGCCGGCCGGGCACACCGATCGGTCCATTGCTGTACAACGCGTGCACCGCTCCCAACAGATGCAATGGGCCGGCCGGGCACACCGATCGGTCCATTGCTGTACAACGCGTACCCGCTCCCAACAGATGCAATGGGCCGGCCGGGCACACCGATCGGTCCATTGCTGTACAACGCGTACCTGTACAGGTCAGTCGCATATGTCACCATGCTTGTCACTGGTGAACGTATGCCAGCCACATATACCTGCCAGAGACTCAGGGGCACACCTACAACACCACACCCAGTCCACACTGTTTCCTAAGGCATGTAAGGCTGCATTACCTTTTCTGTGTATGGGGTAAACATGTGGTTTCTGTGGTGGCACTTGTGGGCAGCCACACCCAGGCTGTGCATGTGTTCATGGGGACAGGGTCCTTTGTGTTTTGTGCACATGACCACTGTGATGTGCAACAGTTCATTTCGGAGCTTGTGGCATGGTCACATTTCCAGGTTGTGTATGTGTATGACATGTCACATACCCCCAGGGTCCCATGGGGGAAGGCATGTACGTCACAGGGTGACCCATTGCCACAATAGTGATGGCCCTCCACAGTCTGTGTGCATGTTGTGTTTCCGATGTCTCTGATTCCATGTGCACAATGGGAGACAGTCTCCACATCAACGTTGTTTGTGCATGGACTTTGATGTTGTGCGTCACTGGCGTCCATGTCTGTCCTGCGGAGGTGACAGGGGCCACTACCTGTGGGAGTCATGTTTCATTTTCTGACGTGTACATGATACGCCATGTCATGCCAGTGTCCATGTGGCAAGACAGGGTCACTGGGAATCTACCTGTCAATGAGCTGTGATGCCTGTGGCGCATCTGTCCAGACATGTCACTGTGGTGTGTGTGTGGAACGTGACAGCAGTAAATGGGTACTGTGACACAGCCTAATGGTTTCCCATAGCACAACCTGGAACCTGTTGTCCACACATGTTGTACTGAGAAGTTAGATGATGGCCATGTAGGTGCCAGTTATGTCCGAACAGAACGGCACACACATCAAGTACTTGTGTCTCGTAATGATGTATCATGTGAAATTGAGTATGGTGAATGGCACCTATGTGGGGTGACTGACAATCTTTCTTTCTTCAACCTATGCACTGCAGGGCTCCAGCTGTCCATAGACCATTTCCTGACCTGGCAACGATGGTGGAACGTGACAGCATCCGACGGTATCGCTTCACCAGGCAGCTGATTGAGGATTTGGCAGTGCGCTTGGCACCACATTTGCAACCTAGCCGGCCGTACCCTACGGCGCTGACCCCCAAGGTGAAGGTAATGGCAGCCCTACACTTCTTTGCCACCGGTACCTTTCAACACACTGTGGCGACTGCCGGTGGGATGTCACAGACTATGTTCAGCCGTGTGCTACGCGATGTTTTGGAGGCAATGTTGAGATGCCTGAACCAGTACATCTATTTCCCTACACGTCAACAACTCACTGACGTCAAGAGAGACTTCTATGCCCTGGGGAGGATGCCACATGTCATTGGCTCCATTGATGGGACACATGTGGCTTTGGTACCACCACAGGCACATGAGCAGGCATACCGGAACCGGAAACATTACCATTCGATCAATGCTCTGGTGGTATGTCTTGCAGATATGAGCATCACACATGTGTGTGCCCGTTTCCCTGGTTCAGCACACGATGCCTACGTGATGAGGAGTAGTCGGATCCCGAGGATGATGGCACAGATGCAGAACCAGCGTGCCTGGCTTGTCGGTGTGTACTGACTTTGTACCATTGTTTGTGTTCTGCTCTGTAGTATTCCGCCCACTTTTCCAACTCAGCTAATGTGCACTTGTCTGTCCGTAGGTGACTCCGGATACCCCAACATGCCGTGGTTGCTGACACCCCTCAGGAACCCTGTGACACCAGCCCAGATGCGCTACAATGAGGCACATGGTCGGACCAGGAGAGTGATCGAGCGGACATTTGGTCTCCTGAAGAGCCGCTTCCGCTGCCTGGACAAGACAGGAGGGGCCCTCCCATATGCCCCAGCAAAGGTGTGCAAGATTGTCATCGTCTGCTGCATGCTACACAACCTGGCAGTGCGGAAGGAGTTGCCTCTCATCCTGGATGACGATGACCAACGTCCGCCACCTGTGGAGGATCCTGGCCTGGACCACGATGCCAGTGATGATGATGATGATGATGGTGATGTCCGCACACAGCTCATCACCAACTTCTTCAGCTGAATGTGAGTATCCAGGGAGATGTAATGTGAATGATGTGAGTTTGCATGATATGTGTGGGTGGTGCTCTGGTGCTGTTTGAGTGTGGCCATGTGCTACTTGACTGGATGCGTGCAGCAATGTGTCCTTACAGGTAGTCTGTACTCCCCAACAGTGTTGACATGCTAACTTGGTTTTGTGTAGTTGTCTTGTGACATGAGTATTGCAGTTCTGTCCTGTTCTTCAGTGATTTTAACTGTGTGTCATGTCTGTCCTTCACAGGGTGCTTACTGAGTACTTTGGTCAACTTGGATCCCCCGACACCATGATTCAGCTTTCAGGGTGGCAGCAGTAGTTTCCCTACAGGTGATGTGCCACACACCCCTGGACTTCATATCTTCTGCACTTGTTGACTGTGTGGCCACTGCCACTTGGGTAAACCTTGCATTTGTAGTGGAAACAACATGTTGCAAATGTGTAATAAACCTGTGCTTCACTTTGGGATATGCGTTGTCTGTGGTCACACATCTGACTGACATTTGCTTACTGCACCTGTGGGCTAGTTGACACAGACTCTGAATAGGTGTGGTGTCTGTGCATTCCACAGTATTTCCTGGCAACATCACTGTAGGCGATGAGTCCGATGGCCCTGGTGTCTCTGTGTTGTGTAGCCCTAGTGGTGTGTCTCCCTCATATGTGTCACGTCACCATGACTCACATGACGGTGTTGTACTTGCTGTAGCAGTTAGCATACACAGTGTAATTTAGCAGATCATCATCACCATAACAGTATCCACATTTGAATAACAACAGAGGCAAGTATGGTGTACTAGTGATTTTATTTACAAAAATGTGTGTGTGTATAGTGCACAGGATGGTGGGTGCTGTACATTGGGATTGTGATCCAAAGTTCCCAGATGAGTTGCAAGTCTTGGTAGCAGAAATGTCCTGAGTGAAGTCCACAGTCATATGATACATTAGTCCAACTTGAACTCCCCATGTCATGTGGGAGGGTTGTGTTGCATTCGACAGGGTGAAAAGTTTGCACACAAAGGAGAATTTCCGGAACAGGTGTTGGCTTCCTGGGGGATGTACGTGGCCATCAACCTCTCAGTTTTCCTTCCTCGGACGACCCCTCTTCTTTGGGGGGGGACCCTCACGTGCAGGCTGCTGCGGTGCAGGGGAGTCTCCGCCAGAGTCCTCCTCCCTCCCTGTGGCAGTGTCAGTTGTTGCAGCACCAGATGTTGTGGGCACACAGGGAGGTGGCCATGTTGGTGCTAATCTGGCGGAGGCATGTCAATATGTTTCTATGCACCGCTGTGAGTTCTTGCAATGTGTCCCACTTGGACTCCATGCGAGACATGTGTGTCTCCACACGGGACATGTGGGAGTCCAAGCGGGCATGATGGGCAGCCTGCTGCTGTTGTATGTCCTTGAGGATCCTCACTACCTGTCTGACCTCTCCGGTGCTATTCTGGTACGCATCAGCAATGCGTGCCAGTTGTGGGTCATCATGCAGTCCAGACCCCTCTGCAAGCAGCGACCTATGTCTACCACCCCTCCCACCACCCCTGGCGACACGTGCAGGACCTGCGGTGGCACGCACAGGTGACCCGAGGCCCCCTTGTGGGTTGCTAGTGGTGTTGTTGTCCATTGCTCCACGGTGGGCCTGGGGCCCTGTGCTGTTGTCATCGGTGGTCCTTGGTCTGTCCGTGTCGGCGGGGGTGGTCTGTGTGTTGGCAGTTGTTGGAGGGGTGGGTGCAGGGGGTGCAGATGTTGGTCCTGCTGGTGCTGCATGATGACTCACACCGGAGGTGTCAGGTAGGTCTTAGCCGTCCGAGAAGGGCAGAGGCTGTTCCACACCAGTGAGCTCAGTGTCCCCCGGAGCCTGGGACAGGGACTCCTCCTCGCCTGCTGCTGTGTCCCCATCATCACCTGTATTTGGAAGAGACACACATTGTATGTTATGTTTCTACAGGCATCAATGGTTCACACACCTGACAGTTGTGACTGTACCTCTGGATGCGGGCATGTACATTGCATTGTCCTAAGTTGTCACAGTAAGAGGTTGATATTGGTGTAGCACATTGTCCTGCATACCTAGGGCATTTCAATGTGAATGTTGAGGTGTGTGCATGGCCAGCATTGGTTGTATTTGGTGGACATCCGGCCTTCCTTCTCCACCTAGCCCAGTTATCCCACCATGAAGCATGCCACCCTTGCAGTGGGTTCAGGTTGACTCTCAGGATGTCATTCAGTGGTGTCTTGCTGTTCGTTGTTGCACAGTTCCCAGCAGGGCCTTGTGCTCCCCATAGCAGTACCCAGTGTCAGCCATCTTGTCAGTCCTTATCCACTCCCTGTGATGTGAGCATGGTTCAGAGTGGTGTTGATGGGCCAATTGTGAGGGTGAGCAATATCTGTGACTACAACTCCCATCATGCTATTGCCCACACCCCCCCTTCCCAGCATGCCCATACTTCCTTCCTTTTGTCTCTGCTTCCCTGTGGGGTAGTGTGCCTGTGCTGACAGGAAGGCTGACAGTGTTGTCCTGGCGTTTGTTTGGCTACAAGTCCCAAGAGTGTCCCTGTGCTTCACACAGCATTACCCAGGGTGGTGGTTCTTTGTGGGATCTTCATTTGGAGTGTGAGGCATTGCATTCTCCCAGGTGGGTTATGTGGAGTTTGTGTTGAGGGGGTGTGTGAGGAGAGCTGCTTGTAACTATGGTCAGTGCTGTCAGTCCTCCTTCCCACCCAGCCAGATATCCCACCATGCAACGTGCTTGCATTGCAGGGAGTGCAAGTTGGCTTTCAGGATGTCAGGCAGTGGTGTTCTGCTGTTTGTTGTTGCACAGTTCCCAGCAGGGCCTTGTGCTCCCCACAGCAGTACCCAGTGTCAGCCATATTGTCAGTCCTTTTCCACTCCCTGTGTTGTGAGCATGGTTCAGACTGGTGTTGATGGGCCAAATGTGAGGCTGCCCATTATCTGTTACTACGAGTTCCATCATGCTCTTGGCTACACTGACTTCACCAGCATACACAGGATTCCTTCCTTTCAGTGAGCTTCCCTGTGAGGTGGTGTTCTAGTGGTGGCTAAATATCTGACAGTGTTTGTTGGTTAGATTTGTGCCACTGCCTAGCTCTATTTGTTATTGGGTTTGTACATGTCATGACACAGTTACATATCACTATGACATGGCATGTATTGTGTTTATCTGACTAACATACACATCTTGGGATGATTATCTTTTGGTTGCTGTGGATTTGCTAGGGGTGCATGGTTTGACTATCCCCTTGACAGTGATGTTTGTGTATTGTCACACAATATTGTGTATATTTGTTGTGTACTCACCAGGCTCTGGGATGTTTGATAGTCCATATACGCTCACTGCTGGTAGGATGGCCCGCACCTTCTCCTCCCAGGGCCTGAGGTATACTGGTTTGGCAGGAGGGCCACTGCCGGTGTGCTGGCTCAGGAGGTAATCCTTCTTCAGTAGGTTCCTGACCCTCCTGCGCACATCATACCACCTGTTCTGGATGTCTTCCTTTGTGCGCAAACATGGTGATTGTGCGTTGACCCTGTCGACGATCCTCGCCCACATCTTGGTTTTCTGCGCCATGGGGGTCTGTTGGACCAATGTGCCAAACAACTGTGGCTCTACCCTCAGGATCTCGTCTACCATGACTTCCAATTCACTATCTAGGAACTTTGGATTCTTCTTTAGGGGCATGGTGATGGGTGGTGATGGTGGTGATTGATGTGTGTGTGTGTGCAAGTGAGGGTGTGTGAGTGTAGGTTTTGCTGTGTGTGTGTGAGGGTGTTATATGTTGAGGTGCTAATGGTGTGTGGCTTTTGTGTTGGATGAGCTGTGTGTGTGTCTGTGTTTGCTGTCTGATGGTGTTCTGTGCTGGCAGGTCAGTGGAATTTGCAAAGGATCATGGTAGGGATTTGTGGCCTTTATGTAGGTGGAGTTGGTGGTGTGTCCTTGTTCCATTTTTTTCCCCCCCTGTATTTATTGGCTTTGTCATTGCTTGTTTGGCCCTCTTTTTTTGTATTTTTTCATTTGTAATTATTGTGCATGTAGGAGACGTTCTTCTGACCGAGTAGGACGTTGCAGTTGTCTCGTGCGCGCCTCTCCGAGTCGTTCCCGCTGTGTTTCAGCTAGGTTTCATATGCGGCGTACGCGTCGGTCGCGGAGTATTGTGTTTGTTCGGCTGGCTTTTGTATGCGTGTCGGTCGTACGGCTTGGGCTCCGTGCGAATCGGTCTGATTTTGCACCCATTGCATCGTACTGCACGGGTCGGAGTTCGCGGGTACGTTTCGTTCGGGTTGATTCCTGGTGCGTGTCGGTCGGTTCTATTCGCGTGGTTTCCCGGCCGGATAGCTTGTTTCCGTCCGGGTCGGTCGTTCGGCTTGAGTTCCGTACGAGTCGGTCGTGATTCACATGCATTTCATCGTACTTCCCAGGTCGGGCAACGCCGGTACGTGTCGGTCGGACTATATTCCCGTACCGAGTCGGTCGGGTGGTTTTCCAGCCCGAATCGGATTCGGCCCCAGAGTGTCCAACAAGGATCGATAGGAATATGTGTAAGTGCAATATAAAAAATATATATATATAAAAAATTGACGTCAGACTAAAGAGAGAAAACCATATTTAAAGAGTCTCTTATCTGTCTCGTCGGGCCCTCCACCATTGCGATAGAAGAAAAGGGTAGGGGTGAATTTCAGTGAAGGTGGTTCTCAGATTCTGCCCCTTCCTTTTCTCCTGTGTAAAGAAAAGAAAAGAAAACATTAAAATCCATGAGTAATCTCATTCTTAGGATTAAAACACATATCAAACAATAAATACACAATTACACAAGTGTACAGTAAACAAGATAACAAGATAACAACGTCTTCTGCAACAGGAAGAAAATTACAGGATTCATGCATTTATTCGTGTAAATGTATGCTTATTTCTTCATCTTGGTTAAGCCCTTCAGGATTTTTGGTTTGAAGGTTAATTATGTGCCAGGATTCTTTTTTGCGCAGGAGAAGGACTCTGTTGCCCCCTCTCTGAGTATATTCGATATGTTCTATAGCAAAGAAAGTCAGCAGGGAACTGTTAGAGAGATGTTAATCAGCGAAGTGTCTGGCCACAGGGTAGTGGGGATCTTTGTTATTTATGGCCCTCATATGTTCCAACACCCGTTTTTTGGTGGCCAAGGTGGTGCTGCTTACGTATCTTTTCTTACATGGGCATTCAAGGATGTAAACAGTAAATATCGTGCCACATGTGAGGAATTGTTTTATGGGTCTTTCTCCTGTCGGTGTGGAGTAAGTTTTCCTCATGGAACTGTTCCTGCAGGCCTTGCATATATTGCATATATATTGTATATATATATATATATACAATAAATTTTAAAACATAACAAATTAACTGTAATTTTTTTACAAAATCCCAATTTAATTACACATAAAGTAAACAATATACAAAATACATTTCACTAAAAATATATTATATATTGCAAAATTTTCTATATGAAAAATGTAATTTTTAATACACAAAAACAACATTTTAATGAATATCAACAAAACTATTACATTCTAGGAATAATACACATACTATTCACACTCCAGTCTGTGCAACAGTAGGGAAAGCGTTGGACTAAGGACGAGTAACATTTACTATTCCAGCTCCAGTCTGTGCAACAGTAAAGAAAGCATTGGGGTCAGGAGGGATAAAATGTACTAATCACACTCTAGTCTGTGCAGCAGTAGGGAAAGTGTTGGACTTCGAAGGGGTAATACTTCCTATTCCCACTTCAGTTGGTGCAACAGCAGGGAAAGCGTTGGACTCAGGAGAGGTTAAATTTTCTATTCCCACTCCAGTCTGTGCAACAGTACTGAGAGCGTTTGACTCAGGAGGAATAAAGTTTAGTATTCCCACTCAATTCAAAATTTACTGTTCATTAGTACAGTACAGAGAGAGTAATTCACTTCAAACAAATAAAGTATTTTAACAACTATATTAAATAGCCAAAAATATAAAATTCTAAATTTTAAGTTAAATGTCTTAATTTTAACAAACTTTAAAAAAAAGAACATAAATATTACAATTTCTAAGAATTATCAACTAACACAAATATTATAAATGTAATTTAAAACCACACTATATTCCCACAAACATAGCAGCTAACAATTGAAATGTAATAAAAATAAACAAAGTATAACACAACTAACAAATTAAATAATAGAAAAATGTAAATAAATGAATAGTTGTTTTTTATTTATGATTACTCAAAATAACTTCCCCATTCCTCTACAAACTAATCAACACACACTTAAAATATAACTTAACAAATATGATAAGTTCACAATTAACATAATTAACAATTAAATGATTAATAATAAATTAATAATTACTTATCAATAAATTATTTCTTAATTAATATTCCACCCTGTAACCCTGAAATCAGAACTCGCTCCTAACATATAATTTAAAAAAATCTTTGTTACAAAATGTACATAATTAATTATCAATTAAACAATTAATAATAGTTTAAATGAATTATTGATTAATTATAATTAATTTACTTCCCACCCTGTACCCCATAAACCCTACAATCAGCACCTAAAACATAACGGAAAAAATAAATTAATTACATAATTTACATAATTAATCATCAATTAAACATTTGCAATTTTTTATTAATTATTAATTAATTTACTTCCCACCCCGTATCCCTACAAACCCCAGAACCCGTATCTAAAACATAACATAAACAATAGATTAATTACACAATTAACATAATTACTTAACAATTAAATAATTAATAACATTTAAAAATGTAATTATTAATTAATCATAATTAAAGTACTTCCCACCCTATACACCTATAAACCCCATAGCCCACACTTAAAACTTAGCAAAAAAATTCATTACACAATTTACATCATTAATTATCAGTTAAATAATTATTAGTGACTAAAAATTAATTATTAATTAATTATAATTAAATTACTTCCCACGCTGTACCCCTACAAAACCCACAACCTGCTACACTAAAAATTACAATAAACAAATTAAATTATAAAACAACAACTAAAAATGTAGAAACTATAATCAAAAACATTAGCAATAATTATAAAAACAATGAAAGCATATACAATTATAACATATACTAAAATGCATAAAAATAATTTAAAAAGTTTTAACAATGATATTTTTGTAAAAGATATTAACAACATAGATCATTTTGACATCAATATTACTTACCTTAGAAAATTGATATTCTTGACAGCAATATTCCTGCATCATGATATTTGTGTATCACGATATTAAAAACTCAATATTTTTGCATCTCTATATTTTTATTTTGATGTTTTGTCCAAACACCATCTAGAGGCACGCACCAGGACTGTCAACTCCCCCGATACTATTTGCATTCGCCCTGGAGCGCTTAGCGTGTGTAATTCGGCAGCACCTTGCTGCGGCTGTGTTGCGCTTTCATCAACGCCCACTTGCTATATCATAGTACGCTGACGATATGGTGCTCTATGTTCAGGAACTGCGCACTCACTTGCCGGCAGTTATACGGTAATATATCCGTTACGAGCGCTCTTCTGGATTAACAATTGGTCGAAATTCACTATCTTCTTCCTGACTACATCCTCACTACCATACCAATTAGATTTCCCACTGGAGTGGAGCATGGACCCGTCAAATACTTAGGGATATGGTTACACAGAGACCTAGAGTTAGTGGTCAGGTATAACTATGGCAAAGCGATCTCGAAACTTGAGGAACAAGTGACTCAGTGGATACGGCTGCCCCTGTTGCCGGCTGACAGAGTGGCACTAATGAAAATTATAGTACACCCCAGGTTTCTATATTTGTTCATTAACATACCTATCACATTGACACAACATCACATAGGCTCCCACTGTATGCCCCAAGACTTCCACTGCTATATCATCATAATCTCTGTCACTCATGAAAAGGGGTGCTTGCCCAACTTGGGGAACACGGGCTAAAAACAATAGGTGATGTCTGTTCCGGGGACATTTGTAGATATGGCAGAACTGCTACAGACACAGAGACAAGCCCCGCTCCAAGCTTTCACCTATCACTGGTTGCAGACTGCAATGAACGATCTGACCGCACAATTCCCTGATGAACCCCTGACTCTTAATCCGCTAAAGACCTTGCTCACTAGCACCACACAAAGGAAATGTTTTACAAACTTATATAGAACCTTTCAGCGGGATAGTCAAAGTGAAGTACACGTGGCTTTAGAGAAGTGGAATGCTGATCTGGATACACCCATAGGCCCAGTAGACTGGAGTTTCTGTTGTGCACTAGCATGTAAACTCACATCTAATTGTAATCTGAGAATAATTAATTTTAAATACTTGCAGCAAATGTAATATACTCCTATACAGCTGTTTCGGTGTGGGGCAGGGGAGGTAGATTTCATGCACTTGGCCTGGCAATGCGCTTGGATGGGTCAATTCTGGGAGTGGGTAGTCACTGCCATCTCGGACATGGTACTTGACATAGTACTTGAACCTGTGGAGTTCACGCCTCAGCATACTTGTTGTCTAGGTCTCAAGAACCTGAAAATTAGGATATGTGTTGAAGTCCCAAATTTATCGCACTCAGTTGCCTACTATCTATATTACCTCTGTGTTGATCTACAGTATGACATATTACTGATAGGATTGTACAGCATGTATAGGCAACTTTTTGAAATTGTGGTGTATGTTGTCAAAACCCAATAAAAACAAAGTGTTGCATAATTACTTTACACGTTGCCTCTAAGTTAAGCCTGACTGCTTTTGCGCCAAGTTACTTGACGGTTAACCAGAGGTTAATTTGGGGTTTGCTCATGACTTTACCCTGACATGGATTACAGTGACTGCTGGAGTCAGCTTTCACCCCCCAACCAATAACCCATTTCTTACAGTTGCTCATCGTTCCTCCCTACCCGTGTTTATTTTTTTTGCTACCTGCTCTCCCTACACTTTCATTCCCCCATCGACACTACTACTTTCCCGTCCATTCTCTTTTATACCCTCACTTATGACTCACTGCCTGTTCTGTCCTCTTGTGTCTAGGCTGAACTCCTAGTCCCACATCAACACACAGAACTGCAAGCGAGTCCTTCCGTTCAACCAAAGCTTATTTCTCTTTGAAAGAAAAGGTGGTCTTTAATAAAGTTAGCCTCCCTTGCATTCCTATTTTGGTTTATATGTGAAATGATACTTGGGTGGTTAGGGACCATTCATTATAGTCCTTCATGTATTTCTATATCATAGACACGATGGGAGGACTTTAAGGAAGTCTCCCTTCCACCCAAGCTTCAGGTCCACGAAGAAGCTAAATGAGGACTGTATTGAAGACAAGGGAACATTCAATATAGACTGCCTTTTGTTTCTTAGGGCCTGATTCCGATGTCGGACGGACCTCCTGTCGTCGGTTCCAGCCCAGCAAGTAGGATGCGACAAAACCCTGGTCGGTCGCAATCCTATACTTTACAATGGGAGCATGCATTCCGAACGGAATGCATGCTCTCATTGTAAAGAACAGGGGAGCAGTTCATCCCTGCACCCCTGTGGCACTTTAGCCACTGGTTAACTTCATCGTGAGTGACAGCCTTCTGCTCTTTCACAAGAAGCACATGAGCAAACAAAGTAGTTCCCTTCAGTGCTAGGGACTACTATGGCAATAATGACTTTGGAGCTGGGGAACAAGGGGCATATTTACAACGAAGTGGCGGAGCGCTGCGTTAGCCTCCTTGGCTTAAAGCTGCGCTCCGCTATTTCATAAACGCAGGGCTGCACCATATTTACAACAATATGGTGCAACCCTACGTTTCCCCCTGCACTGGCGCTAAATTCAGCAGCCTAGCGCCAACGCAGGAACCCTTGCACTATCTGCGTTGAGGGGAACACCTTCCTGCACATAAACAATCTTTAAATGGCGTTTTGTGACTTTTATGTGTGCTGCTTAATGCACCACACATAGAAGTTGCAAAATGTCAATTTTTTGGGATTGTTTATGTGCAGGAAGGAACGCCTTCTTGTACATAAACAATCAATGGTGTTTTGCTGTTTCCCTGTGTGCTGCACAACGCAGCACAAATGGAAACAGCAAAAATTAGGACAAATTAAACATTTCTCCTCATTGCGCCAGAGTAAGACCAGTTTTTCCCTGGTCTTAATTTTGGCGCTGCCACATATTTACGAAACACTTGTAAATATGGGGCAGTGTCAAAATCAATGGGTGTTGCGGTAGAACGCCCACCGCAACACGCATTGCCCTCCCCTTTCACGCTAAGTACAGCATGAAAGGGTGCCTTATTTACAAGGCAGCGTTAAGCCATGTTAAGTGGCCTAACATTACCTTGTAAATAAGGTGAAGCTGTGGCAATAGGGGTTTGTAAATATGTCCCAAGGTTCGAATTTCAGCATTAGCTCAACATCCTGTGATTCTGGGCAAATCACTGAATCTCCCTGGTGCCTACAAGAAATAAATGTGTGATGTAACTGGTGCTCATGTGAAGTGCTCCAATACCTTTGGCCGAGCCCTATATATTAAAAAAACCTGCAAAAATGAACATTTTGAGACTAAAAACAATACTTTGTTTTAGCCAATTTTTTATTTTATTTTGGCGAGGGCACATTCGCTTCCTCAGTAATAAACTTTTACAAAAGCGCAACAAAACAAAAAAACTATTACGAAGCCAAAAGGCTGGCAGCCGACACCAGGCCTGTTGACTTTGTCAATGCTAATCTTGGTAATGATGAGAAAGATTTGTCTCCCTGGTTGGTTTATCATCTGTTATTATTCACCGATCATCCCTGGTCAGGTGGCCGTGTCTCAAAAGAACAGAGAATAAGTCTTGGATATGCACACACGAGACGGCAGAGACCCTGCTTGCTGATATTTGTCATTACAGGAGAATGTGATAGGTGGATCAGTCTAATCGCCCAAGTGCCTAAGTGGTACGGGTTACTTTCTTGGCAAATACATTGCTAAATACCTCTCTGCATCTGGATACCAGTAACAGTGTTCTCTGCAATGCCTTTGTCCAACAATAATGAGTCCCAGATTTATTAAAATGTACACAGCACTGCATAGTGTGATTGGTAAAAGAAAGAAACTCAGCACCATATTTATAAAGTGTCATGTATCAATGATGTCATTGGCTGTGCTCATGTAAAAAAGTTATTTCAGTGCGTGCTAAGTATAAATTTCAACACAACCATCCAAGAGTAAGCCACTTATTTTGCGATAACTGCACGTCCTATGCATAGAAATATTACTCAATGTTCCACTTGTACATTATTTGTACTTTATTTGGCTTTAGGATTTCACACAAAGCCAGTTCATGCTATTTAATAGATCTGGCTTTTTGTGAAAACTTATGAAAATGTCCTCTATTACTGCCCTATTATGTCCTCGTAACATAGATAAGGAGTCTGGTTGGCACCCGGCGTCGCTCACCCACCATGCGCTGTTCTCAGGTCAACTTTTCAGAGCACAATAGATCCAGCATGGGAAAGTTTATCAGGCTGCCATTTGTACCACTTTGTGATCATGTGATTGCATAATGACGTCACCATTCCAAAAATGCAGACACTCACAGATAAACGTCTGAACAGCCTCCTACCAAAGTGTGGCATCTTTACTCTGTGATTACATGTTGAAGTCTCTGTTGGGGGCTGGCTCCTCATATCAGGATTAGCAATGTAGCCCAGCCAAGAACCATGTATCAGGCGTTAGACTGACGCATTTTAGTGCTGGTGTCTGCATCACCACACTACAATGTATTAATCATGCATACAGAGCTCCTTGACACACTATGGGGATCACTATGCGCTGCCGCTCTGCTTGCCAAGCAATTTACAGCTTAATAGCTTGCCACCCGGCCTGGAGGACTTGTTGCAATGGTGACCCAGCGCAGTCTTACACTACTTGGATACACTGGGCCTCATTTACAAGAGGCCTGCACCACCAGAGCGTCACCCTGCGTGGCTTTGCATTGCCACATAGATGTGAGGTAAGGCAGTGCAGCACAAAGCACTGCATTACCTTACTCTACGTCAAAGAGGCATTCCATGGGCATTGCAGTGGGTTTTCCCACGCAACACCCATGGGTTTTGACACATTCCCAGATTTACAAGCATCTCTAAACCAGGGAATGCGTCAAAACTGCCTCCCCAGGGTAGGTGTAACAAGGAGAAGTAACTTTATTTCTCCACTTTATTTACTCTTTCTATATGTGTTGCATTCTGAGGCACACATAGAAAGAGGAAAACGCCTCCATTGATTGTTTTGTGCCGAAAGGTGTGTTTTCCTGCACAAAACAATTGTTCCAACAATGCAGACACCCTTGCACCATGGTGCCTGCAGTGACTCTAGGCACCGATTTGTGCGCAGGCAGAAAGGACAGGAATGCGCCCTATATCATTAATACGGCGCATTCTTGTCCTATCCTTTTGACGCACGGCAGGGCAGCAAGATGCCTTGTGGGGCTGCCCTGCACCAAAAAGTTGAAAATGAGGCCCATTGTTTCTATGCCGTGCGGCAAAAATAAATTGTGCTATCTATGGCGGCCCTGCCCAGCCTCCCTTAGACACACCTGTGACTGCTGACACTACATCATACAGTGGGCAGGCCGGCTAGTTTGTGACATAGAGGGGTCCAAAGAAGTACACAAACAACAAGCACAGGGTCCAGCCTCATGTGGATCCAGCACTTTCTCCTTCACAACTGTAGATAAAGGGGAGAGGATGTGGCTTAAAGGCTAGAGTGCGGACTTTGAAGCTGAGGAGACAGGTTCGAGTCTGGCAGGGAGGCTCAAACATCCTCTGATTCTGGGCAAATCACTTAATCTCCCCGTGCCTAGAAATGAATGTGTGTCTCTGTAATGCAACTGGTGCTCATGTAAAGCTCTGATACCTTCGGGTCGAGATTCACGCTATATAAAACTGCAACAAAAATCATTATTCCAGGCGGCAGTAGGACCAGATTGGTTTTCCCCCTGTGCTGCAACCATGCCCACCAGCAAAGATCTACAGAAAGGCACTCTCCAAACAAGACGGGGCTTGGTGAGTGGTAAGGCTCAGAGAGCAGCTTGAGATGGGGAAGGCTCCTTAGTACCTCAGAAAAGGTCTTGTTGGTTTATCATCTGCACGGTACAAGGCACCATGACCTTGTGCAGGGACTTTGCCCACCCACAATTCTAGTGAGACGGTAAGAGATTTCCTGAGGGCGGTTGTTCTATAGGGGCTGGGCCTCAACTGTAAATATCTCCAAATATGGATTTGAGTGCTTTACTTTTTAATGTTGGAGTAGAAAAGGTTTAAATTCAGCCATTGAAAATGGGGTTGGAGAATGCTGAAGCATTTGCAACATGTACACCCCAAACATCAATGCGAGGCTGAATTTGGGGCCAACTGCTGCAATATTCGCAAAGACAAACCAAAAGCACCAAGTGGCACATGCATCAAGCTAGGATTTTGCGAGTCCTTAATAGTGAATATTAAGGATTCGCAATTAAGGATTATCAAAATCCTATGCATGTAGGAATCGCTATAATAATAGCGATTCCTTCACATTCCTTATTTGCGTCTCGCAAATTGCGAGTCGCAAATAAGGAATGGCTTCCCATTCATTCCTATGGGCCTACAGGCCCATAAGAATGAATGGGAAATTGCGAGCGCTATTTGCGAGTACCAATAGGTACTCGTAAATTGCGCATGCAATTTCAAGCGTGCAGGGGTGTCAAAGGACACCCTGTTGCACCCTGAAATTGATCCGTGCACATATGTTGCGCACACACATGTCCCAAGGACATGTGTGTGTGTAACCTTCCACTTTGAAAAATGTACTTTAGTGCATTTCTCAAAGTTTTGCAATTTACCATGAAGTTCAACTTCATGGTAAATTGTGCCCGTAGTAGCGAAATCGCTAATTTTTTTACTTTGTTGCATTGCATTTAAGGAATCTCAATTTGCGATTCCTTAAATGCAATCGCAATTTAAGTAATCGCAATTTAGAGATCACTTAAATTGCGATTTTTGCATTTGGGATGATGCATCCCAAATGCAAAAATACCGGTCGCAAAGGGGCAGATTCTGAGAATCTGCCCGTTTGCGACCGGTTTTTCTTTTGATGCATGTGCCTGCAAATGTCCATTATACAATGACCTAGTTAGTGTGGCTGGAAACAATTAAATACAACAAAGTATACACACAATGCTTCACTGCGTTGTTTTAGTCAACATATCCTTGTACTTGTGATTATCATATTTTCCTCTTCACAATCAAAAAATATCTCTTTTCTCGTATACTATATTTTATGGGAAAGTGCAACAGAGCCTCAGAATGGCTCAGTGGATTAAAAGTTTTCGGCTCATAAATAAGCTGGTTTGAAGTTCACATGTTTGAACCTGGAGTAGGCTGATTCACCCTTCCATCCTTCCCCAGATGGCAAATCGAGCACCACAAATTGGGCAATAGTAACATATGTATTTTCCAACGCTTAGAAACATCAAAATGTGGTATTGAGAGCAAAAGCAAGTTAGTTATTATAATTGGGAACGTTTATTAACATATCACATGGGTCAACAGTTTTTCTATACAGGAGGAAGTATACAGTAACATTGTGTATTTACATCTCACACTATGTTATTTAATAATTGGTAATTTCAAGCAATTCTTATACATGATATTGACCTGCTAGTGTCCATAGCTTGGTTAACAAGCATTGGCATAGCCAATAGGTCTCGCTTTTGGGACCTTATAAGTGTTTAGCCATGCAACAGTTGATGTTGTTGCACCGAGGATATTGTGCAGCATAACTAAATACTTATATGGTCCCAAAAGCGAGACCTATTGACTTTGCCAATGTGTTTGAGCTGTGCTGTAGAGAAGTGTGGCTGCTGTGCAGCATGCTGAAAAGTTGTAATAAAAAAGTGCCAGAAGCATTTTTGTTACCTTATATATGACCAAAAAGGCATTATGTCCAACAGAACGACCATATTAAAAAATGTATGTACAATAAAAACTTTCCTCATTTTTCTTTTGTTCTTGCAATGCTGGCAACTTGTTTTTGCCTATTCCAATGGTTGTTTGTTAAAGTTTTTTTTTGAGGGGGCATAAACAATTTCGAGGTTGAAGGTTGTGAACTAGTACCTGTATTATAACACTAGCAGCAGCCAGACGCTAGAGGAGAATCAACAGATGGCAGATTCCGAGAGCAGGCTGAGGTGGTGTTGAGTGATGTTGAGGTGGTAGTGGTGGTGGTGACTGGTGCTGAGACGATGCTGAGGTGATGCTGGATGATGATGATGTGGTGGTGTACTAGTGCAAAGGCGATGCTGAGTGATACTGATGTGGTGTTGAGTGATGTTGTGGTTGTGCTGAGTGATGTTGTGGTGGTGCTGAGTGATGTTGTGGTGGTCCTGAGTGATGCTGTGGTGGTCCTGAGTGATGCTATGGTGGTCCTGAGTGATGCTGTGGTGGTCCTGAGTGATGCTGTGGTGGTCCTGAGTGATGCTGTTGTGGTGGAGAGTGATGCTGTGGTGGCGCTGAGTGATGCTGTGGTGGCGCTGAGTGATGCTGTGGTGGCGCTGAGTGATGCTGTGGTGGCGCTGATGGATGCTGTGGTGGCGCTGAGTGATGCTGTTGTGGCGCTGAGTGATGCTCTGGTGGCGCTGAGTGATGCTGTGGTGGTGCTGAGTGATGCTGTGGTGGTGCTGAGTGATGCTGCTGTTGCGCTGAGTGATGCTGTGGTGGCGCTGAGTGATGCTGTGGTGGCGCTGAATGATGCTGTGGTGGCGCTGATGGATGCTGTGGTGGCGCTGATAGATGCTGTGGTGACGCTGATGGATGCTGTGGTGGCGCTGAGTGATGCTGTGGTGGCGCTGAGTGATGCTGTGGTGGCGCTGAGTGATGCTGTGGTGGCGCTGAGTGATGCTGTGGTGGCGCTGAGTGATGCTGTGGTGGTGCTGAGTGATGGTGTGGTGGTGCAGAGTGATGCTGTGGTGGTGCAGTGTGATGCTGTGGTGGTGCATAGTGATGCTGTGGTAGTGCAGAGTGATGCTGTGGTGGTGCAGAGTGATGCTGTGGTGGTGCTGAGTGATGCTGCCGTGACACAGTGTCTTTGCTAGTTACAGTGGGTAGAAGAGGGGTAGAAGAGGGGTAGAGGGGTAGTAGAGGGGTAGAGGGGTAGAAGAGGGGTAGAGAGGTAGAAGAGGGGTAGAAGAGAGGTAGAGGGGTAGAAGAGAGGTAGTGTAGAGGGGCAGAAGAGAGGTAGAGGGCTAGAGGGGTAGTAGAGGGGAAGAGGGGTAGAAGAGGGGTAGAGGGGTAGAAGAGGGGTAGAAGAGGGGTAGTAGAGGGGCAGTAGAGGGGCAGTAGAGGGGTAGTAGAGGGGACTCGAAAAGGTTGTTCATGTGGAGGCTACTCTGTGATCAGAAGTGTTTTCAGTACAAGAACAACTAGCAACACAGGGCTGGGGAGTCCACCTTTGTTAGTAAAATAAATGTTACTGGAAGAAAGGAACAAGTACCAGCTCTACCTGGGAACTACACATCCGCATTTACGATGCATAACAAATGCTGCCCTGAGTTAACATTTGCAGATGAAGGAATAAGGCCTTACCTGGCAGCCCCGTTTTTCAATCTTCACTATTCACTTCTCCATTAGTAGAGGAACCATCAAGCCGACATTTTCCATCTCAACAACTTTTCGAGCTTCCACCCCAAACATGACTGGCTCTCGATTCACACCGCTGCTATTGAACGAGGGTGATTTTCACATAGATAAGTCCCCTGGGCTCCAGTTTAACAGCCAATTGGTGCATCTTTGTCACTTGGAAAAGGGAGGGTAGGACGACTGTCCCGTGACAACAGACACGGTTTTTACGAGGTGCAGGATCCTAGCTAAATACCACCAACTTCAGATGCTGAGCATTTCCAAGGTCTATGTTGAAAGTGTGGTCCATGTCTAAAAACGCAGTCCTGCAAGTAAGCAAGGCCGTCCTTGCCTTATTCACTGAATCAACCTGAATAGCACAAAACACATCCTTGGTATCGATTCGCGGCGGCTTTAAATCCTCTGCCCCGTAGAGGTGGACACTCATGAGACCCGATATATAGTGTGAACATTTTGGTTGATCAGAAAAATTGTAGTGCCTAAATGCATCAATGTCAGTTTTATTGTTATTGCTCTGAAGGGCTTCTTTTCCTTTATTGGCTCTGTTCTCAGATGCATGCTTACCTGATTTTGTTAATAGCTCTGGGGAGTCTCCATCACTGAGGTAACCGCCTTTACTAGAGGACTTCGAATTTCCTGTTGTTTTGTTTTTGTAGTTGTGCTGAGATGAGACACTACGGTCCAAATGATATCGGCTAATCACGTTGCGGCTTGCAGCTGCAGTGTTCCCAGAAGCTAAAGCAGAGGAGTGTTTTGAGCTCGGGCAATATCCCTTAGGTGAGGAAGAGGAGTTGTCATAATTATTATGGCTTGAACCTCCTTTGACGCTAAGCTTCCTGCTGAGTTCGGGAAGCTTTTTCATCTTCATGGAGAGTTTGCGCACAGTTCGAGGACATTTAATTTTATCTCGAAAAGACCAGTTAATCGGGCCTCCCCTTTTCACAGGGCTAGGGCTTGAAGGTGGAGAGAACTCCAGTATGCTGGCCTTGTTCCCAGGACCTATATAAATAAGTATTTGTTTTGCTGCAAAAGTAAAGAAATAGAAAAAACATCTATTTCTTTACTTTTGCTATAATCGCGGCACCCGCGCGGTGCCGCGATTATAGCAAAAGTAAAGAAAGAGATGTTTTTTTCTATTTCTTTACTTGTAGCAATCGTGCACCGGCGCTTTACTTTTAAAATTAAAGGTAAAGCGCTGGTGCGCGATTGCTGCAAAAGTAAAGAAATAGAAAAAACATCTATTTCTTTACTTTTGCTACATCCGGCACCCGCGCTTTACTTTTAATTTTAAAAGTAAAGCGCGGGTGCCGCGACTATGCGAAAGTGAAACGAAAAAGAAAAAAAAAGTGACGCGAAAGATAAACAAAACTAGCACGCGAGTGGTGCGCGCGCGCTTGCGAGCAGCCGGCGTGACCACACGCTCGTGCACCATGGCCTTTTGCTTGCGCGTAACCGCAGGGAAAAGGCCATGACGCACGAGCGTGTGGTCAGCTTTTCAAACCCCCTAACATAAAGTCTTGCCAGGGCAACGCTTGCGCGCTACTCGAGGCTCGACCTAAAAAGGGCATTGGGGAGGGTGCTAATAATGCATGTTGAAGATCAAAGCATTAAAACCCAGAATTATTTTGGCATGATGTCCTCTGCATTTTGCAGCAAGAGATGCCGATTATATTTTATATTATCGTTGTCCATCAGGGCAGGGCAACCAAAATTAATAGCATCTCAACAGCTGTACAGGCCCCTTTCCTCTTTCCACTAATGAGTTCTCCATCAGTGCTACTCAGCTTGGCTATGAACTAAAATGTAGGAGCATATTTATGTAGCCTGGGATGTGCAACACACTTTCAACGACTTCTGGCTTTTTATTCAACAGCACAAACTAGTCTCAAAATTATAAGTCCCAGAATGCAAGTACGTGTGATGGACTTGCTGAAGGAATTACGCAGGAAAGAGGCTTATTGGTTCCGTTTCTTGGGAACGTTTGGCCACAGGAACACCTCTAACTCCATGTCTGCATTCTTTCTAATATAGGACAAAGAGATGGCATGTCAGTGTGCTATAAAGTACAAATTTAAAACTGTGATCTAACTTCACATTATGGTCACTCCTTCTAAGGTGGGCCCTTTGCTTGGGCCCTTTGCGAACTATCTACTGTTAGTACTAGTGCAGTACGCAATTCTTACCTTTACTTTCTGGGTTTCGCCAAGGATACACACTTCAGTATTGTTATTCTAAATGAGACAGCCAGTGGAAGTAGGTTAAAGACCTTCCATAAACACTTCAGGAGATTTGCATGTGTTTGAAAGACATTTAAATTACACCAAATCTTAATTTTTAAAAACGTCTCAAATTGCGTAGACAGCTCTTTTTCTACTCGGGATAAAGTGTCACTCAAAGTGTCACACATGAGCCATTGAAATGTCACACATATGGCCACTGAAAACAATGAAATGTCACACATAAGCAAACTGAGAACTTGTCAGCTACGACAATGGATACTTCAGGTAGTCAAGAGCATCAGCACAGGATGGACACAATAAATTGTGTGTAGCACGCGTTTTCTTTGTAGGGTCATTACCTTCGTTCCTTATTTTTGTTCTTCATTCTTAAATCTGAGACAGTATCCCATTGTAAGGATGCAAAATAGCAGACCGGCCAGGTGTGCCCTCACTTCGTCTCACGTGCTGTCTCTTCACTTTATGCACTGCATTTTGTTTAAGTGTGCGACTGCATTTCCCCCATGTATTTTTCCCCATGTTTCCCCCTGGATCTGTGAGATACTCTTGATATGGTTCTACTTAGACCAAGGTGGTTGGCACACAGAGAGCCAGTGGCATTAAAGCACCTAAACAAATTGCAATAATTGGGGTGAAGTGCTCCCTCAGACTACTATGTCCCGGTGCAATTGCACCTGCTACACAATTAATAGCTATGCGCCTGCACACCGCACATCTACCAAAGCTAATGTAATTTTTTCCACCAAACCCTAAATATGGGCCTTAGTTGATTAACCTATATGCACTTTGTTAGTATCCATACGATTACTCCATTTATTAGCAAAAAAATTGCTTTTCTGGATCATTCCATATAAATGTACTCATAAATGGGCGCAACCATTGAGGGGCATATTAGCAAGGGCTTTATATCGCCGCTTTAGCGGCACTTTTTGCCGCTAAAGCGGCGATATTTTAAACGCCCTATTAGCAAGCTGTCGCTAACAGGCGTTAGCGACAGCTTTCAGGCATTAGAGGCCGGGAATTACATCGCCTTGCATGTCAGCGATATTTATCGCTAATGACATGCAAGGTAGGCGTTCCCAACTAAAAGCGACGGTAAACAGTCGCTTACATACCTATCGCCTATTAGCAATACCCGCGAAGCGATAAAAAAACACGCGCTAACCCCGATTATCGCTTGTTTTTAAGAACTGATAAAAACATGACTTAGCAATGAAAGTCAATGGGAGGTGGATTGTAAGGTTAAGTCCCCAGAATTAGCGATAGGATTTTATCGCTGGATTTCTCGCGTTAAAGCTGGGTTTCGCCGCTATCGCTGGATATTGTATCGCAATGGAGCTAAACCTTGCTAATAGCATGTTATTTCCGCGGTAATATCCAGCGATAGCCGGCGATAAAAAAAGGCGCGCTAAGCAAGGTTTGCGATATTTATCGCATGTTCTTGCTAATATGCCCCTGAGTTTTATAGGTATGCCGCAGATGATGGTTCTACATTGTCTTGTTTCCACGACCTAACTGTTGAAACAAAGATATCTTTCCAGCCTCACCGCACTGCACTGCCAGATAATTGTGAGGTCAGGGGATGCCCAGCAGAGACATTTCCATAATTTATTGGAGTTTTGTGCGGATAAATGTTGAATGGTTCAGTCCAGTCCCATTACATGACAATAACACGGACATCTGTAATTTTTGACGTTCAAAGGTTTCTGATTGATAACCTGCTACTCCTTTGACCTCCTGAATATAGACTACATTACTGCCAACAGCTGCGACTAATCGACAATCTATAAGTCGAAGCTGTGACCAATGCAAAAAATGTCTGAGAAACCTGAAGCAGTCCCTGCCCACGTGCCTTGGTGAGGTTTCTCAGCCCTTTTGAAGGGCGCCTGAGTAAAAAGAGAAGAAAATTGATAAACCGTATTGATCTACTGGCCCTTGATGAATTGATAAAAATCTATATAGCTTCTTAACTTACCCACTCATTTGGCTGGGAATTTTGGGCACTGCAGTGGAATAATGCGCACCGTTCAGTCAGATGCTTATTTTGAATACCTTTACTATTGTATATTAGTACTGTGGGGCATATTTACAATCTCTCATGCAGCGCAACGCAGCAAGCCACCTTGCGTGAAAGGGCATGAATGGCCATATTTATCCTGCCCTTTCCTAGTGCTGGTGCACTTTTGGCTGCCTACCGCCAACACAGGCATCCTTGCGTCATGTTGCAAGGGTGCCTGCATTGTAGGCAGGATTGTTTTTGTGCAGAAAGGTGTCCCTTCATACACAAAAACAATCCTGAGAGGCATTTTCCTCTTTCTATGTGTGATGCGGAATGTACCACTAATGGTAAATCTGCTAATGCGCCAAAATCCATGGGTGGATGCATGGAAACACCATTGCTCTACCAATGAAACCCCTTTCTAGGGGAGAGTAACACAAGGCAGCGATTTGCACTGCCTTCCGTTACTCTAGATTTATCAAGCCATGCATGGCCATGCAAGGTTGCCTTGCGTGGCTTGATAAATCTCACTTAGGTTTTGCATCGCCCTGCGTCACCTTGTGTGGGGCAAGGGCGATGCAAAACCTTGATAAATCTGGCCCTGTGTTTTTAAGAAATGTGTTGAGGCACTTTCAGGGCCTGGTGTACTTTCCAGCAGTTCATGTGTTTGTGTTCCTATCACAGCAGGCGTATTCTGTATCTTTAAACAGCCAATAAAATCCCTCTGTGGTGCTTAAAGCACCACGTCGACCACAGTACTTTGCTTGGAACCTCCATAGTGTGGGCCTAATTTGATAAAGAGTAATTATTACTGATTGTTGGAAGCTAATAAAGTGAACTTAAGATCCCAGTCTTTTTTGGCTTCACAGGCCCATCTCACCAGCGGCGCGGCCTGAGCTTTTATGTTTCAAATTAAATTGTATTACGTCTCCCTGCCAGGAAATAATGTGAGGCAGTCTGGCAAGCTATATTTAAAACCTCCATTTTGATATCATGTCAGCTTTGGAGTCTCCTGCTTTGCCCAGATATGAGGGAAACGGTGTTTCACGTGAGGTTTATTAGAAAGAAAACCACAATCTGTAGAGGATTTGTTTTTTTTGTTTTTTAAATAAAAAGTTCGCACAGGGGCTTATGTGGCTCAAAACAATGCAAAAAGTAGTGCTGATTTAGCATACATTTAAAAAGCCTACGAGTGCTGCGCAAAATTGCTTTGTATCTCATGAGTACCAGCGCAAATGTTAGTGAATTGTAATTATAAATTGATTTTATACAGCACGTACTACCCCTGATGTGGCATTGAAGTGTTTTGTGCCGAGCAGCACACTACTACAGAACCCAAGGTTAGAGGTAAACAAGTGGAATATTAGTAATATATGCTTCCTTTTCCTTGTAAGATTAGATGTGTTAAATTTGTGCTCTTGAGAACTCATGCATTTAATCTACTATTTTGAATAGTGATGGATTAATTGAAATGGATCAGTAAAGGGAATATGTGAGCTGTTTATATATATTACATGTATGTGATGATTTTGGGGGCATATTCTGAAGGACTTATCGCCGATTTATCGGCACTTTAGCGCCGCAAAAGTGGCGATAGATTTATCGCTCTATTCTCAAGCTGGTGCAAACTGCCGACATCGCCAGTTTTCCTGAGATAGCTGCCGCAAAACATATCGCCACGGATGAGAGCGACAACTAACGCTAATGATATGCAGAGTAGGCGTTCCCGTGCAAAAACACACAAAAACACCACTTCGCGATATTCCCAACGACCAGCCAGATCTGCGATGCGATCCGAAAACAGCCGATAAGGCGCGTTAGCAGCAGGGATTCAACACCCGCCTTTTACTGGTGTTAAGCAGGATGACAACCTGCAGCATGAAAGTGAGCCCAGCCTAGAGCCACATCTGAAGACCAACAGATGCCATGGAGACAGTGATCATGCAGCCTGGAGACCCAAGAGGGCCACAGCACCCACCGCAACCACCCCCCGGACCCTCCCCCCCAGGTCATGAAGTCCAGTAGTCAACGGTAGTGGAAAAACAGAACTTTATTACAAATACATAAACAACAAGACGAAAAGCTCAGCCAACGCGTTCCATTCCCAATGGGGAACTTCACCAGGGCAACGTGTGGATCCAATAAACTGCAAATGCTGCGGGAACTCCCCAATACCATTCCATATCCCGAAATCAGTAGTCAGAAACCTGTTGGAGAAATGGTGACAATGGTCAAGCGTCCTCATAGTCACAAACGTAATCTGGTACAGTGTATTGCACTCGGACAAACCGGAATGCATACAGGTATGATGAATCCAGTCCAAATATACTGTAACAGAAGTCCGTGTGCTCGTAACCTCCGCAGGAAAGAAAAGGAAGGTTACCACCACACAAACATCTGTTACGGTCTCATTATGCAGGATTCATCATACCTGTAAACATCACGGTTTGTATCATCTTGATACCCCTGCACCTTCACTTCCCCCATGCTGTGCATGAACAGCTGGAGACCATGCAAGGGAATCATGCCATAGTTGCCTTAAAGCACATGTCGGGGGCAATTGACTGTACACATGTACCACTTGTGCCCCCTGCCGACCCTGCACACAATTACCGCTACAGAAAGCACACGCATTCCAACAATGTGCAGGCAATAGTGGACCACCGGGGACAGTTCACCAATGTCGTCGCCAACTTCACAGGCAGTGTGCATGATACATACATCTTCCGACAGTCCATCATCAACCAGCGCTTCCAGGATGGCACCTATGGCAATGCACTGCTCATTGGTAAGTACTAACTGAACACACCACACACCTCAACTCCACAATCACACAACACACAACTGTGGGAGAGCACACGTAACATAATCACATACAACATGCCAACCAACATGCCCAACTACCGGACACGACAACACAAGTAACCGTGGTAACAGGGGCCAGACATGTAGACAAACCATCCACAAAGGCAGAGCCCCTCTGCCACACAATTGCAGAATGTGGGGAGAGGTGGGAACCAAGAATGTGCGAAGGAGGCAAGTGACCCAGCAATAAGAAAGGACACAATGCCAAGTGTGGCGGAGATGTGCTGGACAGACTGCAGCATGCAGAGCACAGACATGTCCATGTGGACATCTACTGCTGGTGTTTGCAGTGTAGTGGACAGTGGACGCAAACAGGTCACCCCAGGCAGTGTGGAAGACCTTGGACATGTAGCCATGTGGTCCCCCCTGCATGCCTGAGCGGAGCGGCCTTGGCCGGCATATGTCGCGAATGAATAGCCCGGGGCCCTGGGCGTGGTCCAGTTCCGGGATGGCCACCACAGTAACTACTCTGTGTCCGCCATATCGTGACCATAGGCCTACACACACGTGCCCGACCACATTCAACTGCCGTATTCACACTGGAGACGAGGTGACTACGTCCCAAGCCAACCTGCGCACATCTCGCCAGCGCATGCAGGGTTGTGTCTGCCAGGGCGGCGCCCCCCACTCAGCCACGAGGCCGCCACCATGACCGGTGGTGCCTGCGCGATCCTGTGCGCCTGCTGCACCCCAGCCCTGGTCCCCAGACCGGTCCGCCGCCCAGCGATGACTGCCCGCCCCTGCGCACCCAGGCCTCAATGCTCTCCTGCCACCACCGGCGTGTCTCCAAGAGGGCCCTCCACGTGCCGGTGCAACCTCCTAAGGCCGATCGCTGGATTCCGCGCCACAGGCCCCCAGCGCACCCTGCGGCACCGCACCGCGGAGTCATGTGTGCAGTAGCGGTCGGTGGTGGGAGTGCCACCGGGCGCTGACGTGGGGCGGGGGAGGGGCAGGGTGGGGGTAAAGAATTCATTGCGCGCTGCATCGCATTTGGCGATGCAGCGTGAGAACGAAATTCGTTTTATTTATTTATATGTGTACTTACCTGTAAACGGCCGTAATCCGTAGTTTACTACCCCTCCCCCGCCCCACGTCAGCGCCCGGCGGCACTCCCACCACCGACCGCTACTGCATGTGTGTGCTGACTGCTGCCTGCGCGTACACTGCGTCCAGCAGGGCTCACAAATCAAATTGAGTCCTGATTTGCTGGACGCCGTATCGAGGCCAACACGTCATCGCAGGCTGCACACCCGCTCAGCTCTTCTGCTGGGCCTAACTCTGTGCACCGCAAGTCATCGCCACGTGGCGGTAGGCCCGTGCCGGACGCAGGCCATCGGGTGCCACTAACTCAGTGCAACGCAAGTCATCGCCACGTGGCGGTAGGCCCGTGCCGGACCCAGGCCATCGGGTGCCACTAACTCAGTGCAACGCAAGTCACGGACCCTTTATGATTGAGTTCCGTGGATGCGGACGCCATCATGTCACCTCCGGCAGTGGGGGATGTGCTGTGGTGGGCCCCTTTTATTGGCAGGGCCACATGTCCTGTGACGCCTGTGCTGGATGGGTGTGGTGTGGGTGTAAACCAGCCCTCAGGGAGTGGCTGTGGCATGCTGACAACTAGACCAGTGACCAGCAGATCACTCTAGGGAAGACCTGGGACATGTAGCTGTGTCGTCACCCCCTGTGAGCGTAAGCGGAGTGGGCTGGGCTGGCGTATGCCAGTCCAGCGTAGGGGTGTGAACAATGAGCCCAGGGCTCTGGGCGTGGTTCAGTTTTGGCCTGGACAAGGAAGTAACCAATGCGTGTGTCTCCGTTGTAGTGTCTGCGCCACCCGGACCGCAATCGGCAATGTTGCACCCTGTGACCCAAGCCCCACAACATGTGCAAAATGGACGTGAGGGGGAATCAGTGACCCTACATTCATCCATACTGTCATACTTGAAGGATCATAGACATGACACATCTGTGTGAATTTGAATGTTTTTTTCACATTCAGTGGAGTGTTGCAGCTGCAGCAGTACAGGGCCATGCACACCCCACTTGACCTTGTTGCCCCGTGGAGGGCCAGCCAGAGTCCATTAGTGAAGGACAAATTCATCGGAAGAGGAAGAGTTCAGTCCACAGTCTGATTGCTGTGTCATTGGTAACCAAACAGAATATGGCAGTCCATGTCGAGGTCCAAGGTGAGTGCCGCAGAGTGTATCGGGGGACAGTGGAAGGTGATGATGCAAAGGGCCGAACCAAGCTGAAACAGGCCATATAGGACGGAGTTGAATGCTACTGCTTCCTCATTACCACAACAGCAGTCTCATCCACATCATCGTCCTCTGATGTGTGATGTGCCTCACCTGTGGGTGGTGGTGTTTCGGCTGCAGCACTGTGTGGCACTGACACATCAGGGGCCGGTGGTGGATTGTCGGCCGCACTGTGTGGCAGTGACACATCAGGTGCTGGAGGTGGAATGTCTGCCGCACTGTGGAGCACTGACACATCAGGGGGCGGAGATGTGGATGGTGTAGGAGCAGCAGCATTCATATGCGCCAGGCCTTGTGGCAGCAATGCCATGATGAGGATCTGCAGGGCATGGAAGATCCCAGCTACATGTCGCTGATGTGCAGCTGTGGCAGCCATCCTTTCCGCCTCCATCCGCACCATGTCCTCCATGAGCCTCTGCATGTGTCCCAATTCCCAGCTGAGATCGCTGGAGCCACTCTGACTAGACAGGTGTTCTTGTCTCCGAGTCATGACTCCAGCGATGTCATCCATGGCTCGTTGGAGACCATGGAGCGGACTGTGGGTGTCCGTTAGGGACAGTAAGTGGTCCCTGATGGGACGTAGACACCCATGGATGGCATCTAGTTTGGCTGCCATGAGGTCGAACCCCACCGCACCTGCTCAGCCATCTCCTTCTGGCCCTCCAACACACGGCGTTGAAATGCCATGTGTTGGTCGTGGGGATCCTGGGAGACAGCCGGGGTGGTGGGTGCTTCCTGCTGTGTGGTCTGTGCAGGGGGTGGGGTCTCCTCGATGCAGCTGGGCTGCCCTGCTCCTGGGGGTGGGGTGCGGAAGCTGTCCATGAGCTCTTGGAGGGCGTCGGTGTCGAAGGTGGGGAGGTCCTCCTCGTCATCAGTGAGGAAGTGTTCGGTCTGCTCTGCAGGAGGTGATGATTCTCCCTCTGCAATGTAAAGGGGAGATGCAGTTTAACAGTGTGTTCCATGTATGTTCACGCATTGGCCAAGTTTCCAAAC
Organism: Calotriton arnoldi; assembly: GCA_963921515.1. Classification (NCBI taxonomy): domain Eukaryota; kingdom Metazoa; phylum Chordata; class Amphibia; order Caudata; family Salamandridae; genus Calotriton; species Calotriton arnoldi. The sequence continues at coordinate 696,524 of CAWUFW010006034.1, read as the reverse complement.
AGACTGCATGACAATGTACATTGTGACTGTTTAGGAGGAGCTGCCTATTTGAAGCGGGACAGTGGACACCATCAGGGATATGGGGTTGCACTTGTCCATTATCATGTCACAGTTTCCTGCTATGCCAAATGTGATTGGCCAGTTTCTACACACAAGCGGCAGCAGTTGTGTCCTCTGTTCTGTTGTGAATGTGTTGCAGTTTGTACCACATTGTTGCCAATGTTGATGTGCTCTGATTCTTGTGTGTGTGCTGCATTTTGGGAGAGTCGCCCCTGCAGCTCAGACTTTGCTTGGCCTTCTCCCTTTCAGGCGGTGTGCCTTTGACTTCTGTGCTTATGCAGTGCTGAGATGTTGCATACTTGGGTAAATTGGGCTCTTGGTGGGAGTTGGGACTCTTGGGCATGGTTTGTCCGTAGATGTCTTGTTGCCGTCAGGGGTTGTTTGTGCACGTGAATGTGTCAGTGTGTGACCTGCTCCTTTCCGGATGTGGACCACACTCAGCCACCTCGGTGTCGTGGGGTGCAACATGTCATGATGAGTGGCCTGACGACATGCTCTTCGCCATGCAGTGTCACTTGCATTGTCAGTGGGGCTCACGGATCCGCAGCTTTGCTGGGTTCAGCACATGTGCATGGGTTTGTTGTGAGATTGGTGATGTGTGGGGAGGGCCCCCTCTGGGCACATTGTGGATGGGGGACTACTTGCTGTTTCTATGTGTGCTGCAGTATGGCAAGGAGATCAGGGACATGATCCAGAGTCATTGTGGTTGTGCAGTGTGCTATACTTCATTGTGCATGTGTGCCATTGTGTCCATCTCCCCCCGTCCCCCCAGTCCCTGGTGGTTACTCACCCTGTTGCTGTTGTGTCAGGTCATGTTGAGCAGTGTCCGGTCCCCCGACTCCTGCCACCGTCTCCACACTGATGACTGTGGACACCATTTCCTCCATCTCATCCAGCTCCTCCTGTGGCGCAGGACTCCCACCCCCAGTCTGCCTTGCTGCTTTGCGGTTGTTTCCGAGTTTCAGCTTGCTTCACATCATTCCAGCGCCTCTTGAGCTCTTCCATTGTCCTCCACAGCACTCCGACTGCATTCACCTTGTCCAGGATGGACTGCCATATTGTATTTTTAGTTGCCAATGACACAGTGGAGGTGACGAACAGTTGTTGATGGTGTTCTACCACCTCCGTTATCAGGATCCTGTTTTCCTGCGGACTGAACTGCGTCTTCCTCTTCTTCTTCTCCTTGCCCTTCCCTGACCCCGAGGTCCCAGGCTGTTCCTCCGTGGGGCTTGTGGGGTTCGAGTTGTCCTCTGTACTTGCTCCGGCTACCTCCATTGTGCTTCGCAGTTGTTATATATATATATATTTTTTTATTTGCAGCTTTTATGGTGATTTTTTTCCGCCTGACGTGGGAATTGCAAGCCTGGCGCTGCTTGCCGCCGATTTTTCTATTGCGGTTGGGCCCATCGCAACTTTTTTCACGTTCGGGTTTTCTTTTTTATCACCGTCGCTGTAGTTGTATCGTGGACATTTGAGGCGTTATCGGGAAACTATCGCATGTTACCGCCGTGTTGAGAATACGACGTTGACACGGAGTTATTTTCCCGCGATCGACGGCGATATGAAAAATTGCGTTAGCCTATTTTGGCGATGTTTATCGCACGTTCTTGAGAATATCCCCCTTGGTGTATTATATGGTATGGCTGGGTAGCCTTACCATGGAATACACTAGCAAAAACTATCTTGGGGCCAGTCAGTCTAGTCTGGACAACCTTAAGCTCAACCCTGGGTAGCTATGCTTTGAGCAGCAAGGCTTGCACAGAGAAATTTGTGTAAAGCATTTAACAGTACCAAACAAAGAAATAAGAAAACCACATAACAAGAAAGAAACACAACACTAATTTATAAAAATAGATTATAGTTTAATGAATTACTTTTTAATTCAACCACAAACAAGCGTTGGTCAACACAAAGTTTGTAAACTTTTCAAAAGTTTGTAACAGTTTGGCTACTCCGGCTTGGCTTTGTTGACCAGATCCAACAGGGAGAAAGTCTGGGGGCCAATGGGATTGATGTGGACAGTTACCTGGCCACCAGATCATTTTCCAATCCAGTTCCAGCCTTTACAGTATGACCACCTTAGATGAGAATGGAGCAGTCCTGATGCTCAGGATAACTGATGAAAAGATGCTCAAGGATGGTTCGGTTGCTGTCTGGTCAATGGGGTTGCCTTTGTGGTGATTTCTTGGTACACAGGTCATGTGGGGACATTTTGGCCACAGAGGTCGGGGTCCCTCAAAGTCTTCTTCGAGACCGTGGAGGGCCAGCTGCAGCTGGGCTTCCGGTCTCCATACACCCTGGTCCTTGCGAATTCCTTTAGTGGGGGCTGGTGTCCCTCTTGGGCAACCAATCTGGACTCTGATGGCACACCCGGGTCCACCTGACTTGGGTGAAACTTTTGGTCATCAAGAATTGGTCTCTTGGGGTGCCCAACGGCAGCAAGCAGCAAATCTTCTGCTGTGGCTGCCAACTTGCCGGTGTGGGCTACTTGGGCTGTGGCAACCCTGGTATGAGTTCCAGACGGTCAGTCCATGGTTACTTCGAGTCACTCCTTTGGTCTAGGGCAGGTGCACGACTTTTCCCCCGAGCCAGGAGCCACTGTTATATTCCATATAGGTACCCTACATAGGCGCAGGTAACATCGTAACCTTTCACCTACATCCTTCCCTACATTGCATAAATAACGGTTCTTAGGCACTGACCTTTTACCTAGATATGACACTGCATTCAGAAAGCAGGTTTTTCCCTGGTTCAATTCTCATGCATTATGCATGAGGCTTCTTGGAAGCACAGCAGGACTAACAGTAGGATTACCATCTCCTGTATAATATCTCTGTATAAAGTTCAGGCCCAACGTCATCCTTTAGGCCGACACAGTAACACAGCAAGGTAGGACCCCTGGGGAGACCTATGGGTATATATACAGCACATCTTGCTTAGGAAGATAGAGGAGACCGTGACTTCCCGGCTGACACACTGACCAGAGACGCTGAGGTTCCTACATGCAGACGCTCCAGCTAGCAGTGGTCTAACATCCCTTGCAGGGTGTCCAACTCGAGACCAGGACGGGGTCCCACATTCTCTAAACTCTCAGGTAATGGGGTGGACTAGATCCTAGAGGGATTCTTGGCATAACACCTACACAGATGCTAGGTACTTTTAGGTACATCTAGTTAGGGAGGCATCGTAGGAGTACGCACTTTTTATCATGTGTTTCATGTACTTGTATATATCCATGATTTCTGCAAGATGGTAGAGCTATACCATCCTTTTACTTTTGTAGTATTGCTAATCATATATCTCTGCTACTGTCTAATGGTTGTTGGAGCTCATGTATTCTACACTAGAATAACAACTGTTCAATAAATACATATTGAAACGCCCAGCCTGTTTATTCTGTGTAACTCTCTGAGACAAACTAAGTGAGCACGAGTGACTGAGCGAAAGGTAGTATATTGGTTCCACAATCCTGAGGGATCAGGGTTGTCATGTTCTGAGGTTGCCAAGAACTATTCTCTCCCCGATAAGAGGAGACTCTAGTGGCACTGTGAGCTAGCTAATACAGACAGGCTAACGTATCCGGTGGGGGTGCACGGAATCCGTCCGCCACCAATCCCACAGTTTATGTTATCCCAACGCGCAGATCCTGTACAGGTAATATAGGAACTACACGAAATGGCGCCGCCAACGTTGGTTGGGTACTAATTTAACAGTAGAATCTGAGTAGTTCAGTTGTGCTATTCTCAGAGACCCCTACTCATAAAACACCAGAGACGTCTGGAGTGGGTGGGCACAAATTCCGCCACAGCTGAGTAGGCTAAAAGATCCTATTTATTGGCTGTTGGTTAATCAAGCTTGAAGGACACAGTGTTCCTAAAATTGTGCAAAAACACCTTATCTTAGTTCCTTTGAAAAACTTCTTCTTTACAAAATGACTGAAGACAGAAATAATGGAGAATTAGACCCAATGCAACAAAATCTGCCCCTCACAGACGAGGATGATGCAGACGCAACACAAATTGCACCAAACTTTAGGAATACAGTCACCCTGAAACTGCTTGCACATGGTTTATCAGCAAGGGGTGGCATAGTAGTTTTCGCGATTGAGGCACACGAATCAAACAAAACAGAGGTATTTTATTCGTGGGTTACATTCCCAGCAGCAAATGCAAGAACAAAAACATTTCACTCCTACACGGAAGGAGATGCACCAGCGGAATATTATCCGTTCGAGGATATAGAGGCTCCGCTCAAGTACCAGGAACATTTATACTGGTTTAAAGGCACCCTACCCCACATAAGAAGAAGAGTAAGACTCTGCCCGCTCGGAAGAGAAGGGGCAACATGGCCGATATTAGCGGCATACACACCACATCCTGACATTGACACAATGCCACCATGAGACTTACTCATACAACACAAAGATTTAATTAAAATCTATAGGAACTTGACGCAATTCATCATGAGGACACTTACAGTCCAACCAGCAATAGTTGCAACAAATGGAACTCAAATTCAGGGTACAGCAACTAAAATTTCACCACAAACATTACAGGCGGTGATGGGTAAAATGCCCACAAAACGTGAACAAATACCATTCTGGGTAGCTCAGAAAATAACGCAGCTAGAGGCAGTATTCCCGATTATTACCCCGTATGAAAAACACAGAATGCTAACAATCTGCTTGCCCATGGGGATAACACCACAATTAGAGGATTGTACCACTTGGGGTACAGTCTTTGCTGCCATATATACCAGAACTCATGGTATCCCATCATTAGCAGTAGTACCTGATGTATTGAGACAAATACAAAATGAGTATGGAGCAGAACCTGCCCTAAACTTGGGGATGAAGTTACTAGGTAACTATGCACAGGTATCAGCCATAATACTAGCTAACATTAAGGGGGAAGCAGCTTCAGTGGCCATCCGCCAACGCCTGAGGGAGTTCGATCCTTTAGAACAGGAACACGAACTACCAAAAATAATTGAAACTGTGTATGCAGAATTAGGCAGAGACAGTTTGGGTGGGAAAGCTTTAAAACCACAACTGATGGGCAGTCCTAAAAAGGACACTTCTAAGCAGACACCTGCTTCAACAAAAAAGAAGTGGGACAATAAAAAACAACAAAACTTTAAGGAAAACAGATCTCAATCCCGAGGTAGATCTCCTCCACAGGAGCCCTCCGAAAAGAGGTATAACTTTAGGAATAGGGATAACATTAGGAAACCTGACAGGTATCAGGATACTGATACACGTTCCTCTCGTTCCTTTCAGGGTTCATCAAAAAACTCAGAGAGGGAAGGACGCTCAGAAAGACAAGAAGAGCGTACAAAGTCCAGAGACAAGCAGCACGCTCAAGAGTGCACTTCTAAAAAAGAAGAGAAACCAAAGCAAAAACCACAGTTCAAAAAGAAGAAAGTTGCAGGTCTAAAGATCAGACATGCCCAGAATTCTGAGGACTCGACTACTGAACGGGGAATGGGCTCCGACGATGCTAGACAGTGCGGCAGAAGTAACAATAGCTCACCAGAACCTGAAGGAATTTCTGGTGACAGCGGGCTTGAATGATTATATCACGGTAGAAACACCCGATACTAGGGTAAGCGTCCCACATAAAGTATATGAAATAACGCTCCAAATGGAGGGGGACAAATGTAGAACAGTGAGAGGTCTCTTTTGGGAGAACCTAACGTTTGGCTATGATATTTTATTAGCTGAACAAGATTGACCACCAGCATTCGTCATGGATTGCCCTAAAGGAGAAACGGTAATTATTCCGGCATTCTCAGACCATATTCCCAGGCACTTACAACATACATATGCGCAGGAGTGGGCAGTAGCCCAGGCTCCAGCATAATACAAAAACCATGTTGGATGGGATGATGATTCAACCCACCACATTATTCCTTTGAAAAATACTCCGACTGCACAGAGTCAGTATCCAATAAAGCAAGAAGCTAAAAAACAGGTCAGGGAGATCTTAGATCAACTTGAATACCAAGGGGTAAAATTTGTTGCAAGAGGGAAGGTGCACCGGTCAAAGAAGTCCACAATGTTACCAACTTGTCCAAAATGTATTTTCTTTATTTTATATCAAAAAAGAGTATAGGGCAGCAAAAAGTCAGCCAACGCGTTTCGTTCCTATTGGAACTTCATCAGGGCTGAAATATTAATAGAATTGTATATAAGACCACATATATCTAAGTAACAATAAACCACAAATTTATACAATAAGTGCACAAAACCAACCACACATACACATACAATATACCACATTCAATACCAAACAATTATTTAAACAACTGAAATTACAAAACATTTATATATGTACAAAAACACTATCAATAAATATTGACATACCAAAACAATACATACTTGTAATAAAAAACGCAAAAAACACAAAAAAACACACAGACAAACTATGACATATAATAAAATCCAATTTGTATATAAAAAAGCCCAATTTATATATAAAAAACATGCACAATCTATTTATCAAAAAGAGAGAAGTGGGGAAAAAAAAATCAATAAAGAGTTCCTTGTTGGAACAACATTCAAAATAGACAAGACATAGGGGAGATATTAAGAAAACTTTATCTAACCTTTGTGTGCCAGAACCTAACAATTAGCATCATCCTAATAGATATTTGACGTATTAGAAACAGCAAATCAAGAAGAAGAGAAGAGGAACAGAAGAAAAAAGCCACAAACCACAAAATCAATAGAGAGTTCCTTGTTGGAACAACATTCAAAATAGACAAGACATAGTGGAGATATTAAGAAAACTTTATCTAACCTTTGTGTGCCAGAACCTAACAATTAGCATCATCCTAATAGATATTTGACGTATTAGAAACAGCAAATCAAGAAGAAGAGAAGAGGAACAGAAGAAAAAGCCACAAACCACAAAATCAATAGAGAGTTCCTTGTTGGAACAACATTCAAAATAGACAAGACATAGGGGAGATATTAAGAAAACTTTATCTAACCTTTGTGTGCCAGAACCTAACAATTAGCATCATCCTAATAAATATTTGACGTATTAGAAACAGCAAATCAAAAGAAGAAAAGAGGAACAGAAGAAAAAGCCACAAAACCAAAACATAGCAGCAAGAGAGTATTTTTAAATACAATTATATATTAATATTCATTATTATAATAAGGCTATTCTCACCTCATATATATTCATCGCAAACATATGTTAGGTCGTCACAAATATGTTGAGGATCACAATCCACCAATCCAAAGTTTGAAGAATACACAAATGTCGTATCCTAATGTAAAGAAAGGGGGGGTTTGGGGAGGGGGGGGGTTTTGGAGGGGGAAGGGTGGGTCAGATAAGCCGAATATGTTCAAAAGCCTAACCTTTTACAATATCAAAAGGTCACCTCTATAAAAATGTATATCTTTCTCACCTTACTTATCTGTAAGTAATGGTGCCAGTACTGTCCTGGAAATTATTCAATATTACGTGATCCTAAGTTGGGTATACACAAAATTGGGAAAACACGCCCTAAAAATAAAAGAAAAAAATAAATACAACTCATCTAGGTCCATTTATTGTTATGGAACCCTATAATATGTTGTCACCCAAGAAAAAAAATTTAAGAGTCCTCCCTATTGTTCCTTCGCACGGAAATCTATACATATCTTCACGAATTGATCAGCGTTTAAACCAAATAAATACAACTCATCTAGGCCCATTTATTATTATAGAACCGTGTGAGCACATTTTTACAAAAAATTATTATTATTGTTACTATTCCCCAATTTACCTCCACACTAGAATATATACATTATTATTACCCAAAATAAACAGAACTCAGAACATTATAACATTGCTCCCTCATGTCACAAATGATTTAAAAATCACGTAAAACGTCCCAAATATCCATAGATGAGTGTAACTCAACATAACAGAACCTCACATTTTGAATCTCCATATGGCAATTCATAAAAAGGCCCTCATATTTAAATCATGACCTAGTCCCATACGGCCCTTGCCGTTACAAACATAGCCTCCCCAACTGTATACAAACAGCCGAGCATATAAAAATAGTCACGAAAAAACCTTTGTATTTGGATATCATCCATAAGCCAATTACCTCCCAAGTTGGCTTAAGAGAGTATTACGGTCAACCCGTATCAAACAAAAAATGCCAACAGTGCTTCCCACAGTGTCAACCATCCTAGTATCGCTTCATTCGTCAATATCGCAACTCACCCTGATACGGCGCACTCCAACGTTCCTATTCGGGGTTGTAATTCAAACACCCGCGCCATATTCCCTCAATCGTTTTAAAGGGCATGTGCGTAAACGGAATGACGTCACCCGCAATTATCTATTGCCGTAACGGCTCGTAGGTATATGTATTATAGATGCGACAGTAGCCGCCATTTATAAAAGTCAAGTGTAATTGCCCATTCATAGTATGTTACAACCCGCACCGTAATTAAAACGCGATTCCGTATTATATACGTTTGATCTAACTAACTTAACATAATTCAATTTACTGACCCAATTATATCTAAGAATGAAATATTTTATAAAGGATAATATAAAAGATGACCGCCATATATAAGAGGTAAAGTTTGTTAAACAAATAGTCATTGGTTAAAGTCATGCACCGGAATTCAAGAAAGATCATATATCCAATATATCAACGTCTAAAAACACTGCCAAGATCTTCTCACTAACTATATTGTATCTAAAATAACATATTCGTTATTAAACGTGATTCCATATTGTATATGTATCGTCTGACCAGCGTGACATAGTTCACTTTACTGACCCAGTTGTATTTGAAAGTAAAAAGTTTTATAAAAGGATAATGTAAAAGATCACCGCCATATATAAGAGGTAGAATTTGTTAAACAAATAATCGTAGGTTAGAGTCACGCACCGGAATTCAAAAAAATCATATGTCCAATATATCAAAATATAAAAAGCACAGCCGATATCTAACTGTATTATGTCTGAAGTAACATATTCGTTCCAAAGGGCATAAGAAAATCCACGCTTATTTTAGCCGGAGTCATGTTTTGAAATTAAAATCATACCGAAAGTCTCATGTTTAGGCGCCCCTGTATTGGTCAAAACGCTCCATGGTTGGACATCCAATGAAAATGTATTTATCCTTCAATTATATACTACAAGCAAAAAAATCCTAAACCATAATATTAACCTACAGAAAATCAAAATCCAAAAGGATGATACCCAGTATATCTTGTTCTTCTTTTCATGATAAGACAGTTCCAATTTTATAACATAATATACAGCTTAATTACGTTCCTTAACAGAATGTTATAACAAATTTACCGACATACTAGCTATGATATCACAAAAAATAATGCATTTCGGTATCTGTATTATGTCCCAACAATGTTAATATACGGTGCACAGTGGTACTATTTTTAACATTTTTAAGAAACACTGGCATCTTCTAACTGAAGTTCCGGGTCTCAAAAATCACATAAAGGAACGACCTTTAATAACATATAGGAGAGGATTATCATTCCGTAACTCATTATGCCCATGTTATGTGACTAGAACAACAAACACAACATCTTGGTTACCGCCCAAACCTAAAGGTTTTTTCACATGTGGCACCTGTATTTCCTGTACCTGGGGCAGAAATAAAACTATGACCTTCTCATATAACTCTACAAAACAATATACAATTGATCAATTTATAAATTGTAATACTACTTTTGTAGTATATGTTTTGGGGTGTAAATGTGGTAAAATATACATTGGAAGTACAATCCGATGTTTGAAACATCGTATACAGGAACACTGTAGGGCTATTAAGAATAGGGATAATAGATATCCCATTGTTGAACATTATATTACGGAGCATCCGGATGACACCTCAATTTGGTTCCATGGTATTGAACATGTTGCGACATCAAGGAGGGGAGGTAATAGGGAACTATTACTAAGACAGACTGAGGCAAAATGGATCTGTCGCCTTAGGGCCACATTGTTGGGACATAATACAGATACCGAAATGCATTATTTTTTGTGATATCATAGCTAGTATGTCGGTAAATTTGTTATAACATTCTGTTAAGGAACGTAATTAAGCTGTATATTATGTTATAAAATTGGAACTGTCTTATCATGAAAAGAAGAACAAGATATACTGGGTATCATCCTTTGGATTTTGATTTTCTGTAGGTTAATATTATGGTTTAGGATTTTTTTGCTTGTGGTATATAATTGAAGGATAAATACATTTTCATTGGATGTCCAACCATGGAGCGTTTTGACCAATACAGGGGCGCCTAAACATGAGACTTTCGGTATGATTTTAATTTCAAAACATGACTCCGGCTAAAATAAGCGTGGATTTTCTTATGCCCTTTGGAACGAATATGTTACTTCAGACATAATACAGTTAGAGATATCGGCTGTGCTTTTTATATTTTGATATATTGGACATATGATTTTTTTGAATTCCGGTGCGTGACTCTAACCTACGATTATTTGTTTAACAAATTCTACCTCTTATATATGGCAGTGATCTTTTACATTATCCTTTTATAAAACTTTTTACTTTCAAATACAACTGGGTCAGTAAAGTGAACTATGTCACGCTGGTCAGACGATACATATACAATATGGAATCACGTTTAATAACGAATATGTTATTTTAGATACAATATAGTTAGTGAGAAGATCTTGGCAGTGTTTTTAGACGTTGATATATTGGATATATGATCTTTCTTGAATTCCGGTGCGTGACTCTAACCAATGACTATTTGTTTAACAAACTTTACCTCTTATATATGGCGGTCATCTTTTATATTATCCTTTATAAAATATTTCATTCTTAGATATAATTGGGTCAGTAAATTGAATTATGTTAAGTTAGTTAGATCAAACGTATATAATACGGAATCGCGTTTTAATTACGGTGCGGGTTGTAACATACTATGAATGGGCAATTACACTTGACTTTTATAAATGGCGGCTACTGTCGCATCTATAATACATATACCTACGAGCCGTTACGGCAATAGATAATTGCGGGTGACGTCATTCCGTTTACGCACATGCCCTTTAAAACGATTGAGGGAATATGGCGCGGGTGTTTGAATTACAACCCCGAATAGGAACGTTGGAGTGCGCCGTATCAGGGTGAGTTGCGATATTGACGAATGAAGCGATACTAGGATGGTTGACACTGTGGGAAGCACTGTTGGCATTTTTTGTTTGATACGGGTTGACCGTAATACTCTCTTAAGCCAACTTGGGAGGTAATTGGGTTATGGATGATATCCAAATACAACGGTTTTTTCGTGACTATTTTTATATGCTCGGCTGTTTGTATACAGTTGGGGAGGCTATGTTTGTAACGGCAAGGGCCGTATGGGACTAGGTCATGATTTAAATATGAGGGCCTTTTATGAATTGCCATATGGAGATTCAAAATGGGAGGTTCTGTTATGTTGAGTTACACTCATCTATGGATATTTGGGACGTTTTACGTGATTTTTAAATCATTTGTAACATGAGGGAGCAATGTTATAATGTTCTGAGTTCTGTTTATTTTGGGTAATAATAATGTATATATTCCAGTGTGGAGGTAAATTGGGGAATAGTAACAATAATAATAATTTTTTGTAAAAATGTGCTCACACGGTTCTATAATAATAAATGGGCCCAGATGAGTTGTATTTATTTGGTTTAAACGCTGATCAATTCGTGAAGATATGTATAGATTTCCGTGCAAAGGAACAATAAGGAGGACTCTTAAAAAAAAATTCTTGTGTGACAACATATTATAGGGTTCCATAACAATAAATGGACCTAGATGAGTTGTATTTATTTTTCTTTTATTTTTAGGACGTGTTTTCCCAATTTTGTGTATACCCAACTTAGGATCACGTAATATTGAATAATTTCCAGGACAGTACTGGCACCATTACTTACAGATAAGTAAGGTGAGAAAGATATACATTTTTATAGAGGTGACCTTTTGATATTGTAAAAGGTTAGGCTTTTGAACATATTCGGCTTATCTGACCCACCCTTTCCCCTCCAAACCCCCCCTCCCCAAACCCCCTTTCTTTACATTAGGATACGACATTTGTGTATTCTTCAAACTTTGGATTGGTGGATTGTGATCCTCAACATATTTGTGACGACTTAACATATGTTTGCGATGAATATATATGAGGTGAGAATAGCCTTATTATAATAATGAATATTAATATATAATTGTATTTAAAAATACTCTCTTGCTGCTATGTTTTGGTTTTGTGGCTTTTTTCTTCTGTTCCTCTTTTCTTCTTTTTGATTTGCTGTTTCTAATACGTCAAATATTTATTAGGATGATGCTAATTGTTAGGTTCTGGCACACAAAGGTTAGATAAAGTTTTCTTAATATCTCCCCTATGTCTTGTCTATTTTGAATGTTGTTCCAACAAGGAACTCTCTATTGATTTTGTGGTTTGTGGCTTTTTCTTCTGTTCCTCTTCTCTTCTTCTTGATTTGCTGTTTCTAATACGTCAAATATCTATTAGGATGATGCTAATTGTTAGGTTCTGGCACACAAAGGTTAGATAAAGTTTTCTTAATATCTCCCCTATGTCTTGTCTATTTTGAATGTTGTTCCAACAAGGAACTCTTTATTGATTTTTTTTTCCCCACTTCTCTCTTTTTGATAAATAGATTGTGCATGTTTTTTATATATAAATTGGGCTTTTTTATATACAAATTGGATTTTATTATATGTCATAGTTTCTCTGTCTGTGTGTTTTTTGTGTTTTTTGCGTTTTTATTACAAGTATGTATTGTTTTGGTATGTCAATATTTATTGATAATGTTTTTGTACATATATAAATGTTTTGTAATTTCAGTTGTTTAAATAATTGTTTGGTATTGAATGTGGTATATTGTATGTGTATGTGTGGTTGGTTTTGTGCACTTATTGTATAAATTTGTGGTTTATTGTTACTTAGATATATGTGGTCTTATATACAATTCTATTAATATTTCAGCCCTGATGAAGTTCCAATAGGAACGAAACGCGTTGGCTGACTTTTTGCTGCCCTATACTCTTTTTTTATATAAAATAAAGAAAATACATTTTGGACAAGTTGGTAACATTGTGGACTTCTTTGACCGGTGCACCTTCCCTCTTGCAACAAATTTTACCTCTGGGAAATCAGTGGAGACCAAGTACGGCGGGCTCCGGAAGTGTATGCACGGGACTTTGGACTAATTTGTAATATTTGGATTAGAGGTGCAGTACCTCAGTCAGCCGTATTTTCTTTTTTGAATACCAAGGGGTGATTGAAACTTGCACCTCACAAATGAACAATCCTTTGTTTCCTGTCATGAAACCTGACAACACATATCGTCTAGTTTTAGATTATAGACATTTAAACACTTGCACTAAGACATTTGCAGTCCAAAATGCACACAGTCCCGCATTAATGAATAACATCGTGCGGAAAAAATATAAAACAACACTTGATATCTCAAATGGATTTTTCTGCCAAAATATAGCTCCTGAAAGCAGGTATTTGACAGCCTTCTCAGCGCTAGGGACCCAGCGACAATTTTGTCGACTCCCCCAAGGGTATAAGAACAGCCCGGGGTTGTTTTCGGCCAGAGTAACTGAGTTACTTCAAAATTTGGGTGAAGAGGCATTGTCCTATGTGAATGATATTTATCTGATGGATGATGACCTAGAGGAACACTTGAACAGAGTGAATACCATAATTTTGGGATTTGCATCTGAGGGCTACAAATTCAACTTAAAAAAATTAAAAATTGCCCACCTCAGTGTCCTGTTTATAGGATATGAGCTTTCAAGTGAAGGGAAAAGCCTGGCAGCCAATTTTTTAGAAAAATGTGCGCTACTCCAACCTCCAAAATCACTGAAAATTTTACAGTCAATTCTGGGATTCCTAAATTTTGGTAGAACATACATTTTGGATTACGCAGAAAGAGTGAAACCGTTCTACGATTTAATAAAATCTGATTTTTCAATAAAACAATGGACACAGGAACATACAGATACACTTCGTTCCTTACAAGCTGACATGATAGCTTCCAAACACTTACAGACACGCGTAAACGTACGCAACCTGGTGATCCGTATAGTTGAGGGTCAGTCTGGGTACGCCTATCTAACATATAATGAAGGTGTGACAGTACCAATTGCATACAAATCACATTTGTACACAAATGCTGAGATGCGCTTCGCATCTACAGAAAAGATTCTAACAGCGGTACAGACTGCTGTAGTGAGAGAAAGAGCATTGGCTCAGGGGAAACAAATAATAGTAGTAACTCCAGTTCCAGCCTTAGAGGCTGCGACAAAGGCAAGCGTTCCTAATGCTAAAGCTTTACATCCGAGATGGATACAATGGGCTAATTCTCTCACTGCAACAGGTACGACCCAAATGTAAAGACAAGCATTCCTGCAATACGAACAAGAATATCATCTTCCAAACGAAATAATGCCTCTAGATCAGTATGAATATATCATTTACACTGACGGATCTGCTCAACCGGCCATAGGGAGTAAGCAACAATATAGCGCAGCATGTGCAATCGTTAAAGGTCGCATGCAGGATGGAAAGTTCCATCCAAGTTGCACAAAAACGCAATCTCTAGGAGACTGCATGGCACAGCTGGCAGAATTAAAAGCTTTGATACTGGTACTGGTGAATACGGATCGAGAATTCCCCACACTAATTGTGTGCGATTCCTTTTACTGTGTGCAGTCTTACAATGAATATTTGCAGTACTGGGTTCAAAACGGGTTCAAAGATGCAAAAGGTGGCACAATTAAGCATAAAAAGCTATGGGAACAGGTAGTGGAGTTGAAAACCGAACTACCGAGGGCTCATGTGATACATACACTGAGTCATCAGCGTGATGGCGTTCACGTTGAAGGGAATTCATTGGCTGATGAAGCCGCAAAGGGGGATGTACGCACGGCTTCCGTAGCTGCAATCACTAATTCTAAAACAAGAATAGACGGTGAGATTATGGTAGCTATTAATGCAACCCACAAAAACAGCGGAGCAGTACCAAAAAGGTTTCCACTCAAGTACTCCTACAAGTTAGATGCCAATAACATTCCATTTGCTCAGATTCCTGGAGTGGGGGATAGAGTAATTGCAAACATGGATCGTAGGTTAGGTTTAATTCTAGCAGCACACGAAGGGATAGGTTCTGCACATGCAGGAGTTACGGCGACTGTTTCTTTATTGAAACAACGCTATTGGTGGCCTGGATTAACTAAGCAGACTAAAGACTATGGGGTCGATTCCGATCCCGGTCGGAGGCGCACCTAATACCATTCGGTCGGGAAAAAATCCAGGCGAATGCCTGTTTCCCGACCGATCCGCACATACGTCCGAACGAGCAAGTACGATGCGCACAACTGCCCAAATCCCGACCCAGTCGTACTCACCCAATACAGGACCTGACTCAGACCGAGGCGGATCCGGAATCGTAGAATCGAGCCGCACGGAAGCAAAATGCAGCCCCGTCCGGCCGGACAAGTACGATGCGCTTCCCGTACGCGCCGAACCCGTCGCTACGCACGGCACGTCAAAGCATCCGGTCGAGGCGCACATAAGCTCCGATTCGCGCCACAACACGATCCACGGCTACGAGACGAACACGCCAGCGACGAGGACGAGGTGAAGCAAAGAGAAAGACGAACGAGACGAACCAACCATGAATCCCTTCGTGCCGATCCTACCAATATTCTACCTCTATTACCGGAACAGGCACGGACGCGTACGGCGCAGAAGGTAAGTCAGACACCAACAACAAAAACAAACTACACGTACCCGACACATCACACACAGAGGGATGCAGAAATACCTACACCAGCAACAGCAGCACCATAGGGGCGGGATGGCCCTCACCAATGCCACACATACACATAGGGGCCTGTATGCATACCACTAGTACCACCCCTACCCAGGGTGGGCTGGTGCTTGTCACTACTACCACCTCTACCCATGGGGGGCTGGATGCCTACCACCACTACCACCCTTACCCAGGGGGTGCCAGATGCCTACCACTACTACCAGCCTTACCCAGGGGTGCCAGATGCCTACCACTACTACCACCTCTACCCATGGGGGCTGGATGCCTGTCACTACTACCACCTCTACCCATGGGGGCTGGATGCCTGTCACTACTACCACCCTTACCCAGGGGGTGCCAGATGCCTACCACTACTACCACCCTTACCCAGGGGGTGCCAGATGCCTACCACTACTACCACCTCTACCCTTGGGGGCTGGATGCCTGTCACTACTACCACCCCTACCCATGGGGGGCTGGATGCCTGTCACTACTACCACCTCTACCCATGGGGGGCTGGATGCCTGTCACTACTACCACCTCTACCCATGGGGGGCTGGATGCCTGTCACTACTACCACCCTTACCCAGGGGTGCCAGATGCCTACCACTACTACCACCCTTACCCAGGGGTGCCAGATGCCTACCACTACTACCACCTCTACCCATGGGGGGCTGGATGCCTGTCACTACTACCACCCTTACCCAGGGGGTGCCAGATACCTACCACTACTACCACCCTTACCCAGGTGGTGCCAGATGCCTACCACTACTACCACCTCTACCCATGGGGGGCTGGATGCCTGTCACTACTACCACCCCTACCCATGGGGGGCTGGATGCCTGTCACTACTACCACCTCTACCCATGGGGGGCTGGATGCCTGTCACTACTACCACCTCTACCCATGGGGGCTGGATGCCTACCACTACTACCACCCTTACCCAGGGGTGCCAGATGCCTACCACTACTACCACCTCTACCCATGGGGGCTGGATGCCTACCACCACTACCACCCTTACCCAGGGGTGCCAGATGCCTACCACTACTACCACCCTTACCCAGGGGTGCCAGATGCCTACCACTACTACCACCTCTACCCATGGGGGCTGGATGCCTGTCACTACTACCACCCCTACCCATGGGGGGCTGGATGCCTGTCACTACTACCACCTCTACCCATGGGGGGCTGGATGCCTGTCACTACTACCACCTCTACCCATGGGGGCTGGATGCCTACCACCACTACCACCCTTACCCAGGGGGTGCCAGATGCGCTACCACTACTACCACCTCTACCCATGGGGGCTGGATGCCTGTCACTACTACCACCCCTACCCATGGGGGCTGGATGCCTGTCACTACTACCACCTCTAACCATGGGGGGCTGGATGCCTGTCACTACTACCACCCTTACCCAGGGGGTGCCAGATGCCTACCACTACTACCACCCTTACCCAGAGGGTGCCAGATGCCTACCACTACTACCACCCTTACCCAGGGGGTGCCAGATGCCTACCACTACTACCACCTCTACCCATGGGGGGCTGGATGCCTGTCACTACTACCACCCCTACCCATGGGGGGCTGGATTCCTGTCACTACTACCACCTCTACCCATGGGAGGCTGGATGCCTGTCACTACTACCACCCTTACCCAGGGGTGCCAGATGCCTACCACTACTACCACCCTTACCCAGGGGTGCCAGATGCCTACCACTACTACCACCCCTACCCAGGGGGTGCCAGATGCCTACCACTACTACCACCTCTACCCATGGGGGGCTGGATGCCTGTCACTACTACCACCCCTACCCATGGGGGCTGGATGCCTGTCACTACTACCACCACTACCCATGGGGGCTGGATGCCTGTCACTACTACCACCTCTACCCATGGGGGCTGGATGCCTACCACCACTACCACCCTTACCCAGGGGGTGCCAGATGCCTACCACTACTACCACCTCTACCCATGGGGGCTGGATACCTGTCACTACTACCACCCCTACCCATGGGGGCTGGATGCCTGTCACTACTACCACCTCTACCCATGGGGGGCTGGATGCCTACCACCACTACCACCCTTACCCAGGGGGTGCCAGATGCCTACCACTACTACCACCTCTACCCATGGGGGGCTGGATGCCTGTCACTACTACCACCTCTACCCATGGGGGGCTGGATGCCTGTCACTACTACCACCTCTACCCATGGGGGGCTGGATGCCTACCACCAACACCACCCCCACTCATAGGATGGACAATGCATGACACAACCAGCACACTACAACCTAGGGAATGCAAGAAAAAGACATCCCCCCAACACCATGACAAGCGTGTGTAGACTGTGTCAAATGCCTACAACACTGAACATGACTTTGAACATACAATGTGACCCCCTATCACATGTGCCACACATATATGTGTGTGTGGCCCCCACAATGCAAGCAGGCCATGACCATTGTGGCAATGGGGATCAAAACCCCATCATCACAGTGAGCAAAATGTAAGTGTGGGGGCCCATAGCTGAAGCACATTCAGAACATTG
Organism: Calotriton arnoldi; assembly: GCA_963921515.1. Classification (NCBI taxonomy): domain Eukaryota; kingdom Metazoa; phylum Chordata; class Amphibia; order Caudata; family Salamandridae; genus Calotriton; species Calotriton arnoldi. The sequence continues at coordinate 678,065 of CAWUFW010006034.1, read as the reverse complement.
TGGCAATGGGGTCTAAACCCCCATCATCACAGTGACCAAAAGGTAAGTGTGGGGTCCATAGCTGAAGCACATTTTGAACATTGTGGCAATGGGGTCCAAACCCCCATCATCACAGTGACCAAAATGCAAGTGTTGACAAAGAAAAAGCTGCAACTGCCAAACTGCATGGATGATTCCTGGTCACAGAACATGAAACACATCAGTGGCAAAGTAGTGCATGTGTCCCATTGCAACATAGATTGGGGGAGGCAAATACTGCAGTGCAAATAAGACATACCTTTGGCCATGTGCAGACAAACATCACCCATGGGGGCTGACACTGTCAACATTCATCAATGACACAATGACAGAAGTGACCATCAGAATGCAGACCCACATATTTGCACCAATGGGCACACAAATGCAGATACCCTGTGGAGACTGTAGATGTGAGGTGAACAGATACCATACCATGGCAGCAATGGGACACACAAACCATGATCATTGTGCTGACCGATGACCTAGGAGTCCCAGGGACAGCAGGGGAAACCCACCAAACAACATACAGCCAATGGCACACCAAAGATATGCCAATGCAGTGGTGCAGATGCACAAACACAAACAGGCAGACCCACACTGCACATCAAACACAACAGGTGAGGGGGTGCCAGTGTCCCCAGGCAACCACACAACACATGAGGAGGCCTGAATACCAATTACACAGATGTGCATACAGTGCCACACAAAGGTAACTCATGGATCCAAATCCCCTATGTGGGCAATCAGGCATTGTCAGATGAGAGGGAGCACAAATCACACATGTCACACAAGCATGTAGGAACAGCAACTGACACAGCAAGACACAGACACACCTCAGCACTACCCCCAGGGCCCCCACAATGTGGTGACCCTGGGCTGCATTACAATCCCACTGTGATGACAAAGCTAAATGTCGTTCACACTGTGAACCACAGTCATGTGTCCTGAGCAACAAACTACCATCACACCTACACAAGCACAAATCAATCAGCACGGCCAGTAAGCCAAGGCCAACATGGAGGCAGGGGTCTAGCCGGGCAACAACTCTCATCTGCACACACTCAACACCACACACCTCGACCTCCAACAATGTGCAGCTGTGAAGCACACATGCACTGGTGACATTGCACATGCACCCATGACAATCCCAGGGTGGTGGGTGGGAACCAAGGTGCAGAAACACATCACACATGGCCACTCAACAAGACTCCTGAATGTCTGACACACTGCACACTATGCTGTACATGGACATGACGGCAATACCACACCAACCAATGGGATCCCAGCCACAGTCACACACCAATGAAGAAGCCAAGGTCACCCACAAAGAACACACATAGACAACTACCAACATTGCAGCCCGCACCCTGAGGAGTGCCAGCAGTCACACACACAACGTGTCACAATCACTGAAAGATAACACAAACTGGAAATCACATGACAGGTGTAAACAACAAGTGCCAAGGGGAATCCTGACTGTGACCCATCTGCGTCTGCACACAAACTCAGCCCTGACAGCAAACACACCTATGGGTGACACCCTGATGACCAGTAATGTGCCATGCACCCACATCACAGAGAATCCAGGGAGAAGACTTGGGGGAACATAGGTCAACTCAGCAAGCATCACAAACAGGTACAACACAAGGAACCCAGCATGCACAGCAAAACGGAAGTGAACACACAGACATGCTCATACAACACACACCTTGGGCGCAGGCAATGTCACAGGAGTACACACTGCCATGAGGGGACTCCACTCCTGTTTGAGGAAAGCTGTGCCATATGTTGCCTCAGTAGGGCTCCATCATGTCAGCTGAGCACTTGGTCACACAGTCAACAATTAGCACCAAATGAAGGCTCCCGTCACATCAGCCTGGTCATGGGAGTGCCAACGAAATCATCAGCACAGATCCAACACACTTGTATAGCAATGTTGCACTGACAACACAGATGAGTCCTTCCCCATTGATGCCCAAACCTGCATGTCCAGTGGAGATGGCCACACGGTCAGGGAAGTAGACTAATTGAACAATGGCAGGCACAACAGATGTGCAGGGGTGGAAGCCACAGATGTGAAATTGCTAATGTAAGTAGGAAATCCCATTGCCAAATATTGAACACATGACACCCTCAGATGCTGCTAAGGATGAAATGGATACACTACAGGATAGGACACATTCCCCCTGGACCACATGTGTTCCTGCACAGTAACACTTCATTATCATGAGACCAAATATCACCATCACTGCAGCAAGGGCATGGTTAGCATCATCAACAACATGTACATCAGAAGCAAAAGCACTAGAGAACAGAAAGGTGCTTTATTCAGCATATGTGGGTCTAACAGTTGATGTCCAGCAAAAAATTAACCAAGGCCAATGGCCAGTCCAACATGAAAGTCAAAACAGGGTGACAGTGGCAGATGTCACCCTACGCATGCCTGCACTGATGAAAACCAGGGACAATCCCCTCGGAGGGGCATACGGGGGACAGGCCAGGCACCGCAGGGACAGGATCATGGCTCACCAGAAGGAGGCAGGGAAGGGGTGGTGGGTGCTGGAGAGCCACTGACAACTGCAGTGGAGGTGTCTGACATGGTGTGTGCCGGCACAAGTGGGGGACATGACTCTGATGGTGTGGGTGCCGGCAAGACTGCAGGGGACCGTGCAGATGGAGTGGACAGGTTCCCCACTGCAGTGCCCAAGTCAGACAGGGTGGTAGTGGACTCCACTGCAGTGCCTACCTCCAGGGGAGGAGAATGGGGATCAGGTAAGGTGGGCAGGACAGAGGGGAGGACACCGTCTCCACACCAGTCGCACAGACAAGCGCAGCGGGGGTGTGGGGCCGGAAGAGCAAGTGGCAGGGGGAGAAGGCCTGATCCTTTTGGGGATGGTGTATCTGTGGGTGGGGGAACCTGGGGCAGGGTGTGGTGGGGGGACCTGTAGAGTGGGGGCCTGAGGGATGGAGGAAGGAGACTTGGTGCCTGGAGCTGCAGGGCGGTGGCGGGGTCTTGCTCTTCCGGGTCCGGGGGACTTGCGGATGGGGGCGTCAGTCGGTCTGCGCCTGGGGGAGGGTGTCCGGTGGCGAGGGGCACTCCGCTCCGTGTGGGTGGGCTTCCTCTTCCCCTGAATGCTGTATCAGCTGGATCGGAGGGGAAGAGGCCGAGGTCACTGAGGAAGAGCCGCTGGGTCTTTGGAGTTGCAGGTGAGGCAACGGAGGGGGCTTTGGAGGGAGAGGCAACTGTGGACTGCGCAGTGCTCGTGGATGCGTGTGTGTGTGACTGGGCCCCATCCCCTGTGAGTGTGGTTTCAGTCCCCTGACTGTGCGTGCGTGTGCGTCTTGTCTGTGGCGTGTGTGTGTGTGTGCTGCTCGTGTCTGTGCTGGTGTGTGCCTGTGCTGGTGTGTGTGTGCTTGGGACAGGTAAGGTGCTGGGGAGTGTGGATGGGGCAGAGACAGGAGGGGTGAGGGACTGTTGGAGGAGGGACACTGCTGCTGTCAGGGAGGAGTCCATGGACCTATTGCCCCTCTGTAGGGCAGACATGCCCAATGAGATGCCCTCCATGAACGACACCAGCTGAGTCAACAGAGTGGTGTGTGCATGGAGGACACTCAGCATCGCTGTCTGCCCTACATGGAGCTGGCGAAGGAGGTACACAGACTCCTCACTCAGGGCAGCAGGGGACACAGGGGCAGGGGGTGCGGTGCCTGGCCCGAAGGAGACACGCTCCCGAACATGGGAACCTCCACGGACCTCGGGAATGGGAGCCGATGGGAGGGCGGTGGTGGTGGTGGTGGCGGGGACAGCAACACTAGCTGGGGTGTGGTGGCTGCTGACACCCGCCTCCATAAGGGAGTCATCCTCCGAGCTGCTGTGGTCCTCAGCTGAGGTGGATGGTGCTGAGGACTCCTCGGTGTGGCTCCCCTCGCCCTCCGTGCCACTGGGTCCCTCCGACCACTCCTCGGCTGCTGACCCAGTCTGGCTCTGCGGCTCCTCCTGGTCCGTGGAGCTGTCCCCTCCTGTGGCCGTGGATGTATCTGCAAACAATAGGGAAACAGACAGACATCAGTCACCTGCACCGAACGCACACACCACAGTAAGTACAGCACAATACAGAGCAAGCCCTGGCATCCTTAGTTGAACATTGCTAAAATTGCCCAAACAGAATAGGAGAAGCCAATTGTCAGTCTGATCGTCAACCATGGCACTCACATCCCACCTGGCCTTGCACCCATCTGTCTGGCGTCCGTTGGCTGGCAATACCCCAGTGTGGACACATGCACCACTTACACAGTAGTTGGACGGTGCAGAGAACACGGTGAAGCATGTGAACATGCACACATCACAACTCTTGCCACTGAGTCAGTACAGGTGTCCGGATGAAAGTGATGCCCAGAGTCAGATATATGAAATGCATGTGATGCATACCAGTGACAGACACCATGATGCACCCATGTGCTGATAGCCATTGCCACTATGGTGTGCATGTAGCACATGTCACTCCCCTGCAGGATCACTCATAGGAAGTCACATGCCATGGCACAGGCATGCCTGCTAAGTCATACATCACTGTCTCCAGTCACATGGGCAGGGCAGCCACACAACAACAGTCTGCACTGTGTCACAATAGTAGGTCATGGGGAATGCAAGTCCTGGAGCTGAACAAGTGCACATGTACATCCCCCACACACCACATCATCTGAACCCTTATCTGTCCAGGTCATACTGATTGGACATATGGGTGACCTGTAACACAAGCCTCTGAACCTGAGCACCTCACAATCTGCTGTGAATGGGAAACAGCTGCATGGACTTCACATTCGCATACCCCAGTCTGCACGGTCAGGTGTTCAAACACCTATGTGTCACACAAGTATCGTCTCCTATGGTCACATCTCCGGTGGCATGCTGAGCCCCAACCGATAAACACCCCAGCAGTCCTGACATCGAAGCCACAGCACACTGACACAGAGGCTGACACCTGAGGGGACATATCACTGAGCACAACGTGTCAGCTGATACACGGGAGTGGGAGTACAGAGTGCATTGCATGGCCTGGAGTAGGCATGACTGTCCTGCCCCACATGAATGAGGGATGAACCCTGGACAGTAGGCAGCTGGCTAAGTATGTGTGACACACGTAATATACACACTCCTGGGGCCCAAACATTGTTCCCACCCGCAGCTTGGGTGTGTGCCAGTTACCCCAGGCACATGTGGTGGATCAGCTCAGCAATTGGACCACAGATCAAAGTAACACGCAGATTACATGTCAGAACACAGGCATTGTGTAAGCAATGGACCCACCCATGATGCCCACCACAGTTAGGGGAACAGATGCTGTCCCCCACCTTGAGTCAAGCAAACTGCAAGGACACAGTACCCAAGTGACACAATTCCCTGACTGCAAGGGCCACACCTGGGTATCAGATGAGGAGTGGGCAGTGCACAATCGAGGGACATGGGTCCTGGACCACATGACTGATGTGCTGTGGAAGTTTAACCAGGCCAGAGGAGGGCACATAGCATGGCAGACAAAGTACACAATGCATTCATGGACTCACCCCCTCCGTGCTGCTCCCTGGCCTTAAGCTGCCCATCCAGATCAGGGAAGACCACCGCCAGGATCCTGAGCATGTGGGGGTCAGGGTCCGGTGTCCGCCCCTCCTGCGAGGAGGCGACAGCTTCAGCTGGACCCATGCGATCCTCCGGGTCCAGCCCCCGAAGGTCCTGCCACCTCTTCTGGCAGTTGCGGATCCGGCGCTTGTAGTCCCCACGGATCTCACTGCCCGGATGATGGTCAGCCATATCTTCTGCTTCTGGTGGGCATCAACCTGTGAGGATGACAAAGTGAGAATGCTATTACTACACATGCAACATATCCGTGCATTACACAGTTGTGTATACATGTCTCAATCACAGGGGCACCTGATGTACACAGGCAGTGCAACGATGGCCATGGACAGTATGCCAGCAGTTACTACATGGTATCATTGCCTGGGAAGTAAAACCTTGTTTAAATGCACTGTCACTGCACTATACCTGTCCAGTGCATGTAACTACACACTATGGGGGTGACAACTACTCAGTGAGCCTGCTAGCCAGTGGCGTGCAGACTGTTAGCCTTGCTAGTCAGACAACATGCACATTTAGGAAGGCAGTGGACAGAACACTCACCTGCTCCCCTGCTTTCCCATACAGCTTGCTGTACTGTGGAAGGAGGCTGTCCAGCAGGGCCTGGTTCTCCTCAGTGCTGAAGGCTGGGGCTCTCTCCACAGTACGTGCCATTGCAGGGTCCAGAGGGTGCAGATACAGCAGCAGTGGTGGTGGTAGATGTCGTCCTGGAGCATGTAGTGCAGGCAAGTGAGCTCTCAGGGGAACAGCCAGCATTATATGTGTGCTGCAGAGGCAGTTACTGTCCCATGTGTCCAAAGTGATAGGTCCAAGTCGTTAGCATCTTCTGAATCTGGCCAATCCATGGAATTGCACCACTTACACACGCCCACAGCATCCTTCAAAAGTTCAACTTCATGACACCCATGAATTTGCAACATTGTTGTGGGTGACCAACTGAATTTCCAGCATCAGACTCGCTCAAGATTTGAAAACGCGTCCGTTGCCAGGCCAGGCCATAGCCAATGGGTGCGCACCGATCGGTCCATTGCTGTTCAACGCGTACCTAGGATACAATGCGTACCCGCACACATTGAATGCAATGGGCCGGCCGGGCACACCGATCGGTCCATTGCTGTTCAACGCGTACCTAGGATACAACGCGTACCCGCACACATTGAATGCAATGGGCTGGCCGGGCACACCGATCGGTCCATTGCTGTTCAACGCGTACCCAGGATACAACGCGTACCCGCACACATTGAATGCAATGGGCGGGCCGGACACACCGATCGGTCCATTGCTGTTCAACGTGTACCTAGGATACAACGCGTACCCACACACATTGAATGCAATGGGCCGGCCGGGCACACCGATCGGTCCATTGCTGTTCAACGCGTACCTAGGATACAACGCGTACCCGCACACATTGAATGCAATGGGCCGGCCGGGCACACCGATCGGTCCATTGCTGTTCAACGCGTACCTAGGATACAATGCGTACCCGCACACATTGAATGCAATGGTCCGGCCGGGCACACCGATCGGTCCATTGCTGTTCAACGCGTACTCTAGGATACAACGCGTACCCGCACACATTGAATGCAATGGGCCGGCCGGGCACACCGATCGGTCCATTGCTGTTCAACGCGTACCTAGGATACAACGCGTACCCGCACACATTGAATGCAATGGGCTGGCTGGGCACACCGATCGGTCCATTGCTGTTCAACGCGTACCTAGGATACAACGCGTACCCGCACACATTGAATGCAATGGGCTGGCTGGGCACACCGATCGGTCCATTGCTGTTCAACGCGTACCTAGGATACAACGCGTACCCGCACACATTGAATGCAATGGGCCGGCCGGGCACACCGATCGGTCCATTGCTGTTCAACGCGTACCTAGGATACAACGTGTACCCGCACACATTGAATGCAATGGTCCGGCCGGGCACACCGATCGGTCCATTGTTGTTCAACGCGTACCTAGGATACAACGCGTACTCGCAAGACATTGAATGCAATGGGCCGGCCGGGCACACCGATCGGTCCATTGCTGTTCAACGCGTACCCAGGATACAACGCGTACTCGCACACATTGAATGCAATGGGCCGGCCGGGCACACCGATCGGTCCATTGCTGTTCAACGCGTACCTAGGATACAACGCGTACCCGCACACATTGAATGCAATGGGCCAGCCGGGCACACCGATCGGTCCATTGCTGTTCAACGCGTACCTAGGATACAACGCTGCACCCGCACACATTGAATGCAATGGGCCGGCCGGGCACACCGATCGGTCCATTGCTGTTCAACGCGTACCTAGGATACAACGCGTACCCGCACACATTGAATGCAATGGTCCGGCCGGGCACACCGATCGGTCCATTGCTGTTCAACGCGTACCTAGGATACAACGCGTACCCGCACACATTGAATGCAATGGGCCGGCCGGGCACACCGATCGGTCCATTGCTGTTCAACGCGTACCTAGGATACAACGCGTACCCGCACACATTGAATGCAATGGGCTGGCTGGGCACACCGATCGGTCCATTGCTGTTCAACGCGTACCTAGGATACAACGCGTACCCGGCCACATTGAATGCAATGGGCTGGCTGGGCACACCGATCGGTCCATTGCTGTTCAACGCGTACCTAGGATACAACGCGTACCCGCACACATTGAATGCAATGGGCCGGCCGGGCACACCGATCGGTCCATTGCTGTTCAACGCGTACCTAGGATACAACGCGTACCCGCGCACATTGAATGCAATGGGCCGGCCGGGCACACCGATCGGTCCATTGCTGTTCAACGCGTACCTAGGATACAACGCGTACCCGCACACATTGAATGCAATGGGCTGGCTGGGCACACCGATCGGTCCATTGCTGTTCAACGCGTACCTAGGATACAACGCGTACCCGCACACATTGAATGCAATGGACTGGCCGGGCACACCGATCGGTCCATTGCTGTTCAACGCGTACCTAGGATACAACGCGTACCCGCACACATTGAATGCAATGGCCAATGTGTGCGCACCGATTGGTCCATTGCTGTCCAACGCGTATTGCGAATACAACGCGTACCAGCACACATTGAATGCAATGGCCAATGTGTGCGCACCGATCGGTCCATTGCTGTCCAACGCGTCCCTGTACATGTCACTGGCATATGTCACCATGCCTGTCACAGGTGAACATATGCCAGCCACATATACTTCCCAGGGAGTGAGGGGCACACCTACAACACCACAGCCTGTCCAAACTGTATCCTAAGGCATGTAAGGCTGCATTACCTATTCCGTGAATGGGGGTGAACATGTTGTTCTGTGGGTGTCACTTGGGGCAGCCACCCCCAGGCTGTGCACGTGTTCATGGGGACAGTATCCTTGGTGTTTCGTGTACATGACCACTGTGATGTGCAACTGTTCATATCTGAGCATGTGGCATGGTCACATTTCACGGTGGTGTATGTGTATGTCATGTCACATGCCCCCTGAGTCCCATGTGGGACGGTATGTTTAACCCAGGGTGACCCATTGGCACAATAGTGATGGTCCTCCACAGTCTGTGTGCATGTTGTGTTTACAATGTCTCAGATTTCATGTGCACAATGGGAGACAGTCTCCACATCCACGTTGTTTGTGCATGGACTTTGATGTTGTGTGTGTGTGTGTCACAGACGTCCATGTCTGTCCTGCCGAGGCAACAGGGACCACTACCTGTGGGGGTCATGGTTGTTTTGCTGTGGTGTATACATGATACGCCATGTCATGCCAGTGTCCATGTGGCAATACAGGGTCCCTGGGAATCTACCTGTCGTTGAGCTGTGATGCCTGGGGCACATCTGTCCTCACATGTCACTGTGGGGTGTGTTTGTAACGTGGCAGCAGGAGATGGGAAATGTGACACGTCCTCATGATACCCAATGGCACAACCTGGGACTTATTGATGCCACTTGTTGAACTGTGATGTTGGATGTTGGCCATGTATGTGCCATACATGTCCTTACGGGACTGCACACATCATGTACTTGTGCCTCATAATGATGTATTGTGTGATATTGAGTGTGTACAATGCCACATATGTGGGGTGAGTGACAATCTTTCTTTCTTCACCTATGCACTGCAGGGCACCAGCTGTCCATAGACCATTCCCTGACCTGGCAACAATGGTGGAACGTGACAGCATCCGACGGTACCGCTTCACCAGGCAGCTGATTGATGATTTGGCAGTGCGCTTGGCACCACACCTGCAACCTGGCCGGCCGTACCCTACAGCGCTGACCCCCAAGGTGAAGGTGATGGCAGCCCTACACTTCTTTGCCACCTGTACCTTTCAACACACTCTGGCGACTGCTGGTGGGATGTCACAGACCATGTTCAGCCGTGTGCTCCGCGATGTATTGGAGGCTATGTTGATATACCTGAACCAGTACATCTATTTCCCTAGACTCCAGCAACTCACTGACGTGAAGAGTGACTTCTATGCATGTCATTGGCTCCATTGATGGGACACATGTGGCTTTGGTACCACCACAGGCCCAGGAGCAGGCATACAGGAACCGCAAGCACTACCACTCGGTCAATGCACTGGTGGTCTGTCTTGCAGATATGACCATCTCACACGTGTGTGCCCGTTTCCCCGGTTCTGCACACAATGCCTACGTGATGAGGAGTAGTCGCATCCCGAGGATGATGCCACAGATGCGGAACCAGCGTGCCTGGCTTGTTGGTGTGTACTGACTTTGTACCATTGTGTGTGTTCTGCAATGTAGTGTTCCACCCTCTTTTCCAACTCAGCTAATGTGCAATTGTCTGTATCTAGGTGACTCCGGATATCCCAACATGCCGTGGTTGCTGACGCCCCTCAGGAACCCTGTGACACCAGCCCAGATGCGCTACAATGAGGCACATGGTCGGACGAGGAGAGTGATTGAGCGGACATTTGGTCTCCTGAAGAGCCGCTCCGCTGCCTGGACAAGACAGGAGGGTCCCTCCCATATGCCCCGGCAAAGGTGTGCAAGATTGTCATCATCTGCTGCATGCTACACAACCTGGCAGTGCGGAAGGAGTTGCCTCTCATCCTGGATGACGATGACCAACGTCCGCCACCTGTGGAGGATCCTGTCCTGGACCACGATGCCAGTGATGATGATGATGATGATGGTGATGTCCGCACACAGCTCATCACCAACTTCTTCAGCTGAATGTAAGTATCCAGAGATGTCATGTAACTGATGTGAGTTTGCATGATATGTGTTGGTGGTGCTCTGGTGCTGTTTGAGTGTGTCCATGTGCTACATGACTGTATGTGTGTAGCGATGTGTCCTTACAGGTAGTCTGTACTCCCCAACAGTGTTGACATGCTAACTTGGTTCTGGGTGGGTATCTTGTGACATGTATTGGGCATGAGTATTGCAGTTCTGTCCTGTTCTTCAGTGCTTTTGACTGTGTGTCATTTCTGTCCTTTACAGGGAACTTTCAGAGTCGTTTGGTCAACTGTGATCCCCGACACCGTGATTCGACTTCCAGGGTGGTAGCTGTCGTGTCCCTACAGGTGATGTGCACCACACCCATGGACTTCCTTCCTTCTACACTTGTTGACTGTGTGCCCGCTGCCAGGTGGGATTACCTTGCATCTGTGGTGGTTACAACATGTTGCAAATGTGTAATAAACCTGTGCTTCACTTTGTGATGTGCGTTGTCTGTGGTCACACATCTGACTGACATTTGCTTACTGCACCAGTGGGCTAGTTAACACAGACTGTGAATAGGTGTTGGGTCTGTGCAATGCAACGTATTTCCTGGCAACATCAGTGTAGGCGATGAGTCAGATGGCCATGGTGTGTATGTGTTGTGTAGCCCTGGTGGTGTGCCTCCCTCATATGTGTGACGTCGCCATGACTCACATGCCGGTGTTGTACTTGCTGTAGCAGTTAGCATGCACAGTGTCTTTCCCAGATCATCATCGCCACTTCAGAGACAACGTAGGAATCACAACATAGGCAAGTATGGTGTATTAGTGAGTTTATTGACATACATGTGTGAGTATAGTGCACAGGATGGTGGGTGCTGTACATTGTGATTGTAATCCAAAGTTCCTAGATGATTTGGAAGTCCTGGTAGCAGAAATGTCCAGAGTAAAGTCCACAGTCACCTGAGACATTGGTCCAACTTGAGCTCCCCATGTCATGTGGGAGAGTTGTGTTGCAGTCAACAGGGTGAACAGTTTGCGCACAAAGGTGATTATCCAGAACAGGTTTTGGCTTCCTGGGGGTTGCACATGGCCATCGGCCTCTCACTTGCCCCTCCTCGGACGGCCCCTCTTCTTTGGGGGACCCTCAAGTGCAGGCTGCTGCGGTGCAGGGGACTCTTCGCCAGAGTCATCCGCCCTCCCTGTGGCAGTTGCAGTTGTTTCAGCAGCAGATGTTGTGGGCACACAGGGAGGTGTTGACTGGTTGCTGCTCATCTGGCGGAGGCATTGTAATATGTCCCTATGCACCGCCGTCGTCTCTTGCAGTGTGTCCCACTTGGACTCCAGTTGTGGCTCATCATGCAGTCCAGACCCCTCTGCAAGCAGCGACCTATGTCTCCCACCCCTCCCACCACCCCTGGCGACACGTGCAGTACCTGAGGTGGCACGCACAGGTGACCCTGGGCCCCCTTGGGGGTTGTTGGTGGTGTTGGTGTCCATGGCCCCACGTTGGTCCAGGGTCCCTGTGCTGGTGGTGGTGGTGCTCCTTGGTCTTTCCATGTCGGCAGGGGTGGTATGTGTGTTGACAGTCGTTGGAGGGGTGGGTGCAGGGGGTGCAGCTGGTGGTCCTGCTGGTGCTGCATGATGACTTGCTCCGGAGGTGCCAGGTTGGTCTTCTTCATCCGAGGAGGGCAGAGGCTGTTCCACACCAGTGAGCTCCGTATCCTCTTGAGCCTGGGACGGGGACTCCTCAGCGTCTGCTGCTGTGTCCCCATCATCACCTGTTTTTGGGAGACACACACAATGTATGTTATGTTTCTGCAGGCATCAATGGTTGACACACCTGACAGTTGTGACTGTGCCTCTGGATGCGGGCCTGTACATTGCATTGTCCTAAGTTGTCACAGTCAGGGGTTGATATTGGTGTAGCACATTGTCCTGCATTATTTGGGCATTTCTATGTGAATGTTGGGGTGTGTACATGGTCTGCATTGGTTGTATTTGGTTGACATCCGGTCCTCCTTCCCACCCAGCCAGATATTCCACCATGGAATGTGCTTCCATTGCAGGGAGCGATACCAAAGGGGATGATGGACGGAGCGTTAGAGCACATCAAACACTCATCCCCAGTCAACTGATCTGGGTTTAATCCATCATCATTCTTTAGCTCACTCCACCACCCCAGTTCAGACATGGCCATATGCAAATCAGTCTGACCCTGTGCCTCATGGGAACAGTCCAGCCCGAACTGCCAAGCCATGTCTTCCCTGGACCGGAAACAAGCATCCTGGGACCGGTTTCGGGTTCAAAACCCTCATCAGCCAGGCTATCTTGAATCCAGTGGCAAAGTGAGCAAGGGACCCACGTTTGGGCATACCCTGCCAACTTAGGGTGAACAAAGCGATACCAAAGGGGATGATGGACGGAGCGTTAGAGCAAATCAAACACTCACCCCCAGTCAACTGATCTGGGTTTAATCCATCATCATTCTTTAGCTCACTCCAGCACCCCAGTTCAGACATGGCCATATGCAAATCAGTCTGACCCTGTGCCTCATGGGAACAGTCCAGCCCGAACTGCCAAGCCATGTCTTCCCTGGACCGGAAACAAGCATCCTGGGACCGGTTTCGGGTTCAAAACCCTCATCAGCCAGGCTATCTTGAATCCAGTGGCAAAGTGAGCAAGGGACCCACGTCTGGGCATACCCTGCCAACTTAGGGCGAACAAAGCGATACCAAAGGGGCTAATGGACGGAGCGTTAGAGCAAATCAAACACTCACCCCCAGTCAACTGATCTGGGTTTAATCCATCATCATTCTTTAGCTCACTCCACCACCACAGTTCAGACATGGCCATATGCAAATCAGTCTGACCATGTGCCTCATGGGAATAGTCCAGCCCGAACTGCCAAGCCATGTCTTCCCTGGACCGGAAACAAGCATCCTGGGACCGGTTTCGGGTTCAAAACCCTCATCAGCCAGGCTATCTTGAATCCAGTGGCAAAGTGAGCAAGGGACCCACATCTGGGCATACCCTGCCAACTTAGGGCGAACAAGCGATACCAAAGGGGATGATGGACGGAGCGTTAGAGCAAATCAAACACTCACCCCCAGTCAACTGATCTGGGTTTAATCCATCATCATTCTTTAGCTCACTCCACCACCCCAGTTCAGACATGGCCATATGCAAATCAGTCTGACCCTGTGCCTCATGGGAACAGTCCAGCCCGCACTGCCAAGCTATGTCTTCCCTGGACCGGAAACAAGCATCCTGGGACCGGTTTCGGGTTCAAAACCCTCATCAGCCAGGCTATCTTGAATCCAGTGGCAAAGTGAGCAAGGGACCCACGTCTGGGCATACCCTGCCAACTTAGGGCGAACAAAGCGATACCAAAGGGGATGATGGACGGAGCGTTAGAGCAAATCAAACACTCACCCCCAGTCAACTGATCTGGGTTTAATCCATCATCATTCTTTAGCTCACTCCACCACCCCAGTTCAGACATGGCCATATACAAATCAGTCTGACCCTGTGCCTCATGGGAACAGTCCAGCCCGAACTGCCAAGCCATGTCTTCCCTGGACCGGAAACAAGCATCCTGGGACCGGTTTCGGGTTCAAAACCCTCATCAGCCAGGCTATCTTGAATCCAGTGGCAAAGTGAGCAAGGGACCCACGTCTGGGCATACCCTGCCAACTTAGGGCGAACAAAGCGATACCAAAGGGGATGATGGACGGAGCGTTAGAGCAAATCAAACACTCACCCCCAGTCAACTGATCTGGGTTTAATCCATCATCATTCTTTAGCTCACTCCACCACCCCAGTTCAGACATGGCCATATGCAAATCAGTCTGACCCTGTGCCTCATGGGAACAGTCCAGCCCGAACTGCCAAGCCATGTCTTCCCTGGACCGGAAACAAGCATCCTGGGACCGGTTTTGGGTTCAAAACCCTCATCAGCCAGGCTATCTTGAATCCAGTGGCAGGGAGTGCAAGTTGTCTTTCAGGATGTCAGTCAGTGGTGTCCTGCTGTTGGTTGGTGCACAGTTGCCAGCAGGGCCTTGTGCTCCCCACAGCAGTAGCCAGTGTCAGCCATCTTGTCAGTTGTTTTCCACTCCCTGTGATGTGGGCATGGTTCAGGGTTGTGTTGATGTGCGCATTGTGAGGGTGAGCAATATCTGTGACTACCACTCCCATCATGCTATTGCCTCCACCCCCTTCCCAGCATGCCCATACTTCCTTCCTTTTGAGTGTACTTCACTGTGTGTGGGTGTGACAGCAATGGCAAGATGGCTGACAGTGGTGTCCTGCTGTTGGTTGTTGGCCAGTTCCCAGCATGGCCTTGTGCTCCCCACAACAGTGCACCAGTGTCAGACATCTTTGAAGTGGCTTTTGACTCCCTGTGAGGTGTGCATGCTTCAGTGTGAGCTTGCTGGGCCATGTGGGGGGGATGTTGAGCTGTGACTACCACTCCCATCATGCTATTGCCTCCACCCCCTTCCCAGCATGCCCATACTTCCTTCCTTTTGAGTGTACTTCACTGTGTGTGGGTGTGACAGCAATGGCAAGATGGCTGACAGTGGTGTCCTGCTGTTGGTTGTTGGCCAGTTCCCAGCATGGCCTTGTGCTCCCCACAACAGAGCACCAGTGTCAGACATCTTTGATGGGGCTTTACACTCTCTGTGAGGTGTGCATGCTTCAGTCTGAGCTTGCTGGGCCATGTGGGGGGGGGATGTTGAGCTGTGACTACCACTCCCATCATGCTATTGCCTCCACCACCCTTCCCAGCATGCCCATACTTCCTTCCTTTTGAGTGTACTTCACTGTGTGTGGGTGTGACAGCAATGGCAAGATGTCAGTCAGTGGTGTCCTGCTGTTGGTTGGTGCACAGTTGCCACCAGGGCCTTGTGCTCCCCACAGCAGTAGCCAGTGTCAGCCATCTTGTCAGTTGTTTTCCACTCCCTGTGATGTGGGCATGGTTCATGGTGGTGTTGATGTGCGCATTGTGAGGCTGACCAATATCTGTGACTACCACTCCCATCATGCTATTGCCTCCACCCCCTTCCCAGCATGCCCATACTTCCTTCCTTTTGAGTGTACTTCACTGTGTGTGGGTGTGACAGCAATGGCAAGATGGCTGACAGTGGTGTCCTGCTGTTGGTTGTTGGCCAGTTCCCAGCATGGCCTTGTGCTCCCCACAACAAAGCACCAGTGTCAGACATCTTTGAAGTGGCTTTTGACTCCCTGTGAGGTGTGCATGCTTGGGTGTGTTCTTGCTGGGCCATGTGGGTGGGGGATGTTGGGCTGTGACTACCACTCCCATCATGCTTTTGCCTCCACCCCCTTCCCAGCATGCCCATGCTTCCTTCCTTTTGACTCAGCTTCCCTGTGGGGTTGTGTGCCTGTGCTGACAAGATGGCTGACAGTGTTATCCTGGGGGTTTGTTTTGCTACAAGTCCCATGTGTATCCCTGTGCTTCACACTGCATGACCCAGGGTTGTGGTTCTTTGTGGGATATTTGATTGGTGTGTGAGGCAATGCTTTCTCCCAGGTGAGTTGTGTGTAGTTTGTGTTAGGGGTGTGTGGGTGGAGCTGCTGGTGACTATGGTCAGTGCTGTGAGTCCTCCTTCCCACCCAGCCAGATATCCCACCATGGAACGTGCTTCCATTGCAGGGAGTGCAAGTTGTCTTTCAGGATGTCAGTCAGTGGTGTCCTGCTGTTGGTTGGTGCACAGTTGCCAGCAGGGCCTTGTGCTCCCCACAGCAGTAGCCAGTGTCAGCCATCTTGTGAGTTGTTTTCCACTCCCTGTGATGTGTGCATGGTTCAGGGTGGTGTTGATGGGACAGTTGTGGGGGTGACCAATATCTGTGACTACCACTCCCATCATGCTATTGCCTCCACCCCACTTCCCAGCATGCCCATACTTACTTGCTTTTGGGTGGACTTCACTGTGTGTGAGTGTGACAGCAATGGCAAGATGTCAGTCAGTGGTGTCCTGCTGTTGGTTGGTGCACAGTTGCCAGCATGGCCTTGTGCTCCCCACAGCAGTAGCCAGTGTCAGCCATCTTGTCAGTCGTTTTCCACTCCCTGTGATGTGGGCATGGTTCATGGTGGTGTTGATGTGCGCATTGTGAGGGTGGGCAATTTCTGTGACTACGACTCCCATGATGCTATTGGCTACACTGACTTGCCCAGCATACACAGTATTCCTTCCTTTCAGTGAGCTTCCTGTGTGGTGGTGTTGTGGTGGTGGCTACATGTCTGACTGTGTTTGTTGGTTAGATTTGTGCCACTGCCTAGCTCTATTTGTTGTTAGGTTTGTACATGTCATGACACAGTTACATTTCACTATGAGCTGGCATGTATTGTGTTTATCTGGCTGACATACACATTTTGGGATGATCTGTTTTGGTTGGTGTGTATTTGCTAAGGGTGCATGGTTTGACTCTCCCCTTGACAGTGATGTGTGTGTATTGTGGCACAATATTGTGTACATTTGTTGTGTACTCACCAGGCTCTGGGATGTTTTCTAGTCCATAGACGCTCACTGGTGGTAGGATGGCCCATACCTTCTCCTCCCAGGGCCTGAGGTATACTGGTTTGGCAGGAGGGCCACTGCCGGTGTGTTGGCTCACGATGTAGTCCTTCTTCAACAGCTCCTTGACCCTCCTGCGCACGTCATACCACCTGTTCTGGATGTCTACCTTTGTGCGCAAACATGGTGATTGTGCGTTCACCCTGTCGACGATCCTCTCCCACATCTTGGTTTTCTGCAACATGGGTGTCTGTTGGACCAATGTACCAAACAGCTGTGGCTCTACCCTGAGGATCTCATCTACCAGCACTTCCAATTCACTATCTAGGAACTTGTGATTCTTCTTTGGGGGCATGGTGTTGGGTGGTGCTGGTGTGTGATGTGTGTGTTGGTGTGCAAGTGAGGGTGTGTGAGTGTGTGTTTTGCTGAGTGTATGTGAGGGTGCTATTTGTTGTGGTGCTGCTGGTGTGTGGCTTGTGTGATGGATGAGCTGTGAGTGTGTGTGTGGTTGCTGTCTGTTGGTTTTGAGTGCTGTCAGGTAATTTGAATTTGCAAAGGATCATGGTAGGGATTTGTGTCCTTTATATGGGTGGAGTTGTGGGTGTGTCTTTGTTCCCTGTTTCCCCCCCCCAGTATTTATTTGCTTTGTGATTGCTTGTTTGGCCTTTTTTTGTGTTTTTTTTCCTTGGTTCTTTTTGTGCATGTAGGAGACGTTCTTGTGACCGAGTCGGACCCTCCAGTTGTCTCGTGCGAGCCTCTCAGATTTGTTCATGCTGTGTTTGTGCTGTTTTCTGTGCTGCGTACGCGTCGGTCGCTGGGTTTTGGGTTGCTTCGGCTCGCAGTTTTGAATGCGTGTGGGTCGTGCGGCTTGGGCCCCGTGCGACTCGGTCGTGTTTTCCACGTGTTGCATCGTACTTGGCGGGTAGGAGTTCGCGGGTACGTTTCATTCGGGATTCTTCCTGGTGCGTGTCGGTCGGTTCGATTCACGTGCTTTTCCGGCCGGATGGCTGTTTTCCGTGCGGTTCGGTCATTCGGCTTGTGTTCCGTACACGTCGGTCGTGTTTTGCACGCTTCTCATCGTACTTTGCGGGTCGGGCTGCACCGGTACGTGTCGGTCGGTATTTATTCCGGCTCCGAGTCGGTCAGTACGTTTTCCGGCCTGAATCGGAATCAGCCCCTATGTCTTAAAATGCGACATCTGCCAGCAGATGAAAGGTTCCACCATAACACGTCCAGCACAGACGCCATTATTAATATCTGACAAACCACTAGCGTGTGTTTACTTGGACCACTGCGGCCCCTTACAAAGAGATGGGGCTTACAAGTATATCATGGTTGCAGTGGATTCCTGCTCGAGATTCCTATGGGTGTGGCCCCAGAGCTCGGCTGACGCTTGAACTGTTATAAAAGATTTGCGAGTCTTTATAGGGACATACGCAATTGGCACATTACATTCTGACCAAGGCCCTGTGTTTCGCTCTCTGGCTTACAAGGAGGCCATGCGAGGATTGGGTGTAGTATTGCGGTACTCATCTCCGTACCATCCCGAGGGAAATTCGGTAGTGGAGAGACAAAACCGAGACTTAAAGCAATCTTTAACAGCTAGAGTATTAGGCACGGGTGAAAGTTGGGTGAAACATCTGTATGGAGTCCAGTGTGCTCTTAACAACATGCCATGAAGTTCTCTAGGGGGTGTCACTCAATATGAGGTCCTATTTGGGACAAGAATGTGGGTACCTGATCTTGGTTGTGAAGGCACAGTGGCGGATGAAAAGCCTTTTGACATCCATGATCGTTTGGCTGTTTTACAGGATCTAAATGAATCCAGGACACAACAAAGTAATGTCCATCTGAAGCAGACCACCACTGGGGAAGTCAAATCAGTCACGGCAAGGCCTGTCTGGATCCCAAAAGTCGAGGATCTGGTCAGAGAAAAGACAGCGGACAAGAAAGAATTTGGGCCATCATACAGAAAACCTGTACTGGTCCTAGCAATTGAAGGAACAAGAACTGTACTTCTACCGCCTCTTGCCGGAAAAAAGGAGAAAAGATTTGTCTCAATTGACCTAATCAAACCACACTATGTGGCCGATACTAAGCAGTAGGCCAGGTGGACTCCACAGTAGCAGACGCCCTCCTCTCGCTACAATTCAAGAAGTTCAAACGGAAAGACTCATCACGTTCGAAGAGCCTCCAACACGGAATGAAGGACTAAGCAACAATGCTATGGAACTCGTTCCCCTTGAACCTGAAGCTCAACTTCAAAATCAAATTCAAAATCAAAAACAACTCACTATTCGACCAAATACAGATGTCTATGTCAACATGCCTCGACAAGAGCAAACCACGATTTCTACAAATCCTGATGCAATTCCAACAATTGATCGAACTGCTTCTGGCTACTTCATAAACTTTGATACGTTTTCTTTGGATCCAAGCGAACCGTAAATGACGCCAGCCAAAAAATCCCGCAAACAACAAGTTAAAGACTTTATGCACTTTCTTAAAAAGACTTACCTGGTGTCACCCTGGGTAGAACTATGGATAATCACCGGGATACTTTTCTTTCTTTTCTGGGTAGGCTTAGTAATAGTTTTTAGCATGCTTGTAAATGGAAAAGACATTCGACAAAGCTCTGCAGCCCAAAAGGTGAACTTACTTTTAAAACCACACGTATCATCTCATCGAGAACAAAGAGACTTGTCATCAGTGAACATTACAGCAGTTCCTATACCTGATGGTATAGTTTGGGACAAGATTGATTTCGATATATTTGTTCCGACTGAAATTTTAAGAATTCCTCATTTATTTAAAATATCATTGAGTGATATCATTACCTCAAGTACATTTTCATCATTGGGATTTTGAAATTGGTAATAACATGTTATCTGATTTGGAAAAATCTGCTGCGTTTTCTAGTAGTGAAACATTGGAAAGCACATCAGATTTCGAGAGTATGTATTGTTATCAACACTATGGTCATCACTTTTTGCATAAATCTGCTAATACTCGAAATGTGTTCACATTCCACCAGTGGGAACATTGTACAACACCGCCGAAAGGCAGTTCAAAAACATTTACACAGAAATGTATATATTTTTCAGGGTTCAATATGTCTGACCCAGCCTCATACTATTATACGGTTGCACCAACATCAGCACAGAAAAATATGTTGACAAACACCAAACAGATTTACTCTGCTTCCTTTATTGCCCAGTTGTCTGAACAAGGTTTCAACTTGTGGAAAGACACCATAGACCTAAAATCACTCTGGGGTACTAGGGAATGGCAGGTACAGGGAACAGAAGCTTTGTTTAGAGCAGTGATACTCAAAGTACGGCCCGGGGGCCGCTTGCGGCCCTCTTGACCTTTACATGCGGCCCCCCTGGTGAACAGCAGCACAAACTGCTGTTTAGTTGCTGAGTAATATTCAGAAACAAATGTTAAATAAACAGCCAAGCATTTATTAACCTGCAAATAAATGCTTTTCCGTTTATTTAGCATGATTTTACACCTTACACGATCCTTGACCCACCCAGACCCCCTACCACCACCCTGATGGCATCAGTGAGGCCCTCGGTCACACCACAGACTGTACTTGCAGCCACTTGGCAAATGTTTGTGAGTACCCATGGTTTAGGGCATGCCTCATCCCTCAACAAATCATGTTTTTGAACGAGACAGTGCAACAGACGTCTTGCCTTGGACTAGCTAAGAGCAAGGACTTGAACACACCTCTGGTGCCGACTCCATGACACACCGAGGGCAACATAACATCACAGGAAGAAATTACAGTAGATGACATTATACAATACAACAGATCAGACCCTGATTGGATAAAATGGTTG
Organism: Calotriton arnoldi; assembly: GCA_963921515.1. Taxonomy (NCBI): domain Eukaryota; kingdom Metazoa; phylum Chordata; class Amphibia; order Caudata; family Salamandridae; genus Calotriton; species Calotriton arnoldi. The sequence goes on along the minus strand of CAWUFW010006034.1, from coordinate 656,837 downwards.
ATTTGGCCCACAGACACTGATAATTGTCAAGCAAGGTTCATGGGTAAAACCGAAGGGTTTAGTATCCATAGGCCAGATCCATGATACGTACAGAGACAACATCCAGGGGTAGTGACATCCTACAGTGTTGGGAAGTTGTGCCTCGATTGGCTAAAAATCCCAACACTCACACAGGTAAAACAACACTTATCCTTACTGTCAAAGGATGTGGATCTTAGGGATTTTATAATGGGTCCCAGGAAGCCACGTCAGAAACGTTTCTATTACGCTGTCTACAATGAATTATGGAAAATATCACACCAAGAGGCCGCAGAGAGACAACGGGAAATAGACCGTATAAATCTAGAAAAATCTCTAGCAGTGGTAGACAATAGGTTAACTACATTGACCTGCAGGATATATTCCTTAGGCAACATTGTATCTTCTGCGATAGACATACTAGAACAAGATTTGGCCATATTACAACACGGGCAATCTTAATTACGATCTATTATGTTGTTAAGCTTGACGCTATAATCTTTGCATGCAGGCTACGTGCCTTGGCGTTTTATTAACAGTACGTCTCTGTTTTCTGAATACAATCTAACAGATAAACAGATAGAAATGGCACAAAGGGGAGCAAAAAATACAATGCTGCGTATCGAAAAACTGGATAGATTACCATTCATAGTGGCAGAATCACCGTCTACAGAATGGCTAATCCATGGCCACATAACTCTACCGGTCAATACTTTTCAGTTTCAATATTGCCTTGAACAAAAGCAGGCAGGCAGATATGAAAAAAATGGGCAAGGAATACATTAAGGATATCATCTGCTTTCAAGAGACTTGGTCTTTGTCCCATCAGCTCTCCACGGCTATTATGAATTCTTTCAACCAGCATCCCGGCCTAATTCTTATGGCAGACCTTCTGGGGGCCTCTCCATTTTCATTAAACATACCTGCAAGATCTCAGCTACCCCCCTCTATCGGAACCCCTTGGCTGGGCAAATGTTATTAAGCACAGGTCTTTCAACTCCAACCATGGCCTTCCCTTTGCTTTTAATCAACTGCTACCACAACACAGTTAAAACATCAAAGTCATTGGCAACAGCTCTTTTGATCAAGCATCTGGAAGAGCTCCTACTTGAGTTCGCCTCTGCCGAAGTTTTGTTATTTTAACATCAGAGATCTGGGACTCAACGTTCATTTAGTCACCAAAACCAAAGAGCAAGAAGCCATGAACACTTTCTTAACCAATTACAATCTACATTCTGCGAAGCAAATTACATTGCCACAGGATCCCAGCGTCCATCTATCTGCAACATTTAAGAATCTCTCGACCATTGATTATATTTTTTTATCACCATCTCTGGCAAATAAGTTAGTTAAAATGGAGATCCCCACCTGTACAGAGAGCGATCATAACCCTTTGACTGTAATAATGGACTTGGAAGTTCCTGTTGCTGCCGAAGTAACTGAAGTGGGGCATTCAATGCAGATCGAACTCCACACTCTAGTTAGAAGAATCAAATGGGACTCTTTAGGTGCCGATTAGGTGGGCACTTGGCTCATGGAAATAATTCCAAATTTCATTCAATACTCTCTCACAGGCCATCATCATAGGTGGGACACAGCCATTACTAAATTAAGAGACCTCCTAACAGGCCCTGAAGTTCATCACAGATTCCCCAGGCCTCCCCCGTGGTGGATTTCCAATCCGGTTTTAGTCACCCAAAGAAGAGCCCTAAGGAGGGCTGTGCGCTTGCATAAATCTAAAGGTACAGAGCTTACTGCCAATAATATGGTGGAGAAGTGTGGCTCAATGGTTAGAGCGGCAGACCCTGATGCAGAGATCTGGCCCGGGACCAGGGTTCAATTCCCGCCTCGGCGGGAGTGGGCTCAATTTCCTCGGACCTGATAATTCTCGCCTCGGTGCCTATTCTAATCATGGGTCCCACTCTGCAACTCTGGGCAATAGCTTGCTTAATCTCCACAACGGCCCCACCAGCGCTGGGATGCCTGGCTTCACCTTGGGGGTGCCCAGGAGTGGACATTTCACAGGGAAAATACAGGAAGGGTTCCACAGCGGTATGCGTACAGCGCCAGGACACCCTAGGGTAACAGTGCGCTTTACAAGTACAAATTTCATTTCATTTCATTACGTAAAGCCTACAAAAAATCAACATGGGAAGCTAAGAAACAGAAGGACGGGCTAAAAATATTTGCTCTGTTAAAGGAACAAAACCTGACTCACTTTTGGAACCATATAAACAAACTTCGCTCCTCCAACAAGAGCTGTATTCAAATGTGCGCCGGAAGAATGGGCTAAGCTATTACTTCCCTTATACAACTATGCGTTTACTACTTTTCAGATACCAGATTCATGGAAAGGCTCGATTTTATGCCAAATTCTTAAAAAAGGAGATCCTTCCCTTCCAGCTAACTACCAACTCATAGCCCTATTAGATCTTGAGGCCAAGGTTTATGCTCGGTGTCTTCTCAAGTCATTAGAAGAATGGGTTGCGGAAAATAATATTTTACCATACTTTCAAACTGGGTTCCGAGCTTCTGCCTCCACAATTGATAACATCACCGCCCTAGCCATCCTGAGTCAACAAGCAGCGCAAAAAAATCAGCTCCCCCTCTATTGCTGCTTTATAGACTACAGTGCCGCCTTCGATAAAGTGTCTCGTAACACTCTATGGAGGAAATTAGACAAGTGGGGGATCCCACGGAGCCTGCTCGGAGCCCTTATCTCTTTGCATAAGAACACATGGGTGCGAGTCAGAACTGGCCTCACGACAGTTTCTGCAAAAATTCCAACTTCAGACGGCCTAAAGCAAGGGTGTGTTCTTGCTCCCCTCTTGTTTAACCTCTACACCGCCGACCTGGGGAGATTCCTGGAGCAAAGCAGCCTCCTTCCGCCAAAACTGGGCCACGCAAAAACGAATTTGCACATTTTGCAATATGCTGACGATATTGTCATAATGGACCAGGCCAAGTCTGGCCTCCAACGAGCCTTGTGTAAGCTCAACGAATACAACACAGCTAATGCTCTTAAAATTAACCAGGATAAGACCACGGTTTTGATTTTCGGCCGTTGCAAGAAAAAGAAAATTCTAACGTGGAACATTGGGCCCGCAAAGATTAAAACAATATCAAAATACAACTACCTGGGGGTTTGGTTTAGTGAGTCTTCTAGACCATCAGTCCACCTAGCTGCCCTGAAAAAGAGAGCTGGAGCAACAACATACAGCCTGACTCAACTTAACCAGTCCTTGAGTAGTCCCTCTGGCGAACCCATACTGAAGGTGATCAAAGGTACCCTTCATCCTGCCCTAAGTTATGGGCACCAGGCCTTTCCTGATGCATGCTCGGCCAGTCTCGACCACGCCCAGGTTACCATTTATAAAAAAATCTTTCGTCTCCCGAATTATATTCACAGGGTAAGACTACGACTGGAGCTGTGCCTCCAAAGACAATCTATTTTCTGTGAGGCTGACACCCTGAAGTACTACATAAGGGTACTAAAAGCCGCAGATAATACGCTTAAAGCCCGGTTAAAAGTAACCCTTGCCAGCTCTGGGAACCCATGGAATCATCAAATTGTAAAAGCCATGAGAACGCTACATATTGACGAAACATCACTAACTGCAGACTCTATTCCATACACAGTCTGGAAAAGGGTAATCAATAAGCAGGCAAGACAAATCTCTTACCAGATGGACATTCGGGTTTTAAAAACGTCAACTATCTTGCTCCCCTTGAACGACTCATACCTCCCTGGGGTACCGCAACCATACCTTTTGATAGTTTGAACGCAGTGGCCTGCAAAAATATAATGTGTATGCGTCTTCTAGGTCTGCGCTCCACTGCCTTCAACCGATAGGCTCCCACTGGTGAGGAGGGGGCTTGTAGACTGTGCAATTACAGGTCTGAATCATGGCTTCATCTTCTGTGCTGTTGTCCCGCCCGAGACGCTCCTAGAAGACTTCTCCTAAAACCATTATATCTAAAAAGGGGCATTAGCACATGTTGGGAGGCATCTGCTCTCTGTTTTACTTGCACAGATATTCAAACGCTCGCAAGGTCCGGAAAATATGTGAGACTCTTGGAAAACTTGCTCTCTCCCTCTCCTGCCTCTCCCCAACCGGTCCCTCCTTCCCAAAAACTCATCACAGACTATTTTTGCACGTTGTCCTAGTGTCTCTTTACCAAACTGAGCCACAATGGCTCATTTTAGCCATGATTTTGAAGCTTATAATTACTGTTATGGTCACAGTACAAGATTGCCTTGTTAGAAACATGTGTTATGAATTTGATGGTTTGCTTCGCTTTGTTTTTAACGTGGTAAAGACGCCACAGAGACATTTTTATTGCAATGGTTTTAATTAACTGTGCTAACTTAATAAAATCTGAAATCTACATTAAGGAATCTTGGGAATTACCATACAGATTTCGATGCCGGAGTGGGGATCAAGAAGTGTTTCTGAGCGGTGCAAACTGCGAGAGCGCTTTAAGTGGATCACTCATATGCCAGGATATAATGCTGCACGGGGCTTGTAATGGTTCTGTAGCAAACATGTCCTGTCATTTGAAGGGTGCCCCAGCTGCAGTGATTACTCCAGCATTCAGGCTACTTTCAAATGGGAGTTACTTGATGCTGAACGGTCAAGGCTGCTGTGGCATGCACCCGGGCATCGCATATCTGGTAACCGTGAGCTCCAGGGTTACTTATTGTATGCAAGTATTGTTTCCACCGACACATACAGTCAGGGAGGCGCCGTTATGGCCTTCACTGAATGTTTCTTTAATACGGTTTGATACTCTAAGCAGGATGAAAGCCATGCTTCTACAGAAGTCTGTGCCCTTAACCTCTGCTCGAGAGACCTTTGATCTGCAGATCGCAAGGTCTCGGCAGAGATACAGGTGCTCATTCATACAAACTGCCCTTTCCATTTCGCAGAAATGTTAAATCGTATCTTTAACATGTCTGATATGACAGGCATTGTCCACCTATTTAAGACCATAGGTTCTGGACTTCTGAGCACCTTTCAGACAATACTTGGAGTTATACCAAACTTCATACACTCCGTATTTGGAAGCATCTTTGGAGGACTTCCACTGATCCTGTTTCTAATAGCAGGTATCCTGATTGTTTTCTATTTGCTACGCAATGGACATCCCAGTCACCAAGGCGATGGAAAGAACACTCCTGGAGCGTACATACCGTGACTGCATGGTACAACTTCTAGGCACGCCTCGCCTAAGAGAACTAAGTGAATCTTGGTTCTTGTCATTTCGACCGGTCTGGATAGACTGCATCTTACCTGTCCTCCGAGGCCTGTTTTGTGGAGAAGAATGCGTGTTAGACCTTTGTTTGATACTACCATCATGTGCGCCACCGGACGTGAATGCTTTACTGGACCCGATAACGGCCCATGTTCTGCAGTGTCCTCAGCGTATTCCAATGTTGATGGCGGCATTCCTTGAGCCCCCACGGGTAGTAACAGCACCTGTTGGTATGAACACCGGCTCCTCCTCTGACACCCAGGCTTTGAACAGCGCACAGGCTGCCCCAGCACCGGCTGCGGACAGTGTGGAACATCATCTGTGCTCAATTGACGTGCTCTGTGAGGTGCTACAGGGGCCGTCTACTGCGGATGCAAGCAACAAAAATGTTGCATCTACCAGCCAGGACACATAAACATTTGAACTCATTTGGCTCATCGTATGCTGGGAAAAATTCGCCTTTATTTTTTTTAAACAAGCTCAAATTTGGAACTATGGAACTAAATTGACATTCCTTTCATTTTTTGGGCATACATGGCTTTATAGTGCTTATAGTGATCTGGACTATACCAACGGACATTTTAGAGCCTGGGCTTGCAAATGTTTTTAAACGTCTTTAAGTTTTTTTAGAAAATGTTTAGAAGTTTTTAAACATTTTAGTTCAAAAGATGTTTTTATAAAACTTTGTGCGTACCACTATCTAGTAATGTTAGTAGTACAGTAATAGGTTACATATGTCGTCCATTCGGAAGAGGAGTGGGTGTTATATTCCATATAGGTACCCTATATAGGCGCAGGTAACATCGCAACCTTTCACCTACATCCTTCCCTACATTGCATACATAACGGTTCTTAGGCACTGACCTTTTACCTAGATATGACACTGCATTCAGAACGCGGGTTTTTCCCTGGTTCGATTCTCATACATTGTGCATGAGGCTTCCTGGAAGCACAGCAGGACTAACAGTAGGATTACCATAACCTGTATAATATCTCTGTATAAAGTTCAGGCCCAACGTCATCCTTTAGGCCGACACAGTAACACAGCAAGGTAGGACCCCTGGGGAGACCTATGGGTATATATACAGCACATCTTGCTTAGGAAGATAGAGGAGACCGTGACTTCCCGGCTGACACACTGACCAGAGACGCTGAGGTTCCTGCATGCAGACGCTCCAGCTAGCAGTGGTCTAACATCCCTCGCGGGGTGTCCAACTCGAGACCAGGACGGGGTCCCACATTCTCTAAACTCTCAGGTAATGGGGTGGACTAGATCCTAGAGGGATTCTTGGCATAACACCTACACAGATGCTAGGTACATTTAGGTACATCCAGTTAGGGAGGCATCGTAGGAGTACGCACTTTTAGTACGCACTTTTTATCATGTGTTTTATGTACTTGTATATATCCATGATTTCTGCAAGATGGTAGAGCTATACCATCCTTTTACTTTTGTAGTATTGCTAATCATATATCTCTGCTACTGTCTAATGGTTGTTGCAGCTCATCTATTCTACACTAGAATAACAACTGTTCAATAAATACTTATTGAAAAACCCAGCCTGTTTATTCTGTGTATCTCTCTGAGACAAACTAAGTGAGCACGAGTGACTGAGCGAAAGGTAGTATATTGTTTTCACGATCCTGGGGGATCAGGGTTGTCATGTTCTGAGGTTGCCAAGAACTATTCTCTCCCCGATAAGAGGAGACTCTAGTGGCACTGTGAGCTAGCTAATACAGACAGGCTAACATATCCGGAGGGGGTGCATGGAATCCGTCCACCACCAATCCCACAGTTTATGGTATCCAAACGTGCAGATCCTGTATAGGTAATATAGGAACTACACGACACCACAGGCACAGCCCTCTCTCTGCTAGCCCACAGTGCAGCAGGTGCAGTCCTGCAGATGGTGCAGCCTCACTTTGCGTGATCCAGGGGGCAGTAGGGCAGTCCTTCTTTGGTCCTTGTTCCAGTTCCGATGTGATATGAGGTGGAGGGTGCCAGGGGCGCCATATTTATTCACAGAAAGTGCCCTGGAGGGATGATGTGGTCACTAGCCAATGGGCTACCAGGTCACTGCCTTCTTGGTGCCGTCTTTCTGGCTATGTGTGGCATCTAGCAATCCCAAAGTGCACTATTCCATCCCCTCCCAAAATGTAGGGACCCTTCCTTGGATGTCAGGAGCTTGGTAAACCACCCTAGAGGTGTGGCTACCTGAGGTCTACACACTCACTGAAAAACAGGTTTGGGCCAGTGGTCGAAGTGAACAGGATCAGAGGGGCACGACGTACCCATACTTTTTTGGTCTATGAAAAAACGTTCTCCTACTTTTTGTAAAAAGTCTACCGTTCCAGGTTGGTTAATTCCGATAGTTTAAATGCTTCAGCTGAAGTGTCATTCAGTGAGTCTCCTGTGATGTGAAACTGAAGCTGGCCAGACAACAAAGCAAACCTTTCTGTCACGGTGCTCGTTGCCTGAACGAAATGCAAATGTGCGCTACAAGTTAATCTGCAAATGTAAAGGGTAATCTGCAAATGTAAAGGATGCTTGGGAACCAGTACTGGCTTTAAATTATTGAATTACTCAAAGCTTTGTGATGGCAAAGATGTATTCTTTTTGAGTGGTAGTGTAAAGAGTTAACAACTGAGCTGTGAAGTTTGTGCTTTTAATTGTAATTGTATTTATATAGCACTTTCTACCCTTGGAGGTGTTGAAGGGACAGAAATGTAAAAAAAATTGCATTAAGTACAGTCTGGGTATTACTATAATCTATGTTTTGAAGGCACCATTTTATCTTAAATCTTTTTGCGCAATTTGGAGCAGTCTATCTTATATTGTGTGCAATGGAGGTTTAAAATAATGATTTACATATTCACAGTGCTTTCTGTCACAGGCTGTGCATTGTAGCACTAAAAATATATGTCACTAGTCTCCACTACACCAACCAAATTGAATTCTGTGGCTTTCTGACTACACACAGACCTCTTCAGTGCATTAACGAATAGAGGTTTCATAATGTCCTATAGTTCATTTCCTGCTGAGTAACAACTTTTGTATAGATTTTTCTTTTAAGCTGCTCTTATTTTATATGTAGCTACCTGACAGTGATAGACCAAAGAAACTTACAGAATATTGTTTTTTTAAGCTGCATATGTGACCCCTCCCCCACGCTCACTGACCCCCTCCCCCACTGCATGCAGCATCTCAGGTCCCATAGTTTTTTTTTATGCACTTTAACTGCTGGTTTGGGCGCTGGATTTCTCCTCCCTATCCTTGTCTCCGGCCTGTCTACCTGAACAAAGGGCAGCTCCTCTGGAGTGTTATCGCCATTTGCCCACCAAAGGAGAGATTGCCTTTGAAGCTCGCCCTTTGGGCGAACACCCTGGCCGGCACCTCACAAGGGGGAGGCCATACCTCTCCCTGCAGCGGGCTGCTATTGTTCCTAAGCCTAGGAGTCATCACACAACTCCCCAGGCAGGCAAAAAACTGTCTTTGGGCTAGGGCCATTGTGAGGCCACTCGACCAGCTGGGTCACAGGGTGGCAACCTTCTAAAAGCTGCTTTACTTTAACAGTGTATCAAACAAGTGGGAAACCCAATATACCCTTGGAGGCTTGGGTGATAAAATTGAAAATAAGTAAAGGATTGCCTACAAGGGATTTTGTTCCTGAACTTAGTTAAAAGAATTCTTAGATGTTCAACCCTGATTAGTGGTGAACTCAGACTTAATCTAAAATTGGAGTCTAAGGAAAATAAATCTAACGGGCAGACATATATCTTAAAACCCTGGATTAAGTAACATGGGGCTGGCTTTTCTTCAAAAAAACATATATTTAATATATACAAAACTGAGACCAAGGGAAATATACATGGAATCAACCAAACATAGTTTTGGAGGTATCACAAATTAACCTACACAGAAACTATGTATACATCTATTCAATCGATTAACAAAGGAAAGCAATCTGACAAAACTGCAAACAATTCCTTAAAATCAACAAATGTATGAAGAAATAGACGTTGTAGTCGACGTTTCGGTCTGTGTTGGCAGTAAGACCGTCAGACCATCTTCAGGACGTAGGGTTGATTATAAAACCAAACTGCATCCCTGTATATACAATGTACATAAAAATTTAAACATTGTCAACAAAAAAGAATGAATCCATATTTAAAAGAAGGAAAAGGCGCACCCGTGTAAAAAAATATAAAACCATTCAATTTGTAAAACAAAAATGAATATAAATTCCATTCTTAGCCCGAGTTGTGAGTTGAGAAAAGGAGCCAAGTCACCTTTAGACAAAGTAAGATAACTTTATGAATCGAAAAACAAAGAGACAATAATTGGTTGATTCCATGTATATTTCCCTTGGTCTCAGTTTTGAATATATTAAATATATGTTTTTTTGAAGAAAAGCCAGCCCCGTGTTACTTAATCCAGGGTTTTAAGATATATGTCTGCCCGTTAGATTTATTTTCCTTAGACTCCAATTTTAGATTAAGTCTGAGTTCACCACTAATCAGGGTTGAACATCTAAGAATTTTTTTTAACTAAGTTCAGGAACAAAATCCCTTGTAGGCAATCCTTTACTTATTTTTACTTTAACAGTGACATTAAATTTGACCTGGGCATCAGGTTGGGTTTAATGCCATGATTAATTTGATGCCTTACAGTACTGAGTTAGGTAGTCCTATTCAGAAGTTAGCCAGGCTGAGGTGCCAGCCGGTAACCCGGTGCTAGCCAATGGGGCTACTAACTTTTCCACAGCAAAATGACTTTAGGAGCTTTACTGCTAAGACACATGAGAAACACATGTCCTGCTTAATAATATACAGCTCCCTGCCTTAGGGCTCTATAGGCCTTTTTTAGGGGAGACTCACATAAATTATTAAGGGAAGTGTTGGCTTTGCGATTAATGGTAAGGGCAAAGTCGAACTGGCAGTGTGATAACTGCCCTTCCAGTCTGCAGTGGCAGGCTGGAAGTCATTTTGTACCTTGTCACATACAGGGTGGCACAAACTGTGCTGCAGCCCTGGGTGGACACTCTGCCTTACATGCCCTGGTACCCTGGATACCATATACTAGGGACTTATAAGTAAGTCAGTACTTGGCAATTGGGGATAGCCAATTCGATATACACTTTGTAATGGGTAAGAACACTGGCACTGGGGTCTGATTAGCAGCCGTCAGTGCATTCTCAGAGTCGATAAACCAGCAGCATCAGTCCAAAAATGTGGGGGTGAACATGCAAAAAGAGGCATTTCCTTACAATGTATATTACACAGTGGCTGTTGCCACTGGGAAATTATAGTTAGGTCAGCATTTCATAGGAAATTACTTTTTTGTTTACCAAAACCTTAGTGCCATTTGACGAATCGCCACAAAACTTTCCAAAACGTTTCTCTTTTATACGGAGTTTGTGCATGAAAGGTTTTGGGGTGATCTGTCAAGCGGGCCCAAAGAAAGGGGGGGTCCCAAAACCCAAACTCCCCATGCATTTTTCATGGACTTTTTTAAAGAAGTGATAATGCAAAAACTGATGAACATAACTACATCAAATTCCGCAGAAAGCTAGATCTTTGTCCAGAATGCATGATTTTGTGATTTGGTATAAATCCATTTAGTAGTTTTTAAGAAATTAGGGATCAAAAATATTTACATACCTGGGTGGCTGGGGTCGAGGGACTCTTGCGAGAGTCCCTCGTACCTAATTCTAAAAAATAGAGCTTTCTGATTGGCCCATGGGGCCTTTTTTTCCCTTGGTCCAATTTGCTCCTACAGGAGACATGCTTCCGTAGGAGCGAGTGCTCTGATTGGCTGTCTGCAACATGTTGAAAAATGTTGCAGGCAGTCATTGCAGGACTCAGGGACTTAGTCTCCTGTCCTGTGTTTATTTTTATTTTTTTAACTTAAGGGGGCAGGGTAGGGATAATCTGCACCCCTAGCCCTTGTGAGGGCAGTCCCAGAGGGACCCCGCCAGGGCCAAAAGAGTTTTAAAAAGTCACATTCCAGCAGGACTACCAAAGGGCTGCAACTTTTGTTTAAAAAGAAAAGAAGCGCCCATCAGCATTTCAATTAAAATTAAATTAGACCCCGGGTTGACCAGGGCCCAGGGGTTCTAAAAATTATATTTTTGGGGAGGAGGTGTGAGAGGGGCCCCCTCCTCGAGCAACTTACGGCCCTAGGGACCCCATCCCCTGGGGCCAAATATAAATTTAAAGGGGGGCATGTAGCCTCTCTCCTCAAGCCACTTATGGGTTCAGTTGACCCCATCCATGGGACCAAAGGCACTAAGAAGGGTAGAGGGGTATGCAGCCCCACTCGCTGGACCTCAACTGGGTCCCGGGGACTCCAGCCCCTAGGGTCAAAACAACTAGGTAAAGTGAAGGGGCGCACAGCCCCCTCCCTTTGCTGGTACAGCATAGTGTCCCGGAGAGCCCATCCCTAGGATGCTGTGTTTCCCTGCCGGGGAGAGTGTGGGAATACCCTACCCGTGCTCTCCCGGGCAGGAAACTCCACTTTGCTCCTGTCCGGCAGGAGCAGTTGAAAAATGCTGCTCCGGCCCAGGTAGGAATTAAGAAAAGATGCCAGCCTAGTATGGTGCTGGCTGGAGAGCCGACTGGGGCTGCGGGGGCCCTGAGGCTCCCCTGCAGTTCCCAATAGTACTGGTTGTGGGTGTGGGTGGGCACCAGGGCACCCACTAGAGGCCCCACGTTTGGGTCCTTGGAGCCCTGAAGTCTTCCCCCTCCCCATAATTTAAAACAAAGACCCCAGGGGATGGGTTCCCTGGGGCTCTTGCATGCTCAGGATCCGGGGCTGTGCTTCCCTCTCCCATTATTTAAAAAAAAAAAAGGCCCAATGTGATGGGGTCCCCGGAACCACAAGTGGCTCAGGGAGGGGGGCTGCGCTTCCCCTCATTAAAAAAATACAGCTCCGGGGGATGTGGTCCCTGAGGCCTGAAAAGGCTCAGGGTGGGGGGTGTTCGGTGGGATACGGGAGTCCCAGTGTAAATTCTTTTTTAAAAGAAATGTGAATAATAAATGAGCGACAGAAGCTGCTCATTTATTACTAACTGCTCCTTTGAAGGAGCGACCCATAATGCACTGCAAGGGCTTTATATTTTTATATTTTTTGGAGCTCTGTGCTGCCCCTAGAATATGGAGGGGTGCCACCAAGCCTTTTTTAATGCTATTGGGTGCTGCAGGAAGTACAGCAGCCTCCCCCGCACCATTAAAAAAACAGTAAGACTCATGGGTCATTAAATACATGACCACAGGAGAACTTATCATATTTTCTTAAAGCATGCCTAGTTGGGGCACTAGGCTGTTCAGCTGGAGTGCAGGACTTTCTTGTGGTTGTTTTTATGACTCTGAGTGTGGTGGGGTGTAGTGGAATGGCATAGAGTGGAGTGGCATAGAGTGGAGTGGCATACAGTAGAATAGCATACAATGGATTGGCGAAGAGTGGAGTGGCATAGACTAGAATGTGCTAGAGTGTAATAGCGTACAGTGGAGTAGTGTAGAGTGTAATGGCGTAGAGTGCAGCAGCATATAGTGGAGTGAAGTACATTATAGTGGCAAACTGTAGAATAACATAAAGTGTAATGGCAGAGAGTAGAATAGCATCTAGTAGAGTGGCACGGAGTGGAGTGGTTAGAGTGGAGTGGCGTTGAATGCAATAGCATAGAGTGGAGTGGCCTAGAGTGCAGTGACATACAGTAGAATAGAGTAGCATAGAGTGGAATAGCATATAGTGGAGTGGCACACAGGAGAGCGGCGTAGAGTAGAGTGGCGTTGAGTGAAATAGCATAGAGTGGAGTGGTGTAGAGTGCAGTGGCATAGAGTAGATTAGCGCAGAGCGGAGTAGCGTACAGTTGAGTGGCATACAGTAAAGCAGGGTAGAGTGAAATAGCATAGAGTGGAGTGGCATAGGGTGGAGTTGCATATAGTGGAATAGTGTACAGTAGATTGGCGTAGAGCGGAGTAGTGTACAGTGGAATGTCATAGACTGGAGTGGCGTGTAGTAGATTACTGAAAGTGGAGTGACGTATAGTGAAATAGCATAACGTAGAGTGCTGTACTGGGAAGTGGCATAGAATGGAGTGGCATAGAGTGAAGTGGCGGAGAGTGGAGTGGGGTAGAGTGGAGTGGTGTACACCAGAGTGGCATAGATTGGAATAGCGTTGAGTGGAGTGGAGTACAGTGGAGTGGTATACAGTGGAGTGGCATACAGTGGAGTACGCTACAATGGAACAGCTTACAGTGGAGTGGCGTACAGCGGAGTGGGGTATAGTGGAGTGGCAAAGAGTTGAATAGCATAGAGTTGAGTGCCAAAGAGTGTAGCTGCGTACAGTGGAAAAGTGTATAGAGGAGTGGCATAGAGTAGAGTGGGGTGCAGTGGCATGGCATACAGTAGAATGGCATACAGTGGAGTGGCAAAGAGTGGAGTGGCATAGAATGGAGTGTGCTAGAGTGTAATAGAATACAGGGGAGTAGTGTAGAGTGTAGTGGCGTAAAGTGCAGGGGCGTACAGTGGAGTGAGGTACATTATAGTGGCAAACAGTAGAATAGCATACAGTGGAGTGGCGTACAGTGGAATAGCATATAGTGGAGTGGCACAGAGTGGAGTGGCGTACAGTGGAGTGGGGTGGTGTCGAGTAGAACAGAGTAGAGTGGAGTGGCACTGTCGTGTAGTTCCTATATATTCCTACACAGAATGTGCACGTTTGGATAACATAAACTGTGGGTTTGGTGGCAGACTGGTTCTGAGCACCCCCACCGAGAAATGTTAGCCTGTTTGCATTAGCTAGCTCACAGTGCTACTAGTGTCTCCTCTTATCGGGGAGAGAATAGTTTCTGGCAACCTTAGAACATGACAACCCTGATCCCCCAGGATCGTGGAAACAATATACTACTTTTCGCTCAGTCACTCGTGCTCACTTATTCGGTCTCAGAGAGTTACACAGAAGAAACAGTCGGGCGTGTTACAATAAGAATTTATTGCACAGTTGTTCTTCTAGTGTAAAATAGATGTGCTGTGACAATAGTTAGACAGTAGCAGATATATATGATTAGCAGTATAGCGAATATAAATGGATAGTACAGTTCTACCATTTTTCAATAATCATGAATACATACATGAATATAAAATGCATGATAAAAGAAAGAGCGTACTCCTACGATGCCTATCTAGATGTACCTAAGTGTACCTAGCATGTGAGTAGGTGTGAAGCCAAGAATCCCTCTGGATTTAGTCAAACCCCATTACCTGAAGTGTGAGAATGTAGGAGCCCGTCCTGGTCTCGAGTTGGACACCCCGCAAGGGATGTGTTAGACCACTGTCAGCTGGAGCGTCTGCATGTAGGAGCCTCAGTGTCTCTGGTCAGTGTGTCAGCCTGGAAGTCTTGGTTCCCTCTAACTAACACTAGCAAGATGTGATGTATTTATACAGAAAGTATCTTGGGTTCCTTTGTCCCTTGTTTCTTGTGTTGGCCACTGTTGGATTTGAGGATGACGTATGGGATGAAGCTTGTACGTAGATATGGTGGGGCAGGTGGTGTAGCCCCTGCCTGGTTTCCAAGAACCCTTATGAATATTCATTCATACTGTGTGGGTCTATTGATGGAGTTATAGGACTCAATTGTTTAGGAAAAGCCCTCCTTCTGTGCCCAGGACTAGAACTAGGTAAAGGTTCAATCCTAAAGGCTTGTTACTGTGTAGTATAAGGGAGATAATGTAGGTGACGGTGTATGATATTACCCGGGCCTGTATTAGGGTACCTATATGAAACATAACAGCACAGAGTTTAATGGCATATAGTGTAGTGGCACAGAGTGGAGTGGCGTACAGTGGAGTTGGGTAGAGTGGAGTGGCAAAGAGACGAATAGCGTAGAGTTGAGTGGCATAGAGTGTAGTTGCGTACAGTGGAATAGCGTATAGTGGAGTGGCATAGAGTAGCATGCGGTGGGGTGGCATACAGTGGAGTGGCATGCAGTAGAATGGCATGCAGCAGAATGGCATACAGTGGAGTGCCAAAGAGTGTAGTGGTATAGAATGGAGTGTGCTAGAGAGTAATAGCATACAGTGGAGTAGTGTAGAGTGTAGTGGCGTAGAGTGCAGGGGCGTACAGTGGAGTGAGGTACATTATAGTGGCAAACAGTAGAATAGCATACAGTGGAGTGGCGTACAGTGGAATACCAAGTAGTGGAGTGGCACAGAGTGGAGTGGCATACAGTGGAGTGGGGTGGTGTCAAGTAGAACAGAGTAGAGTGGAGTGGCACAGAGTGGAATAGCATATAGTGGAGTGGCACAGAGTGGAGTGGCTTAGAGTGGAATAGTGTAAAATGGAGTGGCACAGAGTGGAGTGGCACAGAGTGGAGTGGCGTAGAGTGGAGTTGGGTAGAGTGGAGCGGCAAAGAGACGAATAGCGTAGAGTTGAGTGGCATAGAGTGTAGTTGCGTACAGTGGAATAGCGTATAGTGGAGTGGCGTAGAGTAGCATGGGGTGGGGTGGCATACAGTGCAGTGGCATGCACTAGAATGGCATACCCTGGAGTGGCAAAGAGTGTAGTGGCATAGAACGGAGTGTGATAGAGAGTAATAGCATACAGTGGAGTAGTGTAGAGTGTAGTGGCGTAGAGTGCAGTGGCATACAGTGAAGTGAGGTACATTATAGTGGCAAACAGAAGAATAGCCAACAGTGGAGTATCCTACAGTGAAATAGCGTATAGTGGAATGGAGTGGTGTAGAGAAGAGTGGCGTCGAGTAGGTTAGCATAGAGTGGAGTGGCGTGGAGTGGAATAGCGTATAGTAGAATGGCACAGAGTGGAGTTGCGTAGAGTGGAATGGCATAGAGTGGAGTGGTGTAGAGTGAAGTGACATAGAGTGGAATAGCGTAGGGTGGAGTAGCATACAGTTGAGTGGCATACAGTAAAGTAGGGTAGAGTGAAATAGGATAGAGTGGAGCAGCATAGGGTGGCGTTGCATATAGTGGAATAGCGTACAGTAGATTGGCGTAGAGTGGAGTAGTGTACAGTGGAATGTCATAGACTGGAGTGGCGTGTAGTGGATTACTGACAGTGGAGTGACGTACAGTGAAATAGCATAACGTAGAGTGCTGTACTGGGGAGTGGCATAGAATGGAGTGGCATAGAGTGGAGTGGCGTAGAGTGAAGTGGGGTAGAGTGGCGTACACCGGAGTGGCATAGATTGGAATAGCGTTGAGTGGAGTACAGTGGAGTGGAGTGGTATAAAGTGGAGTGGCATACAGTGGAGTACGCTACAATGGAACAGCATACAGTGGAGTGGCATACAGCGGAGTGGGGTATAGTTGAGTGGCAAAGAGTCTAATAGCATAGAGTTGAGTGCCATAGAGTGTAGCTGCGTACAGTGGAAAGGTTTATAGTGGAGTGGCATAGAGTAGAGTGGGGTGCAGTGGCAAGGCATACAGTAGAATGGCATACAGTGGAGTGGCAAAGAGTGGAGTGGCATAGAGTGCAGGGGCGTACAGTGGAGTGAGGTACATTATAGTGGCAAAGAGTAGAATAGCATGCAGTGGAGTGGCGTACAGTGGAATAGCATATAGTGGAGTGGCACAGAGTGGAGTGGTGTACAGTGGAGTGGGGTGGTGTCGAATAGAACAGAGTAGAGTGGAGTGGCACAGAGTGGAATAGCATATAGTGTAGTGGCACAAAGTGGAGTGGCGTAGAGTGGAATAGTGTATAATGGAGTGGCACAGAATGGAGTGGCGTAGAGTGGAGTTGGGTAGAGTGGAGAGGCAAAGAGATGAATAGCATAGAGTTGAGTGGCATAGAGTGTAGTTGCGTACAGTGGAATAGCGTATAGTGGAGTGGCATAGAGTAGCATGGGGTGGGGTGGCATACAGTGGAGTGGCATGCAGTAGAATGGCATACAGTGGAGTGGCAAAGAGTGTAGTGGCATAGAATGGAGTGTGCTAGAGAGTAATAGCATACAGTGGAGTAGTGTAGAGTGTAGTGGCGTAGAGTGCAGCGGCATACAGTGAAGTGAGGTACATTATAGTGGCAAACAGAAGAATAGCCAACAGTGAAGTATCATACAGTGGAATAGCGTATAGTGGAGTGGCACAGAGTGGAGTGGTGTAGAGTGGGGTGGCGACGAGTAGGATAGCATAGAGTGGAGTGGGGTAGAGTGGAATAGCGTATAGTAAAATGGCACAGAGTGGAGTTGCATAGAGTGGAATGGCATAGAGTGGAGTGGTGTAGAGTGAAGTGGCATAGAGTGGAATAGCGTAGGGTGGAGTAGCATACAGTCGAGTGGTATACACTGGAGTGGCATACAGTAAAGTAGGGCAGAGTGAAATAGCATAGAGTGAAGCGGCGTAGGGTGGAGTTGCATATAGTGGAAAAGCATAAAGTAGATTAGCATAGAGTGGAGTAGTGTAGAGTGGAATGTCATAGACTGGAGTGGCGTATAGTGGATTACCATACAGTGGAGTGGCATACAGTGGAATAGCATAAAGTTGAGTGCTGTACAGGGGAGTGGCGTAGAGTGGAGTAGCACAGAGTGGAGTGGCGTAGAGTGGAGTGGGATAGAGTGGAGTGTGCTACAATGGAATAGCTTACAGTGGAGTGGAGTACAGCAGAGAGGGGTAGAGTAGAGTGGCAAAGAGTCGAATTGAGTGGATTAGGGTGTAGCTGCGTACATTGGAATAGTGTTTAGTGGAATGGCGTAGTGTGGGGTGGGGTGCAGTGGAGTGGCATACAGTAGAATGGCGTACAGTGGAGTGGCAAAGTGTGAAGTGGCATAGAATGAAGTGTGCTAGAGTATAACAGCATACAGTGGAGTAGTGGCATAGAGTGTAGTGGCAAGTTTAACTTTTGTAAAGGCAGTCATTAGCTAATCACATAAGGACATGTCATCACTATGTACTGCAGTACTTCCTTAAAATACCATGAAGTTTCACAAAAGTACAGCGATCACAGATATCATTAAGTTAAAATGCCTTGTAACCTAAAAAATAGTTACCCTACTTACTTTTTTCAGTGAATTTTGAAGCTTTTTAATCTTATTTCCTAACTATAATGTCCCTGCAACCTTTGGTTTTTTTGTGAATTTCTATGGTTTTTTAATGTTATTTCCTAACTATAACGTCCCAGTAACCTTTAGTTTTTTAGTGAATTTCTAAGGTTTTTTTTAATGTTATTTCCTAACTATAACCTGTAACCTTTGAGAGTGAATATGTGAGTGAGTGCATGAGTGTCTCAGTGGGTCAGTGAGTGGGTGTGTGAGTCTCTGAGTGGGTCTGTGAGTGGGTGCATGAGTGTCTGACTGGGTCTGTGAGTGGTTGCAGTGATTCTCTGAGTGGGTGCATAAGTATCTTTGGAGGGCTCTGAATGGGTGCGTGTGTGTCTGAGTGGGTATGTGAGTGGTTGTATGAATGTCTGAGTGGGTCTATGAGTGTGTGTGTGTGAGTCTCTGAGTGGGTCTGTGGGTGGGTGCGTGAGTCTCTGAGTGAGTCTGTGAGTGTGCACATGAATATCTGAGTGGGTTTGTGAGTTGGTGCATGAGTGTCTGAGTGATTCAATAAGTGAGTGCATGAGTATCTGAGTGGGTCTGTGAGTGGTTGCAGTGGGTCTCTGAGTGGGTGTGTGAGTATCTTTGAAGGGCTCTGAATGGATGCATGAGTGTCTGAGTGGGTCTACCAGTGGGTGCATGAGTGCTTCAGTGGGTTTGTCAGTGAGTACATTAGTGTGTAAGTGAGTGGACAAATATTTTTTGTAGTTTTTTTTCAGTGATATTTGCGAATTCGTCACAACGTTACACTGGGGCCACAGTGAGCGTCATGGCAAATTTGCACAATTCACGCGTGGCAAAAAAAAGATTTCTTCTGCGTTTTCTACATGTAAGCTGTCCCAGAAATACCTCTATATCCCACCCATGGGGTCAGGGTACATCCAACCTGACACCTTATGCCCGTTTCTGCCACTCTTTGTTTCCTCCCTCACCAGACATCTGGCCACAGCGCAAAGAGGTACTGAGAATCATGATAAAAGGACTGTGCACATGAACAAATACAATACGAGGCTTTAATGCGATTTTATATAGCGCGAACATTACCCAAAGGTGTCAGAGCGCTTTACAAAAGAACCAGTTGCGTTACATAAGGACTTTGAATTACATGAGTTGCAAAAGAAATGCGAACATAGCGAACATTACCCAAAGGTGTCAGAGCGCTTTACAAAAGAACCAGTAGCGTTACATAAGGACTTTGGATTACATGCGTTACAAAAGAAATACAAGCAGAAAAAAATTGCAAATGTACAAGTTGCAAAGTCACTCAAGGAAGAGATACAAACGGATAAACGCTAAACTCCTAGGAATGGTAGTAAGTACAAAGGTCTACTACATATACTAGTGGTTAGAGTTATATCTAAGCATATATACACAAATAGTGACTTTACTCATGATTACATTTTACCAGCGATTAGGCTTGGGCAACTCAAAATTACATATTTACAGAGTGAACGGCGAAATGAAACATCAAAGGGGGTAGAGAGCGGTGGGGGTGGGAGGGGGAGAAGAGTCGGAGGCTGAGATTGGCGAGAGGGGGACCTGAGGGGGAGAAAGAGATAAGGCAGTCCAGCAAAGAGAAATGTCTGAAGTTCGGCACCCTCCCCCTGCGTCAGAGGGCTTTACAAAAGAACCAGTAGCGTTACATAAGGACTTTGAATTACAAGCGTTACAAAAGAAATACAAGCAGAAAAAAAAAAGAAATTGCAAATGTACAAATTGTAGAGTCACACAAGGAAGAGATGCACACAGAAAAAAAATTGCAAATGTACAAGTTGCAAAGTCACTCAAGGAAGGGATACAAACGGATAAACGCTAAACTCCTAGGAATGGTAGTAAGTACAAAGGTCTACTACATATACTAGTGGTTAGAGTTATATCTAAGCATATATACACAAATAGTGACTTACTCATGATTACATTTTACCAGCGATTAGGCTTGGGCAACTCAAAATTACATATTAACAGAGTGAACGGAGAAATGAAACAACAAAGGGGGTAGAGAGTGGTGGGGGTGGGAGGGGAGAAGAGTCGGAGGCTGAGATTGGCGAGAGGGGGACCTGAGGGGGAGAAAGAGATAAGGCAGTCCAGCAAAAGAGAAATGTCTGAAGTTCGGCAAAACGAGAGCTGGAGGTCCTCTTGAGGTCAGGCATAGTTCAGGGAGGGATGAGTAGGTAAAAGTTCAGCACGGGGGAAGGAGTCACCAGTGTCGGCCATGTTGGGGTCAGGCATCCTGGGCCCCTTTTTCAAACCGAGAGTGAGCCAAGTACGCCAGAGCTTTGTGGAAAGGGAAGGGTCGGACTCACCCCGGTGTCCCTAGGCTCTCGAGGCGCACGCACGCTGCCTCCGGGCATCAGCAAGACCCGGAGGCAGTACTAGACCCCGCAGGATATCCTGCCAGTCGCGGGCCGAGTTGGAGGTGTGACTTGTTCCACCGCTGGCATCCAACCCCCGAGGGTCACAGCCCCTGGTGGGGGGGCAGCACGGTGTCTCTGCCATCAGGGTCCCGCCCTCACCTCGGGTGCCCGCGCTGGCCTCAGAAGCTCCGCTCAATCAAGGAAGGACTGCCCTTTTGGCTGCAGCAGCATCAGCAACACCCTTGACGCACGTTTGCATCTTTCACCTTCTAGATCGTCATAGCGTGCTCTTTGAAATCTTGACCGCATCTCTTTTACTCCACCGCTCTTTTTCCTGTAATAGCACATCTTACACGCCAGTTGCTTGCTGCATCATCTTACACGCCAGTTGCTTGCTGCGTTTTTTCGATGGTAACCTCCACCCTTTACATCTGGCGACGAGTTTTAGCAGCTTTCACCACCAATTTTGTGCCTTTTCTTCAATAACCTCATCATTCGGCTGAGAGACCCTGTCTCTTCATCTCAAGACTTCCAAAGGCTGTTCTCTTCTCTTTCCGCATCAGCTGTGGCAAGCTCCGTCTGGATTAACTTCTTCTTCACAGGTCACACGCTGCTGCCTCGGCAGAAAAACACAGTCTCATATAAGTTTCAATCTCAGTTTCATATAATATTGATGTAAGAAAGTGGGTTATTAGTTGTGAAGGGCATGGGCCATTCACGACAAATGAATATGCAAATTCTATCTACTGGGAATCGAGTACCCTGACAGAGCACTTCACTCTGTCAAGGCAACAAAGTAGAGCAATCCAAGGCCTACTCAATGGAGTTGGGGTGGACCAGTAGCCCAGTCTGCAGGTGTGCCGTAAACAACACCCAATAAATCACTGTCCAGTCAGTGCTTTTACTTATAAAAAGGAAAAGTACTTTATAATGCACACACTAATTACTACTGCACATTAATTTACAAATATATACATGATGGCAGGTGGAATTACATAGGGACACCCTCCTAACAGTTCATACTCGTAGCAAGCCCTTAATCCTAAAATCACAATAGTCCCCACAAATACTAGATGAAATACAATGGGTTGCAGCTATCAAAGGGCAGGCCTACTGTCTTTGTCAAGACTGATTTGCATATGACTGGGTCCAAACTGAAGTGCCATGGTAGGAGAAAAAGAATGGATTGGGATGCGTCCTGAGTGATTGCCAGTGGCTGAGATTAATTTAAGCATTCCATCCACGCCTTGTTTAAGTATAACGGGTATGCCCAGATGTAGGTTCCATGCTCACTGTGCCACTGGAGCCAAGCTATACCTGGCTGATAAGCCCTAATAAGAGCAAAACAGGTCCTGTATCGTTTGTGTTCCAGTTTAGGGAGGACCAGGACCACCAATTCGGGCTGGACAGTTCCCAATGGAGCGGGGTCAAGACTGATTTGCATATGGCTGAGTCCAAACTGAAGTGGCATGGCAGGCAAAAAAGAATGCATTGGGATGTAGCATGAGTGATTGTCAGTGGCTGAGATTAATTTGAGCATTCCATTCACCGCCTTGTTTTTGTTGCTGTTTGTCAGGGTGTCACCACATTCATAAAAGCAGAAATATGCCATAGAAAATCACTGTAACACCATTAAAACTCCTATGGGTGGTATCATCTCATAATGACATTTATTATGGCTTGTAATGACTCACCATCACCCTTGTGATTGACAACAAAGTGTTTCAAAACTTTTCAGTCACTTTCATTAAAACATGATTCACTGTCAATTTTGTGATTGTCAATAAAGCATTCCCATGACTTTCATTAGAACATATAATGACTCATACCAACTTTGTCATTACCAATAAAGCATTTCATTTTTAATAAATAAGTGTGCAATGCTTTATTTTACTTTTAGCATTCTGCAGCACCACGTTAGCTCCAACCAGCAGGAGTCCCAGAACCCTTGAGCAAAAGCCCAAGACTTGAAACACAATGAGACTTCTCACAGTCATTAATATAAGACGCTGAGAGATTTAGGGCAACTTTAATTGAGATTTTGTGGGGACTTTTTTGGGAACTCCAACACTCCTGCCACCCACACAACCTTACTGGGGCACCACAGGTAGCAATATGCAAATTTCCTAGCCCTTTGCAAAGACTTATGGGGCTCTCCAGGCCCATCTGATTGGGCTGTGGGGGCTTAAGAGGCGATTCCTCTGCAGCCATGTTCGTTTTCCTTGTTTTTTTTCTCACCCGGGTACCCTCTTGCCCTCTTGAGAGCACCATGGTTGTGCACAAAGCGGATCATGGGGAGTCCACCCCACGCAATCTGGTTTGACTTCCATCACCAGCACAGCTGTTGTGTGCCGCCGCAGATCTGACATCCTCTTTCTCCTACCTGTGCTCCTTGACACTCTTGTCTACTCCCACCTGTGGTCAGTGTGGGCAGGGCATTCAATGCTGGGTGCCTCCTGTCACTCAGGCACAGGGAGCTCATTGTATGCTCTGTGGTCCTTCACATTTGGTCTCCTACAACAAAAAGGTTTATTGTGGAGTGGGCCCTAGGCCTGCACTCTCTCATTCTCCAATTTGCTTGTGCCGACCAACAGGGCTCTTGGCCCTCCACAAGGGTATTCTGAAAACTAAATGGAGATGCTACTCATGCCCCAGCTGGGCCCGGTCCCTTGGAAGCATCAGACTTCTCAGATTTTCTTGGGCCTCATTAGGCGATTTCAGTGAGTTTGGTGTCATTATACCCTCCTTGCATACATCCTCCTGGCCCCAAGACCTCCTGGTTGGCCACTTGAAGAGCACCTGGGGCAGTGGAATTGAGGATCCCTCTCCTTCTGGAGGTGAGACTCCTGAAGGACCAGCCAACAGAAGAGTCCAGGGGAGACCTCCAGGGCCCACCCCACTGCTGACCCATCCCTCTACTGTCCCCCAGAGGGTGTATGGGGACCAATGCCACTGGCCCTGGAGAAACAAATCCTAGTCCCGGGTGCCAACTGAAACCAGAATGTTTTAATCTATCCTTGCAGTAGGAGTCAGGTATGTTCTCTCTTCTATCTGGGCATTCCTCCAGCATCACTCCCCCAGGTCCAGATTGTTCGCAAAAGTCTTTGCCTTACGGAGGGCTTTTCATGTGGGGATAGAGACTACTAGAAGGTAGGCACCTCTGTAAATTCTAGGGTGACACGTCATCACTCCACCCCTGCCCACCACCCCTACTACACAGGATTTTGGGACATTCTAACATATCTGTAGAAGTGGTCTTTTTAAAGACAACTCTGAGAGCCTGAAATCATGCCCCTAACTGCCACAGTTGCCTGGTGCCCTCTCTTGAACTTCAGGAGGGCGCCCCTCCTGTGTTTGGCTCCAGACCTACCCCTCCAGGTCTCTAGTAATCAAGACCATAGCAAATTCTTCAACCATTTTGTGCACAAAGGTAAACAGTGAAAGTAGAATGTTAAAATTCTTCAACGAAAGACACTGATCCATTATCAGGCTTTACCCGCGTTTGAAAAGACACAATTGAAAACCTGTGTCCAGGTTTGAGCTGAACCTGAAATGATATATGGTAACTATGAGGACCTATGTATTTATATATTTATTTACATTATCTTGCTTCAAACATTGCCCCTTGTTGCCACTTCAGAGCACTGTGTAACAAATAACAAGAGTACCATTCAATACTGCATTAAAAGTGATACTGATTAAAACCTGACATACGAGGATGGTTATCACATCTACAGTGGCTTGTAATGGTTTACAAAACCCATAAAACGAATAGCTACATACATAAATAGATAAATATTTGGTATAGTTCGCAAGAGATAAGTGTCAGGATCCAACTGCATTCTGAGGGTCGATTCCAATGGTGTACTTTAATGATTTTTGCATTGCAAGTAAACAGGGCACAGTACGGTGTTTCTTGCAGAAAAGGTGATGTGATGCCTTCTAGGGACAGGTCTAGGTTGTTTGAAAACTAAAACCCCCTGCCTCCATGTTTGTTTCGTATGCAGTATGCCTTTCAAACCATAACCATTAAGGTACAAAGACTCAACTTGAGATTTTGGGCGGGGACATAGTGGATGGCAAGGGGCAACAACAACTGTGTTCTCTTGCCCAAAATGCCCTGTACATTGTGCAATATAAAACAAATGCTAACAAGGAGATGAATACCCTCCTCTTCAGAGAACACTACATCATCACATCATAGCATTCACCCCCCATGAACATCCAGCTTCTTTATAAAAAAGATTCTGATTCATAATTCATGCTCAACAACTGCCAATGCATACATATATTCTGCTGGATTCTACTAAAGTCATTTTATATGATCAATTTATAAGGTCATGTTTTATATGATCAAATATGGATTGGCCTCTAAGAAAATCAGGCTATTCCTCTGAAATCCTAGGATTTTTTTATTTTTTTAGAATTGTATATAGCGCGATCTAGACCCGAAAATATCAGGTATCAAACTGCTTTACATGAGCACCAGTTTCGTTACAGATGGACACATTCATTTTTGTTAGGCGGGGGAGATTAAGTGATTTGCCCAGAATCACAGGATGTTGAGCGTCGCTGCCAAGACTCGAACCCGGTTCCCCAGCTTCGAAGTTGACATCTCTAGTAAGGCTACATCCTCTCCCCAATGGAATAAGTAGTTAGTGACATTACAGGGCCAGACAGAATCTTAAATGACTGCCCTTCTCAAGCCCTGCTGCCCATTTCAGAGACGTCAGCCTGTTGGGACAATCAGATTTCTAAAGGTGAGTTAGACACAGTTTCTGATCTACTGACCTGTGTAAAAAATACTATCTTGCTGCCCATTTGACTACTTGTTTTGAGTAATCTAGGGCTAGCATGACTAAGGATCTGTTAACATCCACTCTGATAGGCCTGAGGATGGGATGTTCTTTAGACTCAGAAGTATGTTCTGGCTGCTGCTTGGGCTGAGGTGCAAAATGAATAAGAGAATGCAGTGAGCTCCCCAGCAGTTAGAATGATTAATATACTCTCTGTTTGAAAAACTTGACATGTTGGACTTTGCCTTCGAGAAATGTTGCAATGGGTCATATCTCCAAATGGTCCTATCCAGGGCTTTAAGTGGGATGAAAAAACTGGGGGGGGTCTCTCAAAAGTGCGTGGTCGATATAATTAAGGGTGTGGCTTAAAACATTTATGCTAAAAATCTGTGCTGAGCATAATGTGCCGTCCGACTGGTATTTTGCTGCTTCTGTTATTGCCTCCACATATATAATACAACAAGTAACATTACACCTACAACAAGCCAGGACTATTGCCTTTTCAAAGGTTGTTAGTTGCATAAGATAAATATACTACATGCATAGGATAAATATACTACATGCATACAACTATGGCTTCGTTGTATATAATATTGAAAATGCTAATGGCTAGAGCTGCCAACTTTGGAGCTGAGGAAGCAGGTTTGAGTCTCAGCGTCAGCTCAACATCCTGTGTTTCTGGGCAAATCACTTAATCGCCCTTGCCTACCAAAAAATAAATGAATAAGTCCTTATTGGTGCTCATGTAAAGTACTTCGAGTTTTGCAATATAGTACTGCAAAAAAATACAAGTTACATCAAAAACAGTGAACTGCTGCAGAGTTAAGATTTTTTTTTCCATTCTGACAGTGAGGACGAAAATAGAGAGCTCGATAGGGACCCATCTTGGCACCTGCTTTTAACAACTGCCGGTGCTGAGCACAGGCAGGACCCGGCCCACTTAAGGCCCTGGCCCTATCTCAAGTCGTTCACTTGTAGGTGTTGCAGGAATCGGAAGGCTACCTCCACGGATTCTGATGACCTAACCAATTAGTCCTTTCAACTAAACAGAAGAGCAGCTAGCAGCCAATCAGAATGGCTGATACACAAATTGCCCGTAAACCAAGCAGGATGGTCGTTTTGCGTCTATCCATGGAGGACTGTGAAATTATTGCAACATGCTGTTGGCTAACACGCCAAGATTGGCTGAAAGGGTCGTACTTGATCACCACCACACGCATATCACTAATTTTGGTCCAAAATATAAGCACTACGTTGGCCTTGATACCTCAGTCCAGAATTTATAATTTGGTATGGGCCTCATCTTCTGGGAGACCAGTGTTGTTACACCGCTTCCTGTTGTGCGGCAATCCCAGCGCGGATTTGAGCTGTTGTTTTAGTCTGCTGTGCAAGTTCACAACTTTACCGGAAGGGTTGCTACAACACTGGGAGCTGGGGACTAGCCTGTAAATCTGTTTCAATGCCACGCACACGTACAAATCTCAATTTACTTTTATGAATTCATCCTTTACAACGCAAGACCAAATAACAAATCAAGACTAAAGGCCTATCTTGCGTGGAAGCCTTCAAGAATTTCGGTAACTCAATTAACCATAAATCCGCTATATTTCCCTTCCACTGGAAGGGAAATATAGCGGATTTATGGTTAATTGAGTTACCGAAATTCTTGACACGTCTGAGCGTAAATCTTAAAACAAAAACCGATACGGTTTAAGATAGGACTTTCTGAGACATTAACCCGCTGACTTCACGCTCAGAAGTTTTAAGTTTCAGGTGGCAGCAGCAGATTAATGCGTTCTTGTGAACAAAAAAGGAAAGGGTACGAAAACTTGACCCGACAGTTTTAAGACAAGCTCGCCATAAATAACCGATTTTATGTGGATGACTGGCGAAGCAATTCGGCGGCAAGAAGGCCATGCTGAGATTCAGACACCACATAAAACGGCAAAGGTGCCAGCGACTTCACTGTGTAACTAAACGTGGCTGGCTCCTTCAAAAAATGCAGAGCACTAAAGAAAATGTCTCCCTAGGGAATCATTCAGCACCACCTAAAATCTCTCTCTCGAAATACGCGCACTAATTAAAATATGGTCCCCGAGGGATGTTTCAGCATTTATCAACATGTCTTCTTCAAGACATGCTGAACATTTAAGAAACTATCTCTGCTAAGCGATACTCGGAACAAAATGTCTGACTCAAGAAAGGCTAAACATTTGTGAAAATGTATCCCTATAAGAACGCTGAAATTGCAAAAAAATAATTTTTCAAGAAAAGTTCAGAACAAATGAAAATGTGCCCCTAAAGACATTTTCAGTATTAACTAAAACGTTTCATTCAAGATTTCGTCAATATTTATGAAATATCTTGATCAAGGAATTCACAGCAAAATTACAACGCTTCCTTAAAGGAACTGTCAGCATAAATGAAAATGTCTCCCTCAAGAAAATGCTCAGCATTTATAATAAGACTTGGCATAGCTAATAGATCTGGCTTTGTATCAGTAAAAGTGTTTTAAATGTATTTGTTTATACAGTTTGTACTGCAATGGTTAACTTAAAGGACTTTTTGTTGTTCATTTTTCATAATTTTTTCAATAATAGACACTTGTTTGTAACAAACAATAAAAACATGTATATGTCATCTATCATAATATAATCACAAAATCCTATAATGGCACTTGAAGTAAACTATATTGATCTGTTCTGACTGCAGTATTGTTAATACTCAGCAACTTTCAAACTTTAAGTTCCAACAGTGAAAACGTTTATGCACTAAAACACATTTCCAGTCGCAGCCAAGACCTGAAACGACCTCCCAAAACACCTCAGAACCTCCTCCTCCCTCATGGACTTCCAAAGGAACCTCAAGACATGGCTCTTCTAGACGAACCAGACATGATCTCCTCCTCCTCCCTCAGGGCTGCCCTACTCAGCACCTGGATACCCTCACGGGTGATTAGCTGCGCTCTCCCAATTCACATAACATGACTGGGACAGTTCAAAGTACATTTCATCTACTAATGATTGCTCCTGACTGCTTAAGATAGCCATACACACAAAAGGTGATGGGAGGAATGCTTGCAATTTGTCTAACCACAGGAAATCGCTCAGGGTAGCATTCCAATCCATCATTCTTTTGCGCATCATGCCACATAAGTTTAGACCAAGCCATATGCAAATCATTCTTGACCCTGCTCCAATAGGAAAAGTCTAGCTCAAACTGCTAGGACAAGTGCTCCCAGAAACAGAACACAAGCAACACAAGAATGGTTTCGCCCTGATTGGTGCTCTTCAGTTGGGTGAAACTTGGTTCCATTGGCACTTTGAGCACAGGACCCACATCTGGGCATGTCCTTGCCACTCTGGGCAGTATGGTGAAGACACTAAAGGTGATGGGAGGAATACTTGCAATTTGTCTATCCACTAAGTAGCCAAGGGTATGCCCAGATGTGGATCCCTTGCTCACTGTGCCACTGAAACTAAGCTACACCCAACTGAATAGCCCCAATCAGGACAAAACCGGTCTTGGGTTGCTCGTGTTACGGGTCAAAGACGACCTGTCTTAGCATTTCGGGCTGGACTGTTCCTACTGGAGAAGGGTCAAGACTGATTTGCATATGGCTGGGTCTAATCTAAGGATGGCATAGTTGGAAAAAGAACGATGGGTTGGAAGGCTACTATGATAGATTGCCAGTGGCTAGGCCTATTGCACGCCCATCCCCTTTTTGTGTGTTTGGTTGAAATAACCTGTATACCTTATACTCATGGTGTTGGTCCTCTCTATCTTCCTAAAATCCTCCAGGTTCAATTTGATGTGTACATATTCTTTCACAATACTTTAAAAACTTGGAGAGGCAAACCGTCAGCAAAAATCTACAAGGTACTTTTATTTATGGCTTTTAGGTCTGACGTGACAGAACACCTGTCTGTTTTTACCAGTAGCCAATTATTTAAAATATACATAGAGTGGGGATTGGCTCCACTCAGAGGAGTATTTCTTTCTCACCTCAAGCGATTAACTGTTTGGTGTATTATTCCAACCACCTACGGAGTGCTTGGATGGCCAACATGAGGGAATATTTTACATCTCAAAAGTCCTCTGGATCATCTACTAAATTCTTTATCTAATATATGCATTGTATATAGAAAACAATATTTGTTTTGTTTGGTTTTTCACTGCAGCTGCCTTTTTTAGTGCTTTAATTAGGCCTCAAACAACATGCCAGACCTAATAGCTTTGCCAGTACTTATTCATTCAGCTGGAACTTAAAA
This sequence comes from Calotriton arnoldi, assembly GCA_963921515.1. Classification (NCBI taxonomy): domain Eukaryota; kingdom Metazoa; phylum Chordata; class Amphibia; order Caudata; family Salamandridae; genus Calotriton; species Calotriton arnoldi. The sequence continues at coordinate 627,093 of CAWUFW010006034.1, read as the reverse complement.
GCACAGCAATTTCCTGAGCATCCTGTGGTACTTGGGTATAGGCCAACAGACAATTTAACATATTAAGGGGTAGATAAATCTACAGGAACGATCAACAGATTAAAGGTGGTGTGGATAGACAGGTGGTTGAATTGTTAGATGATAAAAATATGAAAGACTGAAGAAATGGGCATATACATGAAATTGCCTAGCTCACAAGCCCTAGGTATTAATTGAAATGTGAGTCAATTTCTTCACTTTACACTGTATTAATATCATAATGTAGAAACAGTATACTTACCTTATTTACAATGTAGATTTTTTAAAGTGCTTTGTTAGTTAGATCTCAAGAATCGTACCTATAGTGGCAGATATCTTTTCCTCTCTTTGCAATCCCATAGAATGTTTATCTTGCTCATTTTATTGTGGTTTTAATTTTTTTCTCCTACAAGTAAGACATTGACCATCTGCAGTGCTTAGTTGTTGCAGGTGTTTGTCAGGGCTCAGCTCTGAAACCCAATTTAGAGCACTTGATTGAGGGGCTTGCAGTCACAAATGCTACAGATAGTTCTGCTCTGCAGTTTCCATGAAAGAATAGCAGTTGTTGCTGAGCAGCATTACTTATTGTGCAATACACTCAAGCATGCTTAGGCCAAAAATTGCATTTGTACCACATCAAAGAAAAAGTGGCACCAGATGCACAAGTGGTGTCTCCCAGTCTCTGCCGCACCCTTAAACGGTGAGGGCAACCAGCACACCTCTCATTGGTTGAAATGAGCCAAATGTGAGCCAGGGAAGTACTATATTTCCAAAGCTCCTCCCACAGAGCCGTCTGACTGGTTTTCACTGCATGGCCAGATTTAGATTTATTTCACACAAACTGACCTCTCAAGTTGGCCCTTGGTAGGCAAGTTATATATCAACAATGTTTGGTACACGTCATATTTTGTATCTTTAGTTCTGGATCCAAAAACCAAAATGCGAAGGAAAAGCAGTGCGTGAGAAACTACTCTCACTAAACAATGAACCAACCAAAATTAATTAATCTCTGCAAAGATCTAAAATAGTTCTTGCTTGGAAAACAATTTAAAAAGACGGGGCAACCCAGTCCTCACTGTGGGAACTGGGTGTACGGAATAAAAGTCTGTATTCTACTTGGAGAACATTCACCAATTTAAGAAAAACAATTCTATCAAATCAGCAGTGATCTAGTTTATGAATGCTGAAAAGCTCTGTGTGTAAGAAGTAATTCCCACTTTATTGTTTTGCATTTATGAATGTTGTAAGTTAATCTATATTCAATGATTCACAATAAAACATATCAGTAATAATGGTGGCAAAAATCATAAATGGTGCAAAGTTAAAGTGCAGACGGTGCAGTGAGCAATGATGAGTAGCGCAGATATATACAATGGAAAGTCAAGGCCTTCATTTAATTGAAGGAGCCAGCAGTATACAAATTGTTTCTTAGCACATCTGAAGGCTTAAATGATGTTGACATTTCAACCGCGATTGTCAGTAATTGCTATCCATGGATTATGGCACTGTCCCAGATTTACCAACATTGGTAGACCTGGGCATCAGAATTGTACACCTCCACACCAGAGGAGGAATATCTTTATTTCTCCTCGCTGTTTCCTCTTTTTAAGTGTGCTGCAGAAACTTAGAGAAAAAGGCCTCTGTTGATTGTTTTTGTGCAGGAAGATGTCCCTTCCTGCACCAAAACAATCCTGCCTGCAACACAGGCAATCGTGCAACATGATGCAAGGGTGCCTGCGTTGGTGCTTGGCAGCCAAAGTGCTCCAGCACTAGGAAAGGACACTAATGTGCCGTATAATGTTAAATACTGTGCATTCCTGCCCTTTCCCTTTCATACAGCGCAGCAAGTTGGCTTGCTGTGTTGCGATGCATGAATTATTAATAAATGTGGCCCTAAATTTGAAAAACATTCCTATACACTCTACTCACACTTGTGCTGTCATTCTCTTCAGTGACATCTATAAGTTAGCCAGACATTTTTCTTTACATTCTTGTGCAGAACTTTTAGTGTTGCTTGTTCACCTGCAAATGTAAGTATCAACATGGGAAATAAAACCAAGCATTGGCAAAGCCAATAGGCCTTGCCTTTGGGACCTTTTACTTTGTATTTGTAATTACCAATTCTATTTACAACCAAATAAAAATCATTTTTTAACTGATTTATATCATACTCCTAAAATCACTCACAAAGCCAATAGGTCTGGCTTGTTTTATGCTAATGTTTGTTGCTATGTGATATATCTGGATGCAAAAGCAGAAAACTCACAAAGAGGCACTTAAACGCTAGTTAGGCAGCATGCTCTGTAAAATACATGATTGTAGTTCACATGTTTTAAACTACACCCTTAATTAGGCCATGCTCCTTTTAGAGACACCCCTCACCCTTATCATCTCACTTAAAGCACTGTGGTGTACAATACGTTTTGCCTGCAGACAGCTAAAAGCGGTCTTGTGGGCACGACCTAAAAATTGTAATGTTGGAAGACTGTGGAGTCCTTGGAGTAATCTAAAACTTCTGGAACAGAAACAAAGAGTAAACGCTTTGCTCCTCTGCGGCACTCACTCTGCACTGTCTCTGGGAGGGCAGGAGAACAGCTGGTGTTACTTGCCAGAGGGTAGAATCGTGCACTGCACTGAAAGAAAGCTGAAGGCCACTGTGTCACCCCAGGCTGTGAATGTAGGTCCAGGGGCTCTTGGTGCCACTGGGCCCCTTTAGAATCTGACCTGCAATATTATTCATTGGCGAAGTTGATCCAAATGTTGTGGTGGTCATTTGCTCCCTGAAGAAGCAGATTAAAAAATCCTCCGCCTCTCTGGGAGTCAAGCGCAAATTGAGAAACATGGGTGAGAGAACACAACATGGAGAGTGGGGGGGAGCAATACAGAGGGGTCAGTGATGGAAGCAAATTAACGGAGAAAGACAGTAACGTAGAGCATGGGGGGAGGAAATGTAAATGGGCTAGAGCAATTGGAGCAGGCAGGGAGAAGCACATGGGCAAGAGAGAATGCACAACACAGAACGTGGTGGGTGAGGAGAAGCTAACTAGGGAGACAGCTGGAAAACACATGCGTCCTCGCACTCTTGTGGAGTGCTTAAACAAAAAGAAACAAGCATTGGCATAGCCAATAGTTTTCATCTATGCAAGATCTATTGGCTTTGTCAATGTATTTTTAAATGTTGCACAGCGGTGCGAGTTGCTGTGCTACATAGCTTAAAGTTAAGAAAAAGTGCTATGACGTGGACAGACCACATCATAGTGCTTTTGTTTTACTTTAATCTTTGAACGTACAAACAAGTTAAAATTGTTATTTTCCCTATACTTAATATACAGATTATATTCTGAAACAAATGCCCATTGCAGTTACCAATGTGTGAAAGTGTAGCTACCTGGAACACCTCCGCCACCTCCGGAAATGCCCAGACTATCTATTATTCCTTAAGCTCCTTAAAACTGAGCTTTTTTAAAATACTTTTCTTCACCCTACTGCAGCACCTCCGTAGCGTGAGATACTCCTCTGGGGGTGATTTGGGCGCTTTACAAGTTAAATAATAATAATAATAACACTGAGCATGGAGAGGCTGTAGCGTTACGGCCAGAGCTGCTGAATTTGGAGCTGGGGAACCAGGTTTGAGTATTGGCACCGCAGGTTCAACATCTTGCAATTCTGGGCAAATCACTTATTCTCCCCATGCCTGTAAAAATGAATGTGTCCTTGTGTAATGTAACTGGTACTCATGCTCAGTGCTCCAATACTTCCGGTCGACTTCCCACTATGTAAAACAAGCTATGCAGGATGGGGAAAGGGCATGCAGTGACAGGAGTGAGGTGGTGGGTGGGGCAGGCCAGCAACGAACGGGGAAGGGGCATGCAGCGACGCAATTGAGGTGGTGGAAAGGACGGCCAAGCGACAAACAGAATGTGGACACTGGAAAGTAAAAAATAAAAATAAAGTATGTTACAAGTGCGCGACCAGTGGAAGGACACTGGCCCCCAGAAGCAGTACTTGGTCTAAGCTATACAGCAAGGATAAAGACGAGCAGGAAGCTGGAGGCAGGAGGAGGTGCTGACCAACAGGAAGAAAGGAAATGAGAGAATGGCAAGTAAAGGTAAGTAATGATTTTTTTTTCGTTACAAGAGATTTTGCAAGGACAGCACAAGCATCGTGTAGGCAAAACCTAAAAAGTAGCACCAAAAAAATGAGCAGTGGAAGGGAACAAGTAATGCGTCCAGGCTCATTCACACATGCTAATGAATAAGAAGCAAGCAAATGACAGCGACTATGAAGTTAACCAATGATAAGCAGTGGACTGATTCTAAGTCCACTGTCAGCTAACAATAACTCTTGCAACAGACAGCGCATGTGCTACTAGGCTAGACTTAAAAACACGGCTGTCCGAGCTACTGCTTGAGATGTCGCTTCTGCAATAGATAATTTCAGGTTTTTCAAATTAAATTGCATGCACTGATTTGACTCTTGCGGACAAAGAGTTTTCTGTGTCATAAATCTTCTGAACAGTGCAGGGGGCAGTGCAAGGCCTGCTGGCTCCAACTGTTGCTGTTTGTCTGGTCTGTTCTGTGAGAGTGGCGGGAATGACTGGCGTACTGCAGGGCACTGCATGGTCGAGCAGATCACAGGTTGTCAGGAGGAAGCAGGGGGGTTACGTTTCATTATCGGATTATGGCAATGTTTTTAAAAGCCTCGGACTAATCATGGGTAATTTGAGTCTCGTGGTTGTCAGTGTTTTTACCCTCGGGCTGGTAACTGCTCATTGTTTGTGGTTGGCTTGGATTCAGTCCCTGGTATTTTCTTTTTATAGACATTTGAAGGGAGAAATACCTGTGTTTTTCTTTGTTTGGTTTGGTGTGGGAATTCAAGAAACAAAACCTCTTGCTGGCTGGTGATTTGTTCGCGTTCCTGAAGGCCAATGCTTAACAACTTCCAACACGCATGGAATGAGAGCTGTGCAAGCGTATTTTTTGTGCGCTGTTGTGTTCACTTTATGTTGTACTTCCCATTCCCCACCCCCGCAGAAATTAGAGGAGATGTCAGGATTGACCAATATGGTTGTTATTTAGCAAAGACTCATGACAGCTTCTTAAATTAAGCCAGTGGCCTATTTACAGAAATGACACTGACCATTTAAAAGTACACACCACAAACAGAACCATGGCTTGGAGTTGAATAATTGGCATTTTAGTCAATTTTAGACAATTTCATGGATCTATAAGCAGACAAAAGGTTGAGTTGCCACTGCCAGGGTACAAACCCCCGACTTTCACTTTATACACAGATCGCTGCAGTGATTGCTTTAACCCTTTGAGTTATATCAGCAGCAAAGGACTACATAAGGATCATATATTATGGCAGACATAGTATCATTGTTTTCCAAATATAGGTTACAGTGGGCATGACTCCTGTTTGCCAACAGCTGCAACAGAAAGTTGGGTTTAATGATAAAATATCATTGTCTACAAGTAAGAATTTGTCTAAAATTAACTCTGATATTAACAAAAAAGAAAGTCCACTAAAAACCAACGACAGAGCAGGGATGTTCATAAGAGCTGTGCTACCCTAAAAATGTATATTGTCTCGTGCAAGTTTTTCCACAGTTTGGCTTCTTTTTGTTTTTTGTGATTTTTCTTCTAATATACCATTGTTCAGTACCAACATTTGAAGACGGAAAATGATTTTTTTTAAGATCTTATGGTTTTGAGGTTTTTCTAACAATGTGCACACTACCTCTCAAAGCTCTACAATTTGCATCATCCATGTTCTCTACATTTTTGCATAGGATAAGTGTTGTATGTATTTTACATTTTCTATTAAGCAATACTGTTCCATCCTCTGGTTAAGAGTCTGGTGTAAAGCACTGTTCAGTAGAATTTAGTTGGACTATGACGTGGTATGAATGGAGTACAGTGTAGAAGTCTGTTGGTGGTGACTTTGCTTCGGGGGGCTGAGAGGGAAAGTATTTGTCCTGTTTCGTGGCAATACAGACCCTTGAAATAACTGGAGTAGCATTGGTATGAGTAGTCATGGCGACCATGTTCCAGTTGATTTAGAGGTCTATAGGTGAAATTCACATGTAAATCTAGAACAGGCGAAGAGGATTGTTTCCTGAAAGAGGTGTTCACATAAGGGGGGTCAACCCAAGGACACAGTAATGTAGTTTGGTATTTTTCTCTAGACAGAGGAGATTTTGCAGAAATATGGAATGGTTTCCTTATTCTAACCAGATGAAGATAGCTTTGGGAGGCGAGTTAGTTTCAGATTTGCTGTACAGGATGGTTGAGATCGAGGCACCTTGTGCACAAATTCATTAACGTCTCTAAAAAGCCGAGAGAGTTTTGTATCAGACAGATGAGGTGCATAATGGGTGACATAGAAGATCAGGGAGACGCAGAGGGTGTAGCAGAGTCAGTGAATAGCACATTCATAGTGCATCAGGAACAGGGTTAGAGGGTTCCAAAGGATTGTAAAATGGCATCATAAGTGAAGGATATCTTGCAGGATATGGTTACCACTACTGTATTTTTCAGGTGAACTGGGAAATAAGTGAGGTCAAGTGCTGTGTCGTGCCTGTAGTGTTTACTGAGTCTACTTATTTGCTCAATGTGTTTGGAGCAGATGTATTTAAGACTGGTTGAAGAGAGTCAGATCAATGCCTGATTTTCTTGTGCTTCTAAAGAAGATCAATGTGCATGCAATTGAGCTATATAGAACTCACTTTTATAGTCTGTGGCAGTTGTATAACGGAACCACACATGCTATTACCACTCATGCCTTAACAATGTGGTCTTTAAAATGCATTAGTCTTTACCACAAATTTCTTTCCCATGTATGCATTTTCAACGCAAATGTAAGTATTTCACAGGTAAGTATAAAGCATATATATATATGTGTGTGTGTGTATACACATGCATACATATATATGTAAGTGTTTATATATATATATAATATACATACACATATATAAAATACATATATGTATGTATATATATTTATATATACATATATAACCTTATCAACCCCAAACCCTAAACCTACCCATTCTAAACTCTAAAAACACAATTGCTACCCAAAACCCCCTACCCACCCTAAACCCTAAAAATACCCTTGCCACTCAAATATGCTTATCCACGCTATACCCTTGCCACCCAAAAACTCTTACCCACCCTGTACCCAAAAAATACCCTTACCACCCAAATACCCCTCCCCACCCTGAACCCTAAAAATACCCTTGCCACTCAAATACCCTCACCCACCCTAAACCCTAAAAATACCCTTGATACCCAAATACCCTTACCTACCCTAAACTCTAAAAATACCCTTGCCACTCAAAAAACCTACCCACCCTAAACCCTAAAAATACCCTTGCCACCCCAATACCTTTACCTACCCTAAACCCTAAAAATAACATTGCCACCCAAATACCCCTACCTACCCTAAACCCTAAAACTACCCTTGCCACCCAAATACCCTCACCCACCCTAAACATACCCTTACCACTTAAATGCCCCTACCCACCCTAAACCCTAAAAATACCTTTGCCACCCAAAAACCCCTACCCTCCATAAACCCTAAAAATACCCTTGCCACCCAAAAACCCTCTTCCACCCTAAACCCTAAAAATACCCTGGCCACTCAAAACACTCACCCACCTGTAAACCCTAAAGTATATAATCACTGAAAAAACATAGATTTCAGGGAGATTATAGTTAGGCTCAGATTTCACTCGTACAAAACCAGTGAAATTCAGCAGTTATAGTTACCTGAGCTAACTATAACTGACGCCCCCCACAACGCAATGTTTATGACCTCACATATTACATCACTCATGACATGGTCAGTGACATCACTCATGACATCACTGATGACATCTCAAATGACATCACAGATGACATCATCCAGTGAAAGTAAGTGTTTTGTGAACCTTTCATAGACTTAAAGATATATACTAAGTTACAGCATATATTAAATTACTAGTATTTCTGTACAACTAATGAGTGATACTGTTTCTAACATATGTCATCTGAGTGACTTTGTGAATTTGTCAGTGTGTGAGTGGGTGTCTGAGTGGCTGTATGGGTATGTGAGTGGATGTTTGGGTCTGCCACTAGGTGTGTTAGTGGCTATATAGGTCTGTTAGTGGATATGTGAGTAGCTGTATGGGGCTGTGAATAGGTTTGTGAGTGGTTTTCTGGGTGTGTGACTGGCTGTGTGAGTGGCTGTATGGGCGTGTGGGTGGTTGTATGGGTGTATGAGTGGATGTATGAGTGTGATTAGGTGAGTGAGTGGTTGTATGGGTGTGTGAGTAGGCATCAGAGTAGCTGTGAGGATGTGTGAGTGGGTGTGTGAGTGGTTGTATGAGTGTCTGAGTGGGTGTGGAGTGGTTGTATGGGTGTGTGAGTGTGTGTGTGAGTGATGTTTGGGTGTGCAAGGGGGTGTATCAGTGCTTGTATGGGTCTGTGAGTGGTAATGTGGGTGACTAAGTGGGTGTGCGAGTGGTTGTGTGGGTGTGTGAGTGGTTGTATGGGTCTAGAAGGGGAAGTGGGTGTGCGAGTGGTTGTGTGGGTGTGTGAATGTATGGATCTGTAAGTGAGTGTGTGAATGGTTGTATGGATGTAGGTGGGTGTGTGAATGGTTGTATGGCTATGTGAGTGGGTGTGAGAGTAGTTGTGGGGGTGTGTGAGTGGTTCTGTGGATGATATTATCAGTGATGTCATTTGAGAGGTCATCAGTGATGTCATTGACCATGCCATGAGTGATGTAATATGTGAGGGCATAAGCAGTGCATTGCAGGGGGGCATAAGTAATATTTAGCTGAGGTAACTATAACAGCTGAATTTTATTGGTTTTGTACAAGTGTAAACTGAGCCTAACTATAACTTCTGTGTAAGCTTTTGTTTTTTCAGTGAATTTCTAAGGTTTATTTAAAACTATAACGCATAGGTGTGTGGCTGCATAGGTGTGTGAGTGGGTGTGTATGTGGCCATATGGGTGAGTGAGTAGCTGTCTGCATGGCTGTATTGGTGAGAGAGTGGGCATGTGAGTGGCTGCATGGGTGAGGGAGTAGGTGTTTGAGTGTGTGTAAAGGTATGTGAGTGGAAGTGAGTGGCTGTATTGGACAGTGAATGTCTGTGTGAGTGGCTATAAGGGTGAGTGAGTGGGTGTGTGAGTGATTGTATGAATGTGTGAATGGGTACGTAAGTGGTTCTGTAGGTGTGTGTGTGGGTGTGTCAGTGGTAATATGGGTGAATGAGTGGCTGTGTCAGTGGCTATATGGGTAAGTGAGTGGGTGTGTGAGTAGTTGTATTGGTGAGTGAGTGGCAGTGTGAGTGGCTGTATGGGTGAGTGTGTGGGTATGTGAATACCTGTATGGGTGAGTGAGTGGCTGTGTGAGGTTCTTTATGGATGATTGAGTGGGTGTGTGAGTGGCTGTAAGGGTGTTTGATTGGATGTGAGTACTGGTATGGGTCTTTGATTGGTATGTGATTAGTTGTGCGTGTGTGTGAGTGGGCATACGAGAGGTTGTATGGGGTGTGAGTGGGTGTCTGGGTGTTTCTGTGGATGATGTCATCAGCGATGTCATTTGAGATGTCAGGTCATTAGAACTGCTGAATTTCTATGGTTTTGTATGAGTGAAATCTAAGCCTAACTTTAACTTCCCTGTAACCGTTGTTTTTTTCAGTGAATTTCTAAGATTTATTTAATACTATTTCCTAACTATAACGTCCTTGTAGCCTTTGGTCTTTTCAGTGAATTTCTACGGTTTTCTAAAATTCTATTTCCTAAGTATAAAGTCCCCATAACCTTTGTTTTTTTAAGCAAATTTCTATGGTTTTCTATTTTATTTCCTAACTGTAACCTGTAACCTTTGCGAGTGAGTGGTTGAGTGAGTGCATGAGTGTCTCAGTAGGTGTGTGATTAAGTGCATAAGTGTCTCAATGTGTGTGTGAGTGGGTGTGTGAATGTCTGAGTGGGCCTGGGTGTGGCTGCATAAGGGTCTCACTGGGTGTGTGTGAGTGTCTGAGTGGGTCCCTGAGTAGTAGTATGAGTGTCTGAGTGAGTGTCTGAGTGGGTTTTTGAGTGGGTGTGAGAGTGTATGAGTGGGTTAGCAAGTGGCTCCGTGTGTGTGTGAGTCAGTCTGTGAGTGCTTAAGTGTCTGAGTGGGCCTGTGAGTGGGTGTCTGAGTCTCTGAGTGGGTGCATGAGTATCTGAGTGGGTATCTGAGTAGGTGTGTGAGTCTCTGAGTGGGTCTGTCAGTGGGTGCATGAGTGTCTGTATGGGTCTGTGAGTGAGTGCATGAGTCTCTGAGTACATCTGTGAGTGGGTGTGTGAGTGTCTGAGTGCTCTCTGTTTTGCCCTCTTCTGCTCTGTTTTGCCTTTTTTGCTTGTTTTTCTGCCCACTGTTTTGCCTTTCCTGCTCATTTTTCTTCCCTCTGTTTTGCCCTCCTCTGCTCTGTTTTTTCCTTTCCTGTTTGCTTTTCAACCTTCCGTTTTGCCTTTTCTGCTCATTTTTCTGCTCTTTGTTTCGCTTTTCCTGTTTGTTTTCTTGCCTTCTGTTTTGCCTTTTTCTGCTCATATTTCTGCCCTCCGTTTTGCCTTTTCTGCTAATTTTTCTGTTGTCTGTTCTGCTCTCTTCTGCTCTGTTTTAACTTTTCTGCTCATTTTCTGCTCTTTGTTTTGCCTTTTCTGTTCATTTTTCTGTCCTCTGTTTTGTCTTTCCTGCTCATTGTTCTGCCCTCTGTTTTGCCTTTTCTGCTCATTTTTCTTCGCTCGGTTTACCCTCTTATGAGCCCGGGGACCACCACCTTCCGGGGGCTTTACTGCTATTAAGGAGGGGGTCCACAGGGACCCCCCTCCATTGAGCTCCAAGAGGCCCATAGACCGTCACCTCCTTTAATTAAACTAAAGAAGGGGGGCCACATGGACTCCCCCTCCTGGGGCTTTCATATGCCCTGGGGACCAGCACCTCCCCGGGGCTAACTTAAAAATTATGCGGGGGCCGTGCAGACCCCCTGGGCCTCGGGGACCACCACCTCCCTCGGGCCAAATACATTCTTCAAAGTGGGAGGGGGCCACATGTGCCCACTTCCCTGGCCACATATGGCCCCAGGGACCCCATCCCCCGGGGCCCAGCCTTAACTTAACATGGGAAGGGAGCAGCGTGGCCCCCCTCATGGGTCAATTTCTACCCCGGGGACCCAAGCCCCCGGGGCCTGGCCATGTATCCCTGGGTGTCCTGGAGCTCACTCAGGGCACCTGTGTGCAACGCTGGAAATGCAGCTCCCTGAATGCTGGAGCAATATTCAGCTCTTTCCCTGCCCACATGTCAGTGGGCAGGGAAAAAGATGGAACCTCCACTTCCAGTGGGCGGGAGCACTTTGACATCTCCTACCTGCTGGAACTGGAGTGCTTACTCTGACTTGGCGGGAGCTGTCAAAGCTCCCGCTTAGTTAGAGCAAACAGCTATGTCCCAGGGGTTGGCATCCCAGGACATAGCAGGAGCCGGCCCTGGGGGTGGCTGTCCCCAGAGCCATATATGGTTCCAGGTGGAGGGCCGTGCTGTCCAGCTCCTGTTGCATGGGCTGGCCCCAGGGAGGTGGTGATTCCCGGGGCCGTATATGGGCCTGGAGTGGGGCCACGCCACCCCCTCAGTATTATATATTGTGAAGGCTCCGTGGATGTGGTGGTCCCCGGGACCTGGAGGGTCCATGTGGCCCCCCATAATTTGTTAAATTTATTGCCCCAGGGAGCTTGCAGTAAGCCCAGGAGGGGGTTCCGCGTAGCCCCCCTCCTTTATTAAAGTGAAAGCAGGTGGTGGTCCTCGGGGGATTTGAGAGCCTTAGGAAGTGGGCCCCATGTGCCACCTCCATTTTTTTAAAAATGCCACCGGGACCTGGCCACTCGGGGGCCTTTACAAATAAGTGTGGGAGCCCTTGCTTGGTTTCTTTTTTTAATTTTGCAGCAAATTCATGAATTTCACAATTTCCCAGCAAATGTTTTTTTTTAATGCTTTTTTGCCCTGGCGGGGTCACTCTGGGACCCCACCACCAGACCTAGAGGATCAGGGTAGTCGCACCCGATCCCCTTTTCTTTTTTTTACATTTTATTGGGGACTTGGCTAAAGCCGAGTCCCAAGATGGCTGCCAACCCTTCCTGGTTTGAAGTGTTGGCAGCCAATCAGAGCTCTGCAGATCTCTGCACAAGCTCGATAATATTTGCGAAGTTGTCGCATTCTCAGATAAAAAATTTGTTTTTTCTTTAATTTCTTGACAACTACTGAACGGATTTACACCAAATAACTGACAGTGTGATCTGCGTAATCAAATCTACCTTTCTGCCAAATTTGGTGTAATTCAGTCCAGCGGTTTGGGCTGCAGGCGGTTCTAAAGACTCTATCATAATAAAAATGGGAATCGCACTTTTTTTACCCTCCCCCTTTTTCTTGGCCCCCGCTTAACAGATCATGATGAAGCTTTCCATACATAACATGAATCACCGGCACACTTTTTTCGTGAAGATTCATCAAACGACGCCAAAGATCTAGGCAAGCCAAAAAACGCTTTTCCTATGGAAACATGGTCCTAACTATAACTACCTACTGGTGACCGACAGTAGGTAATATATATATATATATATATAAAATACTTACATTTACATTGTAAAGGCATGCGTAGTAAATGCATATGTACGGTAAAAGTTTGCACGGTAAAGACATGTGTGGTAAAGGCATATGCGTTGTAATGGATGCGTAGTAAAGGTAATGCATGGTAATGACCACGTTGCACATGCTGTTTCCCATCTGTGGCTGTCGTAGCCAGGTGCAGCTGGTACAGGTAAGAGTGGTGGGGCAGGGCACGGGGGAGTCGACATAGGACTCGATAGGGAAAATAAAATAAATAAATAAATAAAACACTTCACCTTGCGCTCGCAGCACAGTCTCCCACGCTCGTTTGTTTTTTCTGCCCCCAGGTGGGCTAGGTCCTGAGGGGGATATCTTTATTTTTTGGGGGGCAGAGGGGCATATAGAGCTTTCACAATGGTGTGGTGTTGGTTTGTTCTCACAGGAAGAATATACGTTTTTGAATAGGATTTCCCTATAATACCAATCCTAAATCTCAGTCCGAAGATACAAAAGAATGCCATTGCTTCCCCGGGGAGGCCAATGATATCAGCTATTGGGGGGTGTTTGAAAGTACCTCCAGTTACATAGACTTTTCCCTGAAAGCTGGCTGGCCCATCCGAGCAGTACCTCATCCGAGTGGAAAAATCCAGGGCTGCACAAATTTGCAGACCTGGTGACGGGGGAAGACTACAGCATAAATGATCTGCTCGCCAACCAATTACTAATAATAATTACGAGAATTACATTTGACACTCTATCAATTGTCTGGTATCTAGGAGCTGATAACAATTGTTACTTATCACCCAAATCAATGGTGCTCATTTTATAGACCTCAAAAGGATGAATGGCTAATTGGATCCATCATATTAGAACTTGTGACTTTATACACAGATCTCTGCAGTGGATGCGTCAGTTCACAGAGCTATCCTACCAGCTGTCCATCCCTGGTAATACTGTTACCAATCCCATTGCCTCCAGGCCACGTTCACCAACCCAACCATCCCAATACGCTGTTCCTCTAATCATGGCATGAGAGGGTGTAGTTTCAACTGATGCACAACCAATTGAAACAAATAACATGACAGGATTTTTCCCAACTCCGTAGTGCTGTCAGATTCGCCATCTTGTATGAAAATCATCTCCTCTACCTACAGTAATGTCAGCCACTTGTAGCATCTCAGGTATTTTGCACTGCCTGCATTTGTTTCCTTTTCCTAGAATCCCTCATCACTTCCTTCTAGCACCTTAGATAGTCTTGTTTGAAACATTTTTTACAAAGCTTCTGCCACGAATCCTAAACATGTGTCAGCAATTTATTTTCGTATACCTGGACTAATATTATTGAATTATTCATTAATTGTTAGTGATTGGGTTACTGGTTGACTGGGGTGTAAGCCCTGGTCAAGCAGCAACCACAACCCTTGTCAGGGTAAGACACAAGCAACCCCAAATTTACCTGTGCTCAACCGCCTGGTAGATTGGCACAGAGCAGTCTGGCTTAACTTAGAGACAATGTATAAAGTATTAGTGTAGCATTTCAAATGGTAAAACAGTGAAAACAAACATACAAAAAGATCCCCCACCAGGTTAGACAACTAGATCTTAATTTAATCAATAAAACAAGACCAAAACGACAAACATCCAATCAGTAGAACTGGAGTTATGAATTTTTAAAGAATAAACTGCAAAATAGTACCTCATAGTACAAAGCGCCAACCGCGGCTATCTGGTCGCGCTGGACCGTGTCAAATTCAAATGTTCAGATCGACTGCAATGGAGTGCAGATTGATACAGTCCCCGATTAGTCCAGCAGAAGCTTTACCTTCTCAAGTTTTGTGCCAAGAGTCCTGTTCGCATTGAAAAGGGTCGCAAGGAGAGTGTTGTGGGCGGTGGTCGGTGTGGTGCGAAGAGCAGGGCGGGTGTCATGGACAGACGGGTTGGAGCTTCATGCTGGCGGTCCTCCACGGGCGATGATGCCTGTTTTGTGAAGAAATGGACTGCCAGCGGCTCAGGCTGAACTTCGGTGCAGGCGACGCAGTTCCAGTGTGAACGGGCCTGTTTGTGGTTCCGAAGAGCCCAAAAGTTTGATTTCAATGAGCTCGAGAGCCACACCAAGGGCACAGGACCTGAGAGGCACCACATGGGGGTCAGGAACTCACTGCAGCTGGGTCCAGGAGCTGTTGGGGAGCCTTTTATGTCCCTTAGGCTCAGATCAGGAGGCCAGCCGACTAGCCCTTTGAGTCACTCTGGGGTCTTGGGTACAAGATGAAGTTGCAGGTCCAGCTCTTCTTCACCAGGCAAGAGGGCAGCAGGTCAACACATCAGGGCAGCAGTTCCTTTAGAGCAGCATTCCAGTAGAGTGGCAGTCCTTGTAACTGCACTGCAGTCCTTCTTCCTGGCAGAGTATCCATAGGTCCAGAAGTGTAATGAAGAGTTGGTGCCTGAGGTCCTTATTTATACACAGTTGTGCCTTTGAAGTGGTAAGAAGATTCCAGAGGCATGCCTTTAAAGTGCACAGATGCCCTGCCTTCCTGGCTTCAAACTAACTACAGGGGGTATGCAGCCCTTTGTGTGGAGACAGGATGTAGCCTAATCAGGTGTAAGTGAGGCTGGGACCAGCTCCTCCCTCCGGTCCTGCCAGCGTTCACCCATCCAGCCACACCCAAGCTCCCATTGTGTTTGGCTGTCTAGGAGGAATACACAAAGCCCAAATGCCAACTACACTCAGTCATGTGACCAGAGACAGGCTGCAGGCACCAAATGTATAAGGTAAGAAAATACCAACTTTCTAAAAGTGGCATTTTTAGAATTGCAATTTAAAATCTGACTTCCCCATAAGTTAAGATTTTAATTGTGAATCCAGAGACCCCAAACATGAACCAGTTATCTCTTCCCATTTAAAAATTACACTTATAAAATGTAATAAGGCAACTCCAATGTTATCCTATAGGAGAGAGAGACCTTGCAGTAGTAAAGAACACATTTAAGAGTTTTTCACTACCAGGGCATGTAAAACGTAAAATTACATATCCATCTTTTTATATACATTGCACCCTGCCCACAGGTCTGTCCAGAGCCTACCCTAGGGGTGACATATGTATTAAAAAGGAAGGTCTGGGCCTGACAAAAGGTTTATTTTGCGAGGTCAAAATGGCAGTTTAAACTGCACACACAGGATGAGACATAATTTAAAGGGCTATTTAAGTGGGTGGCACAATCAGTGCTGCAGGCCCACTAGTAGCATTTAATGTATAGGCCCTGGGTACATGTAGTACCACTTTACTAGGGACTTATAAGTGAATTAAATATGCCAATTGGGCATAAGCTAATATTACCATGTGTTAAGCAGAGAGCACAAGCAATGTAGCACTGGTTAGCAGTGGTAAAGTGCACAGAGTCGTAAGGCCAACAAAAATGGATTCAGCAAAATGTGGAGGGCAAAGTCACAAAGTCTGAGGATGGACCTGCTGAAAAGGCCAGGTCAAAAACTATTATATAGCATTTTGTGTGATGCAACATGTCAAAGTCATTTGGAGTGAACTTAACACTCTTAATTCTACCTCAATGATCCCGGATGACCCTACCCGGCCCCAACTGTGGTGGATGAGGTTGTTTGCCACTTGTGTCCTAGGGTCCATCCTACTATGGCTCTCCAAACTGGAGCAAGTATTACCTTTTCTGCACTTAACTCTCTGGATAGCAGTTAAAGCAGTGTAATGCTTCTCAGGAAGATGGTATGCAGGGAGAAAGAACTCAATAGTGAACCAACAGGCACAATAACATATTGTCCAGCCCAATTGAGAGAAAGTGATATATTCACCCAGCATAACATTAAACTATAAAGTGCAATTCCGGAATTTAAAGACAGGGTTGTAATCCTATTCATGTCCCTAAATCTTTAATTCACTATACCCTTGGGATCCTCCTGCCCCCTGACTAATAAAGTTCTCCAGCATCTATAAACCCTGGTACATAACTCTGAATAAGGCACTGATTAGATACAGGTGCAGTTCACTTCAAACGCACCCCAGGCATAGATTTGCCCAACATTTCAGTTTGCTTTCACCTCTCTGAGTTTACCCAGTAAAAGTCTTAAGTTGATTCTGCAGATGTTCGTCCACGTTCTCAGTTTCTCTTTCTACTCACAGGCCCATGGTTACCTGAGCTCAGTTGTTGCAGTTTGGGTGGTGTGGGATGCACCCATGCAGTGGTCATGCTCCTGTGGTGGTGGCTACTGAACTGTGGGGTCATGGCTGCAGCCTCACTCAAAACTTGACTACTGGAGATTTCAGCACAGCGGCTCATAAGGCAGATCTCATTTTCGGAAGTAATTACTTCCCTAGGATGGGTGCAGACTGACCGCTTAGGTGGCAGATGCGGCCTTCATGCTGATTTTGACCACGTGGATGTCTTCAGAAGTTGTGGCTTCCTTGCCAATAAGGATTTGCACCATGATGGCGACGAAGCATTGTGCTTCCAACATTGGCAGCTGTAGCACAAGTTTCTCATTCACATGGCTGACTGCTGATCACATACAATGCTTGGTACTTGTAGAAATCTTGATGCAGTGCATGCCATGAACCACTAAGGGAGAATGAGGGAATCCCTCCAGACACATGTAGCACCTGCTTTACTCCCTTATAGTCACTCTCTTTCTCTGGCTTTTTCTGATGCTGAGAATCTATTGGGTTTCTCCTCTTGGATAGTCTCTCCTCCTGCAGGGACAGACACAATCTTTCCCTCCATCAGTAGGCAGGTAGGCTTCTAGCCTCTAGGTAGACCCTCAACTCCTCCAGTAGAAAGTGCAAACTTCAGCTGATGTCCTCTCAACTCTTGGAGACTGGTTGTCATGCAGACACCAGCCCTGGTCACACAGCCGTCCTTCAAGTACTGTGCACCACTCCCTTCGTTTGTCATGAAGAACTTGGAAATGGGACAAAGTGGGGTGCTTTGGATCCCACTTTTACAAACATTTTCACACAGGGGAAGTGGATCCTCTGTCTAAGTTTCAGAACTGGTTTGGGCTGGTTCTCTAT
Organism: Calotriton arnoldi; assembly: GCA_963921515.1. Classification (NCBI taxonomy): domain Eukaryota; kingdom Metazoa; phylum Chordata; class Amphibia; order Caudata; family Salamandridae; genus Calotriton; species Calotriton arnoldi. Next base: position 609,405 of record CAWUFW010006034.1, on the reverse strand, counting down.
CAAATGTAATTTTCTGGCAGTTCCTCATACACTGCTTTTGTGCAAAGTGATGGCTGTCACATCAGACAGAAATGATACCTGCTCCAAACAGGAGTATCCAAAAGACAAGGAATGGGGAGACCGCTGCACCAGACTGCCTCCAGCCTTCCTGGAGCTGTAATAAGGAACAGAAAAAAGGAGAGGCCCTGCCTAGAAACGTTCTCACCTTGAACAAGAGAAACTGCAGTCCCACCCGTCACCCCCACCATCTGCCAAATGACAATGATCTGAAACAATAAATCAGAAGCCCTTTGCTAACAAGGCCATTCCCACCCCAACACATCTTAAAGAAAATCTAGCACTGTTAGTGCATCAAACAAAAGTGGGTTAAGACCTTTGCCAGGATCCTCTGAATCCCTCTTTGCCAGTGTGCCTGAATCTGAAGGCACACTGCCAAGGAGACTCTTAGGAATAAACTAACTGGGCCCCACTCGGAGGAAGTGCTGAGTTAGAGTGTCCGCCAACGGGCCCTTTGAGAGGGGGAAGGAAGTTTCAACAGGAGGGTTTTACCCTCCTGTGGTAGATTCAATGGAATTCATTCAAATGCAGGACAGATTCTTCCTGTAGTGTAACACAAAGTGGCAGCTTGAACCGCTGCTCCATACTTCACTGCTGCACTCTCTCCTGCAAGTGCAGCACCTGTGCTAAGGAGAAATAATTTTTTATTTTGGTCAGTAAAAAGGTCTTTTGTGCTCCTGGGGCACTAGCTAATTCAGCCATGTCAGGAGTGAATATGCCCCTTGTTGGTCACCTTAAATGTAGAAATATGTTCATGACCTGACTTTTGCATAAATATGCATTATCACCAATTAATAACCTATTTCAAGGAACTTTTGTGTTACATGGATTTGATGAATAGTTGAAAATTAAAATGAGACTAAAACTATTGTAGAAAGTTGATCTTCGGACAGTGCCAGGATTCCTGCCCCATGAACATTCTGGAACAAATCTGCAGTACATTTGGAAAGAATTCAGTTGAAGGTGGCATAAATCCTTTACTCACCTGCCGGGATACTCTGACTTATGCTTAGAACGAATACATACTAGGAAGTGTGGGTGAACTCATGATTTATCGAAGTCTTTTGAATATGGCCCATATGACCACAAGTAAGTTGCATGTTTAATGTAGCACATTACCAAACATCTGCCTTTTATTACAGTGTTGGGGCAGTAACTATTAATTCAGTGAAATGAGATATGCTATAAACACCCTCCTTTTGGCACTGGTTGTTTCTTCAGAGGTCACTGGACATCTCACATGACATTTCACAGGAGGCTAGGGAGGATCTCACTCGTACCAAATTGCCATTTGCTCGAAATGTCACTTAGGCTCACAGTAGTGAGGCCATGGCGTGGTTTCACAAGACACGCTACCATATTTATCTGGTTTTTTAATTATTTATTCACGTGTTTGTTGAACATTTTTACATAGTGCAAACGAGGCCTTTGAGCATCAGAGCGCTCTGCAAGGGAATGAAAACATACAGAGCATAAGCAAAATATTAAGTAAGGTAGGGTAAGCAATTCTCAATAATAAACATGTGTTTTGATATTCCTTGAGTAAAATAGCGGTCAGAGTTTATGTACTAATCATCACATACGTTTATTTTAATGCAGTTGAAAACAAATGAAAGCCTCAATTTAGTTGGGAGGCAGCAGAGAACTTAAAAAAGCCACAGGCCTGTGGGCCATTGAGAAGTGAAACATGTGTTGGCTGATCTAATTTCTTTCTGGGAAAGAGGTATCTCAAAATTGGTGGCGCTGTAAAGCCAGCGGTTTCACCAGTGGGAGAAATATTTTGCCAATGGAGAAAAACAAAGGAAAAGTGTAATCGCTCTAATGCAAAGGCATTTTTGCATATGTTTCTGAGGCACAGAGAATTGAAGGGGCAGGGGAACTAATCAACATTTATGCTGGTTGTCTAGCATTATAATGTTTTACTTTTATCTGTTTTTTTTATCGTGCTTTTACTGATATTCTTACAGTGTAATCATTTTTAAGTGCTATGGCAATGCAAACAACAATAAAGTTAAATCACCATACGCGAAGGAGAGTGTTCCAAATATTGCAAATTAGAACAGGGAGTAAAGCAGGGATGTGTTTTGGCCCCCATTTTATTAATTTTAAACATTGATAATTTAAATTATTTTTTATCACGTCAGGGCAATATTGGATTTTAGGTTAATTCTAGCTTTTTGTACGTGGGAGAAGCGGCCCCTACTCCCAATAGGTGGAAAGTACTAGTGAACACATTTGACAGTTTTATGGGTGATCTTGATCTTGTGACAAATATTTCTAAATCACAAGTAATGTCTTGCAGCCCTAAAAGCACAAGATTGCGTACAATGTTTGTCTAGGATAAGGTACTGGAGAAAGTGCATCAGTACCCCTATGCAGGGGTCACATTCGACAGTGCAAACTCATGGGCTCCGTGTATTGCGGCTAGACACCTTAAATACTCACAGGCAGTCGGTGCGTCGTTTAATGTTTCTTGTGAGGTTGGCAATCGAACCATGGCCCCATTACTGGAAATTTATAACATGCTGTGTTTTCCAATACTTACATATGGTGCAGGGATTTGGGGGGGTACTCAAATATCAAGTGCTTGCAGGTTGAGGAGAATCGCTTTTGTCTGCATCTCCTCTTCCTTGCCCCCTGTGTCCCACACTATTTGGGACATGAGGAGTTGGGGCTCATGTATGTTAAAGATACTAATAAACTTGGGCCTTTACTGCCTTGAATCTCTATTTAGAATAATTCTGTTCCTCACTGAACAAAGATGTTAGACTGACTGTTTGAACTGTGATAATGGTTTGAAAATATCTTGGTTGTCTTATGTTAAAACTGCACTGATTGATCTCAACAGATATTTCTAAACCCCTCTTATGTAAGCAAGGCAATTAAACCTTGGATCCCAAAAAAAAATCATGGACAGAAGGTGTGTTTTGTGAGAGGAAACTGAACTTGAAAAACCCTCAATTAAGACCCATGTTTGATCCAGACTACTATGTTTATCGAACCTTACCTTGTCATGGACTTTGGAGTTTGTGAAAGAGATCTTCCATGCGATTTAGACTTGGGACTATACGCCATCTACCGTCCATCCGTAACTCCCATTTGGCCAGTTTAGCGCTGACGCTGTCTGTTCCTGCTCATGTGATATGTTCTCTGATCAGACTTAAATTCATCTTAATTTTTATTTTTTATTTTTGCAGAGTTTCACAAAAAAAAGTAATTCCAGTATTGAAAAGATATAATTGCCATTGCTGTAGAATTACACTGTTTCCTTCAATTGTTGTCCACATGTCTTGCTGTTTTGATGTTTGCAGAAATGTAATCTCATAATGTTTTAAAATGTATGTATGTGTTTCATGGATTGCAGCTTTTATGGTTATGCATTTGATCCAGCGCAATATTAGCCAACAGCATTCATACACCATATACTCACTTGGGCCCATACATTCATACTACACTAATACTTACGCTGGGTGTCAGATGTACTCTTTTATCAAAGTCCCTGCTACCAATTACCTTCTGATTGAAGAGTAATAACTTACCAATGGATCCTTTGCCAATTGGGAAATTTAAAATGAGTGACATTCAATATAGTTCATAATCCTGAAATAACCACTGAGTCAGGAAGTTTTTAAATGTTTATCTTAAGTTTTAGCAGAGTAAAATACAGAAAACACGGTACTTGATTGAAATACCCAAGAAAAAGCATAGAAATGATTTTGCTAATCAATGACGGTGTTTAAGGAAGAGGAGAAGATAGAGATAGCAGCGCAACTAAAGGTTGCAGTATAGTTACCTAAATGCGAGAACCAAGCCCCTTGGCCAAGGAGTTGGAAAAGATAGGACCCCGAAGGATGAAGAGCAAAGACTTCTTTCAGGATCAGGACAGGACCGGTGACCTCTCTACAACGACGCCTGCGCCATTCCCCTCTCTGGTACTCGACTTCTCCTCGATTCTCCCGTTCTAATGGACTCCGCCGCCCCCTCCTCAGGACCTCTTCTGGACAGGGATTCAGTCAGCAACCGATCAGCATGGCAGTCTGGAGCTAAGAGCTCTCTCGCAGCATGGACGCCTGTTCTTCGTGAAAGCATGCTCTGACTAATTAACTAATGCTATATTCTATTATACCCTTCTACGCCCATGTACCTCCCCTTAATGTTGCTAAAATATGGGACCACTACTTCTGATTGGACAGGGACAGGGGTGGATTCTCGCACCATGTCAAATTCGGCCTAAATTGTGAAGCCTATTGTTTTTAGCTTCCCGCCCCTTTAAATTAATACATTCACTTTATTTCCCACCCGTCTCACGACAAATGTTATACATTTTACAGGGGAAAAGTATCAATTTGTCCACAGGAAACATAAAGTACAGCATCTTCGGCCAATGGGTCATGGCCTTGGGAGACGTCCAAGTTGACTTCACTTGGCAGGCACACAGGACACATGCGCAGAACCATCTGTCTCTCGAGTTTCAAGTCACCAACCCAGGCCCAAGTTTACGACTTACTAAAAGTGCAAGAAGAAAATATTAAAATCACAAATAAAATGTTTCACTGTATGCCCACTTTTCCTACTCTATTCCCAATTAATTATAATACTATCCTGCATTAGTAGCATTAAGAAAACGACAATTTAATAATGACATGAGAGCAAGCTTAAGCATGTGAAAACATTTAGCGGGCATTTTAGTGCACACTGCGCAGAAGCAGAGGTTTCCCACCAAGCAAAGAAAGACGTCACACCATGTGATCAGGTTGCGACATGCGCAATGAAGTTCCCGCGCTTTAGCGGACATTTTGGATTACAGACAAGCGTTATTCATTAGTAAAACACATAGGCAAGCTTCTGTCCCTCTTGTGTTTGTGAATGCAAAGGTTAGTATTGACAATACAAATTTAATAAATTAATACTATGAGGAGGATTGCGTACAAGCAAGTTTCATTTTTGAAACCTTGCTCCATCAATCCCCTCTCTGATGGCGTTTCTGAGCCATCAAAAACACTACCCTCAATCAGATGCCAACTTCTAGCAATTCGTTTCATTCTCATTTTTACATTTTCTGTTTTTCACATCCCCTTTCAACTTTTTGTATAATTCACTTCTCCATTCTTCAAGTTCTATTTCATCTAGTTTTCTCTTCTTTCCTTTTCCTGTCACTTTATATGTTCCATTCTTTCTACAGCATTTGCACCATATTGTTATTGCCAATATTATTATTGCTATCCCTGCTAAGGGGTACTAATATTTGACCTATAAGTCCTTTTCCTATATTAGCAAACCAGGTTCCAATTGACGAGATACTATTTGTCAATCTTTCCCATACACTATCAACTTCCAGTGGTTTAAGTTCTTTCTCAAGTTTAGTTATGTTCTGAATATACGTTCCAATTTCTGCACTCTTATCAGGAATATAAGTGCAACAATGTTTCGTCTTCAATAATTTACAGACTCCTCCCTCTTTTGCCAATAGAATGTCAAGAGCAAGTCGATTTTGCATCACCATAGATCTAATCGCAACCATCTCCGTATTAATCATTAGAAAACCTCCAGCAGTATCCGTTGATAAACGATCAACCACTGTAGACAATTTACATATTTTCCTTGAGTTCAGAATTATTCCCACTGAAGGTATCAATGCACCAAATATATCACCTACAATTTCTGAAAAACTAGCTCTTTTACTACGTATTAATTCATTATTGTTTTCATTGCTTCCAGTGTTTCTTTTTACGTGGTATATCTTTGGAAAAACTATTCCACAATAACAACATCAATACCACCGTGCAGGAAGCCTAAAGTAAGCCTTATTCCCGCATACATAATAAATTCCAGGAAAAACTGAATCTGTTCCTCCTTTTAGTCCCCAACCTCCAAGAATTAAAAAATTGTGTTCACATTCACTGGTACCGATGAAAACATTGTTATAATCAGTCTTTAACCCATGAAGACAAATTTTCCCTGTCTTTACGAAATCCAGAGTCATTGCAGCTTGAGCTTTGCCAGGTGTATAACTCCCTTCTTTCTCCGCCCAAGGTGGCAACTGAGCCTTATGCTCTGAAGCTTTCTTTTGAAAATCATGTCTTCTATCTTCTACTAAATTCAAAAATATCTTTTCTTCTTCTAGTAAAGAACATGTTAGATTGTGTCTATGTGCATGTGTTATGTCTATCGATTTCATTGTTAAGAAAAACTCTCCCATAAACTGTGCGTCTTGACTACTAAGCACTGGGTTCATACTCTTGCGAATCGGAACCTCAGAAAATATCACATCTAAGTTTGAATAATAATACTGTAGCCTACCTGTTCTATAAAATAAACTTGTTAATACACTACATGAGATGCCATATGTCAGTGGTAAATGATGGTATGTTAATCCTTCCGCTACTGATTCAGGTAACTTCATACAGACATAACAATTACTAACTTCCATTGTGTCTACATACTGAAACAATAATTTTGTGAAAACATTTAAACTAGTGTCGTTATCAGCTATTTCATGATGAATTTCTGCCTCATCTTCTGTCATTAATTCTACTCTATTGCCCTTCATGTTTGCTGTCCTCCCTTTAGTTTCATTATTAATCTTCTTATCTATTATCATAAGGTAAGGAACTGCTACAATCAGGACTAACCATACTATAAGCACCAATACTAGACTACATATGCACATTGCACAGCATCTCCTACAACAATTTCGTTTTGGTCTCCCAGTAACTCTATCGTCAGGCATTTTTCGACAAGGAAGATTGCTCTTCTTATCTCTTCTTCTTTTCTTTAGCGGATTCTTTTGTTTAGTCAGGGTGGTCTTGTTTCTTCTTCGTATGTTAGTTCTGCACTTGTTCCTTCGCCACCACTGTCACTTGACTCTGAGCTTTCAAAATCTTCAAGAATAATATAAGTCCAGTCAGGACCCTTGAATTTGTTATTCACAGGTCTCAGTCTTTTACTTTTTCTTTTTCCTGACTTTTTCTCTTGTTCAGTTTGACTTGTCACTTCAGGTACTTGTTCTGGCTCTTCACTTCTGGTTGTTATGTGGTACTTTACTCTTTTAATGACACTTGGCCAATGATCTCCTTTTCTTGTTTTCTTTGTTGGCACTGTTTCTTTGCTTTCGTCTTCAGGGATCTCGTTAATTTCACTTCTTAGCACTGTTTCATTTTCTTCAATTACTGTGTTTCTTGTTTGCTCCTTTTCAGGTCTAATTTGTTTTTCTTCAGTAGCTCCACAATGTCTTTCAAGATGTTGACCTTGTTCTTTTTTATTTCTTTATGTTCATTTGTATCAACCCCTTTTTCTTTAGTGAATTCTTCTTGATCTAACTGCTTCTGATCAGGGCTTATTGCACTGTGAACTTCTGCAGCCTGACCGGATTCTTCTAAACCTGTCTGTTCCTGTGTAAAGTCTATTAAATCTTCACTGTTTTGTGTCCAATTTTCTTTCCCTAACTTATTTTGTTCAGGATCTTTTACTGTCTTTTCTTCTTGATCCTGAACTGCTTCTTCTTCACCTATCTGATCTTCTGCAATTTCTTCCAATTTAGTTTGATTTCTCGTTCTGTGGTATACTTCAGGAACTTCTACCACTGGTATCCAATCCTGACTTGTGCTCGGTTGTTCTCCGTCAGCTTCTCTCGAACCTCGATCCTGAGATTCCTCTGCTGGGCAACCTTCAGCTTCTTCAGTGATTGGTGTTGTCTGTGAATTCTCCTCTTCAGGGTCTGGTACTCTCTTTGTGTGGCTTACGTGAATCCAATTAGGAAATCTTGCACACTTCACTGCTATATTGGTGGCAATATAACTTGACAAGGTCTGCTCCACCTGGGTGATAGACACGTTTCTCTGGTGTGATTCTTCACTACCACCCAAACACCAGGATTCAGATCATGTTCTAGTTCAGGCTGCCTGGAAACTGCGTCTTCTCCAACCTGATGAGAGACAGAACGCACTAGGTCAGCCAATCCTTTGCAATAATCCAGAACCATATCATCAGATATATTTACTAATTTGTTTGTGGGAACATGTGTTTGTCTCATTGCTCTTCCCATCATTATTTCATGAGGGCTTAATCCTGTCGTTCTGTCAGGTATGCTTCTGAGTCCCATCAAAACAAGTGGCAATGCGTCTGGCCACTCTAATGATGTTGATGCACACATTTTTCCCAATCTTGACTTGATAGAGCCATTTAATTGTTCAACCACTCCAGAAGCCTCTGGGCGATATGCACAGTGCAATTGCTGTTTGATTTGAAATGCTTCACAGATTATCTGGATCACTTCGCTATTAAAGTGTTTTCCTCTATCTGATTCCAAAGATACTGGGAAACCAAACCTAGGTATGAGCTCACGTAACAACAGTTTTGCAACTGTAATACTTTCATTTCTCCTAGTAGGGTAAGCCTCCACCCACTTTGAAAACAGACACACTATGACTAGTACATATTTTAGTCCTCTGCATGGTGGTAACTGTATGAAGTCGAACTGGAGTCTTATAAATGGGCCCTCTGCCTTTCCAATCTTTCCAAACCCAATTATCGTTTTCCTGCCTGGATTATGCATTTGGCAAGTTAGACATCTCTGGCAAAGACTCTCTGCAACAGCCCTGAATTTGGGATTGTACCAATTTTGTCTGAACAGCCTAATCATTGCATCTCTCCCTATGTGTGTGTCTCCATGATGCATTCTGGCCATTTGTGAGAGTAAACAGTCTGGCATGACTGGTCTGCCATCTGCACTGATCCACACTTCATCTTCTCCTCTTTGGGACCAACCCACTTTAATCCACAAATTTTTCTCACTTTCATCAACCTCATCTTGCAATTTCTTCACCTCATTCCATGTTTCAGGTGGCATATACAGCATAAGTTGGTAGCTGATTCCCATTCTTTCCACCCTCTTATTGACTGACGTTCTGGTTTTGGCACAATGTTGAGCCACCAGGTCTGCATATCTGTTGCCGACTACCACCCAGTCATCTCCTGACTGGTGTGCGGCACATTTCACCACAGCCAATTCTTTTGGTGATTGTATTGCTTCTAGCAATTCCCTTACAAATTGTCCATTTTTAATGGGGGATCCTGAAGAAGTCATGAAATCCCTCTGCATCCACAGTTAGCCAAAATCATGCACAACCCCGTAACCATATTGACTATCTGTAAATATGGTCACTCTCTGATTCCTCCCAATTTTGCAAGCTTTTATCAAAGCAATCAATTCAGCTACTTGTGCAGATTTTACTCCTGGTAAATAGGATGCTTCGACTATTCCAGTTAATTCACATACTGCATAGGCAGCAGTTAGTTTACCATCTTCATGTCTTTGACATGAACCATCGACAAATAGCTCCCTGTCTGGCTTTTTAAGAGGCTGTTCCTCTATGTCTGGGCGTGGTTTTGTACATAATTCTGTAATTTATACACAATCATGTTCATCTTCTTCGTCATCTTTATTTGTTTCATGATATGGGTCCGGCAATAAAGTTGCTGGATTTATTATTGTACAACTTACCATGGTCACATTTTCAGCACCCATTATTATCCTCTCATATTTAGTCAGCTGACTAGGAGTAAGATGCTGAGTTCGGGTTCTTGTCAATAGAATCACAACTGCATGTGGAACATACACTTTTACAGGATGTCCCATCACAATTGACTCGCTTTGTTCAATGCTCAAACAAGTTGCTGCCACTGCTTTTAAGCATCCTGGCAACGCGGCTGCTACTGGGTCCAATGTAGCAGAAAAGTACGCTATAGGACGTCTGTCTAGTCCATGTCTCTGAGTTAGGACAGAAAGTGCACAATTTTCTCTCTCTTGACAGAATAATGCGAATTCTCTTTTATAATCAGGCATGCCTAGGGCAGGTGCTGAACAAAGTGCGTTTCTCAATTTTACAAAAGCTTCTACACTTTCATCCTCCCACTCAACAGGGCCCTTTGCTTTCTTTTTCGTCATGTTAATTAAGGGCTTAGCTAACATGGAAAAATTTGGTATCCATTGTCGACAGTAGCCTACTATTCCTAGGAACATCCGCACTTGTCTTTGGGTTACAGGCATTTGCATTCTCTTTATTAATTCTACTCTTTCAGAGGTTATTCTTCTTTTTCCCCTCTCAATTTGATGTCCCAGATATTTAACAGCTGTCCTGCAAAACTGTAACTTTTCAGGTGAGACTTTATGCCCTTCCTCAGCCAAGAGATTTAATAATGCTATGGAATCAACAACACAGTCTTCTCTGGTGGTTGATGCCACCAATAAGTCGTCGATATATTGGACTAAGACTGAGCTTCCTGGCATCACTAGTTTTTCCAGGCACTTTTTCAGTATCTGGTTGAAGATGGAAGGACTTTCTGTGTACCCCTGAGGAACACGATTCCACACATAGACCTTGTTCTCAAATTTAAATGAGAAAAGATACTGGCTGTCTGGATGCAATGGTATTGAAAAGAATGCTTGACATAAATCAATTACTGTGAACCATCCTGCATTCCAAGGGATCTGGTATAGAATTACTGCAGGATTTGGTACTATGGGACAACATGGTTCCACAATCTTGTTTATTTTACGCAGGTCCTGAACAATCCTATATTTTCCACTAGGTTTCTTTAGTCCCATGATTGGTGAATTACATGGGCTACTCATTACTTCTTTTAGGATGTTTTGTTCTACCATTCGATTTATTTCTTCAATGACTCCTGCTTTTACTTCTGCACTCATTTTGTACTGTCTGGTATTTGGGAAAATTGCACCTTCTTTTACCGTAATTTGAACTGGATCTATTTTTGCCATAAGTCCTACTTCTTTTCCGGTGAAATCCCATACCATGGGGTTTACTGTACCTTTTATTTCTTCTGGCAACTCATCTCTTGTTATTAACGAAAACATTTCGTCTATTTCTGTACCTTGTTTTGCACCATAATTTTATATACATGGTCCTCATCTGGTGTCTGAACTGCCACACCATCTGGCGTGCAGAAAATTGTACAGTTCATTTTGCACAATAAATCCCTACCTAATAAATTCACTGGGCTAGAATCACACACTACAAATTGGTGCATTTCTCTGAAGTTTCCTATTTTGACTTCCATTGGTTCTGTAAGAGGTGTTCTAATTCTTTGATTAGCTACCCCCACTACTTGGATATTTTCACCAGAGAGAGGAAGGTCTGGGATGTCTGCTGATCTCACAGTAGACCTGGTAGCACCAGTGTCCAAAAGGAAAGTAATATCATTACCTTTCACATTTCCTTCAACATATGGACCAGACTGATCTACCTGTAAGGATGCGCCAAGTACGCACTCCTTCTTCCCCTCTCCTAGGCACCGTCATGAGTTGAATTCACAGTAATTGTCCTGCAAAAGAAATTGTGATGTCATATAATCATTCTTACCACTCCCTCCTGGGTATCCAATGTCTGTACCCTGCTTTGCTCTGCTTACATTACCCTGAACAGGTAGAGGTGGTAATTGACTCTGGGGATTTACACCCTGCTGTGAGTCATTCTGCGTCTGTGGATTTAAGTTTTGATTTGGGCCATTATTATTCCGAATCTTTTTACATTCGTCCTTCCAATGCCCCAATTTTCCGCATCCATGACAAGGAAATTTCTTTTTAGCTTCTTCTCTACTCATTCGTCCTCTAAATTTTCCACCATTTCCCGTATCACCACTCGTTCCAGAATCTTTTCCTTGATTTTCACTCCGATTTTCCAAATTAATTCCCTGCTTCTCTGCCATTTTCACCTGTGCCCACATCACCTTTTCTTGTAATTTCTTGTGTCTATCCTCAATATCGTCTCCACAATATTTCGCATATTTCAGAATTTCATCTATGGGCTTTCCCTGCCAACACAGCATGTGTTGTTTAATCATCTGGCAAATCTCTGGCTTCAGACCATAAACAAATCGATACACAAACTGACTCATGTTTTTGTCTCCAATGTCCTCAAATCCACTATACTGTTTAAACACATGCAATAGACGCTCATAATAGGAATGTACTGATTCACTGGCTTCTTGGGTGGTTCGATCTATTTTCACCCAATCTGTTTCTTTCGGGGGTATTTTCCCTTTCAGGTATGTTATCACCTGCTGATACTTTTTCATTACATCATTTGACGGGGCACCTGTCTTTGGATCTCTAGGATATTCATCACTAGGCCAATCGACTGTAATTTTACAATCTGTCCACAAATCGGCAGGTACCACTATGTCAAACAAACCATCTAAATCCTTCAACAATACCTTTGACACCTTCACAAACCTTTCAACCTGGTTGTACCATTCAATTGGCTTTTCCCTCAGCTTTGGAAAATCATTCGTAAATGATAAAATATCCTGTCTGCTCCATGGGACATGTACATATCCTCCTCCCGCAATTTCTCGAATTGGATACATTTGATCTGCTTTTCCTGCTTCATTCATCACATATTCTGATGCTGTTCTACTTGTTCGTGCTTCTTCCTTTTTCTTGGCCCACCTAGTTTTCCATTTATCTAGGTCTCCCCATTTTTGCAAAACTAACATTAATTCTCTTATTTGTAATCTTCTTCCAGAGGCATTCATATTTTCTAAATCTTTGTCTGAAAATTCTGCTCTATAGGGTTTCTGTAGTACCTTTGATCTCCCTATTTCTATTCCCATCTGTAATGCTAAATTGGACAATTTTTCATGAAATAACCTTACATTTCTGGTGATACTCCTGCATAGGAACAATAATTCTTCTTCATCATAGGTATTTAAGCGTTCTAGTCCTACATTTCCTGCTATTATTTCTTCTAATTCGACTTTTAATTTATGAATGTCCATTATTTTCGGAGGTGTGCACTGTTTAACTGACCCTTGCACCCATCTTTCTAGATCTTCAGGTGTTACTATGGTAGCACTTTTTGCTCCCGATGAAGTTACTAAACTTACATCTTTTGAACCTCCAGGTACATCTTTTCTTGGAGTACTATTTACAGAACCTCGAATAGGCAAGTCCATAAGTGATATTGTGGATTCACAGTCACTAAATTGATCCTCAATTATAACTGGAGCTTCAGGTTTGGGATTACTCACAGGAGTAGGTGCAAGTATGGGTAGAGGACAACTTCCCTGAGTACCATATAATGGAGCTACTGGACCAATTGTTACAGGTATGGTCAACGAATTAGGATGTACTTCTATCTGAGTTATTTTCTGTATTAATTCTGCTCTGGTCTTTTCTAGGGCTTCTTTTTCTTTATCATGTAGCATTCTATTCGGGGTGAATTCATGCATTACCTGTGGCACTAATGGAGTTTTTGGTGGTGCACTTGGGGTGCATCCACTTGTCCCTTCCTGATATGGTGGGGGATTTCTTAACATTTCCTCCATAAATTCGTCTTCAGACTCCTCATTTCTCATTAAATGTTTTGTCTTTTCTGTACATTTGCCTCCTGATTTCTCTCCTTCTGTGAATAATGGATACAGTCCTTCTGTAATCATTGCCCTTCTCCATTGTTTCATCTGACCCTCTCTCGACTCACGTAAATATCTGGGGAAAAATCCTGGGTAACTCCTATTACTTCTAGATCTATCCCGCTCAAATGCCTCGGTTTCCCATTCTTCTAGAGCTTCGTACTGAGTTAATCTAGGTCTGGGTTCTAAATCATTCATCCTCAATCTCAAGTTCTGAAGAATTCGCCCATTGAACGTGCCATTCTGGGGAAATGCTAATATTCCATCATTTTTGGTGAATTCTATCCAATTCTCCATCCATACACAAGTATGATAACCTCTCTCCATCATCATAAATGATGCTGGCGTTTTAGCTGGTGGAATAATAATTCCTTCTCTAGTTTTGATTGGTTTGTCCTTTTTAAAATAATTCTTAATCTTTTGTAAGAATGACATTTTTCTCCTTTCTCCGTACATTCTATCTAATCTTCTATGTACAAAATTATATTCTGCAAAACCTAGGAATCTCCTATCCGGACGAGTTCCTGTTAAAGTCGGATCGCGTTTTAACATGCAATCCTTATCCACTAAGAATTTTGCTTCTATAATTTCGACCAATCAAATGTCTGCTATCTTTTATTTCCGAGCCAATCCTTGCGCTGCCTTTTGGTGACGTTTCTCTGTCAACCCCTCCTTTACAATCTGCTCTTTTCTGTCCTCGCTGGTTTAACCAATCCCAGCGCGGCACCTGTGACGTCAGTACTACTCCTGACTATTGACCCCTCCTTTACAAGTGTCTCTCCACACCCGCTGTTTCAACCTACCACAGCGCGGCGTTTTGTGACGTCAGCTCCCTCTCCGGCAACTGACCCTCCCTTTACAAAAATTTACGCAAACTTATTTTCTCTATAAATCTTAATTAAATTTCAGTAACAACATAAAACATTCGCTATCGTGCCAGTTTCTTCTAAATTCGAAAAAGATAGTTTCTTCTCACACTTAGTAAAACTTTTCCGTTTACTAAAACATATACTACGAGTAAAACACTTCCGTCTACTCTTCACACAAGCTCCAGAAGTACCTGTTACTTCTCCAATGTTACCCTTACTAGGTGATATAACATCAAATTTTTATCAGCGTACCCTTTTTGCTATTACTCACACGCATAGAGTCCCTAACGAGTACTGAAAGTCCTGCTTAACTTCTCAGTACTAATTCTGCCTGACAGATAACCTCACTGCAGTATGGCTTCCACTTGCCACCCACTATTCTTTTTACCCCGGGGTATTCTGGACAACATATAATAAACTCAAAATTTTAAGCGAATGTTAGTTCATAAAAATACAAATAAAAATTCTCATTACCCAATTAACAAAGAGTAACCATAACCGTCCTCTGCTTACCAGAAAACTGATCCAGCGCAATATTAGCCAACAGCATTCATACACCATATACTCACTTGGGCCCATACATTCATACTACACTAATACTTACGCTGGGTGTCAGATGTACTCTTTTATCAAAGTCCCTGCTACCAATTACCTTCTGATTGAAGAGTAATAACTTACCAATGGATCCTTTGCCAATTGGGAAATTTAAAATGAGTGACATTCAATATAGTTCATAATCCTGAAATAACCACTGAGTCAGGAAGTTTTAAAATGTTTATCTAAAGTTTAAGCAGAGTAAAATACAGAAAACACGGTACTTGATTGAAATACCCAAGAAAAAGCATAGAAATGATTTTGCTAATCAATGACGGTGTTTAAGGAAGAGGAGAAGATAGAGATAGCAGCGCAACTAAAGGTTGCAGTATAGTTACCTAAATGCGAGAACCAAGCCCCTTGGCCAAGGAGTTGGAAAAGATAGGACCCAGGAAGGATGAAGAGCAAAGACTTCTTTCAGGATCAGGACAGGAACGTGACCTCTCTACAACGACGCCTGTGCCGTTCCCCTCTCTG
This sequence comes from Calotriton arnoldi, assembly GCA_963921515.1. Taxonomy (NCBI): domain Eukaryota; kingdom Metazoa; phylum Chordata; class Amphibia; order Caudata; family Salamandridae; genus Calotriton; species Calotriton arnoldi. The sequence continues at coordinate 593,977 of CAWUFW010006034.1, read as the reverse complement.
ATACTCGACTTCTCCTCGATTCTCCCGTTCTAATGGACTCCGCCGCCCCCTCCTCAGGACCTCTTCTGGACAGGGATTCAGTCAGCAACCGATCAGCATGGCAGTCTGGAGCTAAGAGCTCTCTCGCAGCATGGACGCCTGTTCTTCGTGAAAGCATGCTCTGACTAATTAACTAATGCTATATTCTATTATACCCTTCTACGCCCATGTACCTCCCCTTAATGTTGCTAAAATATGTGACCACTACTTCTGATTGGACAGGGACAGGGGGTGGATTCTCGCACCATGTCAAATTCGGCCTAAATTGTGAAGCCTATTGTTTTTAGCTTCCCACCCCTTTAAATTAATACATTCACTTTATTTCCCACCCGTCTCACGACAAATGTTATACATTTTACAGGGGAAAAGTATCAATTTGTCCACAGGAAACATAAAGTACAGCATCTTCGGCCAATGGGTCATGGCCTTGGGAGACGTCCAAGTTGACTTCACTTGGCAGGCACACAGGACACATGCGCAGAACCATCTGTCTCTCGAGTTTCAAGTCACCAACCCAGGCCCAAGTTTACGACTTACTAAAAGTGCAAGAAGAAATATTAAAATCACAAATAAAATGTTTCACTGTATGCCCACTTTTCCTACTCTATTCCCAATTAATTATAATACTATCCTGCATTAGTAGCATTAAGAAAACGACAATTTAATAATGACATGAGAGCAAGCTTAAGCATGTGAAAACATTTAGCGGCCATTTTAGTGCACACTGCGCAGAAGCAGAAGTTTCCCACCAAGCAAAGAAAGACGTCACACCATGTGATCAGGTTGCGACATGCGCAATGAAGTTCCCGCGCTTTAGCGGACATTTTGGATTACAGACAAGCGTTATTCATTAGTAAAACACATAGGCAAGCTTCTGTCCCTCTTGTGTTTGTGAATGCAAAGGTTAGTATTGACAATACAAATTTAATAAATTAATACTATGAGGAGGATTGCGTACAAGCAAGTTTCATTTTTGAAACCTTGCTCCATCACATTTATAAACGAAGAAGGTATTTTTGACAGAATGACTGTAGTTTTACACTATACAATTATGCAAGCAGAAGTGACTTCGCAGGCACATAAGCAGGAATTCACTAAACCTTTCCCAGCAGTACTTCTGAAAAAGTTTCTGAATTTGAAAAATATGTAAATCTGCATCCAAAAGAGGGTGTAAATTTACAGGTGTCATTTTTTTTTTAAGAATCAGGACCTAAATATGAACTTTGTGAACTGTGTACCTTTTAACAGAAATACAAGGCATATTAGTTACCCCCTCTCGGTTCATTACATAGGGGCTTTAATATATGCTACTCAGATGCAATCCTCTCACAAAATTACACTCTTTCCCAGCTCTGAGCATCATATGTGAAAATTGTGGTGAAACAACAGTGGGGGTTCTTGGTGGAGTCGGATGCGTCCGACTTGTGGCGATTAGGTTTTTGTCTCTTACAGGGACCGAAAGAGCATTGGTGATGTCTATGAAAGAGTTGAGATTAATTTTGAATTAAGGAGATGCACCGGGAGAGATTCTTTCCTCAGATGTATATGGATATGGTGGAAAGCACTCCATCCAGAGCCACAGACTCAGAGCAATGGGAATTGAGGGCTCAGTCCTGTAATCGTTTAATTCCTTTCTAGAAAGATGTGCCAATCTCTCCATATATACTCCTACTGATGTAAGATCAACGTGCCTTGCAGAGTGCCTCATGGGTTCTACTAGTGTCACGTGGTTGGTAGAGTCATTGTCGACATCTTTACGTTAGCATGAGCCCGGTAGCCATGATGCTGCTTTTGCGCATAACACTACATGCCTTTCTTTCTTTTTACACAGCTCTGTTTATGCCTTTCACATGAGAACTCTCTGCTGTGCTCATTCTCTGTCTGTTCCTGGAGTTTAGTCTGAATATTGTGAGAAAGGTCGATAAATACTGACTCTTGTTATTCTGTTCTGGTCAGGCCCTAGCACTTAGACAAAGCATATCACGGCAGCTGTTTTTGCTGGAAGCTCGTACTTTGATATTGCGGGGATACACGCTTAGGTAACACACACTTGGAGAGGGACCTTTCCAGGGAGAAGAGCAACACGCACCTGTGATGTAGAAATACGATCTATGGCCTGAGGTATGGGGCCTGCTGACAAAGCCCAGAGATCTTCTATTATATAATAATACTTCTGCTTACCAAGGAGAGGGTGGTTAGGCCTTATAGTCCTTTATCCACTATCTTTATAAGATAACATCTCCCTTTATGATATATGGCCTTGCTGCAATGCTAACTGTATTGATATTATGCATTTTGCTGCTGGTTGTGGCACGTATACTGCATTTTAGAGCACGTTAGTTAAAATAAATAGTTTTAACTATTTTCGTGTCTCTGTCAGATCTTAGTGTGGACAAGTACGAGAGTGTGAGTGAAAAGGTGTTTCTTGTTACCGCGACTCCTGAGAGATATGGGAGTGTTGTGTTATGGGTTGTCTAATCATTCACTTCTCCGTTTGTGAGTAGGAGAGCGGGTGAGACACTATAGCTAGTCGGTCCTGGGCACGTGGGCACTAAGGCGGTAGGAAGCCTTAGCTCCTATACACCGAGGTCCCATTTTCCTGCGCATAGTTCTGTGTTTGTGCAGAATCCCTGCAACACTAGTCACCTATGTTATTTAAAATCTATGCTCAACCACTCTCTAACCTAAATTAGATCTTTTGGGTTTAAAGAATTAATCAATGCTTAGGAGACTTGGTTGATCATCAAATTAGATAATCAGGCTACCAGTTCTCTCTCCAATCTGCTGTCAGGAGGCTATCCAACAGTGGACAGAGAATAATTTCTTTAAATGTTATGCCAATAAGACAAAGCTTTCAGTAACTGGGAGAAATAGATATTGCTAGGATGTGTTCGATTGGCCAGTTAGTTTGAGTGAGGCCTTAACTCCATTACACAAAGTAAAATCATTGAGAATAACACCAGAACAGGACCTCCACCTTAGGGATTATATTAATGTCACATTTCTATGTTCCGTGCCTCCAAAGAAGTGCATTACCATACTTCCCCATAGAGTTCCATGCCACTGTGGTAGCAACATAGCGAACTGGGACTTTCTGCTGCTTTACTGACTAATTTGCAGCACATGCAAAACCTGGCATTCATTGTGGATGATCGTTCAACTGCAGAGATGTGATTATGTGTCGCAGACACCAAATAATTTATAATCGATTATCCGTGGAGCAGAGGATCCATTTTAAAAGCTTTGTACAACTATGAGCATTCAGGGCTGTGAAACGTCTTGTGTCACTACTCCCAAACTGTTTTTCTTTATTCAGAAATCAGCTACTGCTAAAGCCTCCAGGGATTATGTGTAAGTGGCGAGGAGGTGGGTCATATCGACTACTGGGACCCAGACTATGGAACAACATCCATAGAAGATAAGTAAGATTGAACACCATTGTTGTATTCAGGAAGGCCCTAAACACCATCCTGTTCTGCTAACTTACTAGATCAAAGTCAGTTTCAATTAGCACTCTGTGAAGTTCTGCTTTTGTCTCTTAGTGCCAAGAATCATCTTATGGCATTTATTGCACACAAGTAATAAAAAGACAAATTTAAATCAAATCATCTCTTTGATGCGCCTGCTTTTTCCTTCCCTTATGCACATACATATCTATTATATTGTATTGTATTGCGGCATTTATATGGAGCTTACTATGCCTATGTGGGGTGCTGAAGCACTCCTTACATGGATACATGGGTAGCACGCTACACTGTGTAGGGTGTGTGGTTGGAAGGATGTCTTTGTTTTGAACCTATGTGGGAAGTGTTTCCATCTCATGCGTGATGACCACTGAGTTGCGGTTATTATGTTATGAGACTCAGTGCATAGCAGTGTGGCGGATGATGAAGTGTGAGATATAGACGTGCAGTTTTATGGTTTTCAGTATGCTGGTAGCTCTGAACAGCTATGCAGTTCCCTCTTTGGTATTTCTTATGATAAAGTTTGCTTAGCTGGTTACTGCACTGGGTTGTCCAATCTGAGATGTTGTGTATAGTGGTACCAAGCTGACATGACTGGAGGGAGAGAGAAGTGGAGAGATCTGTTGGGATGGGCATTTTTATATCATCCCATATCTGAGTGTCATTGTGAAATGAAAGAAGCAGTCAGATTTTATAAATATTTGCAACCTGCAGTGATGGACTTTATTAAAGTCCTCTGAATTGTCTAGGAATGTGCGACAGGTCTCTTCAGTTATTCAATGCCTGTTCATTTGGTGATGTTTGTTTTTCTGGCTGTACAGTGATGGTGATGGTGATGGACAATCCTCGTGACAGATATGTCTGATGTAAATTTAAAAGGCATAAATTACAGTTTGCTGCTGACAGCTGTATATTATGGTCTTAGTATTATTGTGGGCTGAAACTGTTATATATGCAAGTACATAACTATATAATGCCATAGTGAATCATAGGTCAGCCCTTCTTAGCTTACCTTCATATCGAATGCAGTTTACTGGTTGAGTTGTTTACAATTTGTAGGTTGTAAGCTGGTGATTGGGCTTGAGCTTGCAACTGTTTTCTGGACTCTTCAGTTTTCTAGGAAATAGCCATGTTTTAACTGTCTTCGGAAGTGTATATGCTCCTATGTGCTGCTAATGTTGGCTGGTAGTGAATTCCAGAGCTTGGGTGTGTGTGTGTGTTTGTGTGTGAATGACCCTCGCATTGCAGAGAATCCAAGTACATATTATTAGGAAAAAGCCACATTGTACAATTATTTTTGCTGCTTTTTCCTTTTCATGGGAAATGATTTTTCATTAAATATTTTACCCCATATCCTCAGTGAAAATGTGTAACTTCTGTACACTTTCCAACACTTACTGCACCATTGAAAAGTTGATCATTCAAGTCTAAGTTTAGAATTAGAGAAGGCATTGCTAATTTTCTTTGAATACACACTCAGCTGTGAATGTTTGGTTGTTCATCCCATTTTCACTGCACTGCATTTTATAGATTATCTGATTAAAACGCCTGTGGTTATTCCCATTTCAGAGTAGTGTGCTACTCGCCAAAAAAGCTCTTCAACACACCATCAGGGGTAACAAGCACTATATAAATGCAAACATTTTTCCGTCTTCTATCCCTCCGCTATCTTTCTGAATCCAAATAACTGACTAACCTATCCACCACTCAAATTACTTTCATATTTCACTATACTAATTCAACACTAATCCTTTATGGGTTCCAGAGTAGCGTGCTACTCGCCGAAAAAGCGCCTCAACGACTCATCAGGGGTAGTAAGTGCTATATAAATGCAATTACAATACAATACAATACAATACAATAACAACAGTTTTTAATGCTACATACAAATGGAGAACGTCCACTGGTGTACTAGCATCTTTGCATTAGTAAAGGATACCTCTGCATGCAAAACGGTCTTTGTGGATCAATTTCATTCATAAAACTAACTTCCAGACAGAAAACAAAATATTTTTGTGAATTGGGCCATACACCTGTTTAGGACAGATATAAAATGCACTGTTCTGTCCTGTTATGTAAGATCAGTGGAACCCAATACCGAGAGGGTGGCCGTAGGGCCTCCCCCTTCATCTATAGTGCTGCACATTAATTGACTAGATACTGCATGGAACACTGGCACTGTACACCGTGCCCTTGTACGCAAGCAAATGCCAAGCTGCAAGAAGTCCTGTGTAACCCAATTCCCTGGCATGGGTGGCAAAGCATTCTGAGAGAAGGATAACAGATCCTATGGGAAATGTTAGGACCTCAATGGGTCATCAGCTCTCCCTACCCTCCCCAGAGATCCTCAAACTTGGACCAATGATGCCTACAGTCACTATGATTAGAGCACTGTTGACTATTCAATAGCATTCAAACAAAGGGGCTGGTAGCGTGACAGATTAGTCAATGCCATCAAGATGAATAGATTAGCCACTGTTAAACTGTACTACTTAAAAGCAGCCTATAGATGCATTTTGAGCTTTGTAATTCAATTTTCCTGTAAATTATTTATTATATAGCTTCATGCGGTACATATAGTAAAGTAGATGTGGCCTAATTGAGCTCAACTGGAGAACCAGGTTCGAGTCCAGCCTCGGCTCTGCGTCCCGTGATTCTGGGCAAATCACAACCTCTCGTGCCTACAAAAATGTGGAATGTACTTTGGTTCTCATGTGAAGCGCTCTATTGCCCTTGAGCCAGTTTGCGCTAGACAAACTACAACAAAAAAATCAGAACACTGGATACTTAGATAGGGAATAAGATACACAATAATCCGTAGAGTTGGGTAGCCAGAGAATTAAGAGCACTCTCAATGTAAAGGCTCACCCACATTAAAATATCAGCTATTTAAAATGTGTCCTGCACATTATAGTTACACCAAAGTTATAACCACAAATGTTCCAATGTTATATGGTCATCCTGGGTTTTCTATGTGAGAAAAGGATTTACAATGGTATTGCCATCTGTTTGAAAATTTGTGGTGATCTTCCAAAAACTATTCTTTGAAGAATTGAAATTTCCCTGGTGCTAATTATCTAAACGCCATTCTGACTTTGAGCTTTGTGTATGATATATATGTCTAAGCTATTTCCTAATTTTCGCCCAGATGAGGCAGACCAAGGGAGTAGCCAGAAAATTAAAATACTCCAGCTTGGGGCCAAACTTCTAATTCCACCACATGAGTAAAGTATGTATGTCCAACCCTTTCTAGAATAGTTCGTATCACTCTCCCATTTAATTCATATATCCATTCATCCTCCCACCCACCCTTTCATCTTTCCATCCTTCCATCCCTTTAATTATACCAAGCATCCATTGGCATTCCATCCATCTATTCGTTCACACATTCTATCCACCCTTTAATCTTTCCAGCCATCCATCCAGCCATCTAGGCATCCAACGGCCATTCCATTTCTACATCGATCATCCATCCTGTCACTCTCCTATCCATTCATCCTTTCACCCTAACATCTATCCACCCATCCATGAATCCATCCGTTTATCCTTTCACACTTTCACCAACTGATCTTTTTACCCTTCAGTGCATCCATTCTTTCGTCCTTCAAACCAGTCGGCCGTGCATCCTTCCTTTCTTTGTTCATTTCACCCTACCCTCCTCTCTTTGACTTTCCCATTTACCTTTCTGTAATTCTTTTAATATTTTCTTCTTTTTTTCATCTTTCTTTACTTAGACCCCTTTACCCTTCTTCCATCTTCCTTTCCAGTATCTAAAATTATTATTTCCTTTCTCACATTACTTTATTTCTTGTCTTCTTCTTCCCACGCCCAAATGCTATGTGAGCTACTCTTAGTACTTTAAGTTTTCATCATTGTTTTTGTCTCCCTCACAGAATCTCACTCACTTAGCAGCCTATGATCCCTATCCCTCAGGCCTGCAATTCCCTATGAGCCTTTGTGTCTGCAGCCTGCAGAAAGAAGAGGCCAATATTAAACTAATCACCTTCAGCTTTTAGTGGGACCCCGATTACCAAGTCATTGGGTGTAGAGATTCTCCCCACATAAGCTGCTTAAGCAGGGGGTTCACGACGCCACTGATGCAGACATTAAGTTCTACTAGAAAGGTTTTGCCAGAGAGATTTATTCATAGGCCTCTGATCACCTAATATGGCAGACCGCACATAGCTACTTTGTGTTAGGCACATGTAGAAGGTAAGAGTTAGCCTTCCAATGTTTCCCTGAATGTGATACCTGAGAAGTCAATTATCTTGCAGTCTCCTTTGGTGCTAGGTGAAATTTTTCAAGAGAATGCATACTTACTTGGGTGAAAACGTGCTAGGAGAAGACTTTGTTCTGGAGAGCAACCTGACTGATATTCTGTTCATGCCAGGTGTTAGAGCCTCGAGAAGAAAGCCACTGTGCGTTCCATGGGACCCCGATTCCTTAAGACATCTTTAAGAGATCCTTGTTCCACCTCAAGTAGCTTCGACATCTTCAGTCTGTTATCTCTTTCCCTCTACAGGTCTCAATGCTGTCACTCACACGTGGTTAGCTTGTGACAATGCCATATAGCTTGATCTGGTTTAGGTTCACATGCGTGTCCCATAAAGCATACCTGTCAACTCACACAGTGCCACCGCCGTGTGGCACACGACACCGGCTCCCATCACACAGTCTCCCTGTGATGAGTCGATATCACAAAGTGGCAGGAAAAACCATTGTGAATAGTGGTTTTCAAGCTCGTTTTCCAAGGCTTTGAACTGGCGATGTCCATTAAGGGGTGTGAAAACACCCCAGGACATCAGCAACAGCCTCAGAAAGCTTTTTTTGTTTTTGGAGGAGAGGGCTTGGGGTAGCGGTGGGGTTCAAAAGTTCCTCCTAGGTACTTCTCAGCAGAAGGCCCGCCCCCTTCAAGGCCCCACCCCACCTCAAACGGTGACATTGTTCTTGAAGTTGGCTGGTATGCACAAAGTCTTCTATAACAGTGGTACTCAGCACTATATTTCACAATGAAAAGATTCAGAAATCTCATGACTCGATGAAGCAGGAGGTTAACAATAGATCTGATTTCCAACAGCCTGCTGATCAGATCCAGAATCCAGGGACCATGCTACAGATAGGATGCACTGCCCTGCAGTCCACCACAGAGTACCCTTAATTAGGCACAGTGCGGGTCAGTGTACCCATTAACAATGCAGCTTTGAACTTGTGCTTGCTCTTGGGGGGGGCAGCGCATTAGTGAAAGGTAGACCAGATGTTTAAAGCCAACAAATATACTCTCATGCAAATGAAGAATGCCCCTTTGAGATCATGCCCGCACACTTGTAGTGCCATTACAATCTGCATTAAAGAAAGAGCCACACTAGCCTCTGCACCCGTCCCCCCCAACCCCTCCCAGGTGCGGCAAGCAGGCAAACATGTCCCTTGATCCGCAGTTAGCGGAGTACAGACCCTGGTAGGGAAATGATGGAATAACCTGCTCCTTACTTTAGAAGGAATGACTGGTTACATAAACTTTCGCTGGGCCATGGAAACTTGGTGGTTTTCTTTACAATCTTTCTACAGGTTGATACATCTGCTCTCATTTCATTCTTCTTGCCGCATCAGTCGCAGAATGAGACCTCATTGCTGTAAGTGTGACTTATAAAGGCCTGCCAGAAGCATTGGACAGAGGTGCCATTATTCCACAGGTCCCACATTTTTCAATGTCCTGCCCTCATGCTGCAAACATTTCATTATAGATTTGAAAGCAAAGCTGCCCTATTTAATAACACGGCTAATGGCACTAGATGCCGGATCTGCTTTCTGTTTCCACTTTCACAACAGCATAATTTATTTAAACCACGAAAGGCTCCACATTAGCTTGTTTACCCAAGCCCCTCACAAACCTCTTAGTTTACTGACCTTATGAATAGAACGTCACATTATGCAGCATGTCTCCACTAATGCGTATAGTATTAGTAGTAATAAACTTTATTCGGTAACCGAGTACCATCAAAGTGCACATGTGCAAAAACATTACAAGAGATATATCATAAAACCATTTTAAGACATGTCACAGCACAATTCATTAAAAAACATCACTATTCAAAAATTCATTTTCTTTAGCCATTACTAATGTGCAAAATGGAAGCAGAAATCAAGCAGAACTGTGTGCAAATTGAGTAATAAATACATAAAAAACACATGAAAACTATCTTCCAGCTATATATATAAAATCAATATTGATAGAAAAAACTGTCATTAAAAAATTTGGCCTAGTCGCTTGAGGGCACAATCAGTCGTCTACCACCTTTATGCCATACCGCCTATAAATATTTGCTCATAGCAATGGCTATTACTGGAGTGGTGTCGCTCCTTAATATTCTAAGGGCCACTATATATTTTGTTAATTATAGATTTTGGCATATGGGAAAAATCAATTTCCGGCGCGGGTCATAGTAATTCGGACAGAAGAATAATATGTGTGCTTCATCTCCATCTGCCAAGCCACATGCCGGACAAGAACTAATGCCGGGGCCTTGTGCCATTGACTCGTTACTGATCTCAGGGGCAGAGTGCCAAGTTGAAAATGGATATAAAGACTTTTGGCTAGAGGGGAGGAGATGAAATCTAAAAAATAATTGTAATGAGAAAACGGCTTAATATCTAAAAATCTGTTTGTTAATTTACCAATTAAATGGTTATTTAAGTGAATATCTTGGATGTAGGTCCAATAACTAGATTTTGTGGTATTAAAGTCGGTCTTACACATACTTTCTGGGTTAATCCATAACCTTGTCAGTCCCAACTTGTTAAACCAGTCAGATACAAATTTGACCCAGGGTATTGATTTGGCACCCCTTATACACAACAATTCAACAAGGCAATCTCTGAATTCCTTCAGCTCGGGAGTGACCCATAATCGAATCCAGTAAACAAGTGGTCTAAGGGCGGCCAAATCTGCAATTCTTTTGAGTCCTATATCGTAAATCAATGGAATTAGTGGTGTACTACTGGGGACAGAGACCAACCTTCTGGCAAATCCATTTTCTGCAGCAGTGAGTTGAGAAACATCAGTGCATCCCCAGATCACGGTTCCATATAGGGCTGCCCCTTGTGCTTTGCCGCGATAGACTTCCAGGGCTGGCGATACTGCACGGGAACTTGTTTGGCTATGCAGCCTACTAATAGCATTTGCTCTGTGCTCTAGTAGTAGTGTACTTTTCTTTAACTGATCATTCCACTTCATACTCCCCATTACGTTAACTCCTAAGTAATCAAAGCTCCACAACCTCTCAAGTACTTCTCCCCCAGCTCATATAATTGAATTTTTGACCGCTCACTTGCCAAATACCATGTACTTGGTTTTGTTGGCATTGAGCTCCAAGCCCCTTGACACACAAAAATCAGTAAATTTGTCGACAAGGAGCTGGAGACCCATTGGGGTCTTAGAAATTAGAAGGTAGTCATCTGTAAATAAAAGAATCTGTGCCTTATTACCGTTTTGTAAAGGGGAGTCATTTCTGCGGTTTTTCAAGACATCAACCACATCGTTTATGTAGAGGGTAAAGAGCGTAGGAGCAAGGACACACCCTTGGCGTACACCCCGCTGTATGGGGATACACTTAGTTAACTCTGTTGCATGCCCATACCGTACCTGGGCAAAGTTGTTGCTATGTAGCTGGGAAATGAGATGGATTAAGTTCTCCGGAACCCCCATCGTATTTAGAACAGACCAAAGATTTGTACGGGGATGAGATCAAAGGCGGCTCTAAGATCAACAAATGCCACATAAAGATTCTGCTGTTGTAGTAGAGTATATTTCCAGTGCAGTGTGGTAAATCTGAAAATTTGGTCTACAGTGTTCATCTTGGAGCGAAGCCCTGCTTGGAGATCTGACATGATGTTATTTGTGTCTATCCAGTGGTTAATTTATCAAGGATTTGTTTAGCAAAGATCTTCTGGGCGTTGTCGATTAGGCTAATTGGCCTATAATTCGATGGTGCACATGCATCACCCTTCTTGTATATGGTGACAATCTCGGCCCCTTTCCAAGAATCGGGTATCTCCCCCCCTCTCGCTATAGCATTTGAAAGCAGATTAAAATAAAGTGATGCGTATATTGCAACCGGATCTAGGAGAAAGCAGTTACAACTGATCAAATGGGTTTTTCTGCAGGTTTTATACAGAACTGTTTGGTCACCTCTGTCGTAAAGGACAATATCTCTGCAACTCACACTGTGAAGCAACAGTGACCCACTGCACTGCATGAAAGACACCGCGTCCTGGGCTGTGCTAAATGTTCCCATAGGCGGTGACTCTGGCTGAGTAATGAAAGATGCACCCTGGACATCCTGGTGTCATTGGAGGACTCCTGCAGGACTGGGCAGCACCTCTCAAGAGTTCTCTGGGCACATTAATGGACAGGTGTCACCAGGGCTTTAAGTGGGTCGGGTCCTGCCGGTGCCCAGCACTGGCAGTTCTAAAAAGCAGGTACTGAGACGGGTCCCTATGGGGCTCTCCATTTTTGCCCTCACCCTCAGGATGAAAAAAAGAAATCTTAATTCTGTAGCTGTACCACCCGTCACTGCCTTTGATGTAACTTCAAAGAGACTCGGTCTAGTTCTTTCACAGTCTCATCATTTCAGAACTGAAGCATTTTCAATATTATATTCAACGAAGCCATATTTGTTGCTTATTTATCTACTGCAACTAACAACCATTAACAAAGCCAATAGTCCTGGCATGTTGAAGGTGTAATGTTGTTACCTGTTTTATTATATATCTGGAGGCAATGACAGAAGTAGCAAAACCCCAGTCGGGTGACCCACTATGCTAAGCACAGATTTTTAGCTTAAGTGTCTTCAAGCAACGCCCTTAATTACATCGGCCACGACTCTTTGAGAGACCCCTCAGTTTTTTCATCCCACTTAAAGTCCTGGGTGTCGTACAGTGCCATAACATCTTCTAAAGCCAAAAGTCTGCTTGATAGGTCCAATCATTATCTTATTTCACCCATCTGCTCTCTGGGTAACACAACTCACAGTGCCTACTGCCAACTCCAGAGACGGAGAGCTTCCTATCCACTCCAAACAATCACAGCTGCTGTGACACTGTGCATGCGCTTCAGATAATCCTTCCTGACCCTTCTGAAAAAATGCAGACATTAAACCACAATTCACTCACAGGACCGTGGCCCCACAGAGTAGTCAATTAGTTGGGGTTTTTGAGATGGCTTTATATCAGGGGACTCACTCAATTTAATACAACTGACAAAATAGAACTTAGTATGTGCATTTTATTCCTCTCTCTATGCAATGCAAAGTTGTTGTGTACAATATTCATACCAGCAGTGTCATGTACTTACTGATAATAAAATGAATTAATATATTAGGGAGAGCCCTTGGCACACAGATTCTAAAATTATAATGTTATAACAATATAGTAGGAAAAGTTAGGATTCCTTTAAAAGTATTGCTCTGAACATGAAATCCGAGAACAAATTAGAACAGTAATCTAGGATTAATAAAAGTTTTTTTTTTTTTAAACTGTCAATATGCAAGATAGAAACCACAAGGGAAAGCTAATGTATGCACATACCACCTATCAAATTACATGAATTTGTAAAACCAAGAAGGAATGACGTTTGATGTGGTCCAACAATGCCACGTAAGAGTTCTTGTAGCATGCTCGCAGTGCTCTCTTTAAATGTCACCTGAAATGGCTTTGTTAGACCTAAATGCAGGGCTTTAAGTGGGCCGGGTCTCGCCGGTGCTGAACACCGCCAGTTTTTCAAAAGGGGCCTCGAAACGGGTCTCTATCGGGCTCTGTTTTGTGCCCTGGCACAGGCGGTCCGTTTTTTTCCGGACTGCAGTGACAGCAGGCACATCGATGTGCGCGTGCTCACACTGCTCACTTCTCACTAGTGGAGAAATTACGGCATGACGTCATGCCAGGTGAGCGTTGTAGGGGAAGGGAAATCCTTTAAAGAGAGTCATTTTCTCTCTGGATTTCCCTTCTCTTTTTGAAACTCAGGAGCAGCAACATTGTTGTGGTGTCAACAGGGCTTTGAGTCGAAGCTTTTTCAATATTATATACAAGCCATAGTTGCTGCTTATTTATCTTATGCAACTAACAACCAATGACAAAGCCAATAGTCGTGACTTGTTGTAGGTATGATATTACTTGTTGTGTCATATATCTGGATGCAATGACAGAAACAGCAAAATACAAGTCGGGCGGCACACTATGCTAAGCACAGATTTTTAGCTTATCTGTTTTTCAGCCACGCCCTTAATTACATTGGCCACGCCCCCTTGAGAGAGACCCCCCCCCCAGTTTTTTCATCCCACTTAAAGCCCTGCCTAAATGCATGTTGCCCGTTGGGTCATTTGGGATGAAAAATATATGTTTTCAAACAGGAATCTGTTTTTGAAAATAGGAAGTTGAATATTGTTTCCATAATTTTTGGTTATCTACAGTATATATTAAAAGAAAAAAAAATCACAAGTGTCAGCTAGAAAGTGGGGCTTTGATAACGGGGTGGTTAGCTATATGTCTATTTAAGTAAAGGATGTTGCAGCTGCACTCTTCATCGTTCTGTTCGGAAATAGAATGTTCCGTTTTTGATTACCTTTGATGGAGAAAGTGCTGATTAAACCATGAGCAATAAATGTTTAAGTTGGGCAACTAGGTTTTCATTACTTTCTAGGCAATGTACTGCTATTTTAGCCTTTGAGAAGGAAATCAGTCTGATGTGCCAATTTTCCCATCCTTCCAGTGTGTGAATCTGTAATTCGTGGGAATTACCTAATTGTTGCAAATTATAAAAAATGGCTCACTGGTATGATATCATTCCTATGTAATAAGGATTTTCGAACTCGGCAATAAGAAAAGCCGATGTATGGAGAAACAAATTCTATAGAAAAGTGTTTCGAAATGAGCAAACACACAATATGAAATGTAGAGTTAATGAAATAGGGAATCAAATGCAGAGGAGCAGGCAAAATGCCAGTATTATTCACCTTTGCCTGACCTGGTGGGAGAGGAGAGTAAATGTCCTCCTGGGTGATCAGTTGCAGACTTGGAATGCCCCCGGCCCTCCTGAATGCTCACTTCCAGGCCTAGCAGCTTTCATCCAGACTCTCACAACATGACCGCGCGGGAGATTCTGTCACACGTGCAGACCAAACCTGCTGCCGCAGCGGGGGCACATTCTTCTCGGACAAGTGGAACAGCTGGCGGTTGGGCAACAGGCACAGCAGTGGCCTTTTATTTCGGTTTTAAACCTCTGAGGGTCTCACAGCAGCAGTCCTGTAACTCCCGAACCAAAAACCTACTCCCGCGCAAACATCTTTAAGAGATTGCTTCTAATTTAAACCAATCCAAGAACATAACAAGCAATGCGGCTTGAAGGAGCATTGGTAAAAAGAAACATTGATGGTGTAATTAGTGCAGCTTAAGGAGTAGGAAGAAGCTGTCTTACTTGAACCCGTTTTGAGAGAGTTGACAGACATCGGCGTCTGGGTGGAATGCTTAAGATGTAGGAAATGTCTACTGTCTCCACAAATGAGGGGGAAAAAACACCGCTTGATACAACAGGCATCATTAAGAAATATCTACGCAATTCTGAGCATTTCACAGCGGAAGAATCACAAAATTTGCATGGAATACGAAAACAAAGCACTGGGAGTCTAAAGGTTTACAGTTCTGAGGTCCAGGCCATTCATAGCATTTCAGAGGTAAAGCCTTTCAAGTCTTATGTAACTAAGCACCGTAACATTTGTAGTTTGCTCACGACATTATAACGAGACCTGCTGACTTTGGAACTAGGGAACCAGATTTGAATCTCTGTGTTGGCTCACTCAACATCTTGTGATTCTGGGCAAATAACCTAGGGCCCGATTATGATGTTGGGCGGCTCGCCAATGGCAGGCTGTCGGTGGCGGTCCGTCCGACATCTCAGGCTGCGGTCCAACCGCCACATAATGATACTGTCGGTCAGAGCGCAGCGGGCGGAGGGTCCAACCGACGTCCCCAACAGGCTCAAGGAGCCTGTCGGGTCAGAGCTCAATCCCTACAATGGGGGCGGTGGTGGTGCCTGCGGAGGCACCGGCGTAAGGATTACGATGACCCTCTTCCCACTGCTTTTACATGGCAGTCCAACCGCCATGTGAAGGCAGACGGAATGGGACTATGGGCGCCCCTAGCAGGGACCCTGTCCCCGTTGGGCCTCTGCTATGGGCCCAGGGGGGCACATGTGGTGCCCCTCCAAACATCCATGCACCGTGTGCCAGGCACCACACGGTGCCTGGCACACAGTGCATGGATGTTTGAGAACTGCCCTTCTCCACTGCGGCTTGTGCTGCGACCCTTTTCTAGGGCTGCAGCACAAGCCGCAATGGAAAAGAGCAGTTTTACGTCCGTCTGCACGGCGGTCGCATTGTAATCGGGCAGCTGAACATACAGGGCCCAATTCCGATGTCGGACGGACAGGAGTCCGTCCGACATCGGTTTGGAACTGGAACCGAACGACCTCCTGTCGTCGGTTCCAGCCCAGGAAGTAGGATGCGACCGAACCCTGTTCAGTCACATGCCTATTCTTTGCAATGGGAGCATGCATTCCGGACAGAATGCATGCTCTCATTGTAAAGAGCAGAGGTGCAGTTCATCCCTGCACCCGGTGGCAGGCACCTCAAGGTGCCTGTCACCAGGTGCAGGGATCAACAGGGCGGCACGTCTGCCATTCGGCAGCCTTGCCCTCAAGGGGGCCCTGCTGGGGGCCCCCAAAGACAGACTCCCAATGCCTTTCTGTGTCAGAAAGGCCGGCACAGAAAGGCAGTGGGAAGTTGCCATCGTAATCCCTCGGCCAGAAAGAGCCGGCCGAGGGCTTACTGAGGGCTTTCCGAATGGCGGACGGGCTCTCTGAGCCCGTTGGAGGCCATTCGGAAAACCGATTTGGATTCCCTTCCGACCGAGCCCATCGAAATGGCTCGGTTAGAAAGGAATTCGAATGGGCAATTCCGATGCGGTCGGAACGGCTCCGACCGACAGTTGGAGCAAAACCCAACTACATCGGAATCGGGCCCATAGTCGGTAAGACACCTACCCGAAACGATTGCAGTTGGACGCTCGTCCAACCGCCATGGTAATGAGGCCCTTAATGTCCCTGTGCCTAAAAAAAATGAATGTGACCACATATAATGTATTGGGACCTCATGTAATTTAAATACATTTGAGTCAAGTTTGCGCTGTATAAAACAACAAAAAAACAAATATTGCCAAAATGAATATGGATTACTTTAATATTGTGATCCTATACTTTAAAAAATAAAAACTATATTTACTGCAAAAATATCTCTATCAAAAAATCTAAAATACCAAACTATCAAAACTAAAAATACACTAAATATTGCTACCACAATCAAACACACTAAATGCAACATTGAAAGCTATTAACAACAGAAAAAATATTATTAGAATAATAAAAACATAAGTCCAAGTAATTGAAATACAAGACAATATCACAAATAAATGAAACAATACAAAATAAAATATAAATCTGATTATTAAACAACAAAAACATGATAAAAAATCGAATTTATTAAATTAATAATTACTTTAATATATTTAATTTAAATATATTACAAATAACATTAAGCCATTAATTATATAAAAATTAACATTATTAATAACAATTAAAACAATATTTAGAAAAGAAATAATTAAATAAGAAAAATACCTAAAAGTAATACATTTGCAACTAAAATATAAAACATATCTACAACGCGATGAGACAAACACTAATTAACCTTTACCAAATAACATAAAGGCAATTCAAATAGCGAAAACTGTAAACTAATTAGAACACTTTACTAATTAAAAAAGAGTATGGAAAAAAAGCCACAAAACTTTCAATAAACACAGCAGTTCAAGCAACCGAAACTCTGCAGGGTGTGGACATACACCAAAAGAAAAGGATACCTCTAAAGAAAATAACGTCTTATTTCAAAGTAGGTAAAATACATTAAACTAGAGCTAACTTAAATAAACCAACGCTATAAATGCTTAGTTGAACTAATTAATTAATATATACCTTTCTTTTCATGTTTCCTAAATACAAATAACAAAAACAAATCCAAACTGAAAATAATAAGAAGCAGAAAATAAAGTCGGAATCATTTCCTAAAACCAAACTTCACAACAACAAATAAAATTTAAGTATAATACCACAAAATAGTTTACGTGCAAATAATAAAAAAAATATCTTCTAAAACTAAAACCCAAAAGCCTTAAAATAAAACAAAATCAATTATTAACCATATTACATTGGTACTACTATTTTCTTCCAACTGTCAATATCAAACTCCTGTGCCAAAAACCATCAAAATAAATGATAGATTTAAAAAACATCTCTAAAAGCTCCAAGAACATCTAACTCATAAATATAAATGTACAGAATGTTTAAAACATCAGTCAGTAAGTATAAAATGTTTACAACATGAGTAAATAAGTATGTTAAAACATTATGGGGCATATTCTCAAGAACGGGCGATATTTATCGCCAACCTAGGTTAACGCAATTTTACATAACGCCGTCTATCGCGGCAAAATAACGCAGTGTTAACGGCGTATTCTCAACACGCCGGCAACAGGCGATAGTTCCCCGATAACGCGTCAAATGTCCGCGTTAAAATTACCGGGACGCCGATAAAAAAGGAAACCCGAACGTGAAAAAAGTGGCGATGTGCCCAACAGCGATAAAAACATCAGCGATAAGCAGCGCCAGGCTTGCTATTCCCACGTCAGGCGGGAAAAATCACTATAAAAGCTGCAACAAAAAAAACAAAAACAAAACAACTGAGAAGCACCATGGAGGAAGCTGGAGCAACTACAGAGGCCAACGAGAACCCCACAAACCCCCCGGAGGACCAGCCAGGGACCTCGGGGAAGGAGAAGGGCAAGGAGAAGAAGAAGAGAAACCCACAATTCAGTCCGCAGGAAAACAAGATCCTGATTACGGAGGTGATAGAACACCACCAACAACTGTTCATCACCTCCACTGTGTCATTGGAAACTAAAAATGCAATATGGCAGTCCATCTTGGCCAAGGTGAATGCAGTCGGAGTGAAGAGAAGGGAAGTGGACGACTGCAAGAAGCGCTGGAATGATGTGAAGCGCAAAACCAAGCTGAAACTCGCTAACAACCGGAAAGCAGCAATGCAGACTGGAGGTGGGAGTCCAGCGCCACAGCAGGAGCTGGATGAGATGGAGGAAATGGTGTCCACAGTCATCAGTGGGGAGACGGTGGCAGGAGTTGGGGGACCGGACACTGCTCAACATGACCTGACCCAACAGCAACAGGGTGAGTAACGACCAGGGACTGGGGGAAGGGGGAGATGGGCACAACGGCACACATGCACAATTAAGTATAGCACAGTGCACACCCGCAATGACTATGGATCATGTCCCTGATCTCCTTGGCATACTGCAGCACACATAGAAACAGCAAGTAGGCCCCCGTTGACAATGTGCCCAGAGTGGGCCCTCCCCACACATCACCAATCTCACAACAAACCCATGCATGTGCAAACCCATGCACATGCACAAGGCTGGCCCTCCACGGGGCAACAATGTAAAGTGGGGTGTGCATGGCCATGTACTGGTCCAGCTTCAACACTCCACCGAATGTGACCAAAACATTCTAATTCACACTGATGTGTCATGTCTATGATCAAGCAAGTATGAAATTATGGATGAATGTAGGGGCAGTGATTCCAAAAAAGGTACTCCTGGGAACTGATATCAATGCGCATGTTTGACCGTGACGCAGACAGGCAGTGAGATGACTGGGAATGTGTGAACTACCTGTGGCCTCATTGCTCCTAAACAACAATCTCGCAATTTCCCAACTTAGCCCCACGTCAATGTAGGAAATAGGGCTGTGTGTAAAAAAGCCTAAGTCTAAGTTATGTGGATGCCACAGCTCGGAGCAATGATTTGTTAGAGTGTGCAGCGGTTGGACTCCTGGGATGGTCTGTGCGTAAGTGTGAAGGTCATTCCATGCAAGAGAACTGTGAGCAAGGACTTCTGTGTGTGGGATGTGTATACGTTGGTCCTTGGTTAGCGCTGTGCGTAGTGTGGGAGTCGTCATCAGCTGCTATGGTATCTCTTAGGGGGTGCCGGGCGCATGCAATTCCAAGGTCGGAGGTGCAGATGTGCTACCGCCTTCTAGTTCAGACAAAGGTGCTTACATCCCTAATGTTAGTTTGTCATCTGCTTGGAATCCGGAAAAGTGATGTGGATTTGGGGGGGGGGTGTCACTGCTTCACCTTCCGGCACGGTTGAACCCTAACCAGCCATGTACGTGCCCTCATGGTCAATTTTGCATGCTCAGATGTAGCAGTGGTGTTTTGCTGCAGTCTGACAGTGATGTGTAAAGGTAGCTGTGAGGAGGCGCATGACTTCTCACCTTGCACCTATTAGCTGACACTGTTCACTACTATTGATGGATGACGTCCGTGTACACATGTGATCTGTACATGGCACATATGTCCAGGGGACACCTTGGTGTGTTCCACGCAAGGTATTCCTGCTGGCTTTTTGGCTGGCGTGCATCTCCCATGGTGCTGAGGTGTTCATTGTGCCCCCATCCTCCTTACGTCCATGTTGCTCATGTTGTGGGACTTGAGTCACAGGGTGCATCTCTGCATCAGGGTGGTTCATATTGGACCCCAAATGACACCCGCAATTCCATATTTGACCCCAAATGACACCCTGTTGTCTTTTTTTGAACACCAATGACAGCCTTCATGACATGTTATTGTACACATGTGATACGCTGATGAGTGGGATTACGTACTACATTTGACACCTTGAAATGGCATTACGAATACGTGACACCCTAAACAGCCTCTCTGTACAGCGGTGACATACCCATCATCTATATGCTAATTGTGAGATTGTTAACACTTAATGTTGCACTTACACTTGTCAGAGTGATGTGCTAATGCGGAGGACTGACATGCACACAGGGAATGTGTGTTGCAATGAATTTATTTGCACAGGCTGTTCATGTGGTCATCTTGTACTGTTCCATGATTGCTAAGGACAGTCACAATGTGAAATGCTCATGCGAATAAATTGCTAATGATTGTGTTCCTTCGGGCTATTCCTGCTGCAGCTGCAGTGGGGTGTGGTCCACCTGTCTCATCTTCCTCATCATCGTCCGGTGCATCTGGCACTTGGATCCATGGGGCATTGGTGCGTACACACATGTTGTGCAATACACAACATGCAATGATCATCTTGCACACTATTTCCGGGCTGTACAGGAGTCTTCCACCTGTGATGTCCAGGCACCTGAAACGTGACTTTAACACGCCAAATGTGCACTCAACAATCACCATGGTGCGTATGTGGGCCACATTGCACTGCCTCTGGGTCGGGGTTTTCGGGGCTCGGAGGGGTGTCATCATCCACAGGCAGAGTGCATATCCTTGATCACCTGTGAGAGGTAAGTGAGATTAGTGTAAATTGGTGGCTCAGCATGCTGTGTTGGCAGACTTACAAGTTTTGTGGTGTGTGATTTGTGCGACTTTGGGATTCATGTTTGCCATGTATTGCTTCTGGCTAATGTGTGGGAGCAATGTGTACTGCGTAGCCTCACAGCTGCTCGTCCCTCCCCCCGAGCCTATTTACTTCTGTGCGCTGCACGGTTGCATCACTTGCACTCCTACGGCACACCATTGTCATGCCTGTCTGCGCATGTCCGCAAGCCTGACAACAACACTGTAATGTTGGCCGTTGAAGGTGGGCAGCCACGTGTGTGTAGGCCATGGTAAGGATAGGGCGGACACAGATGTGGATTTCAGGCCTGGCTGAACTCGCTCTGCGATTGAGGCTAGGCCTTTGGCTTATGCTGCGGCAATGAAGATACACACACAACAGTTGGCATGTATGAGCCAAGACCCCGAGCGCTCCTTTATTATTCCATTCGGGCGAGCCCGCCCTCCGGGTGCATGCTACTGTCATGTCATGTGGGTAACACGATCAAGCATAAAACGCTTTGGGTACGAGTGGCGGCTCTCAAAGAGGGCTTGCCACTTACACATGTAATACATACTCTTGGCCATCAGCGCGTGGGACCACACGCTGTAGGCATCACTCTGGCTGACGAGGCAGCCAGAAATGCAGTAGCCACTTGTTCAGTAGCAGCAGTCACAAGGTCTATGACAAAAGTCGATACCTACATACTGGCAGCCGAAGCGGCTACCAGAGACAGGACGAAATACCCACAGGGGTTTCCGTCCAAATATAAATACCAATTGTCCCCGGAATAAGTTCCGACAGTAACAATTCCTTCCATTGGGGATCCACTGATTCCCAACGAAGACCGCAGACATGCGTTGATCACAGCTGCACATGTGGGCATGCCTTCGGCGCACGCCGGTGTATCGGCAACGTTGTCCCTCTTGCAGAAACGTCCTGTGTCCGCCCCCGCATGGCATTGCTGATAGCTCTCTGTGGCCTTCTGTTTCCACTATGAAAGAAAGCTTCAACAAATTAAGTAGGCTCACAGCACTGTTATTCCAACATGAAGTTGCTGACCTCAGCCCGTGAAACATTCGAGCTACAGGTGGCTCAGACATCAAGTGAAATACACTCCCTATTAAATACCAATCTCCCACTACATTTTGGGGAGTTGATATTCAATGTTACTGACACAGAAGGGTTTGCACCTTTTTTTAAATTGGTGGGCTCAGGTCTTGTGTCCTCGTTTCAAACGATATTTGGTGTAATTCCGGCTTTTATTCATTCCATTTTTTCCAGCGCTTTTGGTGGCTTGCCGTTGATCCTCTTGCTCGCTGGTGCTGTCCTGGTACTTGTTTTACTACTTTGTAATGGCTGCCCTTCATGTGGTACTCGATCATCCGGTCCAGCTGGAGCTGTACCGTAGCCGATTGCAGGAATTCCTTGGTTGCCTGCCTATGGCTGTTGTGGGTGCTGCCTACAATGTGACTTACAGATACGCATACTTTACATGCGTTCATCCAGTTTTTTGGTGCCGCGACTGTCCTTTCTCCTGGGCTTTGGATTTGTGCCTCTCAAACGCCATATGGCCTTGCCCTGATTACGACCTGTTGCTGTGTCCCCTATTGCGTCATGATCAATCATGTGCAACTGGTACCCTCATGCTGATGGCGGCCGTGAATGGAGTGCTGGCACAATGGGACATCTGTGAAGGGGCGTCGCGCCTGCTGCACCACAGCTACATTGAGTACGATACAGGATGTACGACCATGCTTTTTGAAGCTATGAATTATGAGCACGTATGCTCCTTCGAGTTGTTGAATTGGATATTGTCCCTCTTAGTCTCTGAGGAGGGGACTGTCTTCTGGAACACCTTGCCTTCCAAGGTTCAACGGATCTCATATGATTCCGATGATTGATGTTCAACAAGACATTTTTATGTTTTTTATTCTTCTCGTATTTTACCACTAATCAACCTTATGATGATTTTGATTTTTGGGAACTTTGCCCCTGCTATGCTCAGTGCTTTGACTCTGCTTGCGACTTGGACCTTGTTTTTGCTATTCTTCTGCAACCTGGCCAGGGGGAGGGTGTCATGTGGATTTAAGGGACCCCGTTGACATCTTTAGGTTAGAATGGGTCCGGAGGCCATGATGCGGCTTTTGCACACGACACTACAGGCTTATTCTTATGCAAGGATGTTTTCACTGGTCACCTGCGACCCGCTGGCTGCGCTGGTTCCCTGCTTGTTCCGGGAGTTTAGTCTGAACATCGTGAGCAAGGTCAAACAACACCGTCCCTTGTTATTTTGATCTGGTCAGGCCCTAGCACATGGACAAAGCATACCCTGCAGCTGCTGTTTGTGGGACACGCACCTTATTTTTGATATTAGGAGAATGCATGTTACACGCAGACACACTTGAGGGGAGAGTTTTCAAGAATGAAGAGCTGTATGGAGCTGTGATGTAGAGACACGGTATATGTCTTAGAGGTATGGGGTCTGCTATACAAACCCAGAGATCTTCTATGATAGCATCTTAGTTTTCCCATCCATGGGGAGGGAGAGTAGGTTTTATAGTCCTGTCTCCAGAATCAATATACAATGATTTCTCCTTTTATAATGTATGGACTTGCTACAATGCTGACAATGTTTGTATTATGCATTCTAATTTTAGTGGTGGCTCGTATACTGCATTTTAGAGCACGTTAGTTAAAATAAACATTTTAGACTAACTCAGTGACTCTGTCAATCTCTTGTTGTGGATGAGTACGAGAGTCTGAGCGAAAGGGAATAACCTGTTAACACGACCCCTGAGTGATTAGGGGAGTGTTGTGTTCTGGGTTGTCTAAACGCCTGTTTCTCTATCTGTGTATAGGAGGGCAGGTGGGACACTATAGCTAGCCGGTCGTGGGTTCGTGGGTACTAAGGCTGTAGGAAGGCGTAGCCCCTACATACCGAAGTCCCGCATTGCTGTGCATAGTTCTGTGTATGTGCAGAATCCCTGCAACACTACATTGCAACATTGTCGATTAAGGGCCAGGTGGCTCCAACACCACAACAGAGACACACGCCATAGTTACTTTTGTGGCCAGCCCAGAACTGAACCACGCCCAGAGCCCAGAACTGAACCACGCCCAGAGCCCCGGGCCATTTCTTCACACTCCTACGCTGGACTGGTGTACGTCGGCCCAGCCCACTACACTTACGCTTACAGGGGGGGCGACATAGCTACATGTCCAAGGTCTTCCCCACTGCCTGAGGTATGGTTGCGTCCACTGTCCACAACACTGCAAACACCAGCAGTATATGTTCACATGGACGTGTCTGTGCTCTGCATACTCAGGACTGTCCAGCACATCACCGCCACACTTGGCATTGTGTGCATTCTTATTCATGGGTCCATTGCCTCCTTCGCACATTGTTGGTTCCCACCTCTCCCCACATTCTGCAATTGTGTGGCAGAGGGGCTATGCCTTTGTGGATGGTTTGTCTACATGTCTGGCCCCTGTTACCACAGTTCCTTGTGTTGTCGTGTCTGGTAGGTGGGCTTGTTGGTTGGCATGTTGTATGTGATTTTGTTACGTGTGCATTCCCACAGTTGTGAGTTGTATGATTTGGAGTTGAGGTGTGTGGTGTGTTCCGTTGGTACTTACCAACGAGCAGTGCATTTCCATAGGTGCCATCCTGAAACCACTGGTTGATGATGGACTGTCGGAAGATGTAGGAATCATGCACACTGCCTGGGTAGTTGGCGACGGCATTGGTGAGCAGTCCCCGGTGGTCCACTATTGCCTGCACGTTGATGGAATGCGTGTACTTTCTGTTGCGGTACTTGTGTGCAGTGTCGGCAGGGGCACAAGTAGGACATGTGTGCAGTCAATTGCCCCCAACACGTGCGGGAAGCCAGCTATTGTGTAGATATGTATCCGAAAACAACGGTTCTAGCGGGAATACAATAAATCTATACTGGTAATTAAAAATGCACAATCGCAATCATTTAGGGTTAAGGATGTCAGAAAAGAGAGCCTCGCAGACTTGGTGTTCATAATAATTCTTTTTTTATCCAAATTTTTATAATTCAAAAACAATACATACACCGACCGAGAAGAACCACAATAGTGATTATATGTCCCAAGCAAATGAAACCATCTAATACATTGTGAACAGACATGTGATATATACAGAACTTGGTTTCCACAATTATTGAAAAAGACAACGACAACAACATGAATTGATAATAATTATAGCCTCTGTGTACAATAGTCAGAGCTATTTGAAATGGTTCGCTATCAATCGAGTCGACGACGTTTCGACCCTCTTGCAATGTGGGGTCTCCTCAGGACCAAGGGGTAAGGGTCATTGTTACCAGGCAGACGACCAGAGCAGTTCTCATCCTATGTGGCATATTTCAAAAGCCTTATTCTCCTGCCGTGGCACTACCGGTCCCGCGACTTTATCTATCCAGCGGAGGATCCTGCTCAGGTACCACTACATTGAGTGGTGTTGATCCTGCCCACTATTGTGACTGAGCCACAATTGATTAATACCAGTTCACAGCCCTTCGTCTCTCACACGGGGTGCTCGACCGAGTCCCAGTGTGAGTATTAATTTCTTCTTTCTCATTTCACGGGTGTCTCACACTTTATGTGCCTCTCACGCGGCTGTAATACTACCATCAGATTGTCCCTTACCCCTTGGTCCTGAGGAGACCCCACATTGCAAGAGGGTCGAAACGTCGTCGACTCGATTGATAGCGAACCATTTCAAATAGCTCTGACTATTGTACACAGAGGCTATAATTATTATCAATTCATGTTGTGGTCGTTGTCTTTTTCAATAATTGTGGAAACCAAGTTCTGTATATATCACATGTCTGTTCACAATGTATTAGATGGTTTCATTTGCTTGGGACATATAATCACTATTGTGGTTCTTCTCGGTCGGTGTATGTATTGTTTTTGAATTATAAAAATTTGGATAAAAAAGAATTATTATGAACACCAAGTCTGCGAGGCTCTCTTTTTCTGACATCCTTAACCCTAAATGATTGCGATTGTGCATTTTTAATTACCAGTATAGATTTATTGTATTCCCGCTAGAACCGTTGTTTTCGGATACATATGACTTACCCTGGTTCCTAGTGAGTAGGGTCCCCCTTGTCCTCTTTTTCAGCTATTGTGTAGAAGCCTTGCTTGGTCTCCAGCTGTTCCTGCGCAGTGTGGGGGAAGTGAAGGTGCTGGGGTATCAAGCTGATGATGGCATCCATGACAGGTGTGGGGAACTTTGATTGGGCTGGCTGTGAGACTCCTCCGACTCTGGCAGTAGTTGGTTGGAAGGGACCAGAGGCCAACAAGTGCAGCACAGCCAGCAGCTTTGTCTGCGGAGGGATGTTGGTTGTCCGCTGTGTTGGTACTGTCAGCCTGTGGGCAATGTGGGTCAGGATGCGGAGGATGGTTGTCCCTTTGAGCCTGTAGTGGGCAATGACATCCTCTGGCGTTTAGTCTCTGAGGCTGGTGCATTTTCGGAAGGTCCGCTGTCTTGTTCTGCGCTGCCTCGGTGGTAGTCCGGGGGGGTGGTCCTGGGTGCGGGGGTGGTCCTGGGGGTGGTGGCGGTGGGTGTTGTGGCCCTCTTGGGTCGCCAAGCTGCATGATTAGTAGCTCCATGGCATCTGTTGGTCTTCAGGTTTGGCTCTGGGCTGGGCTCCCTTTTTGCTGCTGGTTTTCGTCCTACTTAAGACCAGGAAAAAGCAGGTCTTAAGTCCCTGCTGCTAACGTGCCTTATCGCCTGTTTTTGGACCGCATCGCCGATCTGGCTGGTCGTTGAGAATATCGCGAAGTGGTGTTATCATGAGTTTTTGCACGGGAACGCCTACTCTGCATATGATTAGCGTTAGTTGTCGCTGTCAGCCTTGGCGATGTTTTTAGAGGCAGCTATTGCAGGTAAACTGACGATGTAGGCTGTTAGCGCAGGCTTGTGAATAGGGCGATAAATCTATCGCCACTTTCGTGGCGGGAAAGTGCAGCTAATTCGGCGAAGAGTCCTTGAGAATATGCCCCTATATTTATTATTATTATTGAATTAACAATTTAATTTTGTATTACCCACAGATAAAATGGCTGAGAGAGCCACATACAGAAGAGCTTGAAAAGGAAAATTATTATTAAACCAGATAGAATACACATTGAGCAATGAAAGAAAAAGTAGCGAGAAAACACAATGGAAATATGGAAAATGTTATTCTAATGCATCTTGAGGCAGGGCAACTTCAAAAAATGAAATTGTTAAAAAAATTAGAGAGCATAATCATTTGCCCAACGGCACAGAAATGAAGTAAGAAATGTACTGCATGACCCTAGGGAAGCTAGTATAAGTTCACAAGAGTCTACCGGAAAAAATAAAAATAATATGATACCCACTGTTCCAGAATGTTCTGCAGGCCACCTACTTGCAATTCCTAATTTAAAACGACTCATAGCCAGAACTTGAAAAGCAACCAGAGAAACACCGTTTGCTCCAAGAAGATTTGAGGAAATAAAATCCCCAAAATCTCAACCTTAACACACACAAATAACTCATTCCTTTTATATGACAATAGCAACAAATAAAGAAGAAGAATTATACTTGTCACTAACAATAACCTACTAACAGTCACAGCGAAACATGGATGATTCAAATTGTACCCTTCACCATTCACATAAATCTTCACAATCCATGGAGAATATCAAAACACAAATGCTTCCCAAACCAAGTGCAACATACCATAAACTAGTAAAGGAAAAAAAATCCAAAACCAACATTTATAATCCACAAAATATATTTATCTACTTTGACCGCGCAATGATTGCAACCATTTAAAAAATGTACCTACATAGAGCCAATCAGGTGTGCTATTAAACCCTTTACTGGACTAATTGGAAGGTACTTGTGTTGGCAGGCTGCACCATTCTGGTCACAGGCGTCAACATGGTGAAATGTTTATGGCGGTACCACAGCGCACCAAGCAAAAAACAACAATGCAGTGTAAGGGTGCCACATCCTCCAAGGAACATTAAGACGAACTCACTGTACACAATACCAATTTTTGGAATAAAAAAAAAGAAAGTTATCAAGAATTAAGAAGTGAACAATCAATAACCCAACTTAAACCTAAAGTTTCAAAGCAAACCAAACAAATGCATGAATGTTTACAGTGCAAAGACTGACTTTTCTACTAACAAGCAAGGACTACCATACCTAAACTCCATTGCAAGAACATTAATCCAAAAACCCAATCCAAAAATCAACTGCCAAATATAACCCTATACAGTCCAAAAATATATATATTAAACACCATAAATAGCAACTCTAACAACCACAATACATAATGCAAAATGGGATAAAATCAATAAAAATAATAATGATAATAAACCAGATATATGCATTGCTTTACAATAACATTCTCACTCTTAATAAAATAAAATAAAACATAATTTACTGTTTTGCACCTGAAAACACCAAACTCGACAATAATCCAAAAGAGTAGTCTTCCAAAAATATGGGAAAAGCAAAACAATGCACAGATATCAGCAATGAAAAAACAGATGAGAAAAACTGGAAACTCAAGGAAATTATACATGTGATTGGTTATTCAATTATGAGACTTAGGTGTCCATTACGATACCGGGCGGTAAAAAATCCGCCATCCACCATAGCGGTAAAAATCCGCCCGCCTACACCGTCTGAATACCGACCGAGCAATTACGATGCCGCGAGCGAACACCGCCCGCGGCGGAAAAAACCCCAAAATACCGCCCGATCATGTCCGATTCTAAGTCCACCCGTCCGCCACGGACGCAAATACGCACGACAACCAAAAACCGCCCGCCCTGACGATCGAGACACCGCCCGTGAAATTAGGATCGCTCCGACATGAGCGCGGTAAATACACAAATACACCGCCCGCCATCGTAAACAACAGAGAAGGAAATGGACACGGCGGAAGCCCTGGCGGCCACGTCCCTGCACAGAAACCATCCGCGGACCCAAACAAACACACACAACATGGCCAACAAGTCCACACAGCATGCCACGCACAAATACACAAACACAGTACACATCCCGAAAACACCCCCCCCTGGACAAACAAATAAACTACTAATCCCAGAACACCAGCCACAACACACCTGAAAACAACAGACCATCATGACACACCCACATAGGTAAGCACAAAAGCAGCCCCTTCACAGACCACAATCCCTTGCAACACTACAAAGCCAAGAAGAGAGGAGAGAACACCGCGACACAGCAAGGACAGCAGCACACCACAGATACGCACCCATCACACCCACCACCACCAGCACCAGCACCACCAAACACCAGCACCACAAACGACCTGCACATCACACACCACACACACACACTGCACCAGCACCACAAACACCAAACCACACACCATGGCAGCACACCGAATGCCAAAGTTCACTTCAACTGAGCTGACGGTCATGGTTGACGAGATCATCAAGGTGCACCCACAAATCTTTGGCAACCAGGTCCAACAGACAACAGTAGCCACCAGAAATCGGATGTGGAGCAGGATCGGAGACCAGGTCAATGCAGTAGGAAACGTGCCACGCAACCGAGGCGAAATCACCAAGAGGTGGCACGATATGAAAAGGGAGGTCAAGAAGAAGGAGGCCAAGAATCGGCAGCTGGCTGACAGGACTGGCGGAGGTAATCCCGCGCTTTTCAAGAGCTTCAAGGCGTGGGAGGAGAAGGTGCGAGGCATCATACATCCGGAGAGTCTCACCGGAATACCAGGGGAGTGGAGGCTGGTAAGTACAAACAAATGTATACCAGCACACCGCTATGTACTCACATGCACTACCACTATGCCATAGCTCCGAGGGACAAACACTACCATGTCCAGTACACAATACACAAGACATCACTCACACATGCAACAGACACTACCACACACTCAGCCCAAACCGACCAACTAACAAAACCATGGAGGCATGTGTACAGTCAGCCAGCTCCGCAACTCCCACCAGGTCCCCTTGTACTCCAAAAGTGCCAGAAGGAGCACTCACCACACCCACACCCATGTGTCAGCCATAGCTGCAGTGACCGACAAGTAACAGGTAAGTAGCCGGAACACAAAGTCAGTGGGTGGGAGGGGGGACAGCTGAAGTACAACACACACCAGGCCCCTAGTCCTACAGCGCAGCAAGGTGGAGCACACCCCACACCCATGTGTCAGCCACTGCAGTGCACACCTTCAGCCGACAGGTAGATATCTCACCCTACATGGAGGGGTTTCTGTGGGTGGTAAGCCAGCACCACAACTCACAACACTGCCCCAACTCCCACAGACCAGCAACATGGAGCACCCCTCCCTCCCATAACCATGTGGCATCCATTGCATTGCGCACTCAAAAACAACCTGTAGGTGGAAAACTGTACAGGGCGGGGTGTCTGTAGGCATGAGGACTGTATTACGACTAACACATGGGACATGTCACGTAGCAGAGGAACACGCAGCACTGCTCCCTGTCACAATCATGTGACCAATGTGCACACGGACATGTATTACAGAGTCATACCCCACATGACCCATCACAAACACAGCAACACCTAAGGAGCCATGTCTGCATGCACAAGTCCCACTGGAGCACAGACCCACACGGCGGGCACCGTGCCACTCATCACACACATCAGCAACACCATCGAAGTCTTGTCCATGTAGTCCTTACTGCCTGTTACCCACACATCGTACAACAACGCCCATGTAAGTCCAACCTGCCTAGAAGTAACAGCGTGGGATCACAATAATGCACATACACACAACTGGACCCATGAAACACACAGGCACACAATGCACATTCAACATATCATCCATCTCATCTGTCAGCCCATGTGTCATGAAAGGTATGTCATCCGAACAGCTGGCCCTCATACAGTAGTTATGCAAAGATACCTGCCCATGACAAATAATGTGCCTGCAGTGACTGAAGCGCACGTCACACTGTGATTAACAACATACATAATATAGTCAACACCCCAAGAGCACTGCATTGATGCACATGGCCGAGGGTAGCACGCACACCAAGGAATTGGCCCATCTGCAATACGTCGTGTGGCACACAACCATCACTCACTCACTACAATGCTTGCAGTGTAATGTCCATAAATGATAACAGTGAGAAGATATGCTGGGGATGTCAGACATACACACACCTTTGTCTCTGCACTGTCATGTTGCCAAAACACATGTCCCGTTCTGCACACATATGACACAGTATGTACCCCAAAACCATATTTCACCTCAAAAGCGTTGAGGGGGCTGTACCCCCTTTTGCCATCTGCGTTTCTAAGCGTTCCATTTGAACCCCAAAACCATATTTCACCCCAAAAGCGCCAATGGGTCTGGAGCCCGCATCACCCAAGCCACAAAATGTAGGAGTACAGCAACTCACACTGATTGTCATCGCTAATCCGTCCCATGCCACATGAACACAACACACAGTTCCATTGCCTTGCCCACGCATACACACATCGTACATCCACACACACGCCTCTGGGAAACCTGTGCACGACAGTGCACGAACTGTGAATGTCAGACAACCAATACATACTTTGCTAGGTGCAACACATTAACCTATCTCATTCGCCCCACAGGTGCTGAACTGCTGGACGCTGGAGAGGGAGACAGCAGCCAGCACAGCCAGTCCGCAAGCCCCCGACCCGGACTCACGGATGTAGAGGAGCTGGACACCTCCTCGGACGTGGACCACCCAGCAGGCCCATCTGGTGTGGCAGGGCGCATCCGCTCCCCAGGGCCCCTCCTACCCACCAACCCATCACCCAGGGCTGCTGACCAGTCACAGACCCCTCCTGCCACGGTCGTTGGGGCCACCACCACTGCCGCAACCACCACCACCTCCGCAACCACCACCACCGCCGCAACCACCACCACCACCACATCATCCCTGGCCACAGCCCCTGCGCAAGGGGTGGCCCGGCCGTCGGGGTCCACCCTGGGAGCCAGAACGAGGACCGTGGTGAGCAATGTGGCTAGTGGGCAGGTCGGTGGCAGCAGTACTGGTAGGAGGAGCAGGGTCAGGCCAACGCCAACTGTGCCTGGGAGCCAAGCCCAGCCGCAAATCGACAGAGTCCTTGGGGCCTATGAAGAGGCCCAAGGAGAATGGGCCAGGTCGGCTAGCGACACGCGGGAGGTCCTTGGGGTGTTGAGGGCCATGAACGCCCATATGGGCCAATTCGTGGCCCTCATGGGCCAGCTGGTGGTGAGGGCACAAGCAAGGCCAGCAACACCACCTCCGCCACCACCTGCTGTGGCGCAGGGTCGTGCAGCATCGCGTTCCCCTGCGTCCACAGCGAGTGAGCACTCCTCAGCCACCACCAGCAGCCCACCAACACACCCCCTTCCAAACGTGGAAGGGGCCGTCCGAAGAGGAAACAGGTGTCCAGAGAGGACTTCGCACGCACCAAACGCCAGTGAGTCAGCCAGCCACCTTGACCACCTACTGCATTGACTTGTAATACGATCCTACCCCACACTGCCATGTGAATGGCATGTGTCTGTTGGACTGTGGACATAGGACTAAATGGGTACACCTTGAGCATCACGCAGCCATGACCGTCAACTCATAGTCACTGCACGCACCACTTTTGTCAACACCTTGCACACAATAACATGTCACCGCTGAAAATAAATACACCTTGATCACAATCTGCTGTCTGTGCCCTGTGTTTATTCAACGATGTGCAACCGCCACCATGAGCAGAAATGCATCTGCTGTGTGGTATGTCGATGGGACAGGAGAGGCTGTAGGGACCTAGGGGTGAAAAACAGAACAAGAGTACATTCAATGAGTGTGTCACACACTCATCACACAGTACTTGTCACCAACTACAAGCAATGTACACACATCTCACAGAGCAACAGGGCACAATGCTACAGCCACTGTCAGTGGCATACTAACCTGGACATGGACCATTGACACACAGCACTCAGTGAACAAAAGGCCTCCGTGTCAGAGCACACATACACCTGCACAACTACAGCTACTTCAGCCGTCGTAAATGGACACTCACCGTCAAGTGAAGTAGCGGGCGATGAGCTGCTGACGCACATTCACAGCTTCCTCCTCTCCACTGTCCTCGTCACTGGACTCATCCTGGTCTGCAGGTTGGGGCCCTGGATGATCACCATCATCCACTATTAGGGGGATCTGCTTGCGAATAGCCAGATTGTGCAGCATGCAGCAAGCCACTACTATCTGGCACACCTTCTGTGGGGAGTACGCCAGTGCGCCTCGGTGCGGTCCAGGCATCTGAACCTGGACTTGAGGAGGCCAAAGGTCCGCTCCACCACACGTCTGGTCCTCCCATGTGCCTCATTGTAGCGGTCATCAGCTGGGGTCCGAGGATTACGTAATGGGCTGAGCAGCCAAGGCCCATTCGGATAAGCAGAGTCCCCTGGGTGTGAGGAATACCGAGATTAGTTGCAATTCCAACTGTCCCCAAGACAGCATCGCACACCAGGCACGCTACACGAGTACACATACTCACCAACAATCCAAGCACGGTCCGGTTGCAGATTGGTCATCAGACGTGGTAGGATGCTGTTGCGCATGATGTGCGAGTCATGGGCCGATCCTGGAAACTTCGCACACACGTGTGTAATGACCATGTCCGCAAGGCACACCACTTGCACATTCAGGGAGTGGGTGTGCTTCCTATTCCGATAAATGTGCTCCATGGCCTGTGGTGCTACAAGGCCAATATGGGTGCAATCGATTGCACCAACAACGTGGGGGATCCGTCCAAGGGCATAGAAATCACCCTTCACTGCCGCCAATTCACGAGCCCTGGGGAATCTGATGTACCTGTTCCTGTACAGCATCATAGCTGACAGTACATCACGTAGCACCATGCTGAACATTTGCTGGGACATCCCACTTCCACTGCCCACTGTGTGTTGGAATGACCCAGTGGCGAAGAAATGCAGTGCAGCCATCACCTTAGCCGTGGGGGTAAATGCAGTTGGATACACCCTGCGAGGACGGAGGTGGGGTTCCAACAAGGCACATAGGCGATGCAGGGTGGGTCGGTCCAGACGGAATTTCCGGATTACCTCCACATCCTCCATGTCTGACAGCAATTGGTAGGGGCGATGTATGTTTGGTCTCCTCCTAGGAAAGATGGAAGTGGACACATGTCAAAGCAACACGCCACAGGGCATTTCCACATACACAAAACACAAATGACTGACCAAGCAATTGAATCACAGAACAGCTGACAAGTAGGGACAGCACAGCCACAATACACTTACACAGGTCTCCTGCCAATTGCAATGGGCAGTGACACACACCATTGCTATGAGCATGCACATGGGGATTTAGGCCATAATAACTTGTAAGGCATGCTGATGGTATCAGACTGCATATTTGGCAAGCGGCAATACCACGGCAACATAACTAGCTGCTGTGCATGACACTGCTTCCGAGGCTGGGTGAGTATGGCACACACCAACAACGCTATGGACACAGGCTGAGCGGCCAAAACAAGTGGGACCTGTAGCACGAGGGGATATGAGACAGTCATTGATGTCCCTACTGCACCCTATGTACAGCACTGTACGGATCACACCTCCAGAAACATTGACAGGTGTACACATTGACAGCTCAATGCCAACACGGCTGTGTGATTGCCAATACACATCACAAGTGACACGTAACGTTGCACGTGCCAGGTGGCAGATGTACATAGTGAAAGATGGCATGTGTGTGCATATGCATATCCCATGCTCCCATGCCAATGTGTACATGATGATATGCTAACAGACATGTGGAGGCTGGGCTCTGGCCGTCACTGCCTATGCACACAGCATGTTGTGGCCCTGTCCATTGTGGACCTGCTCCCACACACAAATCATGGCCACACCTGCAGATGCATTGCGCACATTATACTGTGTGGTGCACATGGCATCAGCGGACTGTACCCGCCATGGGCCAGGCCCTTGCGGCCAACTCCAATGACCCTCGCGGTTGCACCCTGCGTGTTCCACTATGGAGGTAAGCGTCCCGGGCCAGCTGGGAGCAGGCCATCATCTGCAATTGAAGCTGGCAGACATGGTACACAAATTGCAGCAGCTTGGACCCACTTAACCTGCCCCAGGGGGCTAT
Organism: Calotriton arnoldi; assembly: GCA_963921515.1. Lineage (NCBI taxonomy): Eukaryota > Metazoa > Chordata > Amphibia > Caudata > Salamandridae > Calotriton > Calotriton arnoldi. The sequence goes on along the minus strand of CAWUFW010006034.1, from coordinate 558,773 downwards.
ATGAGTGTGGGAGTGAGACCAGCATTACCACAGCTACCTGGGACTGCAGCCTGGCATCCCTCAACAACACCTGCTGCTGCCACCTGTCCACCTTCACGTCGATGACGCTGAGGATATGTCCAGGTCCACTCACCAGCGAGGAGCTGGAGATCCTGGATTCCGAGCTCCACGCACACTGCACATGGCTATTCCTTGCCAAAGTTGTGTGTGAGAGACAACTGCAGTGTGTGTGGGAGTGCATGTGGGGGACACACATGTCGTTGATCCGCAGCACTATGAGTCAGAGCCTGTGGGGTTCAAACATGCACTGCTCACCATGCTGACTGCAGGTGGCAGGGGTATGTGAGCTCTCGGGCGCTTTGACATGTCTGTCCCTCCCGAGTGGTGGTACATGGCAACTTCATGTCAGACATCCAGTGACACAGACAATTGGCAATGCAGGTCTCAGTGCACGTTTTGCTCGTGTGAATGTTAGGCTGGGGCCATGCTGCCCTTCTCAGTCCCAGCAGGCCTGGCCTGCACATTGACTGCACAATGCCAGTAGGTGACAACACAGACTGCCTAGTGGGTTACATGTGTCTCCTGTTCAGGACCCTCTGGATAAGCGCAAACTCAGCCCTGTCGATTGGACACACCATGCCTCGTGATAGGGATGTGTGTGAGTTAGTGGCACTGAATGTGACCTCCGTTGCGGGGTGGGCCATGCACAGGGCGAGTACGTTGATTGTTGCGCAGTGTTGGTCACAGTGGGTACACCCACACAGATGTGTTGTCTTGTGATCTTTTGCTAGGTCCGCCTGACAATGGACAGTAGATGTGGGCAGACTACACATTGCTCGATGTGCTGTCTATATGCATGTGCCTTCACACCAGGCACAGCTGCCCCTGCACATGTGACCCCTGCTGCCCTCAGTGCTGGGTCTGTTGAGCTGATGCGCCATCTGTGCGAGGGGCAGACAGCTCTCCTCACTTCCGTCATTGCCCATGACATCACTTTGCCGCAGGTGACATGGATCATGGAGGGCCCACATGTACGCGTGGGTGGACTACACAAGACTGTCCGATGGTTGTCACACCCAGTCAGTGCTTCAAATGGGAAGGATGTGGTGCTGGTACTCATTTTTATGTGTCGAGTGGGCGGGTCTAGGTGCGGGGCTACATGCAAGACATGGGAAGTTCATCGGCTTATCTACTAGTTGCAATACACACGAGACACATCTTTTTATGACCACATCAGGGTCATTCCTTAAACTAACTGGAAGTCAGACAGTCATATATTACCCTGTCCTCATGGCCTCCCTCGCTCACCCAAATATGCGTTTGCACCTGAGAAGCCAGCGCATGCACAAGCAGCTCCAAGCTCGCCCCAGAGAGGCCAAGGAGTGTATGTGTGGGTCCAGTTGAACAAGTGGTCTGTCTCGCGGTATAATAAGTGGCGGGATGCCGTACACCTGTGTGGTGCCCCGACTCGAGACCCGGGCAACATTGACAATGCATGACAGGCTCCACAGTCCGGATACACCACCTGCAACACACAGAGGCTGTAGCTGCCCTAGTGGCCCAGGCCGCGTCCAACTGGAGCTCATGGACCCACACATTCACTCTTTGGCCTCTCTGGGGCGAGCTTGGAGCGGCTTGTGCACGCGCTGGCTTCTCTGTTGCAATGGCATGTAACGTGTGTGGGAAAATAGGCAATGAGTGAGATGGTGCGAGCCACCTTCCGTGACGTCACTCCTGCTCGTGATGTGTGCGTCACCCCACTACTTCCATTTGACTTGTGCCATACTACATATTGAGGATGTGTTGCCGGCGTGATGTGACCAGGAGGAGCGCGCCATGACCTCTCACCCACCATGCTCCACTGCCATCCCGTGCCCTGGATTGCCTGTGCAGGTGGACAATGTTGGGGATACACCTGGTCGACAGGGGATGTGAGTGCCTTGGCAAGGGCCTGGCGGACGCACAGCAGTATCCAGCATGTCCACAGAGGGTGGGCTGACGTCTACACCTGATGCAGCATTGATCGTGTGCCCGCCTGTTGTGCACACACGAGTTCACATTCATCCCCAGACAGGTGGTCTTTACAAATTCCCAGGAGAGCGGTGATGTAATGCTCCGGAATCCTCCCAACACAGCGTGTTTCAACATTGCATGTGCGCACCTACCCGTCACACCCACCCACCTGAGCCAAGCGTAACTCCCGCTTCACATGACACGTGTGTCTTCCACAGTTGTGCTACTCATTTGCGTTGACATCCAATGACAGTGGACTACATGGTCATCTCACGACTGCCGTGTACTTCACACACTCTCATCCTCTCTCATTCGTACTCGTGGAATGAATAAGCAGAGACACATATTTACTTCAAGCCATGTATTAGGACTTATGTCCTCTGTGATGCAGTATAGTGGACACTACTGGCAGCGAAATGCATGTGGAGGATATACTCAGCATGATTACACATAGCATAGGGTGTAGGGGTACATGTGATTAGTTGTTGACTGTGGGATGTGGGCTTCAGAGTTACAACTGCTTAGCCGTTGCTGTGCTAATGTGCATTTGCTAATTACTGTGGAGCTGCTGACTTTGACACTGACAGTATACATTTTGCCTACCAGACCGCTTGACATCATGGGCACAGTACATCTCAGTTCCATGTTACAGGTTTGCTGCTATAGTTACTCATACACACGTGCGTGAGGAGTGTCATCAGGGCATGGGCCTACGTGCATGCAACGGCGTCCCACTTGTTGTTGCAATGTGGTGGCTACTGGACATGACACAGTCACTGGGGTCATGTTGTAGGGGGATGCACTTGTTGTCCATGCAAAAGTCCTGGCACGGAAGTTCAGAGGGAGGTGAGGTGACAGCTCTCACATACTACAGCCGACCGATTACTGTCCACTGACCGGTGCATATGTTCATGGGCGCAGGATACATATAATGGCATAGTTGTACGTGCAGTGTTGTCCATGTGGTTGCCATTCACAAATCCCATGCCTCTGCCTCCCCTGTTCATGCAGAGTTACTGGATGTGATGAGGAACAGAGTGCATGTCCCGAAAATATCCGATATCATGGCAGTGTAGTTAATGGTGTGGTGTTAGTTGCAGGTTGTATGGTATAGTTGTTGTACTGGTAACTGCTCAGTCCGTGCGGAGCCAAGCATGGGTACGGTGTAGGACATCATTGTTCAATTGGGGGTATTGCGTCGGGGTCCGACGAATTGACAGGTTCTCAGGTATGCGATACCTTCCAGCAGGGCTTCCATGGCATTGGTGGTATACATGGATGCCATCCAATGCAGCGGATGGTGGCTGTCAAGGTGTTGGTCGTAAGTTGTCCCTTGTAGGAGCCTGATGGGACATGTTGGATGACATTCGATGAAACTGTGATCCAGAATACGTCGTGTGGAGGCACAGTGGTCCCATTGCAGTGTGGGTCCGATTGCAGCCACATACGCCATGCCCCCATAGGCTGAACAGATCCTGTTGTGGACGTCCAGGGGTTGAACAATTGTACCAGGTCCGCCATTGGACATGCCGGGTTGGAGAGACATAAATCCACAGGACAGTGGAAGGGACACCTCCGACAGTAGAAGACGGGGATGACGCAGCTGAACAATGCGATGCGGTAAGTTAGTCGGTAACTTACGTTCAGCAGAGCCAGATTTTCACATCCCAATATCTGTATCAGGTTATGTTTGTACACCTTCATCTGTCCGGCATAGTTCGGTAGGTGTGGTGCAAGTGCCATTTTGCTGCAGGGCGATGTGATGGCGTGCTCCGGCTGTCTGTGCAGTCTGCAGAGTGCAACCTCCGACGTTGCTGGGAATTCTGTAATGGTCGTAGGGAGGCAGGACTTGGGTTATAGTAGCTTGTGCGGAGGACATGGGCCATGCCCCCATAGGCTGAACAGATCCTGTCGTTGACGTCCAGGGGGTTGAACAATTGTACCAGGTCCGCCATTGGACATGCCGGGTTGGAGAGACATAAATCCACAGGACAGTGGAAGGGACACCTCCGACAGTAGAAGACGGGGATGACGCAGCTGAACAATGCGATGCGGTAAGTTAGTCGGTAACTTACGTTCAGCAGAGCCAGATTTTCACATCCCAATATCTGTATCAGGTTATGTTTGTACACCTTCATCTGTCCGGCATAGTTGGGTAAGTGTGGTGCAAGTGCCATTTTGCTGCAGGGCGATGTGATGGCGTGCTCCGGCTGTCTGTGCAGTCTGCAGAGTGCAACCTCCGACGTTGCTGGGAATTCTGTAATGGTCGTAGGGAGGCAGGACTTGGGTTATAGTAGCTTGTGCGGAGGACATGGGCCCTCATCCCACATGCTTCTATGAATGGTCAAGGTCAGTGGTGTCTGACTCCTTCCAGATAACTTGCATGTGAACCACATGGGGGAGTGGTATTATTTCTTTTTCCGTTCGAAATGTTCTTTCGTGTTATGCGCTATCTGCCCAGTGGACGGTTCCCTCTGCATGTCTGTGTTGGGCTTTTTTGGGGATAATGACTGTATTGTCCTGCTTGAATGGTTGAGCTGTGGTTTCGGTGTGGGTATGGAAGGCCATTCAGTGCTATCTCCTCTCCCGTGTGTGGGCGGCACGCTGCGTTTCCGCTATACGTTGGGCCTTGTGTGTGGGTGTTATAATTGGAGCCACCTGTTGTCGGTCCCCGGGATCTTTGATGTTACGTATTGCATGTCTTGGTATTGGGTGCAGGGTGGTATCGGTGTTTCTGTGTGGTACTGGTGTACCTTTTGCCGACGGGGTCCATATTCTGCTGGGTGATATTGCCGCCGCTGTGTGCTTCGCCATGTTTTGCACACAGGGGTGTGTCCTAATTTGGCGTGACATCACTGACATGTTCGGGTCAGTTGTGTGACGTCAGGTTGGCAACAGTGAATTGCCGGTTGGGGACATGACTGTGGCAGGTCTGTCACGTGACATGTGCGTTCAGGGTGGGGCTGGTGTGTGGTGTTTGTTGTGCCCTGTGTTGTTTGTGTGCGGCGCATACATGGCACTGTCGTTGGGCTCTGCGTTGTGCGCATGTGTGGCTGCGTCTTCGCCGCTGCGCTGCGGGGCCGTGACGGGGACGTTAGTTCCTGGTCCCAGGTAGTGTGTGCCCGGTTGTTACGAGTTGTTTCAATTTGCCCGGTGTGACATTTGTGGGTGCAGTGGTGGATGTGTCATGTACACGCAGGGGTGTCTGGGGGGCCATGTACAGTTCTTCCGCCCTTGCACTGTGTGCGGTGTTTGCGTGCCCTTGTTGTGTGTCTGCCTACCTGCGTCTCCGCGGTGCATTGACTCCTAGGTTCTGCATCAAGTAGAGCATGGGGAGGGCCTGCAGTGCTGGATTCATGCTCGGGGGTCCGCCTCTTTGGTGTCCGTACTCAGCGATCGAGTTTCCGCCTTGGTTTCTCGTGCGGTGTCTCTTAGCCGTGGGAGCTGTTTGTTTGCGGCATCGTAATTTGTACGCCGGGCGGTACGTGATTTCGTCGGACGGTGTGTGTCCATTGGGCCGCGCCGCTACGTGAACGGGCGCACTTTGATGGCGGACGGCGTCGCTGGCTTACGGGCGGTGTTTGGCTGACTTTTCACATCCTAATTGGGCGGGCGTGTGGGCCGCGGTGGGCGGACGGTAACTGGTGGTTTTTACATCCGACAGCACGGCGGTGGTGCTACCGCCTGACATCCTAATGGGCCCCTTAATTCGAACAATATTCAGTGATCATAAAAGCATACAAAATAGACATCAAAACTTCATATAAGCACTCTTAAAAGCATCACGATCATACATATACAGGTCCAGTCTTATAAAACTATGTTAAATTAATATGATTAGTTAAAATATGACCAATTTTGTTTCCTTGAGAAAAAATGCATCCAAAAATTTGATTAGTTTCATGACCAAACTGAAAACCTGTAAAAGAAAAAGAAAACACCCACCTACAGAACACATAAAACTTCATAGCCAATACAGTACCATAGAAAAGAATTGCAAACATGCAATCACTACATAGCTAACAAAAATAAAAGTAAAAAAATGTCAAACACAGACCTACATTAACTAAACTAATTATAAACACATCCTCCAAACACCAAGACATATAAAAATAAGAGAAAAAGTAATCTTACCTGACCTGGAGAACAGGAACGGGGAACCATGACTGAACAGAACCAGGGATAGCCCAGATAGCAAAGATAGCCTAAAAATTATCAAAACTGTTTAAATAAATGGCCACTACATGAACATAAACAAATGACTAAAACTTCATAGGAAACAATGCAAAATAGAAATATATTAATTCCTAAAATTTTACTTTTAAAAAAGTTGTAAAATTTAAAGTAATGATAAACAAGTTTTGATAAATGCAAATAAAACAAATGTGAACATAAATGAATACATATTTTTTAAACAATATTCATAGCACTTTTTAATATACTGAAATATTTATTATTATAACATGCATAAAATGAACTGTATGTGTAAACAAAAAATAAAGGGGCCGATTCCGATTCCGGCCGGAAATCTCTCCGAACGAGCCGGACCCGGAGAGAATTCCGACCGAATCGGACCCTAGCAGTCCGACCGAACGAGTACGATGCGCACGCATGCTATCGGACTCGAGTCGGTCTGACTCCCATTGAAGTCAATGGGAGCCTGTCGTACAACGCGTACGCGGGCTCCCATTGACTCAATGGGTGCGAGGCGAACAAGGGCGCCCCCTACAGCGGGTACGCGTCCATGCGCATCACGGCGTACATGCACAGGTAGGGGGGACCAATGGGTCCCCCCTGTGTGCGACTCGCGTGCCTACGCGTACAGGGGGGTCCGACGCGGACCCCCAAAGTCCGGCTCCGACAGCTTTTTCGAGCCGGACGGCGCGAGTCGGTCGGACTGCTCGCGGCGCGCATCGTACTTACCCGGCCGGGAAACATCTCCATAGCGCGGTGCGAGTCGTGTCCATGCGAGTCGGTCAGAGCGTGTTGAAGCCGCGTACGAGTCGGTCGGTGATTTCGCGGGTGCTTGCATCGTACTCGCTCGGCCGGACCCGCGTACGATTCGGTCGGGAAACAGGGCTCCGAATCGGATCCGGTGAATCCAAATCCGATTCGGAGCACTACCGGCCGAGATCGGAGTCGGCCCCATAATGTTTTTGAAAAACAATTGTGTTAAAAATGTATGCTTGTAATGAAAATGTAGAAGAGTGAAAAACACTGCATAGCTTGTAAAATGTAAACAAAATACTGATTTTGACAAAAAACTAAAAAAATTATAAAACATGTATGTATATGAAAATTATGTTACAATGTATTACAATGTATGTTCAAATGCAAATACATATTAAGGTCCCGATTATGATGTCGGTCGGAGTTGCCTCTGACCTACATCATCACGGAATCGGGACTGACCGACCTCCGGTCGGCGGTCTCGACCGCCTAATTATAATGTGACCGCACATGGTGTGGTTGCATACTCACATTTCCCTATGGGAGCTTGTGCTTCGGCCGTAAACCATAGGGAAATGGGAGGTTGTGTTCATCCCTGCACCGCATGGCAGGCACCTCAGGGTGCCTGCCACATGGTGCAGGGATGAACAGGGGGCACCATAGGTGCCCCCTCGGCCCTCAACCGGAGGCTGCAAAGAGAAGGGAGCCCTGCGAGGGCCCCCCAAACTCGCCTTCCGACAGGCTTTCCATGTCGGAAAGCCCGGCATGGAAAGCCTGTCAGAAACCGAGCCTCGTAATCCCAAGGGCGGAAACGCCATCCATTGGGATTACGGGCTGTCCTCCTTGAACCCATCAGAATCCTGCTGGAAGGACCGGCCGGTTTCAATTCCAACCGCCTATATTGTTATTAGGCGTCGGAATCGAAACCGACGATCTCGGTCGGAAAATCTCCGACCTAATGACGGAGGCTTTCCTACCGAGATCGTAATAGTCCCCTGAGTGTCAAAAATATACGACAAATATGCAACTGTTTCTGTTGCAAGTATTAATATATCTAAAAAAATAGAAGTTACCTTGTAACAATGTGTTGTTCTTAAATTTACAATTACATTTCTAAAATGTAATAGAGCATACAAATAAAAATTAAACAAATTAATACAAACATTTATTTCACCTACACAATTACAAATAATAAAATAAAATAAATAATTAATAAAAATACAACATGTATGATAGAACAAAACTTAAACACATTGGACAAAATGTCCAACTTTAAAGGTGTAAATATAATATTGCCACTCCAATCTAAGCCACACTGGGGAAAGTGTGGGACTTTGAAGGGTGTAGATTTACCATTCCAAATCCAATCTAAGGCACAGTGGGGAAAATATCGGACTTTGAGAGGTGTAGATTTGCTATTCCCACTCCAATCTAACCCACATTGGTGAAAGTGTTGGACTTTGAGGAGTGTAGAATTACTATTCCTCCTCTAGTTTAAACCACACTGGAGAAAGTAGTAGACTTTTAAGGGTTGAGCATAGCTATTTCCACTCTAATTTAAGACACATTGGGGACAATGTAAGACTTTGAGGAGTGTAGATTAACTATTCCCACTCCCATCTAAGCCACATTGAGGAAAGTGCTGAACTTTGAGGTGTTCAGATTCATTATTCCCAACCCTATCTAAACCACACTGAGCAAAATTTCTTATTTTGAGGAGCGTAAAAGTACTATTCCCACTCCAAACTAAACCACATTGGGTCAAGTGTTGGATTTTGAGGGGTGAAGATTAATTATTCCCACTCCAATCTAAGCCACATTGGGGAAAGTGTTAGAACTTGAGGGGCGTAGATTTACTATTCATACTCCAATTTCAGCCATATCGGGCAATGTGTTGGACTTTGAGGATGGTACATTTACTGTCCCCACTCCATTATAAGACACATTGGGAAAAGTGTTAGAGTTTGAGGGGTGTAGATTTACCATTCCCACTCCAATCTAAGGCACAATGGGGAAAATGTTGGACTTTGTGGAGTGTAAATATGAGGTTCCCACTCCAATCTAAGCCACATTGGTGAAAATATTGGACTTGGAAGACTGTCAAATTACTATTCACCCTCCAATCTTAGACACACTGGGGTAAGTGGTAGACTTTGATGGATGTAGAATAGCTATTCCCACTCCAATCTCATATAAGGTGAAATACACTACATATCTTAAAAAATGCTCCTACTCCAATTTAAAGCACATTGGGAAAAGTGATGGACTTTTAGGGGTGTCAGTCTATTATCCCAGTCAAAGGCACACTGGAGACAATATTGGTCGTTGAGGGGTGTATAATTACTATTCCCACTTCAATCTAAACCACATTGGAGAAAATGTTGGACTTTGAGCGATTTGGATTTACTATTCTTACTCTAATCTAAGCCACAATAGAAAAAGTGTCGTATTTTGAAGGGTGTGGCTTTACAATTTCCACCCCTATCAAACCCACACTGAGAAAAGTGTTGCACTATGAGAACCTTCATTTACTCTACCCAAACCAATAAAGCATTACTTTTATTTATAACAAATAAGAAAAGAAAAAAAATGAAATTACAATAAAAATGTTTAAGCATCTAGATTCAATAAATATTTTAGAAATTAGATAGTTATAAAAAACATTAAAAAAACAATACTGTATAAAATTAACAATACCTAATTTATAATATAAAAACGAACTTTAAAATTATGTTTTAAAAAATATTATTCAAACTGAAAATGAACAGTAAGGGACTCTCGAGGAGGCAAGATGGCGGTCGCTTGAGACCGTAGCTGCACACGGAGCACCGAGAGCCAGAAGAATTTAAAAATGCTGCAGTAGTGCAATCGGGGATATGAAGGACGAGACCTTCAGCTTGGACTTACACTACCCCCCACGCACCGGCAGAGATTACCTACGACTGTTCGGAACAGTAATTGGGCTCTCTGTTCTGCGACACATCGCTAGGACATTTGCGGAAAATCCTAAAACTTATTCAGCAGGTTCCTACCTGGCGGAGGCTCCGGACGCTGGGCCTGATCCTGTGGAGACATTTGGGAGTGCTGGACCCGCCGAGATGGGTCCCAAGAGCGCGGCGGGGGCTGCCAAGACTAGGGCGGTCAGATTGTTGCAAGGCGGGATGGCGGTGCCGGGAGACGCTGCGGTGGCCACGGATGTTCCGGCCCCGACCTTGGGATCTCCAGCTCTAACTCCACGGCGAGGATGCCGCGGTGCAGTGACTGACCAGGATCCAGGAAGAGGAAGAGGCGGGACACCGCAGAGGGGACGCCCGGCCGGCCCTACAGTGATCGACCTGCTGAGAGCTCCTCCCGGAAGACCAGTTCCGGGTCGCGACGAGAAGCTTCGGGACAAGGCTTCCCCTGACACCGTGGCAACCACAGAATGTGTAGGAGACTCACCCCTGCAGGAACTAGGAGACTCATCTCGGGGAGATCAGACTGAGGTGAGAGCGGTGGAGAACGGTCATACTAACGGATCGGCAAACTTGGAAGGTAGCCCCGGGGGGCTCTTCCCGCAGCAGCTGACTCCGAATCCTTCAGGGGGCTCTGAAAACACTATGACTATCTTAACTGTGCAAGCAGCTGGGGAGGTCCAGATAGACCCGGATAAGACAGAATTTGCTGCTGCGGACGGGAGGGTCCTTGGGGCACAACTCAATAATCATGGCACTATGGGTATTAATCTCCCGCAACCAGTCAATGTCGATTCCGATTTTCAAGCTTGCCAACATGAAATTAACCCCAGTGGGGCCCTCGACAGTGGTAGTCAAATTGAACTCGATAAGGAACCTAGTGACTTTTTTTTCTCTCTTTCTGATGGGGATGAGTGGTCTGAGGACTCCTCTGTCGGTAGCACGGATCTAAGCCATAGCGATGTGGAGGTAGCAGGTGGCACTAAAAGTAAAACTGTGCAGAAGAAAAAAGAGAAAAAAAGGCTGGGTGGGAAAGAGCTGGCTTGGGACTATACCCCCACAAGCCAACTGTCTAATCCTACGCTTACTTCCCAAGCCGTTTCTGATCCATCCGAGACAACCTTAGATGCCATCTTTCAGGCCATCTCTATGCACCGCGAGGAAACTCGCCAAGACAGTCGCAAGACTCACCATGCCATACGCAAGATGCAAGGGGTTGTTCGAAAATTGACAAAAACTTGCAGTGTATTTGGAGAACGACTAACTGACCTTGAGTCCAGGATAGTCACCACAGAATCGGATCTAGCCTCAAATCTTGCGCTGGTGGGCTCCCATGATGCACAGCTGGTGGATGTTAGATGGAAGCTGGAGGAGTTTGAGAACCGCCAGCGAAGGAATAACCTGCGGGTTCTTGGGGTCCCTGAGGGGGTTGAGGGGGACGATATACGGCTATTTGTGGTGAAATTGCTACGAGACTCCCTGCCTGAATTAACTGATTGGAATTGGGCACTTGAGATTCAGCGGGCCCATCGGGTCCCCTTTGTTCAGAGACAGCCCGTTAGGGCAGGGGGCTTCCCCCGAGCCATTCTTGTATATTTTGGCAATTTTCTGTTGCGCCAAGCCGTCTCTGAAAAAGCAAGACCCGATGCAAAACGATCTAGCAATGATGTTACCTATTTTGTTCGCCCAGACTTCTGCCACTCCACCGTTGAAAGGCGGTGGCGGCTACGGCAGCTTATCAAACCATTTCAGGATAAAAAGGCGCAAGCCTTTTTAAACAATCCAGCTCGTCTCAAGGTGATCTTTGAGGGGCAAACAAAGTTTTTTATGTCAGAAATAAAAGCTAAGGAATTCCTGGACGGGCTCTCCAGCTAGGCCCAGGCTCACTATTATTATGAGTATTAGGAGCTACAAAATGTAGGGAAAGTACAGGATGGCACGCAGGGGTAGTAACCAAGAAAAAAAAAGGGGGGAGGAAGGCGGGAAAAAAAGAGGAAGGAAAAAGAAAACTCAGGGGGGAAAAAAAAAAGAGGGGAAAGGAAGGGGAGAAGGGGGGGGGAAAGGGGAAAAAAATAATAATAAAACTCTAAATACATTTTCCCCTTTTGAAAATATCCTGGCGGAGGCACTATGAATTTGGGAATGTCGGCTGTAGGACGCAGCATTCTATGAAGATCCCACAATTTAGGCTCTCACGCTCTGTTGTGTAGCGCACCCATCACAATCAGACTCATGCCTGAGTCTGTATGCCTCACGTGGGGAGGTGGGGATGGTCGGGAGGGGGGTGGGGTGCTCAGGGGTGGGGAAGGGGGAAGGGGGCGGACAAGGTTGTGGGTTAAAAGCAAGGGGGAAAAAAGCATGTCCAGAAACAGTAATAAAATAAGGAGACAATTAAAAGCGATAAATAGATGGCTGAATATGAAGCGAGATTTTATTGGGGGAAAAAGCTTCCGAAGGTCCCATGGAGAAATTCGAGAATCTGAGCCCAGTGTAAGATGGGGAAGATAACTATTTGTTCATGGAACATTGCGGGGCTCAATGACCGGGCAAAAAGGGTAAGATTTGTTGAACTTATCAGACTTAACCACGCCGATATAATATGCGTACAGGAGACACATATTCCATGGCGGAAAAGGGAAGTAATGAGAATCACAGGGTATAATCTGCTGGCATGCACCACTCAGACATCTAATATACGCGGTGTGGCTATCTTAGCAAAATCTTCTTTGGGTACGGCCAAACGTAAATTAGTGGATGCCCTGGGTAGATGGGTGATCATTGAACTAGCCATGGGTGGCACTGTTTGTGCAATCTATGGATCTAATCAGGACGATCCTCAGATTTTTGAGGCTTTGGAAGTTGAATTGGCCACTTGGCCGACCCCTTTGATTCTCTGCGGGGATTTTAACATCTCTTTGGATGTTAGATTAGGGAACCAAGGGCCTGGGGGGTATTCAGGTCGGAAGCCTCGGGTGTATAGGGCATTTAACTCTTTAAAAATTAGCCATGGCCTGGTCGATATATGGGCTACAAAGAACCCGGCCAACCCCGGTTACACGTATTTTTCCTGTCCACATAAATTATACGTTAGGATCGATTATTTTTTTGCACAAAAGATCTTGTAGGGCAAGCCGAGATTTTAAAACTTCCTAAAATAATTTCAGACCATAACCCTCTGATACTAGAACTTGATATTGCCGGTTTTAAGAGATTACGGAGCAATTTTGATAGGAAACTTCTTGTAAATAGTGCGTATGTTGAATATATGAGGAAGTGGGCACAAGAATTTTTTGATATAAATAGGTTCAGTGCTAGCAGGGGGCCGTATGGGATTCTTTTAAGGCTGCTTTCCGAGGTGAAACCATCTCTTTTGTTATCGGGGCAAGGAAGCAGCAAGAAAAAAAGAATCAACAATTGATGTGGGATCTAGCTAGGGCCGAAGAAGAGCATATTTCACTGATAGCACAGGGACAGGAGGGAGTTCAAATTCAGTGACAAATAATCGCACTGAAAGCAGAGTTAACCAACTTGCTAACGCAGAAGTCTGCTGAAGAGTATCAATCTCATCGAAACAGTGTTTATGAAACAGGGGAACAAGTCGGAAGGAGACTAGCGCTTTGTACTAGGCAGAAGCTATCTTTTAGTGCTATATCTATGATTAGGATAAGGGGGCAAGCCTATACTTATCCAGAGGACATAATTAGAGGCTTCCAAAATTACTATCAGGTCCTGTATCAAGATGACGGTAATAAAAGCAGAGAGGAGGTATCTCAAGGCATGACAGAGAGCCTTGCCGATATTAATATTGGAGAGAGGCTGGATAGGCATACTAGTGAGGAGTTAGAGGCAGAAATTACACTTGAAGAAGTGCAACTTGCACTTTCAGGAATGGCTATAGGGAAGGCGGCAGGCCCTGACCGGATACCTCTTGAGGTATATAAAATTCTGGGGCCAGGTATAATACTCATGCTTTTGGATCTTTTCAGGGGTGTACAGTATAATGGGACCTCCCCGAATCTTGGAAAGAGACGGCCATTATAATTTTTCCCAAGAAAGGGAAGCCATTGGATAATCCTTCTTCCTATCGGCCGATCTCTTTGATCAACTCCGACACCAAAATTTATTCTAAAATTTTGGCCAATCGGCTAGGAGGGGTCATAGAGCATCTGGTATCCCCATGGCAACACGGGTTTATCCCAGGTAAAGGCACAACGGATCATACCCGTAGGGTTATCTCTCTTTTGATATTATAACCAGGGGGGGACCAGATGGCTATGATCCTCCTGGATGCTGAAAAAGCCTTTGATCGGGTGTCTTGGGAGTTTCTATGGCAGATATTGGAATTGAAGGGCTTTGGCCCTCGGATCATAAAGGCTATTAAGGCAATGTACTACCAGCCAAAAGCCCGACTTCAACTTATGGGGAGGGAATCTGGTAGTATTAATATATCTAGAGGGACTAGACAGGGCTGCCCCTGCTCCCCCATTTTATTCGCTTTATATATTGATCCCCTAGTTTCTAAGTTGCTACAGACCCGGAAGATTAAATCCATAATTACCGGTGGTTTTGAAACAAAAGTATTGGCCTACGCCGATGATATCGCGGTGTTAACCCCTAATCCTGCCGAGGCAATAGTAGAGATCAGTAGGATTGCTGAGGATTATGGTCTTTTATCGGGGTATGCGCTGAATGCTGGGAAAACTATAGTACTATGTACTGATAACATAGTTTTCAATGATCCCAAGAGAGTAACATCCGCAGTGTACCTCGGGGTTCGAATAAGTGCTAAGGTGGACGAGATCTGTAGGATTAATTTTGATCCTTTGATAAAAAATATAGGGGATGAATTAAGGAGGGTTAATGGGCTACACTTATCTATTATTGGGAGAGGGAACTACCTCAAAATGACCATGTTACCTAAAATACTGTATTTGTTTCGGGCAATTCCGCTGGCTCTAGACGACAATCTATTAAGGGCATTGGAATCAGCCTTCTCCAATTTTATATGGCAATATGGGAAGGTTAGGAGAGCTTTGCGGTATTTAGCATTACCCCAAGACAGGGGAGGACTTGCTGTTCCTAATATCACCCTATATTATTGGGCAGCACTTTTACATCAGATGACCACCCTTTTATCGGTGAACCATACTAGGGAACCAGTACAGGGCATAAAAATACCTACAATTTATGAACTATCGATAGGGAAGGAAGCCTCAGGGCTACTGCTGAGACAACTGGAACCCAGTTACTATAAAAAAGTACGGTTTAAAGTGATATATAGCTCCTGGAAAATTTGGAAGCAGGTTTCTAAATTTATGGCAATTTCTAAATTTTCTAGATATACCCCCTCTGGCGCTCGCCTCTATTGCCATACCTGGCCAACGATGATATGGGGAAAAAGTGGGAAAAATATGGGGTAAGAACAATAGGGGATTTCTGTGGGGGAGAACATGATTTTCAATTTTTAAGGCTACAATGGGTATTTGGCGTTTTAGACAACCATTACTTTAAATTTGTCCAGATTAGCAATATTCTTACTTTATGGAGTCCTAGGATTAAGCTAGACAAGATTCCACTTTTGGAAGCTGTAACCAGGGAATCGAGCAGAATCAGAGATTTTTATAAAATACTTCTTGACAAATGCCCCGACGACCTGGAAAAAACTGAAGCATCCTGGGCAATAAAACTGGGAAACCCGGATGTTGATATCTATATGAGCCTCTCCCTAACTGCCAAAATTTTCTTATCGTCAAATTTAAAAGCTCAACTCTATAAAACGATATTTAATCTCTACTTCACTCCTGCTAAACTTTATCTTTGGGGGAAAAGGGCTGACGATAAATGTCCTAGATGTGGGTCAGGACCGGCCACCTTGATACATATGCTATATGATTGTGATAAATTGGCTCCATTGAAAGAAGGCCTGCTGGGCTTTTGGGAGGAATTATTCTGTCTCAGACTAGAATTAACCCCCACTTTGCTGATTCTTGGACACAATAGTACTCTGGGTCTTAATAAGGAACAAGAATATGGTGTGTTTCTGGGGGCAGCGGTATTTAGGATACTATTAGCCGCCAGGTGGAAAGATGCTGAGCCACCTAGCTTTCATATGTGGCTGGCGAGGCTCCTCGGAATATACAAACAAGAGCTGGCAATTTATGCCTGTAGGGGTAGGCAGGCCGGAGCCCGAGGGAGGAGGATCTGGGCTCATATGGCCAAATGGAGTAGAGTCACAAGGAGGGAGCTGGGGGCGTAAAACCAGCTGTATCATATTGCTAAAGCCCGGTCAATGTGGCCATGGCCGCGGCCTAGGCTCTCTTTTTGTTACATACTTTGTATAATTCATATCAAATTGTATCCAAATAATCTGCTGTTCTATGTGATCTTCCCATTGTAATATTTACTAATATTTATTTGTAGCTATCATTCTCTCTCTTATTTGCTGATTTATTTTGTTTCCTGTTCTCCTTCTTCTTTGAATCTTATGTAAATTGTAATTATATTTCTGGATATGCTTAATAAAAAAAAAAAAATTAAAAAAAAAAGAAAATGAACAGTAAGTAGGGAATAGGGGAACATAATGGGAGGCGTTCAAAGTAGTCCTCAGGGGAGGAATGTATTAGAACAACTATGGGGTTCAAATAAAGAAAAAAAAAAAAAAAGAAGTTGCCCTGAAAAGTAAAGATGCGTGTAGCTTAGCCTGAACTTTGAATGGAAAAACATAAAACTATTTTCTAAAAGATGAAGTTGCACATTACGTTCACACCTCAAGTGTGAATAGCACTTTGATAATTTTACTGTAATAATTGCTTAGCATTAATACTGTATACAAATATTATGGACCAAATAATTTGTCAGAAAATGTTCTCTGTACAATCACAAACGTTCTGCAGTGCATCTAAAATACATTTGGCCCACAACCCCCCCTAGAAACCATACCTAGCTCACCTCCAATATTTCACGTCTCACTGAGTCGTGCTTCCATTTGAATAGAGAGAAAGAGCAAAAATAGGCAGTGGTTTAAGTACATAAAAAGGGGATCGGGATGCATCAGGGGAACAGTTAAGTAGATGGTTTAAAGGTATAAACATAATAAAAAATACATGCAAAGATGAACAGATTGGAATAGGCAGCCCATGGGACTGTGAGAGAAACAAAGACAAAAGCACCACAACAAGTGTAAAATGGGCCAGCAGACAATTGCCAGAAAAGGAGATTAAAAAAACTGAGGGATGAAATATATTGACGTAGAAGGATGGACAATAAATGATAGGTAAACAAATAAAGATACAGCCAAGGTCATTACACACACAAAATGATTTCTAAGAAACAAAATTCAACTAAATATTTTAATGCAAAGTGATATAGAGTTAAACAAGGATTAGAGTTGGGGCTGGGTGTTTTTGAATATTGCCCCTTTTTGCCATCCAAAAAAGGGTCGACGCTATTTCACCCTTCTTAAAAATCCCACCTTTAAAGGAAGGAAGAGAGGTTGATGACTCCAGTGCCAGGTGAACTGATAAAATGTTCCATCAGATCGGTGCCATCTTTATTGACAATATACATCCTATCATGATTGTGGATTGGGACTTATTAGAAATGATCATTTTTGAGTGGTGTCCCCCCAGATTTATTCCCTTTATTTTTCTGAACCCATTTTTGCTCACCACAGGATTCTGCACATTTTACTCCTACTAACCAGTGGTAAAGTGCTTGTGTTCTCCTTTAAAAAAAAAAAAATATTATTCAAACAATATTATATACGAAACATAATTTACAAACAAATAATACAAATTACTACATTAATTTTTTTATAATAAATGTAAATGTGTATAAAGTATATATTTCAAAAGACAAATATATTTAAAATAGAAACAATTTATGCCAAATATAAATAATATAAAGCTACAATAAAAAATATTTTACACATCATTAAAAATATTTATTTTTATCATTTAATTAAAATTACAAAATGAAAGCCTTTTAAAATTTAAACAAAATATAAACATATGTTCTACAAATACAATACAAAAAAATCTAAATACATAGCAATATATGTAAATTAATCTACCGATATTAATCTAAAAGTTTGGACAAAATACATGACAAATAATGCCATTAAAAATCTTTTTCCCAATTCTATTACCATACAAGCCCTACACCCTGTTCTTAAAATATTTTACATATTTCATAAATTAGAAAAAACACATTTTTAAATAAACAAAATGTAATTAATTTATATAAGAATACCTAAGAAAAGTGAAAAAAATGAAATCAATTAAAAAAATAATTTACTCCCCACCTTATTCCCCTAAAAATCACACACCCCCTCCTAAATATTTTTCAAATTTTAAAAAAGAGTATAAGAGTAAAACATATATACAGAAAACACAAAGCAACAAAATTAAATACAAAAATATTTTAAACCACAATATTTTTACAATGATAGTCCCATATAAACCACACACCCGACTTTTAAATGTTAAAAATTAATATAACACAAAAACATATACACAAAACAAAGGTATTAAATACAACAATATTGTAAACCACAATATTTTTAACAACAATATTAAAAAAGCACTAAAAATAATATTCTTGCCTGAGATGTTAAAATCAATGATATTTTGGTCACCATGAAATAAATGGAACGATATTAATGAGCCACAATATTTTGTATTCAATATACCAGGAACGACTGGGAGAGACAGAGAAAGGCCAGGTGAGACAAAGAAAAAAAGGGAGAGATGGAAAGAGAGATACAGGCAGAGGCAGAGTGCCAAAGAAGGGGGAGAGAGGGATAGACAAGTAGAGACAGAAAGGCAAGGAGAGAAAAAGACAGGAAGAGGAAGCTAGACATGGAGACAGTGTGATAGAGATACACAAAAAGACAGAGAGACAGAAAGATCTATGAATCTATCTTTCTAACTATCTATTACCTCCACCGCACCCTCTTTGTATTCTCCTATCTGTCCATCTGTTTCTCTCAGCTTCTGTCTCTCTTGATCCATCTATCCTTCTCTACTGATTCATCTCCTTCTGAATATCATTCCAGATCTATATTTCAATATCTATCTGCTGCTGTCTATTTATCTGTCTATTTCTCCATTCTCTAATTATATATCTATGTCCATGTACTCACCTGCCTATCCCTCCTTTTGTCTATCGTTGTCCATCTGTCTGGTCAACTGCCTGCCCATATATTTTACTCTATCCATATCTATCTATGTCTATCTGCATATCTTAGCCTATGTCTATTTAACTAGCTTCCTCTATCAACCTCAATTTGTCTGTCTGTTTGTCTGTCTCTATGTGTCTCTGTTTCTATGACTGCATCTGCCTATGTCCCTCTGTCTCTTTCCGTCCTGTCTCCCTGTTTGTCTCACTGTCCATTTGTCTTTATCTGTCTCTCTTGGTCACTTCCTCTGTCCCTATCTGTGACTCTGTCCATTTTTGTCTCTTTCTCTCTATCTGTCCCCTCCTTCCGCCATCTCACTCTTCCTCTTTAAATCTAATTCCATTTAAATAACAATCTATCCCACAATTTGTGGAGACCCAAATGTATCCTGGGAACAGTCTAACCTTGCATTTGGTGGGACAAGAGTACGTTGTGGGTGCATTCTGACCCTATATCTTCTATAATATGGTTTAGACATATTTCCACAATGTTTTGTTTGATGAGGGGCTATTAAACTTATTCCGTCTGAGCCCTGGTGTGGGAAAATCTACTTATAGCACTTGTGGGAGGAAAGAGCTAGTTTAATAGACTGCAATGGCCAAAGCATAGATTAACAACTTTTCTAAAAAATCATCTTTGTAATATGTTTATCAAAAATATAATTTTGCTAATGAATTAGATTTGAAAACCTGAGCGAAATGACACAAAAATGGATTCTCTAGTAGGTCCCCATGAGGACATAGGCCATTAGGAATTTTATACTCCTTTGCAAATAGAAGGGCTTGTAGCATTTTAGAATTCTGGTACTTCAGAGACATTGTAAGTTAAGCACTTAGCATGTCTCACTTCCATACATTATGCCCCAAGGCACCTTTTACACATGAGGTAACTAATGTTAGAATTGCTTTTAATCCTACCCTAATAGTGTTTCTGACATGTGCTTGCTGCATCTTTGACCTACTGTAAATATATGTTGGTTATTTGAGCCTGATCACCTTGACATTGGTAAAGATAGTAAGGTACATACATCCATGCTGACAGTCGCTTTGGGTTCCAATATATTCGTAGATTACAATCAGACGGCGGGATGCTTCAACATGACCCCACATGATACTGAGGGCCCTCTCTCACACCTATTCCAGGTGCTTTAGGCGGAGGACACCGTCCTGATTTGGCCGCATTGAGGCCAGGAGGAGGTGTGTTTTCACCACGATTCGTCTTCTCATGATTGTTTGAGCCCCGGTTACCAACTTTACCTTTGGGGCTCCTTTTTCGGCTGATTATCTGCCCCGGCCGCCTGAGCTATGCTGCCCATTTTCACCCCGTTGAGGGTCTTGAATATCAATCGTCTCTGTGCGACCTAAAATTACCGTGCTTATCTCCACCTCCTACCTCCTGTGAATTTGATTTAGGAAGTGCGTGCCTTACGATAAATGAGTTTGCGGCACAGTGTTTTACTATCTAACCAAAAAAGAACCTTTGTATATAACCAGTTGTTGCGAAGATTGTGAGCCCCCTGCCTAGTGCACAGCTCTATTTGATCATCCCTTGAATTAATGGCTTTCTATCACAGAGTTAATTCGCACAAACAGCGCCCTGATGAAGGTTGATCCCATCACTTGTAAACTTCCGAAACGCGCGTCGGCGCATTTCTGTTCATATGACACAATATTCATTGCATTAGAAAAATTAGCATAATGAGCAACAATTTTTATTCGTTGTGATTTTTTCTAATGTCTGTTATGTGATTACTGTAATGTATAGTCTCTTGATGGATGTTGTTTTTGTTATTACTGTATTGTGATTTATTATGTGTTTAGTGTTTTTGTGCTATACTAGATTTAATATTTGCATTGTTTGCTCCTGTTGGACTTGGCCCTTTTTGGCTAAAGTTCACTAAACTTTTTGCTTTCCCCCTAGACCTTTTTTCTGACATGGTGTTGCCAACTTAGATGCTTTGGGCACTATGCCACTGCTGATCAGTGTCAAAGTGCAAGTGCTCCCTGTGTAAAGTGTAATGGTAATTGGTTGTCCATAATTGGTATGTTTGCCTTACTAGTAAAGTCCCTAGTAAAGTGCACTATGTGTGCCAGGGTTGGTAATGCAAATGCTACTGGTGGGCCTGCAGCACTAATTGTGCCACCCACACAAGTAGCCCTAAAGAGAGAACTCAGGCCTGCCACTGCAGTGCATGCGCGCAGTTTGCTAACTGCCATGTTGTCCTGACAAGTGCACCCACTTGCTAGGCCTTACCCTTCCCTTTCCATGCACATCAGACACCCATATAGTAGGCCCAAGCTACCCCCCTGGGCAGGGTGCAGTGTCTCTGAAAGGTAGGACATGTACTGAGGTGTGTACCATGTCCTAACAGTGAAATACTCTCCATTTCGATTTTCACTGTTGCAAGGCCATCTTGCCCATAGGAAAGAATGGGGAAGGCTGTGTAATATGTTTCCAGCCTATCTTCCCATAGGCTTAAGATGGAGAGGTGAAGTTTAGTGTGCCTGAGCTCACAATTTAATAACACACCTTTTTGTGAAGGTGGTTCTTGAATTGTGTGTTTAGAAACCACGCTTTTAGAAGTGGCTGGTTTTTCTGTTCTAACAATTCTGTGTGTCTCTGCCTGGTTGTGGATTGACTGTCTGGATTTGAATGTGATAGGATCTGGGAAATGTCTCGACCCAGGGGGGGAGTAGGTGAGACAGCCACGGTTGACCTGCATCTGGAGTGTAGGGGGAGGAGTAGCCCTGGAGGTGAAGAGGCCTGGGCTGCTGCCATAAAACAAAGGCTCCATCTCCTGCTGAGTGATTGAAGATCCAGACCCCACTATCAAAGGAAGAAGGTGTCACTGGCAGGGAGACACCCAGAACTGGTTTGGACAGGGGTCAGTGCCCCCTGAACACAAAGACTTCAAAGACATTTAGGGGTATAACTATGAGAGCTGAAACCCCTGGACTTTAGACTGAAATCCCTATTGAAAAAGGATTGAACCTACTTGGTGCTCAAGAGGAACCTCTGCCAAAGAAGAACAGCTGAAGAGACTGTAGAGAAGGACTGATACTTGCTGTGTGTTCTGGGGCTGGCCTGCAGTTTGCTGGTTTGACTAAGGAGAGGACAAGGGACTTTGCTGTGTGCTGTGTCCCCCTGCTTGTGAGGACTTTGCTGTGTGCTGTGTCCTGAAGTAACGTGTCTCCAAGGGCCCGAGGAGAGCTGGCTCCCTGTTGTGGAAACTCAGGAACATAAAAGTTTCCAAGTGTGTCTCAGCGACGCTGTGTGCGTGTGCTTTTTGCAGCCTGAGACCTTCGTAAGAACTGCCCCGTGATCGTGTGCACCCGGAGTCCAAGTGAGTCTCAGCGACGCTGTGTGCGTGTGCTTCGTGCAGCCTGAGACCTTTGTGAGGATTGCCCTGTTTTCGTGTGCACCCGGAGTCCAAGTGAGTCTCAGCGACGCTGTGTGCGTGTGCTTCGTGCAGCCTGAGACCTTCGTGAGGATTGCCCAGTGATCGTGTGCATCCGGAGTCCAAGTGAGTCTCAGCGACGCTGTGTACGTGTGCTTCGCGCAGCCTGAGACCTTCGTGAGGATTGCCCTGTGATCGTGTGCACCCGGAGTTCAAGTGAGTCTCAGCGACGCTGTGTGCGTGTGCCCTGTGGCAGCCTGAGACCTTTGTGAGAAATTGCCCCGTGACTATGTGTCCCGGAGCAGTCTTGTTCTCTGCTTCGATCGGCAGCGTCGCCAGAACTGCTGCGATCGTCATTGCCATCGGCCCAGACCGGCATCCCCAGAGGAGCTGTGGGAATTCACCGCCGCCGGCCCGAGCCTGCCTTTGCCAAGGAGAGACCTCGAACCATCACCTTCGGGGGTCCGAGTTCCACTTCCCAAGACCAACGAAGTCGCACCGGAGGCCCAAGCCGCAAGAAGAAGAGAGGAGAGCGCACCCCCCAGGTAACGCTCAGCGAGCGTGCGTGTGTCGCCGCCTGGGGCGGGGTGCGAGCTACGAGAGAAACGCTCTCGGCCTTTCCCATCGTTGCAGTGTGAGCCCCCGCTTAAGTCCGTATCTCGGCCCGTACTTGCCGTGGAGTGGCAGTGCCGGGGCCGGAGTGTGGAGCTGCACTTTGTTTTCCATTACGAACTGCCTGACTGTTGCATTACGAAGTGCATTATTTCTGCATTACAAACTGCCTGATTGTTGCATTACGGATTGCATTATTTTTGCATTACGAACTGCCTGACTGTTGCATTATGAATTGCATTATTTTTGCATTATGAACTGCCTGATTGTTGCATTACGAATTGCATTATCTTTACATTACGATGTGCCTGATTCTTGCATTACGAACTGCATAGCATTGCATTAGGACTGAATTGGATCATCGAGAATTGCTCATTAATACTGCAAGAACCTACCAGTGCGTGCTGGCCTAATAACCGGCAGGGTGAAATATTACAAATACGCATATGTTGGATTCTTATTGTGTGGTCTCATCGTATATCTTTTTCTTTATAAACACACAATTGTTTTTTTTATGAAACTCGTGTGGAGTCCATTTGTGGTGTTATCAATGTGTCACTGAGAGCGTGGTTGCAAATACTTTACACATTTGCCTTGGAGATAAGCCTGGCTGCTCGTGCCAAGCTACCAAGGGGTGAGCAGGGGTTATCTAAAGGTGTGTCCCTCCTTACCCTGACTTAGAAGCAAGGGTCCCTATTTGGACTAAGGTACATACCTCAGCCAACTAGAGACCCCCGGTTTCTAACATTGGTAGTCAGCGGTGTGGGATTGGAACGTGTATTTGCAAATTCACTCACAGTGATTGGTGTACATCACTAGTTTAGCGCAGACCACGACGCAACCACATATTGTGTTTTGATTTTTGGTTCTATTTTTGAGCGACCTTTAAGCCACACATCATGTCTCAGAGGAGTCAAGTAGCCAGTGAGGTTGCAGAATTGGAGTTCGACATTGAGGCATTGCTTACCTACAAAGTTGATCAATTGAGGCAATTCTGCAGAGCTTTGGGATGTCCCTTGAGAAGTAGCGCCAAGAAGGAGGAGCTACAAACGGCCTTGAGGGCCTGGTGGGAAGCCAAAGGGGCTCAGGAGACAGGTGATGCTGAGGTGGATGAGGATGACCCAGGGAATGGATTTGGTCCACAGGATTTGCCGGTGGAAGGACCAGCCTCAGGGGCTGGTAGTAACCATTCAGGGAGGAGTTTTTCCCCAGTGGAGCTGGAGGAAAACCAAAGGGTCAGAGAGCATGAGTTGGAGGTTTTAAAACTTAAGGCTCAAGCAGAAGAGAAAAAGCTACTCATTGAAAGTGAAAAGCGAGCAGAGGAGAGCAAGAACGCTCTCGCCTTGGAAGAGAAGAAGATTCTCTTGGCTCATGAGTTAAGCATGAGGGAACTGGACCTTAAGGATAAACAGGCAGAGTCCAGTTCGAATGGTGGCAGCACACAACCAGTGCCAGCGGGTAAGGTGTACATTCCCAAAGACTTAGTGCGAGATTACCAAAGGGGTGATGATATTTATGCGTGGTTCACAGCATATGAGATTGCACTGAGGATGAATGAGGTGCCTGAGAAGCATTGGGGGGCGGGCCTATGGAAACACTTTGAGGCTTCTGGGAGGAATGTTTTACCACCTTTAGAGAGGGTGGGAACCCTGACCTACGCCAATATGAAGGAGGCTTTATGCCTCAGGTATGGGCTCACTCCTGAACAGTACCTGCAGAAATTCAGGGATTTCCAGAGACTGAAATCCAGTACTCGGGTGGAGTATCTGGATGAGTACACACGTGCACTGGATGATTGGGTGTTGGTTAGCATGGCGAATGATTACAGAGGATTGCCCAATTTGGGCTCCAGGGAGCCTCGGCTCAGCAAACATTTTTCAGAGTTGCGCCAACACCTGTTAGACTGCGAGCTCTTTGATTCCCAGGAGCTTGCCCCCGAGACAGGCCCCTGGTCATGGGTCGGGGGTCTGAAGAAACACCAAAGGGGAACCCCAGCAGAAACTCAGGGATCTTCCACTCCCGTGGGAGGGAAGAAGGACAGAGTGGCGCAGTCAGGGCCCAGAGAAGTGTGGGGGGCGTGCAGGCTAGCACCCTGTCTCAAAGGAGAGGGAGAGAGTGTAAGCAGCATCCCTGGGGGTCCCCAAACCCCCCCCAGAGACTGGAGGGATCCTTAGAGGAGCACCAGGGTGGAGGTCTAGAACCTACCTGCCAGCAGTGCGAGGAGGAACACCTAGCGTCAGGAGGTCGTGGGGCGTCTGTGACCAGAGCTCCCGCGGTCCTGAAGTTTGTGGGTGCCATTCCTAAGTGGCAGGCACAAAAATCTAAATGGAAGGTTAAGGCGGGGAGGTGTTCCCCCATGGGAAAACCTGTGGGACAGTGCCCAGCCAGTAGGGCTAGGTTCCCTAAAAGTGACCGGGGTAACCCCACCTCTAACCTGGAAGGCCAGATAACTGGAGACAGTATCCTGGCCGATGGGTCTTCCAGGGGTACCGCTCTGGGTGGGAGTTGGTAAGGGACCAGCACCCCTAGAGGGTCCCCGACTGCCAGGAAGTACCCGTGAAGCAGCATAGTTGGCCCAGGGAGTAGTGACCCAGAGAACCCCCTTGGGTCAGGAAGGCATAGAACAGGAGGGTGTCCCTGCGGTAGCGGGCCCTCGTCCGTGTTCTATCGCCCCAAGCAGGGAAGTCCATCAAGGTAGTTGATTGGTCTACCCTGGCTTTAGGCTGGGAGGGGGTTGTGTTGGACTTGGCCCATTTTGGCTAAAGTTCCCTAAACTTTTTGCTTTCCCCCTAGACCTTTTTTCTGACATAGTGTTGCCAACTTAGATGCTTTGGGCACTTTGACACTGCTGATCAGTGTCAGAGTGCAAGTGCTGCCTGTGTAAAGTGTAATGGTAATTGGTTGTCCATAATTGGTATGTTTGCCTTACTAGTAAAGTCCCTAGTAAAGTGCACTATGTGTGCCAGGGCTGGCAATGCAAATGCTACTGGTGGGCCTGCAGCACTAATTGTGCCACCCACACAAGTAGCCCTACAGAGAGAACTCAGGCCTGCCACTGCAGTGCCTGCGCGCAGTTTGCTAACTGCCATGTTGTCCTGACAAGTGCATCCACTTGCCAGGCCTTACCCTTCCCTTTCTATGCACATCAGACACCCCTATAGTAGGCCCAAGGTACCCCCTGGGCAGGGTGCAGTGTCTCTGAAAGGTAGGACATGTACTGAGGTGTGTACCATGTCCTAACAGTGAAATACTCTCCATTTCGTTTTTCACTGTTGCAAGGCCATCTTGCCCATAGGACAGAATGGAGAAGGCTGTGTAGAATGTTTCCAGCCTATCTTCCCATAGGTTTAAGATGGAGAGGTGAAGTTTAGTGTGCCTGAGCTCACAATTTAATAACACACCTTTTTGTGAAGGTGGTTTTTGAATTGTGTGTTTAGAAACCACGCTTTTAGAAGTGGCTGGTTTTTCTGTTCTAACAATTCTGTGTGTCTCTGCCTGGTTGTGCATTGACTGTCTGGATTTGAATGTGATAGGATCTGGGAAATGTCTCGACCCAGGGGTGGAGTAGGTGAGACAGCCACGGTTGACCTGCATCTGGAGTGTAGGGGGGAGGAGTAGCCCTGGAGGTGAAGAGGCCTGGGCTGCTGCCATAAAACAAAGGCTCCATCTCCTGCTGAGTGATTGTAGAGCCAGACCCCCACTATCAAAGGAAGAAGGTGTCACTGGCAGGGAGACACCCAGAACTGGTTTGGACAGGGGTCAGTGCCCCCTGAACACAAAGACTTCAAAGACATTTAGGGGTATAACTATGAGAGCTGAAACCCCTGGACTTTAGACTGAAATCCCTATTGAAAAAGGATTGAACCTACTTGGTGCTCAAGAGGAACCTCTGCCAAAGAAGAACAGCTGAAGAGACTGTAGAGAAGGACTGACCCTTGCTGTGTGTTCTGGGGCTGGCCTGCAGTTTGCTGGTTTGACTAAGGAGAGTACAAGGGACTTTGCTGTGTGCTGTGTCCCCCTGCTTGTGAGGACTTTGCTGTGTGCTGTGTCCTGAAGTAACGTGTCTCCAAGGGCCCGAGGAGAGCTGGCTCCCTGTTGTGGAAACTCAGGAACATAAAAGTTTCCAAGTGTGTCTCAGCGACGCTGTGTGCGTGTGCTTTTTGCAGCCTGAGACCTTCGTAAGAACTGTCCCGTGATCGTGTGCATCCGGACTCCAAGTGAATCTCAGCGACGCTGTGTGCGTGTGCTTCATGCAGCCTGAGACCTTCATGAGGATTGCCCTGTGATCGTGTGCACTCGGAGTCCAAGTGAGTCTCAGCAACGCTGTGTGCTTCGTGCAGCCTGAGACCTTCGTGAGGATTGCCCTGTGATCGTGTGCACCCGGAGTCCAAGTGAGTCTCAGCGACGCTGTGTGCGTGTGCTTCGCGCAACCTGAGACCTTCGTGAGGATTGCCCTGTGATTGTGTGCACCCAGAGTTCAAGTGAGTCTCAGGCGACGCTGTGTGCGTGTGCCTTGTGGCAGCCGGAGACCTTCGTGAGAAATTGCCCCGTGACTGTGTGTCCCGGAGCAGTCTTGTTCTCTGCTTCGATCAGCAGCATGGCCAGAACTGCTGCGATCGTCATTGCCATCGGCCCGGACCGGCATCCCCAGAGGAGCTGTGGGAATTCACCGCCGCCGGCCCGAGCCTGCCTTTGCCAAGGAGAAACCTCAAACCATCACCGTCGGGGGTCCGAGTTCCACTGCCCAAGACCAACGAAGTCGCACCGGAGGCCCAAGCCGCAAGGAGAAGAAAGGAGAGTGAAATCGCACCCCCCAGGTAACGCTCAGCGAGCGTGCGTGTGTCACCACCTGGGGCGGGGTGCGAGCTACGAGAGAAACGCTCTCGGCCTTTCACATCTTTGCAGCGCGAGCCCCCGCTTAAGTCCGTATCGCGGCCCGTACTTGCCGAGGAGTGGCAGTACCGGGGCCGGAGTGTGGAGCTGCACTTTGTTTTCCATCATAACAGTGTTGGGGGAATATTTTGGCAGTAGCTGACCGCGAGTCAGTAAGAGTGGCATAGAGACCGTCCAAAGCACCGCGATCGGTGCCGAAGTACATTATTTTTGCCTTACGAACTGCCTGATTGTTGCATTACGGATTGTATTATTTTTGCATTACGAACTGCCTGACTGTTCCATTACGAATTGCATTATTTTTGCATTACGAACTGCCTGATTGTTGCATTACGGATTGCATTATTTTTGCATTACGAACTGCCTGACTGTTGCATTGCGAATTGCATTATTTTTGCATTACGAACTGCCTGATTGTTGCATTACGAATTGCATTATCTTTACATTACGAAGTGCCTGATTCTTGCATTACGAACTGCATAGCATTGCATTAGGACTGCATTGGATCATCGAGAATTGCTCATTAATACTGCAAGAACCTACCAGTGCGTGCTGGCCTAATAACCGGCAGGGTGAAATATTACAAATACGCATATGTTGGATTTTTATCGTGTGGTCTCATCGTATATCTTTTTCTTTATAAACATATAATTGTTTTTTTTATGAAACTCGTGTGGAGTCCATTTGTGGTGTTATCATTGTGTCACTGAGAGCGTGGTTGCAAATACTTTTCACATTTGCCTTGGAGATAAGCCTGGCTGCTCGTGCCAAGCTACCACGGGGTGAGCAGCGGTTATCTAAAGGTGTGTCCCTCCTTACCCTGACTTAGAAGCAAGGGTGAACGCAAAAAAGAGGTACGCAGTTCCTCAGTATGCAGGTAGAGTCCCAGGCACCCAAAAAAAGGAGGGGAATTCCTCCTTTTGGAACTGAGGCCCTCACACACCCAGCAAGCTAGGTGTCATGCTTCATCATATGGGTCTGCTCCTCGTCGGGTCGGCGCTGCAATACCCCACGGGCACCCATAGAGGGGCTCTTTGCCGGAGATCTTTTGTTCCTGCCGTAAGGGTGCCGTGGGTGTAAGGGACCTAGTGTGAGTGTAGATGTGCTGGAAGTGAATATAAAACAAGAGGGGATTCCTATGAGAGCAAATTTTATTCTAAATGGATCCCTACATGATTAAAAATAGTGAGGAGAGGCGACTAACAAGCTACCAGGGTTCAAGAGGCGCTCTACTCCTTGATGGTCGACATGTTTCACGCCTGTGGCGTTTCTTCAGGACCGTGAGAAATGACTATCTACAGTGAAATGGGGTGTGCAACATGCCCCATAGCTAAAAATAAAACATGTAATAGTGTGAGGATATTGCCTACTACTATAAGGATAAACAGGGTACTACCTGTTAGTACTGGGACAAACCTGCATTTAAGGATAATGGAAAACAACACTTGGTTATAAATCTAAAGGTAGATTGCCCAACAAGGTACAAACCGCATTGTGAAACAAGGAAAACAGGGGGGGGGGGGGAGGGAGGTGCCCCCTGTAATTGTTCAGTAAAAGGCACAATGTGAGCGGTAACAAGAATGATAATTCATAAACAGCGAGTTAAAATTACAAATTACTTGAGTAGCAACATACAGATGAAAATAAATTAAGACAGCAATGAACAAGTATCCAGGTAATGAAGTGATATCTGGTGTATATCGTAATTGGTGCTTAAGTGGGGAGTGGTGAAGTAAACAATCTCCAACTCACCTAATAAGTATCAGAATGACGCCCCATCTGTTACAGCACTAAATACAGACATCTGTAGTAGGATGTCTAGTCATGGTGTAAAAAACACAACAAAAACAGAAACAGAAGGAGGAGGTTAACCTCAAGGAAG
This sequence comes from Calotriton arnoldi, assembly GCA_963921515.1. NCBI lineage: Eukaryota > Metazoa > Chordata > Amphibia > Caudata > Salamandridae > Calotriton > Calotriton arnoldi. Next base: position 528,894 of record CAWUFW010006034.1, on the reverse strand, counting down.
GTTTATATATATCTAAAAATGTATTGACCAAACACACTTAGTCAGCCCATCTCGTTGCAACAGTAGCGGGTAAGGCAAGCGAGCTGGCAGTACGTAGGGATGGTCACAGAACATGCCACTGGCCAGTTTCCCAAGATCCGACACAAGGTGCGGGGAATGATGCGGGCAAAAGTCCCACCGAGAAAACCGAAGTAAGTGCTGCGGTGCTGTCCCTGATCTCGTGTGTGACAGACAACCGCACACATCCACGCCCCATGCGGGGCCCACAAAGATAAGAGTCCATAACGGGTCCAAGAGGGGCAGGCACAGTAACCATGCATCCACAAACCCCACTGTCAACAATCCAGTCGCTTACCTGTACTCAGTCGCTGTAGAGTGCAGGCAACTTGTAGAGTTTAGATAATACTCACCCGCTTCCACTAGAAGCCGCGCTAAACACCTACCCCTTCGTGCTGCAACCGGGATGGTGCTGAACGGTCAGAAGAGCTCCTTCTTATGCTCCAAATGGAGCCTCATTAAGGACTGGCGGGAAGCTAATCGGCCCCAGCTGCTGCCATGGCATGTCATGTGACTTACTCAAAAGTGAGTTGAGCATCCTGTTAGAGTGTCGGCCATCTTGGAACGGTTACATGTAAAGGTGTGGGAGGAATCTCCCAAGTTAACTACTGGGATCTAAACATGTAAAAATAGCCTAGTGGAACAGGATAACCGGTGAGCTTATTCATGCACAGATCCCCGCGTGTGGTTATAATTATATCATAACGTGTACCCTTCCAGAATAGTGAAGGCAGTAAATGCATGTCGGCCATCTTAGAGTGGCTAATGGTACATAGTGAACTAATAGATCCAATCTATTTCAATATCGACTTGGAGAGCAGGTATGTTTGGTATATCATTTCCATTGACATATTGCTGAATGAGCTGATGTTATAATTATAATGATGTGGCTAATTCAGTTTATTGTTGAATATTACGTTAAAACAAAGAACTCCAAGGTATGTCATCGTTTAACCCCAGATGGTCTAGCCCTAGTCGATGCACCCATCGTTGCTCTATCTTGAATAGAGCTGCCTGCGTGATGCGCGGGTGTGCCTCCAGAATTAGCCAGTGTAAACTCTCCGGGGTATGATTTTGTTCCTTGAAATGTGTGTAGAGTTTTGTAGTGGTTTTCAGGCAACGAATATTGCTTTTATGTTCAGAAATCCTGTTTTTTACATGCCGCATGGTCATACCCACATATTTTTTATCGCAAGGGCAAGTCAGTAAATAAATGCATTGAGATGTGTTGCAGTTAGTGTGGGTGTATATCTTCCAAGTGAAGGTATCTGTTAACGTTATCTCTTTGGTATGTTTAGTTTGAGGACATGCTGCACAAGAGCCACAGGGATAGTGGCCCTGAACCGGTGGGAGGTTCCATAAGGTTCTTTGCTTGCTTCTGTTGGATGACTTGGGTCGTGTATGTACCAGCATATCTTTTAAGTTGCTTGTGCGTTTAAAAGCGAACCTTGGTTTAGAGATCTCAAGAGATCCTGTGTTCAGGATATTCCAGTGTTTGTTTATGATTTTCTTAAGTCGGTTAGAACCTGGTGTGAATGAAGTCACACATGTTAAGATGTCACTGGGTTCTTTTTGTATTACTTCTAGCAAGGCCTCTCTGTTGTTATTCCTTGCTTTCTTTAAGGATTTCTCAATTTTACGTGGAGGGTAATGTCTCTCAATCAGGTTATTCCTCAGTGAATCCGCCTCAATCTTGTAATCTTTGACATCACTGCAATTTCGCCTGATACGGAGAAATTGCCCAAATGGCAAGTTGTCCTTCAATGCTCGTGGGTGATGGCTATTATAAGATAGCAAGCTGTTCCTATCTGCAGGTTTTTTATACAGGGAAGTTTGAAGGTGTCCCTCTAGGATGCTAATCTTAAGGTCAAGGAACGGTATGCTAGTGGCTGAAATAGACCTAGTAAACCTTAGGTATTCATTCTTCGTATTAACCCAATTACAAAATTCCTCGCAGGTATTCAGATCACCCCTCCAGAAGACCAGGATGTCATCGATATATCTTTTCCACAGGCTCAAGTGTTGTAGGTAGGGGTTACTCTGATGGTAGATTACTTCCTCCTCAAATGCCGCCATATAGAGGCAGGCTACACTCGGAGCGAAGGTACTCCCCATAGAAGTACCTTGAGCCTGATGGAATAGTTGGTTCTTGAATTCGAAAAAAATTTCAGTTAAAGCAAGATTGGCACACTGCATGACAAAAGTCACGGGTGTTGGTGATGACCACTCAATCTGATTCAATGCTGTCTCTATAACGGTGAGTGTTTCCTTTGTGGTATGTTAGTGTAAAGCTGTTCAACGTCTAATGTAAGAAGCAAGTCAATGTCTCTTGTGTCTCCTATTTCTCCCATTATACGAAGTATGTCTGTCGTATCCCTCACGTATGACGGGGTTTGTTTCACCAAGGGTTGGAGAAAGTGATCACCAAAAATATAAAGGGGTTCAAGAATGGAACCTATTCCTGAGACAATAGGTCTCCCCGGAATGGGTGTCGTGCCCTTATGGATTTTCGGGAGGGTGTAGAAGTAGGGAGTGCGTGGTTCCTTAGTAATGAGGAAGTCAGCTTCTCTCTTACTCAACCATCCATTAGTTTCTGCCTCAAAGACCATGGTTGCTATCTCCGTGGTCAGTCTAGTTGTTGGATTCACCGTGATGGGAGTATAGAATTTCTTGTTGTTCAATTGACGGTGGCATTCCTGTTCATAATCCGTTGTGGATTGTATGACAGTAGCCCCACCTTTATCTGCTTGTTTAATAGTGATACTGACGTCATCGGCGAGAGACTTGGCCGCCAGTCTTTCATCTTTCGATAAATTGTTGAAGGGGAGTACACAACTTGTATTTTGGAGTTCTTAAGAACAGCTTGTTTAAATGTTAGAACTTCTACTGGCACCATGCTGCTATTAGGGGTAAAGGTGGATGGATTTCTTAACCCAGAATCTTGTTGGACAGGCGAAGGTTTGTCCTGAAAAAATGCCCTCAGACGGATCTTTCTAAAAAATTCTGTATCTCACTGAGATCTCTGAATTTATCCATTTTCGGAGTGGGGACGAAACCAAGTCCTTTCTCTAGGACTTTGACGTCGGTCTCAGATAACCCGCGGTGTGATAGATTAACCACTAAGGTTTTTTGTTCTGTGTTTTGCTCCGTGTGTCCATTGAGCTCTGCTGGTTGTCTAGCCATTGGACCGTTTTCTGCCCGCCTCTTCTGTTGCGCCCTTTTCCTCTGCCCAACCTCTGCCTAAAAAAGGCTGATTGCTAGAGGGGAAGAATTGTGGTGCGCCTTGAGGATACATCGGGAAGGGCCAATATGGTGGAGGTGGGCCCTGAAAGTTAGGTATGTTATAGTTTGGAAAATTCGGACGATTTCTTCTTCTCTGTTTATTTTCTCCCCAACTGCCTGTGCTCGAATCACTGCTAGACGAACCCCTTCTGGTGTTCTCTGTGCTATCATCTGAGGAATAGCTGTCAGTTGTAGAGGTATAGTCCGATCTCAAATAAGGATATACTTTTTCTTTCTCAAATTTTTGTATATCTTTCTGCAATTTGTTTACCTTTTGTTTCATGAGATACTCTTTTGTTCAGCTATCTCATTGTTGAGTTCATTAAGTTTGGATTTAAATTGGGTTATCTGGATGGTGGTTTTAAGAGATCCCTCAGCAATTTGTATCCGTATTAAGAGAGCGTCTGCTAATCTCTTGGCTGTGTTGATGATCAAGATGAGCCAATCCCTGGTGCACTTCCATGCTACCAGGGACCACTCTTTCTTGAACATTTGATCTTCCAGAAAAAGTCTCGGAAAATTTTTGACCATAAGGCCTTTGGGTGCGATGTTGGCACGAAGATATTCGGTCATCATCGCCCCATGTAGCGTAACCTTCAGCCAATCTCGCTTCATTGCAGTCAATGATGCCCAATCCTCCGATGTAGAACCTGTGGCTGAATTATTTTCAGAGCCTAAGATGGATGGAGTTGTTCTAAGAATTTCTGCTGGCATCTCCTCCCCAAAACTGAGTCCCTGATTCTCCTCCATAATGGGGGAGTTAACCAGGTGGCCTGTTCTGGAAAGGATGTTGCGCCTACTGAAGTAATATTATGGGCCAGAGATCGCCACTGGCGTCCTGGTATCCTAAACAATTAGGTCCCACGGGGATTCCGTGCGTATAATGTTTATCAAAGGGGGGACAGAGGGCTTAATCAAGAGGTCCAGCGTACTTGCCCTATCAGAGTGAACGCAAAAGAGGTACGCAGTTCCTCAGTATGCAGGTAGAGTCCCAGGCACCCAAAAAGGAGGGGAATTCCTCCTTTTGGAACTGAGGCCCTCACACACCCAGCAAGCTAGGTGTCATGCTTCATCATATGGGTCTGCTCCTCGTCGGGTCGGCGCTGCAATACCCGACGGGCACCCATAGAGGGCTCTTTGCCGAGATCTTTGTTCCTGCCGTAAGGGTGCCGTGGGTGTAAGGGACCTAGTGTGAGTGTAGATGTGCTGGAAGTGAATATAAAACAAGAGGATTCCTATGAGAGCAAATTTTATTCTAAATGGATCCCTACTTGATTAAAAATAGTGAGGAGAGGCGACTAACAAGCTACCAGGGTTCAAGAGGCGCTCTACTCCTTGATGGTCGACATGTTTCACGCCTGTGGCGTTTCTTCAGGACCGTGAGAAATGACTATCTACAGTGAAATGGGGTGTGCAACATGCCCCATAGCTAAAAATAAAACTTGTAATAGTGTGAGGATATTGCCTACTACTATAAGGATAAACAGGGTACTACCTGTTAGTACTGGGACAAACCTGCATTTAAGGATAATGGAAAACAACACTTGGTTATAAATCTAAAGGTAGATTGCCCAACAAGGTGCAAACCGCATTGTGAAACAAGGAAAACAGGGGGGAGGGAGGTGCCCCTGTAATTGTTCAGTAAAAGGCACAATGTGAGCGGTAACAAGAATGATAATTCATAAACCGCGAGTTAAAATTACAAATTACTTGTTTCACAATGCGGTTTGCACCTTGTTGGGCAATCTACCTTTAGATTTATAACCAAGTGTTGTTTTCCATTATCCTTAAATGCAGGTTTGTCCCAGTACTAACAGGTAGTACCCTGTTTATCCTTATAGTAGTAGGCAATATCCTCACACTATTACAAGTTTTATTTTTAGCTATGGGGCATGTTGCACACCCCATTTCACTGTAGATAGTCATTTCTCACGGTCCTGAAGAAACGCCACAGGCGTGAAACATGTCGACCATCAAGGAGTAGAGCGCCTCTTGAACCCTGGTAGCTTGTTAGTCGCCTCTCCTCACTATTTTTAATCAAGTAGGGATCCATTTAGAATAACATTTGCTCTCATAGGAATCCCCTCTTGTTTTATATTCACTTCCAGCACATCTACACTCACACTAGGTCCCTTACACCCACGGCACCCTTACGGCAGGAACAAAAGATCTCCGGCAAAGAGCCCCTCTATGGGTGCCCGTCGGGTATTGCAGCGCCGACCCGACGAGGAGCAGACCCATATGATGAAGCATGACACCTAGCTTGCTGGGTGTGTGAGGGCCTCAGTTCCAAAAGGAGGAATTCCCCTCCTTTTGGGTGCCTGGGACTCTACCTGCATACTGAGGAACTGCGTACCTCTTTTTGCGTTCACTCTGATAGGGCAAGTACGCTGGACCTCTTGATTAAGCCCTCTGTCCCCCCCTTTTTGATAAACATTAGAAGCAAGGGTCCCTATTTGGACTAAGGTACATACCTCAGCCAACTAGAGACCCCCAGGTTTCTAACAGCTCCTGTATGTGGGTGCTCACGAATCATGTACATATAACTATATAACTACATGTACTATTATTTTTGGATTTAAAAAAAAAAATGATTTATACAAAAAATATTTTTGTACCTAAGATGAATAAACTGTAAAAATTACTGGTCTGATTTATGGCTTTTGGATATTATAGACATGTTTACTATGTTCACCGTTCTGAGAAGACCTTACAAATCGCTTTCTGCGTAAAAAATCTGACATTCCAAAACTGGTGGTTTCATGATTTTTCCAAATCAAGGGGCCCATTACGATGTCCGCCCGCCACCGTAACGGTAAACGGGACCGACCGCCAGAGGTGCGGCGGTCCCGCTGTGCCCATTAGGATGCGACCGCTACCGTGGCGGTCGCATCCCGCATTGTTTACATTGCGGCGGGCGGTGCTGTCAGCAGCACCCGCCGCAATGTAAAAATGCATGCAGTGCATTGGCATGCACAACGTGACAGGCACCGCGCGGTGCCTGCCACGTGCATGCCAATGTAGGGCGAGTCGCATCCCGCATTGTTTACATTGCGGCGGGCGGTGCTGTCAGCAGCACCCGCCGCAATGTAAAAATGCATGCAGTGCATTGGCATGCACAACGTGACAGGCACCGCGCGGTGCCTGCCACCTTGTGCATGCCAATGTAGGGGTACCATAGGTACCCCCCAAGTGTAGCCACCCACCGCCCCACCCCCCCCCGGGGGCCCGCAACAGGCCCCCAAAGCAATTCCTGCATGCCTTTCCATGGCGGCGATGCCGCCATGGAACGGCCTTCACCGCCAGGCATCCTAATATGGATGGCGGTGTCTTCCAGACACCGCCACCATATTAGGCCCGAGTTCCGCCCGGAAGGCAATCGGAACGATTGACTGCCTGCGGAAATGCGGCGGGCGGTCTTTCCGTCCGCCGCTGTCCCCCCGCCATTGTAATATGGCGGTGGGTAAATGGAGGGCGGGTGGGGAAAGATGCCAGGCGGATCGCCACCGCCGGTCGGGCAGTGGCGAGCCGCCCGACATCATAACGACCCCCCAAGTTCTAAATTAGATTACAGGATTCACTTTGTAGAGAAGTATATTATATATATATTCGAGCGACTTGGAGGCCCACTGGAGGGCTGAGTAAACTATAATAAAATGTCATGCGGGACCACATAACCCACTGTGGAAATGCACTTTAAAAGGGGCACTGCAAACCTACGAAGGGAATCTACTTAAGAAAAACAATCACTACAAGGACCAGCATGCAGCATTGGCTGAATTCACCTGTGGCCCAACAGAGGGCGGAATAAATTCATGCTGGGTAAAGTGTCTCTTTTAATCATTTGCGCTCGTGCACGAATGCCTGTGAGCAAGGAGCAGAAGAGCTCCGAAACGCGTAAGGCAGATTTTAATATCCGAGTGCAGAGGAGCTGTGCTGCCTTCACTGAGGCTGGTTTGGAGTGCTTCTTCGAATCGATGGAGTATTGTTTAAAAATGTTACAGCGGCAGCCCAAGCCGCGAAGATTGCACCACCTTAAGTTGTTAAGGGGCCAGGGAGACATAGAACTGTGCGGAGTCTCCCGCTGGTCAAATCAGTCGGCACAATTCACGGCAATTCGAGCGTCTTGGAGGCCCACTGGAGGGCTGAGTAAACTATAATAAAATGTCATGCGGGACCGCAAAACCCACTGTGGTAATACATTTTAAAAGGGACACTGTAAACCTACGAAGGGAATCTACTTAAGAAAAACAATCACTACAAGGACCAGCATGCAGCATTGGCTGAATTCACCTGTGGCCCAACAGAGGGCGGAATAAATTCATGCTGGGTAAAGTGTCTCTTTTAATCATTTGCGCTTGTGCATGAATGCCTGTGAGCAAGGAGCAGAAGAGCTCCGAAACGCGTAAGGCAGATTTTAATATCCGAGTGCAGAGGAGCCGTGTTGCCTTCACTGAGGCTGGTTTGGAGTGCTTCTTCGAATCGATGGAGTATTGTTTAAAAATGTTGCAGCGGCGGCCCAAGCCGCGAAGATTGCACCACCTTAAGTTGTTAAGGGGCCAGGGAGACATCGAACTGTGCGGAGTCTCCCGCTGGTCAAAGCAGTCGGCACAATTCACGTCAATTCGAGCGTCTTGGAGGCCCACTGGAGGGCTGAGTAAACTATAATAAAATGTCATGCGGGACCGCAAAACCCACTGTGGTAATAAATTTTAAAAGGGACACTGTAAACCTACCAAGGGAATCTACTTAAGAAAAACAATCACTACAAGGACCAGCATGCAGCATTGGCTGAATTCACCTGTGGCCCAACAACAGAGGGCAGAATAAATTCATGCTGGGTAAAGTGTCTCTTTTAATCATTTGCGCTCGTGCATGAATGCCTGTGAGCAAGGAGCAGAAGAGCTCTGAAACGCGTAAGGCAGATTTTAATATCCGAGTGCAGAGGAGCCGTGCTGCCTTCACTGAGGCTGGTTTGGAGTGCTTCTTCGAATCGATGGAGTATTGTTTAAAAATGTACAGCGGCGGCCCAAGCCGCGAAGATTGCACCACCTTAAGTTGTTAAGGGGCCAGGGAGACATAGAACTGTGCGGAGTCTCCCGCTGGTCAAATCAGTCGGCACAATTCACGGCAATTCGAGCATTTTGGAGGCCCAAAGGAGGGCTGAGTAAACTATAATAAAATGTCATGCGGGACCGCAAAACCCACTGTGGTAATACATTTTAAGAGGGCCACTGTAAACCTACGAAGGGAATCTACTTAAGAAAAACAATCACTACAAGAACCAGCATGCAGCATTGGCTGAATTCACCTGTGGCCCAACAGAGGGCGGAATAAATTCATGCTGGGTAAAGTGTCTCTTTTAATCATTTGCGCTCGTGCATGAATGCCTGTGAGCAAGGAGCAGAAGAGCTCCGAAACGCGTAAGGTAGATTTTAATATCCGAGTGCAGAGGCGCTGTGCTGCCTTCACTGAGGCTGGTTTGGAGTGCTTCTTCGAATCGATGGAGTATTGTTTAAAAATATATATATATATATATATATATATATATATATATATATATATATATATATATATATATATATATATATTATCTACTGGCGGTCGCCAGTAGATAGTTATAGTTAGGACCTAGTTTCCATAGGAAAAGCGTTTTATCTTTTCCCAATAACTTTGGCGCCGGATGACGAATCTTCGCAAAATTTTCAAAACTAGTGGGGCGCTCCGGTCAGCTCCTATCCTGAAAGTTTCGGGTGATTCATCAAGCGGGGGCCGAGAAAAAAGGGGGGTCCCAAAACGTGTTTTCTCCATGTTAATTCCCATAGGAAACTTTAGCCACGGCTACAGCCCGAACTGCTGAACGGAATTACACCAAATTTGGCAAAAAGGTAGTGCTTGGTTCAGAAAGTGCCCTTTTTTTTAAATGGTGTAAATCCGTTCAGTAGTTGCAGAGAAAATAAAAAAATAGAGGTAAAAAAATCAATTTCCCATAGGAAACTTTAGACACGGTTACAGCCAAAACTGCTGAACGTAATTACACCAAATTTGGCAAAAAGGTAGTGCTTGGTTCAGAAAGTGCCCTTTTTTTTAAATGGTGTAAATCCGTTCAGTAATTCCTGAGAAATTCAAAAAATAAAAGTTTCGATATCTATGGCCGCGGTGGATCCGCGCACCCTCCCGATCACGAGCTTCATGCTAATTGGCTGTCAACACTCCAAAGCAGGAAGTGTTGGCAGCCATCTTGTGCGTCGGTAACCGAGGCACAAGAAAACAGAAAAACTAAGGCGCAAAACAAGAAAAGGGGGCAGGATAGAAACACCCTGACCCCCCAGGCCTGCTCAGGGGGTCCCACAAGGACACCCAGGGCCCAAAAAAGCATTTTTTTTTTTACAATCGCCCGAATTCACGCTCGGTGCGCGAATTCGGCCGCGAAAATAAAAAAAAATGAAGCGCAGGCTTCCACGCTTTGTTATTATTTAGCCCCCGGGTGGGCCAAGTCCCGGGGGCATGCAAAAGTTTAATAGCGGGGGCCCAGGGAGGCCCCCGCAGCCCTGGGGACTGCCACCCCCGGGGCTTTCCATAAATATTTGCGGGGGGCTCACGGCCCCCCTGAAGCTCCGGGGACCGCCACCCCCCGGGGCTTTGTTTTGTTATGTGTGGGGGGGCCTCCAAGCCCCCCCCAAGCCCCGGGGACCGCCACCCACCAAGGCTTTGATTAATAATTTTGTGGGGGGCACACGGCCCCCCCGCTGCCCCGGGGAACCACCACCCCCCGGGGCTCTCATTTGTTTAAAAATACCTGTGTGGGGGGGCTCGAGCCCCCCCACACGCCCCGGGGACCGCCACCTCCCCGGGGCACTAATTATTCAAATTTGGGGGTCCGTGATGGACCCCCGAGCCCCAGGGACCACCACCTCCCCGGGACTGTGCATGTGATGGGAGTGGGGCCGCGCGGCCCCCCTCCTGGAGCCTGTGATGGCCCTGGGGACCGCCACCCCCCAGGGCCGGCTCCTGCAGTGTCCCGGGGTGCCCACCCCGGGACACTGCTGTTTCCAATGACAGGGTGGGAGCCGCGCGGCTCCCGCCCTGTCATTGCAAACTGCTTTGCTTCATTGAAGCGAGAGCAGGGAAACCTGCTCTCGCTTCAATGAAGCAATGCAGATTGCTTATCCACAAGGGGAGCTGCATGTTAGCAGCTCCCCATGTGGAAAAGCAATGCCGGCTCCCGCAGGAGGCGGGGAGCCGGCAGGGACCGTGAGGGCATTGGGGCTCCCCCCATGGTCCCCAAAGGAGAGGGCCAGCCCCGGGGGATGGGGTCCCCGGGGCTAGAAGTGGCCCAGGAGGGGGGCCACGCGGCCCCCCTCCCCTGTGTATTTTTTTTTTAAAAGGAGAGGCCAGGCCCCGGGGGATGGGGTCCCCGGGGCCATATTTGGCCTGAGGAGGGGGCCACGCGGCCCTCCTCCCAAAAAAAAATAGGATGGCCAGGCCCCGGGACCCCCCTCCCCCAACAAAAATAATAAATAAAGGCGGGCCCCGGGGGATGGGGTCCCCGGGCCAATAGAGGCCATAGGAGGGGGGGGCCATGCAGCCCCCCCTTCCTATAAAAAAATAAGATGTTTTGCCATGCCCCAGGGGATGGGGTCCCCGGGGCCGGAATTCGCCATGGGAGGGGGGCACACGCGGCCCCCCCCCCCCTCCCATTTACATTTTTTTTTTTTTAAAGAGAGCCAGGCCCTGGGGGATGGGGTCCCCAGGGCCCACAAAATAGGAAAGGAAGGGGGGCCACACAGCCCCCCTTCTTTAAAAAAAATAAAAAAACACTGGCATCGCCGAGGCCCCGCCCCCTCCCAGCAACACTCTACAAATGCGCCCTGTGGCGCGTTTTAAGTTGGGAAATTAATTCCCCTTGAATACTGGGGGTCCCTGGGGGCCAACTAGCCCACCAGGTACCTCCAGTAAGCGCCACAGGGCTGCGTTGCAGAGAGGTGGTCCAGGCCACGCCCTTTTACACCTCTCTGCAACGCAGCTCTGTGGCGCTTACTGGAGGGACCTGGTGGGCTAGTTGGCCCCCAGGGACCGTCAGGATTCAAGGAAGTTAATCTCCCAACTTAAAACGGCCACAGGGCGTGTTTGCACACATGTCACCTCAGGCCCCCCCTCCCTTCACCACTGTGCAAACGTGCCCCGTAGGGCGCTTTAAGAGGTAGTTTTAATCCCCCTGCCCTATTATATACTAGGGCCTTACAGAGGAGGTCATGCTAATCACAGGGGTACCCCAACGCATAGTGTTCCCTAGTGTATGTAGGTGTTTTCACTGTATTCTAAGTGACTTTTAGCATAGCTCTGGCTCTAGGCCTGGTTAGTCAGAGTCAGTTACCACCAGTAACCGTCTGAAAAAGATGTGGGCACAGGATGATTTTGCAACAAGGCCTCTTTCTGCTCCTCTGTTGGTTCTTTCTGCACATGTCTTGCTTCTTCCTGCACTTTTCTTCGTCTTTGTGGACTTCTGTTGCTTCTTTCTGCATTTCTTTTGCTTCTTTCTGTGCGTTTTTTCTTCTTTCTTCACGTCCTACCTCTGTAGGCATAGTTAGAAATTAGCATTTGAAAAACCTTTGAAATTCACTGAAAAAACCATAGGTTTCAGGCACGTTATAGGTAGAAATTAGCATTTGAAAAACCTTTGAAATTCACTGAAAAACCATAGGTTTCAGGCACGTTATAGTTAGAAATTAGCATTTAAAAAACCTTTGAAATTCACTGAAAAAACCATAGGTTTTAGGGAAAGTTATAGTTAGTTGCACATTTCACTCGTACAAATTTCTAACTATAACGTGCCTGAAACCTATGGTTTTTTCAGTGAATATATATATATATATATAGGGAAACGAAGATTCACCGTCGTTGCCTCTCACACCCGTACGCGGTGGTGAGCCGCGTAAACGTAACCACACAGTTGTAGTTCAAAATTGTGCCAACAACACAAAAACGGGAGCACGTCGTAGTCCGTGAAGAATGTTTTTCTTTATTTATCGCATGAGACCCCTCTGTTCCCCCAGTCTTGACAGACGCGTTTCGCCGCTCTGGCTTTGTCAATGTCAGTGAATTCAGTAAAGCACCACCATTTTAAAGTGAAAAAAACGTGAAAAGAAAATGGTAAACACAAACGATGGCTCAATAAATACTGATTGTACTTGTTTTTCATGTCGGCCATCTTAACAGTGCTAGCAGTGTTACTTAAAAATTAATAAATGTGAAATACAAGGTAATATTACACCTCCTAAATTGCTGAAATTCATGGTACAATCTTTACATTTCATTGAACCAATATGAATATCCAATAATAACCAGGAGAATCAAATGCATTTATATATCTACATGATTCCTCATCATTTTCAATACAATCTGTCATGTCAAGACATATTGCCCTGAATGGGCATGTGCATATTACGCATATGTAACGTAATGACCGACTTCATGAATGGCAATTATTAATAGCACATCAGCATGATTGTACCGAAACATCTAGCCCTGAATGGGCATGTAAAGTTCAGCCTCGGAGGATATACCTCAAGTTAGAAACAAAGCTACGGAGAAATATGGAAAAATAGAGGAGGCAAAGGGAGGAAAAGCAGCGGAAAGAGAGAAAAAGAAAAAGAAAAAGAAAAGAAAGGAAAAGAAATGATGGAGAAACAAAAGAAGGAAGAAATATAGAAGAATAAATATAAAGAGGAAAAAATGCAAGTTTGAAACAAAAACAAAAAGAAGTCCCAATTTGGAGAGTGAAGGAAGCAAAGAGCAGTAGTTCTTTTCCACAAGTATGGATCATGAAAAGGGGAGGATGTTGAAAAGCATACAACAATGTTATCATCATTTCCATACCCCAAACACATCCTCAACAGACATCTCTAACCCGGCAGTCTCAATCAAGTTGGGCCCACATCTCCTCATCATTATTAAGGCCCTGAGGTGACATAGTGCCAAGTTCAATTATATATTTTGATTCAAGGGCACGGAGTTTTCTCACTCTGTCTCCCCCTTTCATTTTTTGGAACTTGATCCAGACAAAAAAATGTCAAGAGATCATGGTTGCTCTTATGATGTTCTTCAAAGTGGCGGGCCACTGGATAATTCCTGTCCTTATTCGCTATCACCCGCATATGTTCCAATACTCTTTTTTTGACTGGGTTTATTGTACTGCCAATTTATTTTTTCCTGCATGGGCATTCAAGGCAATAAATAACGAAACCAGAATTACAATTGAGTAACTTGTTTATGTTTCTAGTAGATTTGGTATTTTTCTCATGTAGCTCATAAGTGTTCTTCTTACAGCTAAACCTACATGCCTTGCACCTCATGCAGGGAAAAAAACGGTTATAGGCTGAGCACTTTTAGCCGTCGGTTGGAAGTGGCTGGAGACCAACAGATCCTTAATGGATCTCGACCTACGGTATGTGATAAGTGGTTGAGCAGGAATATGGGGCCATATGTATGAAAGTTTGGTTTTGCGATTCTCAAATAGCGAATTTTAGAGAATCGCTATTTGAGAATCGCAAAACGAGATGTATGTAGGATTTGCAATAAATTTTGCGAATCCTTCATATTCCTTAATTGCGAATCGCAAATTGCGATTCGCAATTAAGGAATTCCTCCCCATTCATTCCTATGGGCCTAGAGGCCCATAGGAATAAATGGGAAGACATTCTCAATTTGCGATTAGCAATTAGAGAATCGCAAATTGAGAATGCAATTTCAAGGGTGCCAGGGTGTCAAAAGGACACCCTGTTGCACCCCTGAAATGTGCATGTGTGCACATGTGGCACACATACATGCCCTAAGGGCATGTATGTGCGCTCACATGGCACTTTAAAAAATGCAAAAAAGTGCATTTTTAAGTGAAATCGTAAGTTACCACCAACTTGAAGTTGGTGGTAATTTGCGATTCCTTAAGCCCAAATTGCACTTTTTTTGTGCTTCTTACATTGCATTTAAGGAATCGCAATTAGCGATTCCTTAAATGCAATCTCAAAATAGGGAATCGCAAAATTTGCGATTCCTTATTTTGCGAGGGGGTTTCAGTGTGATACATTGCACACTGCTAATTTGCGATCGCAAACGCCGAAATTCGCAGAATTTCGGCGTTTGCGATCGCAAATTGGCTTCATACATATGGCCCATGATCTTTAAGAATATGGTCAGTTTGGAGAATATGCCAGTTCTTTCGGAACATCTGTACAATTCTGGTGGATTTAGAATTGAAGCGTGTAATCAAGCGGGTAGGTGTAGATTGATTACTGATGTTAACACTTCTAGTTTCCTTCGAAACCAAAAGATCTTTCCTAGCTACCTTCTCTACTTTTTTAACAGCTCTAGTAAGGCAACTCCTAGGATAACCCCTTGCCTCAAAGCGACTACAAGCCTCCTTATTAGCTATGATGTAGTCCTTTTCTGTTGAACAATTGCGCTTAATGCGCAAAAGCTCCCCATAAGGGATGTTATAAATCATGCTCTTTGGATGGAAACTTTTGGCATGAAGCAACGCATTTCCAGCGGTAGGCTTCCTGTATAGTCTCGTTAGAATCTCAGAATTGTGGATGTAAGCTTCCAGATCTAAATAGCATACTTGAGTATTACTAATGTGGCCACTGAATTTAAGATTATAATCATTCAGGTTTAAGAATGCTATAAACTCCTCAGCCGAAGAGTATGAACCCGTCCACACAATAAAAAGATCGTCAATATAACGGGTCCAAAGTGCCACCTTATCCATCCATTTTTCCGGCACCCCCCTCCAGGTCACGTGCTCCTCCCACCAGCCAACGAAAAGGTTCGCGTAGCTGGGGGCGAAGCACGTGCCCATTGCAGTACCACGCTGTTGCTTATAAAGTTGTCCTGAGAAAATAAATATATTATTCTCAAGGCAAAAGCCTAACATTTTCAACAGCATCTCATTGTGTTTTTGAAATTTTAAAGGGCGCTTATCCAAGAACCATTTCACAGCTGCAATACCATGATCATGCTTTATACAAGTGTATAGGCTGGTAATGTCAAGTGTCACAAGCCACATACTGGAATTCCATTCCACCTCTGCAATACGTTTCAAAAAATCTTGTGTAACACCAATATAGGAGCTTAAATTCCTGACCCAAGGAGCTAAAAAGTAATCTAAATAAACAGAACAGTTTTCCAAAAGACTATTTATAGATGCTACTATGGGCCATTGCAAATCTTTATGAACCTTCGGGAGATGGTAAAAGGTGGGTAATGTGGGATATTCACAGAGTAAAAAATTAAATTCATTTAAGTCCAACATTCCCTCATCTCTCCATTCTCGTAAATACTGGTGAAAAGTTTCAATACAGTTCGAATATTCTTTTCTAGTAGTGGGTAGGTAGCATTCCTGATCCTCCAGTTGGTTTAAGGCTCCCGTTTTTGTGTTGTTGGCACAATTTTGAACTACAACTGTGTGGTTATTTATATATATATATATATATATATATATATAAATATATATATCCAAAACACAAGGTGCCTGCTATAGAGGTGAGCCCACAACAGGTCAGTATTTGCCAGATTTGTTTTATTGTAGGAAGCAATGAGGGAACAGTCACACCAGCTCACACGGTGACCAGTCCAGCCCGACGCGTTTCGTGATCAAACACTTCTTCTGGGGCTATGGGCAGAAAGTCAATTGCTCGGCAATTTTGGCGGCATCTATAAATCTTCAGAACCCCGCCTCAGTGGGCGTGGCCACCACTGTGGCCTGTTGGTAATTGTAGTCCCGCCGGATTTCTTCAGTGAGCTGCCTTGCACAGGACTTTCAATTAAAACAGTTCAACATCCAAGTGGATTGTGAGGCCAGGTTCCGTTGCCTCGTCACTGCTTACATTCCTCAAGAAACGGCACCTGTTCCAAATGCAGACTCGCCGGTTGACGAGCCTGCTGGGCCGTTGGAATAGCAGCGGGGCTCTCCTCCGCGACTCAGACGGGGCCGCCAAAGATCCAAAACACAAGGTGCCTGCTATAGAGGTGAGCCCACAACAGGTCAGTATTTGCCAGATTTGTTTTATTGTAGGAAGCAATGCGGGAACAGTCACACCAGCTCACACGGTCACCAGTCCAGCCCGACGCGTTTCGTGATCAAACACTTCTTCTGGGGCTATGGGCAGAAAGTCAATTGCTCGGCAAGTTTGGCGGCATCTATAAATCTTCAGAACCCCGCCTCAGTGGGTGTGGCCACCACTGTGGCCTGTTGCTAATTGTAGTCCCGCCGGATTTCTTCAGTGAGCGGCCTTGCAAAGGACTTTCAATTAAAACAGTTCAACATCCAAGTGGATTGTGAGGCCAGGTTCCGTTGCCTCGTCACTGCTTATATTCCTCAAGAAACGGCACCTGTTCCAAATGCAGACTCGCCGGTTGACGAGCCTGCTGGGCCGCTGGAACAGCAGCGGGGTTCTCCTCCGCGACTCAGACGGGGCCGCCAAAGATCCAAAACACAAGGTGCCTGCTATAGAGGTGAGCCCACAACAGGTCAGTATTTGCCAGATTTGTTTTATTGTAGGAAGCAATGCGGGAACAGTCACACCAGCTCACACGGTCACCAGTCCAGCCCGACGCGTTTCGTGATCAAACACTTCTTCTGGGGCTATGGGCAGAAAGTCAATTGCTCGGCAATTTTGGCGGCATCTATAAATCTTCAGAACCCCGCCTCAGTGGGCGTGGCCACCACTGTGGCCTGTTGGTAATTGTAGTCCCGCCGGATTTCTTCAGTGAGCTGCCTTGCAAAGGACTTTCAATTAAAACAGTTCAACATCCAAGTGGATTGTGAGGCCAGGTTCCGTTGCCTCGTCACTGCTTATATTCCTCAAGAAACGGCACCTGTTCCAAATGCAGACTCGCCGGTTGCCAAGCCTGCTGGGCCGCTGGAACAGCAGCGGGGCTCTCCTCCGCGACTCAGACGGGGGCGCCAAAGATCCAAAACCCAAGGTGCCTGCTATAGAGGTGAGCCCACAACAGGTCAGTATTTGCCAGATTTGTTTTATTGTAGGAAGCAATGCGGGAACAGTCACACCAGCTCACACGGTCACCAGTCCAGCCCGACGCGTTTCGTGATCAAACACTTCTTCTGGGGCTATGGGCAGAAAGTCAATTGCTCTGCAATTTTGGCGGCATCTATAAATTTTCAGAACCCCGCCTCAGTGGGCGTGGCCACCACTGTGGCCTGTTGGTAATTGTAGTCCCGCCGGATTTCTTCAGTGAGCTGCCTTGCAAAGGACTTTCAATTAAAACAGTTCAACATCCAAGTGGATTGTGAGGCCAGGTTCCGTTGCCTCGTCACTGCTTATATTCCTCAAGAAACGGCACCTGTTCCAAATGCAGATTCGCCGGTTGATGAGCCTGCTGGGCCACTGGAACAGCAGCGGGGCTCTCCTCCGCGACTCAGACGGGGCCGCCAAAGATCCAAAACACAAGGTGCCTGCTATAGAGGTGAACACACAACAGGTCAGTATTTGCCAGATTTGTTTTATTGTAGGAAGCAATGCGGGAACAGTCACACCAGCTCACACGGTCACCAGTCCAGCCAGACGCGTTTCGTGATCAAACATTTCTTCTGGGGCTATGGGCAGAAAGTCAATTGCTCGGCAATTTTGGCGGCATCTATAAATCTTCAAACCTCAGTGGGCGTGGCCACCACTGTGGCCTGTTGGTAATTGTAGTCCCGCCGGATTTCTTCAGTGAGCTGCCTTGCAAAGGACTTTCAATTAAAACAGTTCAACATCCAAGTGGATTGTGAGGCCAGGTTCCGTTGCCTCGTCACTGCTTATATTACTCAAGAAACGGCACCTGTTCCAAATGCAGACTCGCCGGTTGACGAGCCTGCTGAGCCGCTGGAACAGCAGCGGGGCTCTCCTCCGCGACTCAGACGGGGCCGCCAAAGATCCAAAACACAAGCCCACAACAGGTCAGTATTTGCCAGATTTGTTTTATTGTAGGAAGCAATGCGGGAACAGTCACACCAGCTCACACGGTCACCAGTCCAGCCCGACGCGTTTCATGATCAAACACTTCTTCTGGGGCTATGGGCAGAAAGTCAATTGCTCGGCAATTTTGGCGGCATCTATAAATCTTCAGAACCCCGCCTCAGTGGGCGTGGCCACCACTGTGGCCTTTTGGTAATTGTAGTCCCGCCGGATTTCTTCAGTGAGCTGCCTTGCAAAGGACTTTCAATTAAAACAGTTCAATATCCAAGTGTATTGTGAGGCCAGGTTCCGTTGCCTCGTCACTGCTTATATTCCTCAAGAAACGGCACCTGTTCCAAATGCAGACTCGCCGGTTGCCAAGCCTGCTGGGCCGCTGGAACATAAGCAGTGACGAGGCAACGGAACCTGGCCTCACAATCCACTTGGATGTTGAACTGTTTTAATTGAAAGTCCTTTGCAAGGCAGCTCACTGAAGAAAACCGTGTGAGCTGGTGTGACTGTTCCCGCATTGCTTCCTACAATAAAACAAATCTGGCAAATACTGACCTGTTGTGGGCTCACCTCTATAGCAGGCACCTTATATATATATATATATATATTTTCACTGGAAAAACCATAGGTTTCAGGGACGTTATAGTTAGCTGGACATTTCACTCTTACAAAACCATAGAAATTCCACCGTTATAGTTAGTTCAGCTAACTATAACTCGCGGACCCGCAATGCACTGCTCATGATGTCACATATTACATCATTCATGACATGGTCAGTGACATCACTGATGACATCACTGATGACATCATCCAGTGACTGTGTGTTTCTATAAAATTTAAATATGTTTTATATATATGCCAAGGTGTATTGAAGAATGAGTGGGTATATAAGTGTCTGCATGGAGGATTTAGTAGGTGCGTAACTGACTGTATAAGTGAGTGATTAAATATGTCTTACTGAATGCATGGGTTAGTGACTAAACTGTGTGAATGTCTGTATCAGTCTGTCTGTTGTTGTGTAAGCTGCTGCATGGGTTGGTCAGTAGCTACATGAGTGTCTGTATAGGTTATTGATTGGTTGTCTGAGTATTTTTTGGGGAGATTGAGTATGTGTGTGGGTGGGTGGGAGGTGTGTGACTCTGTGCATAGATGTGTGAGTGGTTGATTCACTGGGTGTATGGGTTCAAGAGTGCATGTGGAAACAGCTGTATGTGTGCGTGAGTGTGTGTATGGGTGTGTTGGTGAGTGAATGGATGTCTCAGTGGTACATGTCCAAGTAACTACATATGTAAAAGGCAGTTTATGTGAGAGTTGAAGTATATAAATGACTATACATGAGAGTCAGTGATTGTGAGACTGGCTGTATGGATGAGTGTGTACTTGTATCACTGTTTATATAAGAGAGTAATTATGCATTCGTATCTGTATGAATAAGTGAGGTGGTGTATGTATAATTGTATAGGTGAGTAAATGGGAGTGTGATTGATTCTTTGCATGACTGACTAGGTGTGTGAGTAACTGCATGGATGAGTGGCGGTGTGTGAGTGTCTGTATAGATGTATGAGTGCATATGATAGTGTTGCCTTGATGAGTGACTGCATGTTTGAGTGATTCTATGGGTGAATGAGTGGATGTGTGTGTAGACCTAGGAATCAGTGAGTGCGTATGTAGTAACTGGTATTGGTGTGTCAATGATTTAGAAAATGGTAGTCGGTATTTTACAGTGGGTGTTTCAAAGTTATATTAGAGTGTGAGGAGGTGCATCAGATTTTCACGTGGATGATGTCATCAGTGATGTCATCAGTGATGTCATTTGAGATGTCATCAGTGATGTCATCAGTGATGTCACTGACCATGTCATGAATGATGTAATATGTGACGTCATGAGCAGTGCATTGTGGGTGCGCGAGTTATAGTTAGCTGAACTAACTATAACGGTGGAATTTCTATGGTTTGTAAGAGTGAAATGTCCAGCTAACTATAACGTCCCTGAAACCTATGGTTTTTTCAGTGAATTTCTAAGGTTTTTTAAATGCTAATTTCTAACTATAACGTACCTGAAACCTATGGTTTTTTCAGTGAATTTCAATGGTTTTTTAAATGCTAATTTCTAACTATGACATCCCTATTAAGACCCCATGAATCCTGAAGGTCCCTGGTGGCCAAGTAGCCCACCAGGTACATCCAGTAAGCGCCACAGAGCTGCTTTTCAGAGAGGTGTTCTGAGGCCACGCCCCTTTTTACACCATGCTGCAAACGCGGCTTCTGGCGCACTGCTGCTCAGAGGATGAAGTCCACTTGTGTCTTGAGGTCCTCAGGACACAAGAGGACCTCATCGCCCCACCAGCAGTGCACCAGAAGCCGCGTTTGCAGAGTGGTGTAAAAAGGGGCGTGGCCTCGGAGCACCTCTCTGCAACGCAGCCCTGTGGAGTTTACAAGAGGTACCTGGTGGACTAGTTGGCCCCCAGGGACCCTCAGGATTGAAGGGGAATTAATCCCCCAACTTAAAACGCGCCACAGGGCGCGTTTGCACTGTGGTGCAGGGAGGGGGCGGGGCCTGATGTGACAAGTGTGCAAACGTGCCCTGTGGTGCGTTTTAAGTTGGGGGATTAAGTCCCCTTGAATCCTGAGGGTCCCTGAGGGCCAACTAGCCCACCAGCTACCTCCAGTAAGCGCTATAGAGCTGCGTTGCAAAGTGGTGTAAAAAGGGGGCGTGGCCTTGGACCACCACTCTGCAACGCTGCTCCCTGGCGCTTACTGGAGGTACCTGGTGGGCTAGTTGGCCCCCAGGGACCCTTAGGATTGAAGGGGACTTAATCCTCCTACTTAAAACGCGCCACAGGGCGTGTTTCCACACTTGTCAAATCAGGCCACGCGCCCTCCCTGCACCACTGTGCAAACGCGCCCCCTGGTGCGTTGTAAATTGGGGGATTAAATCCCCTTGAGTCCTGAGGGTTTCTGGGGTCCAACTAGCCCCCCAGGTACCTCCAGTAAGCGCCACAGAGCTGCGTTTCAGAGAGGTGTAAAAAGGGGCGTGGCCTCGGACCACCTCTCTGCAAGGCAGCACTGTGGCACATACTGGAGGTACCTGGTGGGCTAGTTGGCCCCCAGGGACCCCCAGTATTGAAGGGGCATTAATTCCCCAGCATAAAACACGCCACAGGGCGCGTTTGCAGAGTGTTGCTGGGAGGGGGCGGGGCCTCCTGCACGATGCCTGTCTTTTTTATTTTTTTATTTTTTAGAAGGGGGCTGTGTGGCCCCCCTTCTTTTTCTCTTTGACCCTTTTTAAAAAAAAAAAAACATGCAAATGGGAAGGAGGCCGCGTGGGCCCCCCTCCCGTGGCCAATTTTGGTCTCGGGGGCCCCTCCACCGGGGCATGGCCACATATATTTATTTTGTTAAGGAGGGGGCTGCGTGGCCAACCTCCTGAGGCCTCTATTGGCCCCAGGGGACCCCATCCCCCGGGGCCGGCCTTTATTTATTTCTTTTATTTTTTTATTTTTTTTGGGGAGGGGGGTTGTGTGGCCCCCATCCTGGGCCACTTCTGGCCCCAGGGACCCCATCCCCGGGGCATGGCCAGTATTTATTTATTTTTTAATATATTTGGAGGGGGGCCGCGGGGCCCCCCTCCTCAGGCCATTTGTGGCCGGCCTTTCCTTTTTATTTTATTTTTTTAGGGGAGGGGGGCCACGTGGCCCCCCTCCCGGGCCACTTGTAGCCCCGGGGACCCCATCCCCTGGGGCCTGGCCACTCTGTTGGGGACCGTGGGGGGAGCCCCAATGTCCCCACGGTCCCGCCGGCTCCCCGCCTCCTGCGGGAGCCGGCATTGCTTTTCCACACGGGGAGCTGCTGACATGCAGCTCCCCTTGTGGAAAAGCAATCTGGTTTGGATTTTGGAAGCGAGAGCAGAAAACCTGCTCTTGCTTCCAAAATCCAAACCAGTGTTTGCTATGGCAGGGCGGGAGCCGCACGGCTCCCGCCCTGCCATAGCAAACAGCAGTGTCCCGGGGGTGGGCACCCTGGGACACTGCAGGAGCCGGCCCGGGGGTGGCGGTCCCCAGGGCCATCGAGGGCTCCAGAAGGGGGGCCGCACGGCCCCCCTCCCAACATGTTTGAAGCCCCAGGGAGGTGGTGGTCCCCGGGCCTGGGGGTCTGTAACGGACCCCCAATTTTAAATTTAGAGTGCCCCGGGGAGGTGGTGGTCCCCGGGGCTGCGGGGGCCGTAGTGTCCCCCACATACATTTGTAATAAGCCCCGGGGAGGTGGCGGTCCCCGGGGCTGCGGGGTCCCCGCTATTTTTTGGGGGGAATGCCCCTGGGACCTGGCCCACCCGGGGGCCTCATTTAAATGAAGCGCGGGAGCCCGCGCTTCATTTTTTTAAAAATTTCGGCGGGATTCGCGACCCCAACACGAATTCCACCGAAATTATTTTAAAAAATGCTTTTGTTGGCCCTGGGGGTCCTTGTGGGACCCCCTGAGCAGGCCTGGGGGGTCAGGGTGTTTCTACCCTGCCCCCTTTTCTTGTTTTTCACCTTTGTTTTTACTGTTTTCTTGTGACTCGGTTCTACCGAGTCACAAGATGACTGCCAACACTTCCTGGTTTGGAGTGTTGGCAGCCAATCACAGTGAAGCTCGTGGTCGGGAGGGTTCGCGAATCCACTGCGTCCCTAGATATCAAAACATTTATTTTTGAATTTCTCAGCAACTACTGAACGGATTTACACCATTTAAAAAAAAGGTCGTTTTCTGAACCAAGCACTACCTTTTTGCCAAATTTGGTGTAATTCCGTTCAGCAGTTCGGGCTGTAGCCGTGTCTAAAGTTTCCTATGGAAATGAACATGGAGAAAACACATTTTGGGACCCCCCTTTTTTCTCGGCCCCCGCTTGGCAAATCACCCCGAAACTTTCAAGACAGGAGCTGACCGGAGCGCCCCATTAGTTTTGAAAATTTCGCGAAGATTCATCAAACGACGCTAAAGTTATTGGGAAAACAAAAAATGCTTTTCCTATGGAAAATAGGTCCTAACTATAACTACCTACTGGCGACCCCCAGTAGGTAATATATGTATATATTTAATTTCAGCAGCAATCGTTGGGACTGACTACAGTCCAAGATTCCAGGTCGGGACTTCCCGTGTCAGAAAAGCGGCTGGATGTTGGATTGTGGGACCGGCAAGTGGCGCCTGTGTGATTGGTGGAAATGGCAGGATTGAGAACGCCACCCACATGGGGGAAGGTACTTACCGAGCATCCCAACGTCTGCTACGCCCACTGTGTCATCTTCGCCTATCAGAGTGAAGCAGGGGCCATTAAATGATGGATACCGACGGCACTGTTCTGTCGAGGAGGGCATCTGAGGAAGGAAATAAATCCGAAATGCATCATGCCATTCCATTAGATTGCCGGTCCAAACGATCCACTGTGTGTGCCTGGTCTTTCTTTGCGGGGGGCCTTGGACGTGATATTGAGGTGCATGGCCACTAAGCACCTTGGGCACCCCATCCACTAGCAGTGCGGCAGGTTAAGTGGCACTTTGGACTCTTTCAAGACTTTTGGAAAACTGCCGCGCCGCCGCTATCTGATCATTTCAGCAGCAATCGTTGGGACTGAGTACAGTCCAAGATTCCAGGTCGGGACTTCCCGTGTCAGAAAAGCGGCTGGATGTTGGATTGTGGGACCGGCAAGTGGCGCCTGTGTGATTGGTGGAAATGGCAGGATTGAGAACGCCACCCACATGGGGGAAGGTATTTACCGAGCGTCCCAACGTCTGCTACGCCCACTGTGTCATCTTCGCCTATCAGAGTGAAGCAGGGGCCATTAAATGATGGATACCGATGGCACTGTTCTGTCGAGGAGGGCATATGAGGAAGGAAATAAATCCGAAATGCATCATGCCATTCCATTTGATTGCCGGTCCAAACGATCCACTGTGTGTGCCTGGTCTTTCTTTGCGGGGGGCCTTGGACGTGATATTGAGGTGCATGGCCACTAAGCACCTTGGGCACCCCATCCACAAGCAGTGCGGCAGGTTAAGTGGCACTTTGGACTCTTTCAAGACTTTTGGAAAACTGCCGCGCCGCCGCTATCTGATAATTTCAGCAGCAATCGTTGGGACTGACTACAGTCCAAGATTCCAGGTCAGGACTTCCCGTGTCAGAAAAGCGGCTGGATGTTGGATTGTGGGACCGGCAAGTGGCGCCTGTGTGATTGGTGGAAATGGCAGGATTGAGAACGCCACCCACATGGGGGAAGGTACTTACCGAGCGTCCCAACGTCTGCTACGCCCACTGTGTCATCTTCGCCTATCAGAGTGAAGCAGGGGCCATTAAATGATGGATACCGACGGCACTGTTCTGTCGAGGAGGGCATCTGAGGAAGGAAATAAATCCGAAATGCATCATGCCATTCCATTAGATTGCCGGTCCAAACGATCCACTGTGTGTGCCTGGTCTTTCTTTGCGGGGGGCCTTGGACGTGATATTGAGGTGCATGGCCACTAAGCACCTTGGGCACCCCATCCACAAGCAGTGCGGCAGGTTAAGTGGCACTTTGGACTCTTTCAAGACTTTTGGAAAACTGCTGCGCCGCCGCTATCTGATCATTTCAGCAGCAATCGTTGGGACTGACTACAGTCCAAGATTCCAGGTCGGGACTTCCCGTGTCAGAAAAGCGGCTGGATGTTGGATTGTGGGACCGGCAAGTGGCGCCTGTGTGATTGGTGGAAATGGCAGGATTGAGAACGCCACCCACATGGGGGAAGGTACTTACCGAGCGTCCCAACGTCTGCTACGCTCACTGTGTCATCTTCGCCTATCAGAGTGAAGCAGGGGCCATTAAATGATGGATACCGACGGCACTGTTCTGTCGAGGAGGGCATCTGAGGAAGGAAATAAATCCGAAATGCATCATGCCATTCCATTAAATTGCCGGTCCAAACGATCCACTGTGTGTGCCTGGTCTTTCTTTGTGGGGGGCCTTGGACGTGATATATATATATATATTTTACCTACTGGCAGTCACCAGTAGGTAGTTATAGTTAGGACCTAGCTTCCATAAGAAGAGCGTTTTTTCATTTGCCAATAACCTTGGCGTCGTTTGATGAATCCTCGCAAAATTCTCAAAACTAATATGCCAGTCACTTCAGCTGCTGCCTTGAAAGTTTCGGGGTGATCCCGTCAAGTGGGGGCCGAGAAAAAGGGGATCCCAAAACACTTTTTCTCTATGTTAATTTCCATAGGATACTTTAGACAAGGCCACAGCCCGAACTGCTGAACAGAATTACACCAAATTTGGCAAAAAGGTAGTTCTTGGTCCAGAAAGCACTCTTTTTGTTAAATGGTGTAAATCTGTTCAGTAGTTGCAAATAAATTTAAAGAAATTCCCAGTTGTATATTTAGGGACGCGAAGGATCAGCAACCCTTCCCGATCTCATGCCTGAGATCTGATTGGCTGCCAACACTACAAACGAGGAAGTGTTGGCAGTCATCTTGTGACTCGGTTAAACAGAGTCACAAAAAAAAGTTTAAAAAAAAGAAAAGGGGGCAGGATAGAAACACCCTGACCCCCTAGGCCTATTCGGAGGGGTCCCACAGGGACCCCAGGGCCAAAAAGCATTTTTAAAACAAATTGCAGCAGGAGTCGCGGTGGATCTGCAAATCCGGCTGAAAATGTTTTAAAAAACGAAGCACGGGCTCCCGCAATTTGTTTAATTTAGGCACCCGGTGGACCAGTTCCCTGGGGCAATAAAAAATAATGATGAGGGGCCCGCGCGGGCCCCCTGCAGCCCTGGGGACCTCCACCTCCCTGGGGTTGACTCAGTGGAATGTGGGGGGAGAGTCGGCTCCCCCGCTGCCCCGGGGATCGCCACTTCCCTGGGTCTATATTAAAAAATAATATGTGGGCGAGCTCCAGCGCCCCCACGGAGCCAGTCACGGCTGGCATGACTTGCGGCTGGGGGGGTCGCGCAGGGAGGGAGTAGCACGGGGTTTAATTTTAAATAATTTTTTAAAAAATATAACTTACCTTCGCTGCCCGCTCCTGTCTGGTTCCGCGTCCTCTGCTCCACACAGGAAGCAGCCAAGCAGACAGACTCCCTCTCCTCCCCTAAGCCAATCACAGCACTGCAATGGCAGCGTTTTGATTGGCTGGGACGCCGACCGCACAGGCGTCTATGGGGAGGCCGTTTTCTCCATGCAGGCTGCATGCAGCCTACATGGGGAAAACGGAGAGT
Source organism: Calotriton arnoldi (assembly GCA_963921515.1). Taxonomy (NCBI): domain Eukaryota; kingdom Metazoa; phylum Chordata; class Amphibia; order Caudata; family Salamandridae; genus Calotriton; species Calotriton arnoldi. The sequence goes on along the minus strand of CAWUFW010006034.1, from coordinate 502,355 downwards.
GTGCATGACTGGTTTGGTTGGCCCTCCTCCCCTGCCTGGAGCAGGACCACCCACCCGCCCGCCCCAACCAAACCCTTCTGCTTTCTTGCAATGCGAGAAGCAGAAACATAAAATGGTATTCATAATACCATTTTATGTTTCTGCTTCTCGCACTGCAAGAAAGCAGTGGGGCGACGCTCCTCCGCCCACATGGAGGAGCCGCCCCTGCACGCAGTCCCGGGGACCGCTCCCTCCCTGGGGCTAATACACTGAGCAGCCCTGGGACCGCCACCTCCCCGTGGCAACTGTATACTAACTGGCTACAGAATGCAGCCCACATAGAAAGAGGATGAAATGAGGGGAAACAGAGATATTTCTCCTCGTTGCGCCTCCCCTGGGAAGGGGTAACTTTTTGGTGCATTCCCAGATTTACCAGTTCTGGTAAATCTGGGAATGCATCCAAAACCATGGGCATTGTGTGGGAACACCCACACAGTGCTCTTGAAATGCCTTCTTGGGCAGAGTAACGCAACGCAGAAATTAGCGCTGCATTGCTCAAGATTTATGAAGCCACTCAGGGCCATGCAAAGTGGCTTTGCATGGCTTCATAAATTGCATTTTTGGTTTGCGTCACGCTTGTACCACGTTGCGTTGCACAAGCGTGAAGCAAACCCCTTCATAAATATTCCCCCAGGCCTCTATCATGTAAGGTTCTACTTCTTAGGCACGACACCCTTGCTGGATATTAGGCTCCCAGACTGACTGAGAAGAGGTTCTGCATGTAACACAAATAAAGAAACACCTCTTCTCAAAGTTTCAAAGTTTATTGTTAATGCTCAGTTATTAAAAACCATTGCATACAAACACATAAAACAATTTTTAAAACTTCGATCATAGTTTGTGAAGGCTTACATAATTCATTCGTAACACGCGCAGATTAAATATATTTTATAGAAACAAATTGTGGGAAATTTCAACCATAATGTAAAAGGGAAAACAAAATGCATTATATTTCATGTAGAATGTTTCAAGGAAAAGTTCTATCATGTCATAAAAGGAGCAGCTAGATGGTGCCACGAAGACAACAAATCGTGAGATGATGGCGGGGATATGTACCAGCCTTATATGGCTGGGCTGATGTTACATTCCTGAACACTGACTAATAATGTAACAAAAAAGCATTTAAAGAAAAATCACAGACTCAGCTTAAAGTGTCGGCAGAAGAATGTTACATTGGAAGGCAGGTCAGGAGAAGGTGGAGGGAGTGCAGGTTGGCCTTGTCAGCCCTGGCTATTTGTCCATGCAAAGCGCAAGCTGAGCGGGTTCTACCTAAGGGACATTTAAGGGGATATTTACAATAAAATGTCAGAGCGTGGTGTTACTCCAAAATTGGTAACACCGTGCTCCGACATTTTTTAAACGCAGGGATTCGACGTATTTACAAAAATACGGCACACCCCTGCGTCAGTGGCGGCTGGTGACATTTGAAAGTGGTGGGCGTAAAATTATTGCGGTACTGCACTGTGGCGAGCGAGCGTAGCGAGCAAGCCTGAACAACCTATGGGGGTGGGTTTTCCCCCCCCCGAGAAAATTTTGAAAAAAGAGTGGACAAATGGTGTCTTTTTCAGCAAATTTGAGGAAGCACGAAGGTTAATAAGGCAATACGATTTAATTATTTATCATTTAGGAAATTGCCAATTTATATGAGCTATAGAGGACAATCTTTGCGTATGCTGATGTTATCATTTACCCATATTAATTTTTGAACACACTGATACACTTGTAATGGTTTTAACTGTACAATAAATACATCCATTGAATGTGCAGTGCTGTACATCAATATGATGACACTATTTCCTTAAATTAATTTTCTGTTTTCATGCAAGAAATGCCGTTTAAAAAAAAAGTGCAGCAAATGTGAATGCATTTCAAGTATTACTCTGTGTAAAAAATGCCTGCATGTAAGAGCAAAGGCTTCCCATGTTATCGTTTCTCAAAATTCTCAGTAGAAAAGCCTTCCCACGTCGTCAGAGGCTCCCAAGTTATCAGGTATGAGCAGATTAACAAACCCTGATAAACGGAAGTGGCCAGGGCGTTCATGCAATGGACTCGCCTGCACTAATGGACTCGGTGGATCTGCGCAATCAAATAAACTGTGGTGCTAAGAGTGGTTTAAAGCAACACGTGAAACAGGCAGCAATCACAGAACTCACACGCCCACCAACACCAATGGAACATCCCGAACACTCACAATAAACGTGAAACAGACAGCAAACATAGCGCAAATGCCCACCAACATCAATGGAATATCCCGCTCACACATAAAACGTGAACAAACACTTTGACAGCCCCTTAATGCTGGCCCGCGAGCCGTACATATGAACTACCAAGGCTGCCCGGGGGGCCCCGTAGGGGACCCTCCATCAGGGCGGCCGCCTTAGTGCCACAAGAAGGCACAAGTAAGCAATTTGACTCCCTGGGCAATGACCAGGGGAGGGGTCGGCGGGCCGCGTCACTTCCGGCCGAGGGAAGGGGATAGGGTACTTAAGCCTTCCGCGCCCACGGGAGGGTCTCTTGACCGCTGCCCGTCTCGCTGTTTGCCTCGCAGTCGCCTTGTTGCCGCCGGCTGCGGAGCGCTCCCTGGTGAGTTTACTCCTCCCCCCCAGCCTCCCTAGGCAGGGGCGCCTGGCCATGCCCGGCATCGGCGCCTGTTCTAGGGGGGGGAGGACAGCTCCTCGAGGGCTCAGGCGATGAGTGGGGTGCCGGGGGGCGTAAGGCCTTGTTGGCCCTGGGCACGACATAGTGTGCACGGTCTGGGGGCCTCGCCCAGGGCCCCGCCGTTGGGGCTTTTCCCGGCGGGGTCGCTATGCCCTTTCCCCCCGCCCACTTGCCGGGAGATATTCCCCTGGGAGCCAACTCCTGGCCGTTCGACAGGTCGCGTTCAGCGAGGCGTCGGGGCCCCTGCATTCCATCGCCGCTCCCTCCCTCCCCCCTCTGGGCTCACCGTGGTGGGAAGGGGGGCCTCAGGCGTGTGGGGGGTCTCTGCCAGCGGGCTCCTCCTCCGGGCTCAGCGCTATGCACGGGGGCCGGGGCCCCCCGGGCCTGTTGGCAGTCGACCACCTGGCGTTGGTTCATTCGGGGCGATTTGGGCTCAATGGGCCACGCCGGGCCGCACCTCCTCTCCCCTCCCGGCTCTTCTGGGTCGCTGAGGGGTAGCTGGCGAGGCAGGATGTACGCTGCCTGCTCCGGGCTGGGGGCCGTCCCCAGGGTCAGGGGAGGGGTCTACGGCCGCAGCCCGGGCACGCGCTCGCCTCCGAGGCGACCTGCAGCCTCCAGCGAGATATCACACCGCGTGTTACTGTTTCCGGCACGCTCTTGCGGGCCCCGGAAAGGAGGCGGGTGGGTCAGCAGCGCGCTCGTCGGTGGGGGGGTCATCCTAGGGAGCAATAGCTCAGAGGTAATGTCGTTTGCCTCAAATGGCACGGGCTTCCCCCAAAGCAGAGTCTGATCCTGCCAATGCTGGCAGAGTTATAAATAAGAGTTTTTTCCCAAGGGGTAGGAGGGGTCCCGGGCACGGCTCTACACCGAGAAGAGCTGCAGGCTAGTCCGCGGCCTGGTCGAGGGATGTCGCCGTGGGCGGTGCTTGACCCGCGAGCCTCTGTGGTGTCACGGCGCTTACACACCGGTGCCGGGGCAGGCGCTCCAGTATTCCTTGTCTGGCTCGCGCCCCCGCCCAGTGCCTCGCCCGCCTCCTATCTCCCGTCGCCCGCTACCGCCACCCCACCAGGCGGGGTTACCTCGTGAGGGGGAGCCACGCAGGACCGGGGCCTCGACGGCCAGACGTAGGCCCCTGGGAGCGGAGGGGCGGGCTACGCCAGGCTAACTCTTCTCCAGCCGGGGATGGAAGGCCGGCGCTCGGCTGGCAAGCTTGGAGGTTGCGGGGACCTGCGAGTCCCCGTGTGGCCCCGCCGCTCCTCCCGGCGTCTCTGGCTGGCGGCGCCCCCCCCAAGCCCTTTGTACGCGGCTCCGCTTTGCGGACAGCGAGGGGGCGGGGGGGGTCGGGCTGGTGCATGGCGTACCACGGGGGCGGGGTTGGGCCTGGCCTGCTACTCCGCTCTCGCCGGCGGGGACGCGGCGTCCCCGTGGGGTGTGCACCGGCTTGGGGCGGGGGGGGGGAGCGGCGCACCACCCTCGGCGGGTCTTTCAGTCACAATTGGGGGATCGCTACCTGGTTTTCTGAAACCTCATCAGGAAGACTGTGTTCTTTATTCGCCAAGTATACCACTAGTCTATGGGTTAAGGAAAACTCAGTGCAAGACAGCTTGCCACGGGCTACTTACACTGCGCTGTAACTGGCTCCTGCACGCGATGGGGGCATTGCCCGGGTCCGTGCGGATCGCGACGCCTTGGGGGGAGTTTGGCAGGACAGGACGGCATGCGTTGCTCGGTGGGAGCCTTCGGGGTTTCCACGCCTCAGGGCACCGGCAGCCCGCCTCTGCCTCGCCAGGGCTGCCGCAGTAAGCATGGACATAGGGGTGCAGCATTATCGGATGTTGCAAGGTTACCCGCTGTCGCCATGGGGCAAGGTGGGGGTATCTGGCTGGCCAGACCCCGTGGAGCAGGCTGGGTAACTTCAGTCCCCTTAACTTTCTTCTTTGTTTGCTACCCCCAGGTCAAGACGGTGCTGCCACCTGGCCAGGCTCACGCTGTCCCACCCCCCCTATCCGACCGCTCAATCACCCCTCCTCCACCCCCGAAACCCCACCCGATCTGGCAGGGAAGCAGGTCAGTTTCGCTGAGGGAAGCGCCGTGCCGCTTCCTCTGAGTGCATTTACTCATTACCAGGAGAGTAAGTACAGTCGCTGGGTGTGTGCGCTTTTGGGGACCCTGGAGGAAGTGGGGGCTTCCACGGTTGGGGGTGTTCCTAATGTTTCTCTGCTTCATCTCCACCCAGTTTCTGTGGAGACTCATGACGAACGACACCCACTTCGACGCCTCACTCTCCCTTGCCGAGTAAGTACAGGCGCAGCTCGCAGTTTATCGGAAGGGACATTAGGAGATCTTGGGAGTGCCTATCGCAGTCTGGGTGTTTGCTCATTGCTGTTTTTTCTTGCAGGTGAGCCCAACACATCAGGAGATTATGGATAGGCAGGGATCCCCGTCGCTCTTCTCGCTGACGTCCCAGGTGGAGGAAACCCAGCAAGGCACTTCACAAGACGCTCAGCTAGCTGCCATCATCGAACTGGCCAAGACCAAGAACTTTTGAAGGCTAGCGACCCAGCAGACTCCGGGGTCATCTGTGGGGGTTCAAGCATTGAACAGGAGCCTAGTGAAGAGGCAGGCCCCTCCCGGTCTAAACGGACATGCAGGGCAACTAACAAAGACTTCCCGGCAGACCCGCCGCCACTTAAGAGTCGGGCAGCGGCCATCACCCGAAGTGCACTGCTGCCTGTTCCCCCGCCCGTGACGCAGGGAATAGCCCCTCCCCCAGCGGACGGCACCCCCCTTGGGACCTTCGCCACCAGTGAGGACTTAGGTAAGCTCTCGGACACTCTAAAGAGCTTCATGTCAGAGGTCAGAGCGGGTCTCGCTGGGATCAGTGCGAGGACTGCACCCACAGCAGTGAACAACGGGGACGGAAGGGTAGCAACGGCGGCCAACGTGTGGGCCCTCCAGGGGGTTCACACCCAAGGGCATCAGTCGCTCCTCCCTGTTGGGGGGCTCGGTTCTAGAGTTACGTCAGGCCCAGGGTTAGCGGGGTCTGCTAAGGAGACAGTGGCCGTCGAGAAAGAGGGTGGCCGTGGACCATGCACCCAGACCCCGTCTCTCCCGGGTCCATCAAGTACAGCAGGTATTAGCGGAGTGACGCCCGGCGAAGTAGTCGGTCTTCCCGCAGCGGGGGCCTTGGCTACCTCCACACAGACCACACCGAGCCCGCCCCGGGTTGGGCCCCCCACAGCTATTCAGCCGGCCGCGTCAGCCAGTGCCCTTCCGGTGCCTCCTCCGGCAGCGCTCCCTGGGCAGTCGCTGGTATCTCACGCGCCACTCCTGTCAGGCCGCAGCTCCCTGTCCTGGGAGGTACCCCTTGCAGTTAAGGAATTCATATGGAGGTGTGAATTCCTGGACATCTTTTCCTTACTCTTGCATGGCCAGCGCGGCCAGGACGCCCGTAGGGTTGGCGGCAAAGAGGAAGATAAAAAAGTCAGGTTTCAGGCATTGCCGGAGAAGTCGATAGATAACTGGTTAGCGGCCTTCTCCATCTTTCAGTCAGTGATATTGGAGAAATTCCCTGAGCAAGGGCAGGCACTGGTGCAATATCAACGGCTTATTCACACTGAAGCGCAAAAGTGGGGGAGGTCAGGGTGGGTCAACTATGACCGGGAATTTAGAAAAAAGATGGCAGTATGCCCTGAAATGGGGTGGGACCAAAAGGAGGTCCAGTTGTGGATGGACCATATGGGGTCCCGCGGGGCACAGAACACTGTAACGCAGCCTAAGGCGCAGGGGGGGTTCATCTGGATTCTGAGTCCTCCCAGACGGTCATTAAGGCGTCCAAGCAGTCCTTTCGAGGGTCACGCAGGGGGGCCACAGAGGGGGTTCAAACGAGTGTCACCGGGTACCTGTAACCTCTTCAACGCAGGGTCCTGCTCCTGGGGGTCAAGTGTAGGTTTCAACATGCCTGCAGTAAATGCAGTGGCCGACACCCCGTGAACTCTTGCCCTGCCAAGCAGGACAAGGCTCCGCCTGCTGCCAGTAAATAGGACAACTGCGGCAGCACCGATGGACACTGCTAGATTCACCTTTCCCGCTCAAGACCCTCCGCGCAGCGCCCCTGAATTTCCTCCTAGTACACCGTGGCCTAGTGCACCCCTTGCCCCCCCCTGCTCGATTCCTCCCCTCTCCCAGAAGGGGCCGTCTCCCATCATCCTAAACAACATCCTCCCCCTTCTAAGACGGTACCCCATCAAAAACGATGGGGCTCTTTTACTGGGAGGGTTCTTAGAAGGATTCGTGATCCCTTATGTGGGCACTCTGACGTGTAGGGAGGCAGACAACCTAAGGTCTGCCAGGGATCTCCCTCATGTAGTGCAGACAAAGGTCAAGAAGGAACTGGAGCTAGGTAGGGTAGCAGGGCCCTTCAGAGAGCCCCCTTTGGACAACTTTGTTGTTTCCCCGCTGGGGGTGGTACCGAAGAAGGAGCCGGGGACCTTTAGACTCATCCATCACCTCTCCCACCCAGAAGGCGACTCGGTCAACCATGGGCTGCAGGAAGGAGCGTGCTCAGTGTCATACTGTACTCTAGATGTGGCGCTGGACTTAGTCAGGAGGGCTAGCAAGGGGGCCTGGTTAGCAAAGGCGGACATTGAGTCGGCATTTCGCTTGCTACCAGTGCACCCGAGCAGCCAACACCTGCTGGGTTTCAGGCTAGATGGGTGGTACTTTTTTGACAAATGCATGCCCATGGGGTGCGCAGTTTCCTGTGCCTTCTTCGAGGCCTTCAGCTCCTTCTTACAATGGGCGTTACAGGAAACCTTCGGGGTGGAACGGGTCTCCCACTACCTGGACGACTTCCTTTTCATTGGGCGGGATGGCACTCAGGAATGCAGAGCGGCTCTTTCGGACTTCCAGACCCTGGCAAACCATCTGGGGGTCCCACTAGCAGCTAAGAAAACTGAAGGGCCGGCGCAATTACTCACGTTCCTAGGAATTGAACTGGACACGGTGCTGGGTGAATCCAGGCTGCCTCCAGATAAGGTCAGGGACCTGGAACAACAGATCAGACTAGCAGTGGGGAAGGACAAGGCCCCTCTGGCCTTTGTGCAGAGCCTCCTGGGGAAACTTAACTTTGCTGCCAGGATCATCCCTGCGGGGAGAGTATTTGCGCGCAGACTGGCCAGAGCGACCGCCTCGGTCACTAAGAGGCACCACTTAGTCAAACTGAGCAGGGGCATGAGGGAGGACTTGCTAATGTGGGCGGACTTTTTGGAGAACTTCAATGGGTCAGTCATCTGGCGCGCTCCCTGGGCCAATAGCGCTGAACTTTCCCTGTTCACAGATGCGTCGGGAAGGGAAGGGTTCGGGGCCATCTTAGACCGGGAGTGGTGCGCCGAGAGGTGGCCCAACTCTTGGCAGAAGAGAAAGATTACCTCCAAGATTACTGTGTTGGAACTCTTCCCCATAGTGGTAGCTCTTCACCTTTGGCCGGCCGTGCTTTCAGCGAAAAAGGTACTTTTCTGGTCCGACAACTTAGCAGTTGTACAGGCAATAAACTCACATTCGGCTAGCTGCCCCTTGGTTTTGAGTCTGTTGAGAGAACTGGTGAGGGCATGCTTAAAAAACAATGTTGAATGCAGGGCTCGCCATATTCAAGGGGTTCAGAATGTTGCCGCTGACTCTCTCTCTTGTTTTCAGTGGCGCCGTTTCCGAGAGGCGTGGCCGAGAGCGAGAGAGGAGAGGACCCCTTTCCCTCCACACCTGTGGCATCTTCTGAGGTGGAACAGCGGATGAGGAGTTTAGGTGAGATGTCATTGGCACCTAGGACGGTGAAGCGCTACAGGACTTGTGTGGACACCTTTTGTGCGAAGATGGGAGCGTGGGACGATGCGGGGTTCCCACTGGAACTTAGAGTGCATAAATTTATTTTGTGGGCCAAGGATGGTGGGAAATCCCACCCCTGGATCTCGGGGCATTTGTCAGCTATAAGTTATCACGCCCGGTTGAGAGGACTTCCTGACCCGACCAAATCCTTTGTCATCAGGGCTGCACTTAAGGGATGGGCGAGGAGCGAGCACCGTTCCCCGGACAACAGGTCTCCCATCAGTTACTCGATCCTGCAGGGGATGCTAGACAGCATGCCCAAGGCCACCCGTTCGGGGTACGAGGCAATCTTATTCTCCACTAGTTTTGCGCTGGCCTTCTTTGGGGCCTTCAGGATTGGGGAGCTAGTTGCGCGTTCCAAGCAGGATACCTCGGGGGTGGCATTAAATATCAGGGACGTGACCATTAGCTCTTCTTGTCTCAGGATAGTGGTGAGACAATCCAAAACTGATCAAGCAGGAAAAGGGAGAGTAGTACTGCTACAGGAGCTGGGGGACGCCAGGTACTGCCCCCTCCTTTTGAGCAAGGCTTATTTGGCCCTCCGCCCGGGGTCTGCGGGGTACTTACTCGTTCATGAAGACGGGTCTCCAGTGACCAAGTTCCAAGTAGACCACATCATGAAGATTTGCTTGCAATTGTCAGGACAAGCAGGGGAGATAAGAGATTTAGCAGTCACTCTTTCAGGATTGGGGCGGCCACCACTGCCTTCCTATCAGGAATGCCGCCAGAGCGGATTAAGCAAGTAGGGCGGTGGAATTCGCATTGCTACATGCGTTATATAAGGCCTGGAACGGAAGGTTAGGGAGAAGTTCCCTGGGTTATGTGAATCTGTCTGTGTGGACAGGGTGTACGGTTTCGGCCCGGTTGGCCAAATGAGGTTGCAGTGCTGTGTTTTGTTTTGTACAAAAGTAGATCATAGAATATAATCGTTTAATAAAGTGATTTCAAATACAACATCTCTTTATTTACCAGGTACCAAGGTCTGGGTAATTGGCCACTCAAGCATCGTTAGAGTGGCACAGTGGGCTGAAATAAGGAAGTGGCGACATGGCTTCTCCGCTACAGAGATCACTTGGCTAGGTTACCCGGGCATGCGGTGGAACGAGCTGAAGAGGAAGTTACACCTGAGACTGGGGGAGGGAGCAGCCCACCTCACATTCTGATCATACACTTGGGGGGAATGACCTGACTACGCTAGGGAAGAGGGGGCTGCTCCAGGACATGAGGGACACCATGTGTCAATTGAGTATTCAGCTGGGGGCTTGTGAGTTGTGGTGGTCGGAGATGTTACCTCGCCATGTCTGGCAAGGAGCCCGTTCAGGAGAGGCTGTTGAGATTTCACGCAGGAGAGTGAACAGCGCCATGCGTAAATTCACCCATCAATGGGGATTTGGTTTCATCAGGCATGGTCTACTTAATGCCAGGGCCACTGGATGTTGGGAAGTGGATGGGGGTCACCTCTCAAGGGTAGGCATGGACCTATTTTTGCTGGACATAAGGGAGGCCCTGGAAACAACAGGCTGTAGGTAGGAATAGCTGCCTTGGTGGGGGGCTCTGGTGGTGACGGGGGCCACCTCCTGAGCTGTGGAGGAGTTACAGGGCGATCCAGAGTCTGCAAGGTACAGAAGGGTACTATTTTGCAGCAGCACAACAGGGTGCTAAGCCAAGGATACCCAGGGATGTATTAGCGGGTCCCCTGGAAGAACTTCGGCGCCCCGTTAGCCTACAGGCGGTTGTGGGTCTGAGCAACCGGGGCTGCCTGGAACGCTCCGCCCACCTGTCGGGGGCGTGAGTAAGGGAGTGGACTGGCGGTCCACGGAGGTCAGAGGTGGCCTCTCCCAAGAATTGGTAACCACCGGTTGGCGAGGGCCACGGTGCAAGTTGGCTCATCAGACGGGCAGGCGGCATAGGGGCTAGCCTGCCCTGGGATCTCCCGTAAGATAACCCACCATGTTGGCATATTGGTTATGCAAATAAACCTGCAGCAAATTTCTCCACTAAAAAAGGTGTTGTGTGGTTTATTTATGTACATCACGTATAATAACTGAGGGTTGCCGATATTGGCACTAAGCACTGTATGCTTTCAGCAGTTCATTAAAAAGCACGTACTGGTGAGCTGCAGTGAAGCGTGCACCATTAATTATTCTTCAAAGCCCCCGAGATGCATTTCTTTTGTTTCTCTGGAGCGTCTGAAGGAAAAACAAATGGCTTTCGGCAAAGGGACAGATCGGCGCAAAGGCTTTCGGAGCCTGGCCAAGCGGCGACTGTAAACTGCAGGAATGCACTTCCCGATTAGAGCTGAGGTCACAACACAAACCTGGATGGGTGATTACAACACAAGTCTCTACACTTGACAATGGATAATCCTGATGGTCATTATCTTCATAGGGGTGACGTCATGAGTTCTAAAGTGTCCTTGCCAGGGAGACGTTTGCAAGTTGCCAGGCACCCTTTAAACTTTGGGTACTCTTCACGTTCAACATTTGCAGGGAAAACACAGTTCTAAGGAAGTGTCCAGGATGCAGGTGTGAATTTGTTGATTTCAAGTTATTTCACAACTGCCCCAATTTGAAAATGTGTGCCGATTTTTAGCTATGTGAATTGTTAATGAGAGGAATTTTTAATTTGGTGTCTGGGCCTGTTTTCAGGCCCAGTCCAACCCAGAGTTTGCAGACTTTAATTATTGACAGTAAAGGAATCTAATGAACTAAATAACCGAATGGATATCTCATTAATAAACATACAACTGAAATTTGTAAATATGCACTTCTCGCTGTAGATGCAAAAATGTTCAGTCCTCCTAAAGAGATATGGCCTAGTGGCTACAGCTGCTGACTGTAGACTGTGGGGACCTAGGTTCAAGTCCAGGCCTTAGCACCTGACTTAACATTGTGGGATTCAGGGTAAGTCACTTCATCTACTTCTGCCTAGAAAAAAACAAGAGCACACCTGGAAAACGTCAAAGCACACCATAAAACGAATACAAGCAGAATCTCTACCTACAGAATCAAACATTTATGCGCGTTCGTATATTTCCCCTTTTTTTCACCCTCGCAAAGTGGAAAATACCTTTTCAGGTGGGAAAGACTCCGCTCCTACAGGCCCCCGTTTAACATATGGGTGTTCTCTTCCCATTCAGTCTAGAACACTACTTACTATCCTGGTCAAAGATCGCTTTACCAAACTGCCAGGTTACACTCCGTGCCATTATATTCAACGTGCACAGTGCTTTGAAGACAACCATGAGACGTCACAATGCGCAATACAAATAGCAAAATAAAACGTATAAAGGGGACCGACCCTACTAGTTTAAGTGAACCATTTTCCTTGAAATAGTAAAACCATGCACTGATGTCACCGGTGTGATATCTTTCCTTGCTTTGGCGAGTGAACGACACGCTGGGATAGGCTGGGCAGGTCTTCTGGGCCCCTGGCCTGAAAGGGGGTTCTACCCAGCCTTCACTTCCTAGCCCCTGGGGTCAATGAATGCCGCCTCTAACAACACCAGAGACCCTGCACCCGGGTATACCTCCTACTCTGGGTGGGAGGGTCACCAAGTGCAGCGATGAACAGGAAAATACACAATGCACACTCCTAGCTCACAGACACGATATTATGCTCCCCAGAGCAAGCACCAGTCTCGTTGCAACTATCTTACATTTTGTGGGGTTACTGCATTTTTGAGTTCTTCTATATGTGCGCCCTTCGTCTAAGTGCTTCGAAGCGCTACAAAGAACACATACATACATCAATTAAATGCATATGCGCTTGGGCTAGCTGCACAGCAAAGACGCTCACTGCATCACTCCCCCAGAATAAAATATCTTATTTGCAGCGCTTAGAAACGGCAGAGGTGCGGTTATGAAGCACTACACGGCCACACGTTATTATGTAGTTAATTCAAGTTTATTTGGACCAATTGGTCCTCAAACATTACATATACATATTAAAAACAACTAAAATTACTCATCCTTAAAACATAAAAACATAAAACACATCTTAAAACACACATCGTTATAAAATCTCTCCAACAGCTGCACCAAGGTGTATTATTGTACTAATGCAAATTAAAACGTGCCTTAACTCTTTGCATAAATTTACCAATGGCAACAGCTATATCTAAGTAGCTCATTTCTGTCACTAAAATTACAGCCTGGGCCCTATTTTTAATATCATATTTCTTAAAAATCGGTCTTAAAAACAATATTCGAATATCGAGAAACTTCTGACAGTCCATTAATATATGTAATAAATCACATGGGGTGCCCAAAGTACAAGTGCATCTCCCCTTCTTGTCAATCATAGAGCTTTTCACCCCATTATTTACATAACAAGGGTTCACCCCCATTCTTACCCTTAAAACCTCTCTTCGTAATTGATAGTCGGGTAACCTGTCAACATAGGGGAAGCATTGTTTGTTTTTCCAAGTGGTAACCATAAAATGTACTGAGATTTTATTCAGGAGGTAATTGTGGTCCTGTACCTGCGAAATTTCTTTCCCTTGCGTCCTAAGTCCCTTCTTGTCAACATTGATCAGATAAGTAATGGGGCACAGTTTAACCTTCAACAGACAACACAGCTTTGTCATAATAGCTCTAATCTCTCTTGCCCACTTTAATTCACTATTCTGAATTTCATTTTTACACCAATGTGATATTTTAGAGTTCTCGCCTGTTCCTAGACGTTGCCAAAAACGAAGTAGGGCCATACCAGCTAAAATACCCCATGAGGTCAATCCCAATTCAAGTCTTGCAGCCTGGACCATTGCCGACATAGGGAGTGAGAATAGGTTTTTTAGAGTTTTACCTTCCTCGACATCCCAACCCTCTTTGCCGCTTAAGTATAGCAATTCTGCGCCATACAAAAATTGCGGGGGTACCATGGCTGCATAAGCTTTTAGAACCGGTCTATCAGACATCGCGCCATACGCTTTATTACATTTTTTCAGACCACTGACCGATGCTGATGTTCTCAATTTTAGAGCATCTAGGTGGGTATGCCATTTCAGACTTCTTTCAAACCACATTCCCAGATACCTATATTCTGTGACCTTTTCTAGCTTCTCAGCCCCCAAGAACCATGTAAACCCGACTTTCCTTCGACCAAAGCTCAGGATCTTAGTCTTGTCCATATTAACAACAAGTTTTTTCGTTCGGCAATAAACATTAAACATGTTTAACTTCCTTTGCAGGCCAATTTCAGTTTGATCCATAATCACTAGATCATCCGCATAAAGCAGGCATGCAATGTGCTTTCCATCTTGTTTCGGGCTTGCCCCATTTACATTTCCTAATGTTAACGGCAAGTCTGCTAAAAACAGAGAGAACAGCAAGGGGGCAAGTACACAACCCTGCCGCAACCCATTACCAATCTCAATCCTTCCAGATAAACTTCCGTCTGTATCTAAAATTATCTGGGCCCAGTTATTTGTATGGAGAATTTGTATCAAACTTAACAAATCCTTTGGGATGCCATATCTGATTAAAGCCTCCCACAGCAGCTCCCGGTCCACCAGATCGAAAGCTGCGCGGAAGTCCACAAAACAACAGAACAGGCTTCCCCTCTGTTCAATCGATTTCCGCACGATGGACCAGAGAGCAAAGCAATGGTCAATAGTGGAATGTCCCGCTTTAAAACCCCCCTGTTCCGGGGGTATAATCTGATTTCCTTCAGCCCAGTCTTTAAGTGAACCTAAAACAGCTTTTGCAAAAACCTTTTCCCCTATATCCAGGAGATTTATTAACCTATAATTCTTTGGTGTTTTTAGATCGCCCTTTTTATGAATTGGTCTTATAATTGCACCCCTCCAATTTTCTGGTACGATCCCGGTCTCCAAAATCACCTGGAACATCCTTGCGAAAAACTCTGCCCACCACTCGGGTCTAGTTTTTATTATCACTGCCGGCAGATTATCTGGGCCTGCCGCACGAGTAAGGTTCAAACTTGCTATAATTTCCTTTACGTGACTGAAAGTAAAATATTCTTTTATGTCATCCCTCACCCGTGTCCATGCTAATGTACTTGCATCTTCTTGTATTGGCCATTTCCCATATATTTCTTCCAGGTAACCCACCCAGTCATCTTCAGGGACCATACAAACTAGGGATCCTATTTTTCTCCCCGCACTTTCTTGGACCAGTTTCCCAAACCCTTTGACATCTTTAGTTTCAATTACCTCTAACATATTTGCCCAGCAGTTATCTTTATAAGTTCTCTTTTTATTCCTAATTAATAATTTATATTTTCTCCTTAAAGACTGGAGGGAATGTAGTATTTCCACATTATACCTTATCCTCAGTCTTCTCTCCTTCTGCCTGATCTGAGCCTTGACTACGCGGCATTCCTCATCAAACCATGGGCACTCGATTTTGTTTACTCTATAGTTCCCAGGCCCTAACTTACTTCCTTTAAATTTTATCCTTAAACTCTCCACCAACTTACTTATTGTGCTTTCAAACCAGGCACTTCCATTTTTAACTATCGGGCAGGGTTGCTGGCCCTTCATAAATGTGCGCCTCACTGGCCAATCCGACTGCATTCTACCATTTACACATACCATGCCTAGTGAGGCCATCAGCTGTGCAAACACCGCATCCTGAGGCGAGGTCTCCCCTCTAGGGAAGTTGGCCACTTCAATATTATAAGATGTTAATAGTTCCTTATACCAGCTATCCACCCTGCAGGGATCCAATCGATGGTTGAAGTCACCTAGCACCAATAAAACATCCTTCTGGTACTTTTCACTTACAAACACTATGTCCTCTTTCAGTTTTCCCAGATTCTCCTTATAATCGTGCTCCTTTCCCTTCTGTATGTATACATTTAAAATACATATTCCTTCATAACAAGGATTCGGCTTCTGTAGCAGAACCCTGCAGCCTAGTGCCCATTTACAGTGTAGTTTCACATTTTCAACCTTCCTTACAATATGTGTAGAGATCAATGTTAATTGTCCCCCCGATGGTCTGCCCAAGGGATTTTTCTTTGCTGCTTTAGAATGTTGAGGAAATCCTTCGGTAACTAGGGTTGCTAGGGTATCGTCACACAGCCAAGTCTCCTGCAGGCACACAATATCGTTACTCCTGATAAATTTATCAAAGCTCTTTCGGTTCGATATTTTCTTATAGCCATTTACATTCCATGATAGAATTGCTAGGCTATGTGACGACCCATGCTCCTAGTCGATCTCACTCAGGTACCCCTCCTCTTCATATTCCTCAAACTCTGGGGATGCTAGGACATTAAACCTGTTTCCAGCAAGCATATCTCTTTCGTATCTTGCGGTTTCATTGTCAGTTATGGTTATCCTTCCTATTCCAACTTGCGTTGATTAATCTTATCTGCCGTAACCCTAGTGCTGCGTGGTTCGTAAGGAAGTGCTGCCCCTGGATTTCCTCCCTTCTTACCAGTCTAATACCCTCCTTTTGCAGCTCATTTTTAGCTTTTTCCACTGCAGCTTTCACCAGGGCTGAGTAGAGAAGGACCTTTGTTACTTCACCCCTTTACTACTTGTAACGAACCCTACTTCTCTAATATCCTCTGTACCAATATTGCAAAGGCTTACACATTTAGACAGGGAGAATAGAAGTTGTGATTGGTTTAGTGGGATTAATTTCCTAGCTTTTTTCCCGCCTTTGTCCTGACCGGATGGTTCTAGGAAAACCCATAAATCCGGTGAACATACTTGCCTTATGTCATGACGGTCACCCAACGCTACACCTTCCCCTCTCCTTGTTAATTCACCCACTTTATCTTTTTTCATAAAGGCATTACTATACCTAGAGCTTCTAGGCCCCGTTTGTGGAGTTGTCCTTCTTTCAGTAACCTTCCCCTTTTTCACTACCGGAGTTTTCTTAAGGTTACTTTTACTACTCTTTGATCTACCTTGCTGATTCCAGTATCTTTCCTGTTCAACTAGGGGACTTACATCTCTTTCTTTTTCCCGGGGCTTTATCTTGTTCTCATTTGGTCTTAGGGTCTCTTTCCTTACTAAGGTCCCATGTTCATTCCCTACTCCCTTCCTTCTTTTCACTTTCCTTACGTTTTGTCTTTTTCTAGGGGCAACCTCCTCCCCCCTAGACCACTGGAAGCCCTTCATATAATACCTCCTTTCACCCCGTTTTCTTACGATCATTGGTTGTCGGGATATATATACACTTGGAACCTCTTCCTGCAAATTGGGAGCCCTCAACGCTACTTCCTCTTTGCTACATACCCTTTCCTGATCTTCTACAACCGGCCTGACTATTGCCGGCATTAACCCTTTGATTTGTGTCAACTCTCCTAACATTGCTTTAAACTGCTCCCCTTGTGTTTTTAAAAGATCGTTGTTCAATACTGATACCTCTAACAGGCCTTGCAAGGTTTTTGGAGGATCCACATAACCTCAAGCATGGAAGCACTCGAGGTTCCTGTGACCTCCAACCCCTGCAATGGAGAGTTCAACAGTCCAACCCCTATACCAAAAGAGCCCTCTGCACCAGCATTCTCATTAATTTGGGCAATTGTTCCATTACTGCCTTTTATACTTGGCTCCTTACTACATGACATTTCCTCTGCACATTCATCCTCGTCTTCAAACTCAGATGACCGCTGGAACAGTCTTGGCGAAGAGGACAGCCGTGGATTCAGCAATACCCCTGAAATATTAAAGCTGGACTCATTCACTGAGTCCAAAAACCAAGTCCAACTCCCCCAATTTTTCCGAGGTTGGGTGTGCCACAGTGCTTATCTCTTTGTCCGTCATGTCCTTCCCCTTAAAATGTCTCCCCAAGAAATCTTTAATCGAATTTGACACTGATGAGCCACCTTTTATTACTTTTAATTTTGATGACTGCGGTGTTATTATGCTTCTCTCCAAAAGTCAGAGCCAAGCTATGTTAATTAGAACACTGTAGGGCCTTCTTGTCGGATTAAATGACTTCCTGAGCGCACATGAAATTCAGCATTCTGCAGTTCTTTCTAATTCACCCTAACAGCGTATATTGGTATTTCAATCTATCATGTTCACCTAAAAGCTTCGGAAAATAAGGAAAGAATAATATAGCAATTCACTCCCGCCTTCAGAGTAATTATGCATTGGAAAGACGCCTGGCTTCCTCGAGGGCTTGGGTCCAGTATTTTAAGAGCACCTATCACTTCAGCCATTTAAATGATGCTGAACATTTCGATATGCGACATGATATAATTTAACGTGCGTTTTTCATCGGTGCATCGGGAACCAGTCATTACAGCTATCATCTAGCGCCTCTAAAGTTGTTTTCTTAAAGTCATATGTATCTAATGCAGAAATGGTTTGGACTTTGCAGACATGCACTTTTGACACATTATTTCATAGTAACCTTACCCTTGTCAGTCATAAGGCTTAGTAAGAAATTAATGGAAGGCATTCATTTTAAGAGGCCTGCAGCGGCGGTGCGGCTGCTACAGGCCAGATAAAAGTAAGCCACACACACACACTCGCAGTGGTGAACAAGCGCCAAGCAGGTAAACGCGGTTACTAAAACTTACACAACTTCCGGCTTTGGTAGCCAAAGCAAAAACTGAAAGTGGGGTCACCATTTGCTGCTTGTGAGGCGAGCACTCCTGAGAAGGGTGTCTTGAATGTACCCTACATGGGGCTATTTTCATTCTTCAACACTACTGGCTGCCGCACGGTCGAGTGTCATCACACCCCACTTCAAGTGATACATAAAAACGCCTGTGAAATACATTATATTCACACTGCCCTATGTAAATTCGTAGCAATCTCTGAGTACATTATATCAGATAAATACACTTGCTATAGACGCATTGGCTATGTATAATCATTTTCGGAGCACACGAGGCAGCCTGTACAGCAAAATAACACGTCTGTGGCTGTAATCGTATCGGTGTGTTATTTCACCGGTGAGCAGCAATCATGTTCGTTTGTACAAACCCTTAAAACCCTGCAACATTTCACATGAACACACCGAAAGTCGCGGGCGGCATTACGGGCGGGTGGGGGGGGGGGTGGAAATGGGGTCGTCGCGGGAGGATGGGGGGAGGCAGGAGGGGTTTAATTAAATAAAACTATTAAATAAAACTTACTCAGCTTCTGGATGGGTCCGACGACTCCCGACTCCCGCCGTCCTGCACCAATTCCTGCAGCTCCTCGTCATCAGGAAAGGCAGCCTCCCTCCCTCCCCTCCGCCAATCACAACGCTGCAATGGCAGCGTTGTGATTGGTGAGGCGCAGGGGAGAGCGCCCCAGCCGCGCCATTTTCTCCTACATAGAGAACAAGCATTGGCATAGCCAATAGGTCTCGCTTTGGGACCTTATAAGTGTTTAGCCATGCAACAGTTGATGTTGTAGCACCAAGGATATTGTGCTGCATAACTAAATACTTATAAGGTCCCAAAGCGAGACCTATTGGCTATGCCAATGCTTGTTTAACGCATCTTGTTGTCCTTTGAGGAAAACGGGTTGAGTTTTAAAAAAGGTTATTTTTTTTTTAAAAAGCAATCACAGACATGATGTTTTGCTGACCTCACTGAGCAGGTCACCATCCTTGTGATGGCTGTCATTCATAACTGGTCACAAATTGCGACCTACCTCATTATTAATCCTGAGTAGGTCGATTTGCCACTCACTAGGAATTGCTAATTAAAAAATAAAAGTTTCATACATCAGGAATATCAATTTCCTAATTGCGATTCGGAAATGGCTGTTCCCAATGTTAGTACATCTGGTCCTGTGTCTTCTCCTAAATGTTTCTCATCCATCTTCGCCAACGATGCCGCCACTGTGCAAGGAAAGGGTCTCTTTAAATTCTCTCTCTCCTCTCTCATTTCTTGTCCTAAGCACACTCTATTAACTTGTGACCGCTCAGACTGAGCCTACTTATGAAGATAAATGCAGCAATCCTCCTAGAGAATGCAACAGATTAATGCACTACGGAAACATTCAATTCTCTCTCTCCAACTCAATTCTCCAAGAACCATGGAAGCAAAAGTGACTTTAGCGCCCAAAAAGCCACCCTTTGCTATTTGTGGTAGGTGCAGCAGTCACCTGCAGCCCCGGGGGTACTTGGAAACAAAGGTTTTTAATAAAAACAACAAATCTTTTGTAAGGTACTTTTCAAAATGCTTGTGAGTTGTAAACCCGGTGCATTGGAACTGAGTATTATGAGTTGTAAACCCTGGGCATTGGGACTGAGTATAATGAATGTGACACAGCACTTCACGCCGGGAAATAAGTCAGTGTCTCCAGCTAGTGCGGCTCTTGAAGAAGTTTATTACATATTTAGTGATTTTAAAATTGGTTCTGAATTATATTTTGAGACACTATGCTAGTGCATCTGTGAGTAGCATTTTGCTCATTCTAAATTCGCAGCTACAGTTTAATGAGAAACAGAATGATAATGTCACACCATCCTATAATTTTGGTCACCTGGTGCAAGGTAATTTAGACAAAAATGACAGACCAGTGGACACACTGCAAGTAGTAAAAAGTAGGTATTGTAGGTGGCCAAGTGGAAAGAGTGTTCAAATGTAAGGTGGCGAAATGAGTGAGCTTGGCCACGTGTGTGCGAGTGCTTCTGAAATATACATTGCATCTGTGGCTCATGTATGGGGTAGGAAAACAGCATCACCCTTTGTACTGAGCAGTATATGGACCGACGGGTCACAAGAGACTGACATTTGCCCAAGATCACACCATTATTTTCATTTCATGGGAGAGGAGAAAGAAGTGGGGGTCCGTGCTCTCCTGGATGAGCCAAAGTGACATCTACGTGATCCCGTCGGATCAACTTCTGTTCTCTGTCACTTTCAAATGAGGTTACTATAGTAACGTTATCCAGCAAAAAGCAGAGCTTTCATTTCATTTTTAGATGCTAGCCTTTGAGTCTGACTCATGTGCCTTGTACTATCTCTCAGCCGCGGAGAGCTACAGCGAAGGTTCTCACTTCGCTTTGTAGACCTTCGAAAATCAAAATCCCACGCAAGAGTAACAAGCAATGGCCGCGCGGCCGTGAAACTGACATGGCCGCGCGGCCGCGAAAGTGAAAGTAATCACGGGGGAAGAGGGAAGCCATATGGCGCCTGATCGCGCGTGCATGCTCGCGTGAACGCAAGCTGGTCGCCAGCAAACTGCTGTTTGCACTTCCAAAACCGCTTACTAAAACTCTCGCCAGAGCAGCGCATGCGCTGGCTCAGGCGAGACCTAAAAAGGGAGAGTGGGCGGTAGTGCTCGAGGGCAGGGGGGGAGTGGCTTACCCACTGTTGTGGGTACTGACTGTTTGGTCGGCTCCAGGGGCCGACCAAACAGTCAGTACCCACAACAGTGGGTAAGCCACTCCCCCCCTGCCCTCGAGCACGACCGCCCACCCTCCCGCCCCCAACCAGGCACTTCTGCTTTCTCGCAGTGCGAGAAGCAGAAACATAAAATGGTAGTTTTTACCATTTTATGTTTCTGCTTCTCGCACTGCGAGAAAGCAGTGGGCGACGCCCAAACGCCCCTATGGAGGAGTCACCACTGTCCTGCGTTTCCCCTAGCGCTGATGTTAAAAAAGCTGCCGACCGCCAGCGCAGGCACCCTTGCGGCATGTTGCAAGGGTACCTGCACTGCAAGGGCGATTGTTTATGTGCAGGAAGGGACACCTTCCTGCACATAAACACTCTTTAAATGCGATTTGCTGTTTCTATGTGTGGTGCAGAATGTAGCACACATAGGAAGCGCAAAATACGAGGAGAAATTAATAATTTCTCCTCGTATCGCCAGTCTAAGACCAGGTATTCTCTGGTCTCAGTTTTTGGTGCTGCCCCATCTTGTAAATATGGGGCAGCGTCAAAAAGCAATTGGTGTTGTAGCAGAACGCCTATTGCAACACCTATTGCACATCCCTTTCACTATAAGTGAAGCGTGAAAATGGGCCTTATTTACAAGGCGTCCTTAAGCCACTTTAAGGAACTTAACACCGCTTTGTAAATAAGGAGAAGGGGATATCGCCACCAGAACGTCTCTAAAAGTGATATTCTGGTGGTGATATCCCCTTGTAAATATGCCCCTTAGTTTTTTCAATGTGCAGCCTATTAATTTTGCGAAACGTGCAGTTAGTCTATAGTAAGTGACTTTCAGGGATTGGATCACAATGCTTCTGCATGAGCGGATCCCTGCTGCGATGAAGATGGGTTTTAGCTAATACTTCTGTTTGATTTGCAAGACCGGGCAGGTGCAAGTTATGTGCTTGATTGACTCTTGATGATAAATGCATACCCTGCACCACTTTCTGTCATCCAGGTAGCCAAATCTAAGGTCGGGAGCTCGCCAAAGCAGTACCTGATGAGCTGCTTTTTCATCGAGGTTGACAAACCTGTTGCCTTGTAAGATTGCAGGTGTAAGGAGTTGTAGCTGTTGATGATGAGGCTGGCATGGGACCCCTTTGCTAGAGCATTCTTGTCATTGATAGGGAAAAGCCACTGCATGGCCTTATTGATTACAGATTTAACGGTAGTAAAGGGGACTAAGTCCGAAGGTCCCTGAGTTGCAAGGTTGTAATTGCCTGATTGAGATATACCCAGGCCAGGAATGATGGGCCATGGTTCATGATTTCCAACCATAGGAGACGATTTAGTGTGTCAGTCTTGGCACTGCGGACTTTATGTCAGATCTTTACATATGAGCCCTAGAGTGATATCCTTTGTCTAGTGAGCCTAAATTCCAGCCATAGTTTTGCCGGGGAGGCAGAATGTGGTAGTTTGATGACCTTCTAGTACATGCTAGAGACCTGGCTGTCGAGAAGAAGTGAGTCCTTGCAATGCAGGGATTCAGATTCATAGGAGATGGTCGGTATCAGTTTTGCCTTTATTACTTCTGGGATAGGTGTCAGTGAGAGTCCGTACAGGTGATTTGAAATCTAAAAAAAAATCTAAATCCGTATTTGTAAAGCACGAACTACTCGCCCTTACGGGTCTCAAGGCGCTGGGGGCCGTCGTGGAAATTAAGTGAGCTATTGCCCAGAGTCACATGGTGCTGAGCTGCCGCCGGAGCCGGGGATCGAACCGTGAGCCCTGTACTCCGAAGTCAGCTGCCCTGGCCGCTACACCACACCTCTCAAACACTCTGAAGGGGTCGTACCCTGTTCCTGATGTATACTTCTGGGGCTGGGAGGAGCTGCAGCTGTCTATCAGAACACCCAAATACTTGCATGTGATTTCTTTTGAGATTTTGTTTCCATTTAGGAATTGTTCACCCTCTTTTGATTTTGTTCCCTATGATCATTATTTTAGTCCTTTGTAAGTTCACCTCCAGTTAGGTCCTGACAGTGTAGGCTTGTAAGATGTTTAGCAAACACTGGAGGCCTATTTTTGTCTGACTTATGAGGAAGGCGTCATCTGCACAGAACAGGCACCCCAGAGGCTCCCCACCAATTTTAGGGGGGAGGGCAGTGATGTTGTTTAGGAACGGTACCAGGTCTGCCAGGAAAAGGTTGAAGAGGAACAGGGCTAGGACGCATCCCTGCTTCAAGCCGGTATTGGTGGAGGTTTTTCTGGACACCATGTTCCCAAACCCCATTTTTATACGCATCCACGTATTCATGTGCAGCTCAATAATGGCTCTATGAAGAGGTTGTGGGATCCTAAATGGCACTAATTTTGCCCATAGGAACGATCTTGGTACCGAATCGAAAGCATCCTTGAAATCTATGAAACAAAGGTACAGGAGGGTGCGGTTGGATTTCATGTTATCGATCATGAGGGAGATGGTCTTTAAATCGGTGATTGTGCCCATTCCTTTTCTAAATCTGATCTGGTTTATGGGCACAATACCGTTATCAGATGCTCAAGTCTCTAGGTCTTCTAGGAGGAGACCGTCATAATATTTAGCGTTGGAGGTCCAACAGGGAAATTTGGTGATAATTTCCCGGTCAGGGCTCTCCTCCTTTAAGATGGGATGTGTGATTGCATCTTGCAAAATGTCCGGGATCTGACCTGTCATTGATGCGTGGTTGTAAAGCGGCATTAGACTTTTTGCCCATAAAGCCGAGTTTGCTTTAAAAAGAGTCTGAGGAAGGTTGTTCAGGCCGGGTGCTCCGTCAGCCCCACGTTTGTTAATTTTGTGCTCCGTTCGTGCCTCAATGCAAAGGATGGTGGATGTAATTGACACCCAAGATGTTAATGCCTTGTCCAGGAATTTTAAAACCTTGGTGGAGGGGGGGGGGCTGTGATTTACACATGTGAGCAACCCAGAACAAAACCTTTTTCCAGCTTCTTAATTATTAACCAAACTTTTTTGGAGTTGTTGCTTTTAAATACGAAGAGCAATTTGGCCCAAAAGGTGTTGCCATGGCCATTCTTGAGCTGCCAGAGTTTGCATTTATATTGTTTCTGTTGTAGCCTGACCTTATTAATGAGGTCCTGATACAAGCCGTTGTAAGCCAGTAGACACAATTCTCTACTTATGGCCCTTTATAAGCTCTTTAGTGCTGGGGAAGAAGAAGGATATTGGCAGGTTAAGCATCAGCGGGTGATCTTTGTATGCAACAGGTTTTTGTTGCTAAAGTAAGGTTTTCTTTAGGACCTCCAATGAGTTGACTGGATTCTTAGAATTATTTGTTGAGTTGGCTGAGAAAGCACTAGCACTGGCACAATAAAATCTGCCAAGGTGTCCTTCCAGTGTAGTCTTTTCAGATTCATTGAGTGTGAGTATGCTCCTAGGGTGTGCTCTGCCTTGTGGGATGGTATCTGTAGCTTAATTTTGACATTTTGTGGAAAGTAGTCGCTTTCTGTCCGATGTTCGATACGAAATGTTTCAAAGTAAGAGAATAGTGGCCCGTTCACTAGGGTATACACAATTATTGATTTAGAATTTACAGTACTGTGTGTAGAGCGACTGGTTGGCCTTCTTTCAGGCTGCCATTAAGTATCCTTAGACCAAGAAATGTACAGTAATTGGTGAATGATTCACCCACGTGGTCTTTTTAAAAGTAGCTGGCTTAAGTTGGCGTGATCTATTCCAGTAGCTGTCATACAAGGTTGTTTTCTCATCAGTCATAGACATGTGGAATAAGTTCAAGTTGAGGCCACCTGTGATGAGTAGGTAGGATCACGTTTTTGCATTCTAAGCGGATTTATGTAGATCTTCATTATTAATAATTTGAAGGCCAGCCCTTCAAATTAAGATCCTGTCAATGAAAGATGGTTCACTCGGGGTGAGCGTTACTCAGCAGCAAAGCAGGCTGTAGCTCTCTTTCTCTGGCTGTCTCTCCAAATTCTCAGAGTCGCAGGAACTACAATCTCAGAAGTGCAGTGTAAGACCCCATAGACACAGACAAGTGAGCACTGGAGAACGAGTCATCGCCTTAAGGTGACGACAGCCTGACAGGAGCCGGACGCAAGGGTCGCTCCTTCGCAGCCACTTTGGGACTCTACTGATGCATAGGTACGTAGGTCTGAGGAGTGCGCACCAGTAATGGAAGAAGGAACAAGCATCTGCAATGCAATAGGTCTCGCATTTACGCAAGTTTGAGCTATTGGCATTTTAAATGACAATGCCTTTTATATATGTTTTGGTTTTAAAAACATAAATAAAAGGCATTGTCATTTACAATTCCAATAGCTCAAAGTAGCGTAAATGCGAGACCTATTGCATTGCAAATGCTTTTTTTTATTAGTGTTACCTATGGTATAGGAAACGCATGTTGTCTGGTTCTAGCTGTTGTCTGCCTAGCTTTTTTTCTGTCTTTTCTGTCTTTCCAGCGTTTCTCTTGATAGTTATATCTCTATCACACTGTCTTTCCCTCGTATTTCTCCCCCCATCTCCCTCTGTCCCATTCTTGGTTATCTCTGCTCCACCTTCTCTCTCTAACTCCCTTATTCTCTCTCCCTGTTATTTTCAACCCCAATCGCTCTTAGTTCTCGCCACATTACACGCCACATACTTACACTCTACTCAATGCAACATAAATACACTCCACATAATACCACACAGTGCCACATAATTATATGCTACATAATTACATTGCACTCAATGCAACATACACTCCTACTACCACTCAGTGCCACATAATTACACGCCACATAATTACACTCTACTGAATGCAACAAACACTCCACACAATACCACTCAGTGCCACATAATTATTTGCTACATAATTACACTGCACTCAATGCAACATACACTCCAAATAATACCACTCAGTGCCATATAATTACACGTCACATAATTACACTCTACTGAATACAACATACACTCCCCATAATACCACTCAGTGCCACATAATTACACGCCACATAATTACACTCTACTCAATGCAACATAAATACACTCCACATACTACCACTCAGTGCCATATAATTACACGCCACATACTTACACTCTACTCAATGCAACATAAATACACTCCACATAATACCACACAGTGCCACATAATTACATGCCACATAATTACACTCCACTGAATGCAACATACACTCCACACAATACCACTCAGTGCCACATAATTATTTGCTACATAATTACACTGCACTCAATGCAACATGCACTCCAAATAATACCACTCAGTGCCACATAATTACATGCCACATAATTACACTCTACTCAATGCAACATAAATACACTCCACATAATACCACTCAGTGCCATATAATTACACGCCTCATACTTACACTCTACTCAATGCAACATAAATACACTCCACATAATACCACACAGTGCCACATACTTATATGCTACATAATTACACTGCACTCAATGCAACATACACTCGAAGTACCCCTCAGTGCCACATAATTACACGCCACATAATTACACTCTACTGAATGTAACATACACTCCACACAATACCACTCAGTGCCACATAATTATATGCTGCATAATTACACTGCACTCAATGCAACATACACTCCAAATAATACCACTCAGTGCCACATAATTACACGCCTCATAATTACACTCTACTGAATGAACATACACTCCACACAATACCACTCAGTGCAGGAAGAAGTTGCCAGCAGTGCAAGTACAAAAAAGTAGAAGACATTTTTTATGTTAAAATCTTTTTTAATCAGGTTTTTCAGTTGTATATAATGTCGTCTTCGTTTGTATAAAGGTAACAAAAATGCTTCACACTTTTTATTATAACTTTTCAACATAATGCACAGCAGCCACAATGCTCTACAACATAGCCAAAAGTTCTGGCTAAACACATAAGGTCCCAAAGGCGAGACCTATTGGCTATGCCAATGCTTGTTTGTTTACAGCTGCCAGAAGCATGTAGGCCTGTCCCGTTCATTCTTCGCCCTCCATTGAGTGGGAGGCAAAATAGTGTGTGTGTGAAAAAAAAACAGTTCTGGACTTGTAATCAAATCAGCTATGTTTGGATCAAAAGGGAACTGCAGTGATTGAAGTGAAAGCGTCCACAACTGGATGTAAACCCACCACAATCTCGGGGCAGGCGTGGCCCGAGGCTTTAAATAAAGGGGAGGAGACCGCTCTGGGTGTTTCTGCCCAATCTGTAATGCAGAGTGCGTGAGCAGTTATTGGGGCATAAGAGGCACGCAAGGTGGCGATTCATGTGTGCCAGGGTCCGACACCACACTGGCGACGGGGATGGTACCAGTCCTGCGCACCCTGCCGTACCGACAAAAGGCCCCAGAAGCTGCCGAGAGGTGCCTGCGGTTTCCCGCAGCCCAGCCCAGTATGCCAGCAGCCACCAAAAGGTGCCCACGGTACCACGTGGCCCAGCGCGCACGATGCGTTGGCCCAACATCAAAGCCTCATGCAACCGTGGATGCCGGAGTCCTGCCTCCGAATGCAGCTGCAACCCAGCGGAGCCGAGACGATAAGGGAAGAAGGCCAAAGTACAGGCCGGCAGTGCGCACAAGCGAGATCCCGCCTGAGACCATTAAAAGAAAGTAGGCCACAGATAATACCGGCCAGGAAGAAAGATAACCTCCCGCGCGGTGTTTGCGTATGCCAGGACTCTGCTCACAGGCACTAGGTGTGCCATCAAAGCTCAGAACACCACGCTGTGGATACAGAGAGAGAGAGCTACCCAACAAGCATTTACCAAAGCCAAATATATACATACATACACATCTGGTGCCAAATAAACTATCAGAGACTCGATCTGAACCAAGGAGAGGGGAGGACATTCAGAGAAACAAATAAAGCCACACTCTAAAGACTAATTAACATGGCTGATGAAGCAAATGTGGTCCAACCTCCCGGACAAGCCATCACGCAGCACCCCCAGGTTGGGCGCGTTAGGAAGTACCTGCACAGCAGACATCCAACTCAAGGAGATCCGGGCTCAACTAACCCAGGGTTGTCACAACAAGACACTAAGCGGCCTGATACTGAGGTAACCAAACATAAGCCTCGACAATATACTAATTCTCGCAAGATCACACAACTTGTCTGCAGCACGGGCCAACAAGATGGATTTAGCACTGACGCAAACTACTGAGAAGAACATGAATATCAAAACTGAACGAGCGGACGCTGCCAGGATCAAAGGAAAGGGGAACACCCCCATGGGATGCCCGTTCCAACCCCAGAAGAATAAGTGTGGGTACTGTGGCCGAGAGGAACATCCTGTTAGTGAGTGCCCTGCCCAATGCCGGATATGTTCCCACTGTGGGATTCCCAACCACTTTGCGTCAGTCTGCCGGAGGAAGATCCATAACAAGAATTCTAAAGACAGCAAGCCGCTGAGAAGAGCAGTGCATCAATTATCAGTTACAAATGTAACACATTAGGATGATATGAAGCCTTCGTCAAGACCAAACCACCACCTAGAAGATTCATCTCCCGAAGAAGAAGACGAAGAAGAAACATTCCTCGTCTCATTGACGAGAGAATTGAAGTGACATCGGAGGCCACCGCCCACTGGTGTTGTCCGCATAGCTGGGTCCAAAGTAAAAGCCGTCATTGATACCGGAGCCTCAGTGAATGTAATGGGGGTCTACCAGTACAATTGTCTCCGACCACTACCCCAGCTGGTCCTGTCACACACCAAGATCTTTGCAAATGGGAGCCAGTCACCTCTGCCTCTCTGGGAGCGGATGGCCGTACCAATACAATCCATTACCAACAGATCATGACAACGATCCACGTCCTTGATCAGGAGGCAGACACATTGATCAGAAGTCACACTGCGGAAGATCTAGGCTCAGTGTCCTTCGTGAGAAGCATGAGGTCAAATCAGGTTGGCGATCTACTGGATCAATTTCCTGAACAGTTCAAGGGCCCAGGATGCCTTAAGCATCCTCCGGTGAAGTTGCACATCGACCCAACAGTAGCACCAATAGCACTCCGGCACCGCCGTGTCCAATTCCACCTCTGACCGCTGGTCGAGTGTGAACTAGAGAAGCTTGAGAAGCAAAAAGTGATGGAAAAGGTGTCAGGACCGACACCCTAGGTCTCCCCAATGGTAATCGCTGAAAAGCCGAACAGCCTGGAACACTACGGCTGTGCCTCAACATGTGGCTCTCGAACCGAGCCATCAAGCGAGAACGCCACATAACCCCTACCATGGATGACATCATAGCTGACGTCAACGGGTCCCGGTGGTTTTTGAAGTTGGACCTGAATGTAGGGTACCACCAATTAGTATTAGCTGAAGAAAGTAGATACAGAACCACGTTCAGCACACACCTGGGGCTGGACCACTATCGGCGCCTTAACTTCGCCATCTCGTCCACAGCTGAAGTATTCCAGAACGCACTACTAGAGACCCTATCCGGACTACCCGAATGTACATGTACCTTGTAAAGCGTTTTTCTGCTTATGATAAATAAATATGTTGCTGTTGCTAATTTTAGTTATCGATTGGTAAGTAAAACTTCATGAATTTGTGAGGAATAGGATTCTAGGCTCACTTAATTTAGGCCACAGCCTCATTTGCATATGTCACGCTCCTTATAAAGCACTATTGGTAATGTCCTTTTGGCCACGCCCCTTTTAGTCTCTCTCTCTCTCTCTCTCTCTCTCTCTCTCTCTCTCTCTCTCTTTCTTTCTTTCTTTCTTTCTTTCTTTTTTATCCCACTTAAAGCCCTGCAGATTTGGTATCTGGAAGAGGTGTGTTGTAGCCATCTCTTCCAAATACTAAATCAGTAGAAATCCGGTCGCAAAACATTGCTTTTTACTGACCCCCAAGTTGGTGTGGTAACCCGTTTCATTTGTGACTATGCAAAAATATAATTTGCTTAAGTGGAGGCAGTGGTCCACGTGAATAGTGCCTTGTCCTAAATAAACAAAAAAGAGAAAATAAACTTTTCTTTTTAAACGTAGCCCTGTTCCCTTTAAGGATATGGGCTGCATTAAAAAAAACAATGCTTTATTAAAAAGCAATAATAGACATGCTGGTCTGCTGACCCCAGCAGGCCACCATCCCAGTGGGGGCAGGAATCATAGTGTGTCTCAATTAGTAACCTACCTGATTAATATGCATGAAGTAGGTCGAATTGCGACCCACTATGATTCAGTATTATTAGCACATTGGTCGGTTCACGAAATACCGCACTGTTCGCAAAAATACTAGTCGCATATTATGACCAGTATTTTACGACCAGTACTTTATACATCTGCCCATTAGTTAATAAAAAAGAGGCAGTACCTAATGGCTTTATCAATGTTTTTTCCTACGGATTCAGGCTTTTTATTGTGTTGTCTTAGATATCAGCTAGCAAAAATGTAATAAATAACCATGCTCCTATTAGAATAGCCTTACAAGTTGATTTCTGTTCTTCTAGAGAGTGGTGCTTCGTTTGGTGCTGTTGGGTAATTTAAATCCGCAGGTCAACATCCGGGGTAAAAACAAAGTTGTCACTGAATAACAAATAAAAGTTGTATAAGTGCAACTTCACATGAGGCATAGAGTGAAAACTGAGATTTACATTTCCTTCACTGGATTTAGAACTGGTTGCGTTCATTCCCACAGTGAACATAAAATGAGAGTCACGCTGTCAACAGCTCTATCTATAGTATAATCTCGTAATGATCGCATCCTTGAAACGGCTCTCTCTCTTTTAGCAAAACATGTCTGCAATCCTGCCATGCACCTGTTTAAGTCAGTCATCCGTTCTTCCGACCGCCACTCGGCATCCCTGAAATGTAATGCATCTACTTGGCATCAAGAGCCTGCTGGCACAAGGGCAGGTATTCTTCACAGCATACCACTTTTGTTACCCTCTTTGACAATGCCAGAGCTCCTTTCCCTCGTCCTCTGGCCTTTCATTCACTCTCCAGCAAGGAGTTGTTTGACTGTGGTTTTAAAAAGCGTGTTAAATTGCTGTTAGTCCCTTTGGATTATTAGACCTCAAGATTTTTAACAACACCAATCATAACACCACCTTTTTTTCAGTCAATGGCATTTGTCCCTCTTGAACAATTAGTCAGTAACGAATTTCGTTGCGCGCGCAGCATCGCATTTGGCGATGCAGCGCGCGCAACGAAATTCGTTTTATTTATTTATATGTTTACTTACCTCTAATCGGCCGTAATCCGTAGTTTACTACCCCCCACCCTGCCCCTCCCCGCTCCACGTCAGCGCCCGGCAGCACTCCCACCACGGGCCGCTACTGGAATTAGTACCAGTTTCTCCCAAAATTGGCATTTTTATGAAGGTCACTTAAAAAGGGTTAAGGCTCTCTGGCATTCCAAAGTGTGTTTCCTGCTCAAATCCCAAAAAGCCAAAGCCATTCAATGGAACATCAATGTACTCCGCATTCAGTCAGAGCTAACAGCAGGGCCGGACTGGCCATAGCGGGCACCTGGCATTTCCCTGGTGGGCCGGAGGGGTGGTTTTGTGCCCATGGGGGCCGGTTTTGCAGCAGTGCTGCAATATCAGCCCCCTGTAACAAAAGCCAGAGCGGTGCTTCTTGCTAGCATCCAAACACCCCCCCCCCCCCGGCTCCCAGGGCCGGTCGAGCAGCAATCTGCCAGGGATTGTTGCAATTACCAGTCCGGCCCTGGCTAACAGACATATGCCACATGTGCTGAAGTTAAGGGTTCTAATGAGAATGTGTGGGAAAACCATATCTCAGCCAGATTTTAGTGGACTGGAGCACCTCACGTGGAAGTAGCTCCTCCGCATCACACATTCATAGGGCTGTTCCACACGTAGTATGCAAAAAAAGGGCGCCACTTTTTGACGCTCCGGCTGTGCAATGTGCCACGGCATATTTACAAGGCCAGGCAGAGCCACTTTATGTGGTTTTTCATGGCCTTGTAAGTATGTGCTGCTTTTACGCAGAACACTGTGTGAAAGGGGCATTCCACGAGTGTTGCTGTGAGTGTTCCCACGCAACAGCCTTGGAATCGGAAGCATTAGCAGATTTACGAGGAATCGTAACCCAGTGAATATGTCAGATAATAACGACACCTCAGGGGTGGCGTTAGTGAGGTGCTACGAGGAGAAATATCCTTATTTTGCATTGTTTCTTCCTCTTTCCATGTGTGCCGCATTCTGCAGCACACATAGAAGGAGGAAATCGCCTCCATTGATTGATTTTGTGCAGAAAGGTGTCCCTTCCTGCACAAAATCAAACATACCCGCAACGCATGCATTCTTGCAACATGGAGAAAAGGTGTCTGCATTGGCACTAGGCTGCTTTTTTAGGGCTGGCACAGGGGTCACTACAGAAATGCAGCGTATTTCTGTAAATACTGCGCATTCCTGCACTTTTAGAATGATGCAGCGCTGAAAAATTGCTTGCGGCACCGCGCTGTGCCATTCTATTGTAAATGAGGCCCTGGGTTCCATGAGGAACCAATGGAAGTAATGCAGGGTGGCATGGAATAATTCAGTTATTTTTCACATTTCTGGCATCATTCTGGGTGCCCCAGATTTGAAGGCTGCCCCCCTCTCTATTCCTTACTAGTTGTACCAGTAGCTCCAGGGAGTTTAAAGTTAATGAGAACTACTAGCCCCATCTGAACTACAATGGACTTCATAATGGAAACCTTAGACAGCTCAGTAAAGCACGAAAGTTAACATCAGGCTGAGAGTGTTGGATTTACAGCAAAAACTGTACTTTAATAATACCCGCCAGCCTGATGTTTCATCACCACAACCCTTCACAGTGCAACAATTCACATGTTACGAGATTGAAAAACCTAAATTGCTTTGGACTGAAATTACTTTGTTCATCCCAAATGTAACAGTGGTAGAGGAGAGTAAGACTAGAAAGCATTAAAGGGTTACGGACTTCCCTGGTCAGTCAGCAGCCATCTTGCAGCAAAGGTGCAGCTGTGGCCATCAGGTGAGCAGTAGTAGTTCCCATATACTTCTACAGGCTGCTGCAATATCCCGTTCATAAAGTGCCATCATTTTATGACATTGCAGCCCCAGGGGTGTAGATTAGTTGGTGAGGTTCGGGTGGGGGTGTAAATCTCAAATTGCCCAACTTAAAAAGCAGTGGGTCAAAGGGTGAGTGGGTGAGATGACCAAGATTCTGAATGGACTATTCCCTTGAGGAACAGGGTCAATGCTGATTTGCATTCTGTGGGCCTCTGAGGCTGATTGAGAGTTTGGCAGACATGGTACTCCATTGCAATGGCGGCGGAGTACCCTGTTTGCTAAACTCAAAGTAGAGCCAGTCAATTTTGTGTAGGGTGGACCTCAAATTTTACGCTGATGCCATAAAACTTCCTTCCATAGCTCAGGTCCATGGTAGGGGCTATCGGATGTTAGTCACTTGACCATCCCCCCTATTCAGAGCAGACGGTCAAATGTGTTTTTTACTCTCTGTCACCGCCAGGTATACCCTGGAGGTGAGGGACAGTAAAAAAAGAAAAATTATCTTCCCTCTATGGAGCAGGGGTTATTTATTATTTTATTTTTCAAAAAGAAACTCCTGCTTTGGGAATTTGTGTCTGAAAAATAAAAAAACTTTGGTAAAGTTTGACGAATGGCCATCATATTTGACAAAGCCATCCGTTACACTTTCCCTACATGTCAAAGTATAAAGATGTCTGAGGGCCTGTGGCCATCTCTAAATTTGACAGGAGGAATAAAGGCAGGGTGGCAGACATAAAGACTTCTGCCACACTGTCTTACTTTACTTCGTCAACCAAACCTTAAATCATGCCCCCTGTCTATTGAGGCACAGTGGGTGAAAAACAATGGATTGAAATGCTTCCCTAAATAAGTGCCATTGGTTAGACTAATTGTAAGCATTCTTCTCATCAACTTTTTGGTGTTTTATTGACAGTAGTATGCATGGAAATCTGAGACTGGTGCAGCTTTCCAAGTCTACAACTGCCAATGCTTGTGAGTTCTAAAAGTAGTAAATTTGCACCCATTCAAGGAGTACTTTTGTGGGTTCAGATTTATTCCTTTTTTAATAAACTGGTCACTATGGGGCATATTTATTAGAATGGCGGCTCAGGGCAGCACAGCAAGTTACCTTGCTGCGCTGCCCTAAGTCACAGGGAAAGAGCAGGAATGCACTGTACTTATCCAATATGGTGCATTCCTGTCCTTTCCCCCTGCGCTGGCGCTGTTAAAGCAGGCTAGCGCCAACGCACGCACGCTTGCACCATGGTGCAAGGGTGCCTGCGTTAAAGGCAGGATTGTTTTTGTGCAGGAAGGTGCCCCTTCCTGCCCAACAATCAATAGAGGTGTTTTCCTCTTTCAATTTGTGCTGCAGAATGTAGCACACATAGAAAGAGGAAAAAGCAAGGAGATATAAAGATATTTCTCCTCGTTATGCCTCACCTGGGGAGGCATAAGATTTTGACGCATTCCCAGGTTTATAAGTCCTTGTACATCTGGGAATGTGTACAAAAACATGGGAGTTGCGTGGGAACACCCACCGCAGGGCCAATGGAACACCTCCCTTGCACAGAGTAAGGGAACACAGCAATTTGCCCTGCGTTTCATGACTCCATATTTGTGAAGCCATTCAAAGCCACACAAAGTGGCTTTGCGTGGCTTCCTGAATATGACTTGGGGTTTTGTGTTGTGCATGTACCACGTTGCATGGTGCAAGCATGACACAAGGCCCTCGTGAATATGCCTCCATATATCTTTGAGTTCCTGATCCAAAAAATTATCAAATTAAAACCCCTTTGTCAAATCAGGATGACAAGGAAAACCAACACAGACATGGCAGATCCAACACGTGGCCTCCAGACCCACCTACCTAGTCAAGACATTTATTTGGGAAGTGGCACACCTCAAGCACCCCCCCCCCCCGAAGCTACGCCCCTGTGCAGCACCTCATACTTTAAGGTACAGGGGTTCACAATAGTAGCACTTTGGGAATGGGAATGCAGAGTAGGAGGTCTAATGCCCCTTTCTGGCCTCCATCTCAGTATTTCCAGTGGCAGAAAGAATTGTCGTAATGCCTATTTGAAAATAAGACGCACTATCACCCATGGTGCAAGGGTGCCTGTGTTGGCGCTAGGCAGCAGACAGTGCACCAGCGCTGAGACAGTGCAGAATTGTGTCATATTTTAGTAGATACAGAGTATTTCTGTTCTCTCTCCTTCTCGCAGCGCAGCAAGGTACCCTGCTAAGTTGCTTTGCGTGGAAGAAAAGTAAATCTGGCCTTTAATGTTTGGCCCACCTGGGGAAGGGTTCAAAGTCCTCTGTACACCCCGGAAAAAAACCCGATGGTTTGTTTAATGTGTTCATGTTTAGTACTAGACTCCACATGAACATACGGTGAGGCTCTTTTTTGAGACATTCAAATTTTTTAAGCGCTTTCTGGCAGCAGCGTTGAGAGACAAATGTAAAGGTCCTGCAGATCCGTTGAAGGGTCGCAAATCTTCCAAAGGCTTCAGTCCAAGTGTTGTGTACTTGTGAGTCATGGACTGATGCACTGCCTGTAACAGAAATATGCACCTAGAATGATCTGCTATAGATTTTGTATTTTGTGTGCTACGCAGTGGCCCATACCAAGGCCCACAGACAAAGATGGCTAGGCATGCACTCTTCGTGAAGTGCAGACGTATAGGGCACAGGCAGCTGACATGTAGCACCAACATGAAAAACTAATGTTCAGCCACAGGCTATGTACTCGGCTTAGCACTCAACCAGGAGTTACTGGGCTCGATTCACAAAAGGACTTACGGCTTGGTAAGTTACGAGTGAGGAGTCTCCGTACTTGTGGCAGAATCTCCACACTGCAGTGCTCAGTGCGGAGATTCCACCCCGAGTGCGGAGACTGCCCTAAGTGCGGAGGCTCCGCACTGGTAACTTTACGAGTCGTAAGTCCCTTTGTGTATATGTAAGTCCCTTTGTGTATATGTAATTTATCTGTGTGATACATGTTGCATGTCCATCAACCGTGGACCTTGCATCATGGGATAATGCATGAATGACTATATGCAATGTGGAGCAGTAATGTACCAGTCTACCACAAAGCTGATTGTTCTACTGAATATGATGCCTAGAAAATGGTGGAACAGGAAAACCGAGGACAAAACATTGAGGGACACAGTATTGAAATGATGATGCACAAAGAAATGTATAGATTTACTTTTCCTAACTCCACATCTACGTACCTTGAAAATATATATATTGCCTAGGTACATATATTAGGAGTTAGGTATAGAAAATCTGGATTTACTTACCAGTGAATATTTTCTTTTCGATATCTTGTCCTTGCTATTGTGTTCCTTCACTATTCTGGTGTCGATATTTAGGGTGCGCACCCACAAAGTTGCATAAAGCATGATCTGCAACCGATGATTGCTGTCTGTTTTTTTTTTGCATCTGTGTTATGAACGAATGCATAGATACGGCACTTTAAGTAGCATAAAAATTCACCAATAGTGCATGCACGTGGGCTCCGCAACTGAGCACTAGACAGATGTATGAAATACGTTCTGCATCCAAAGATTGGTGGCCATCTTTACTGTGTCTCTGGGTCATACACTCATGCATGTCTGGAAATGGATGCAGACTGCATCATATATAGCATGAAGAGACATTCATTATGCAAGGAGTCTGTGCACTGCACAGATGCAAGAATTTTTTTTTAGAAAAGAAGTTGTTGGGGCCTGTACAAGAGTGAGAGAGAGTATGTGAGGTGGCCCTGGAAAAGCTGCGTGTTCTTTGTATAGGAGATGAAATATCCCTGATCCCTGTGGTTTCCTGGAGGAAATTGTTTGCAGGCTTGTCCATGTGGTAAAATGAACCCATTTGAGATTGCTCGCCAATAGAAATAATAGCATGAAAACTGGTGCAAACGATAAACAAATCACTCCCAGAATCCAAGCAGGATCCGTGCAAGTTGTTATTGAGAAAATAACAGTGCACTGTGTAATCAGCGTCAGTAGCGGCTCCTGGAGGGAGTGCTGTGGGGCGTTGGGACGGGGCGGGGGGTAGTAAACTCCGGCATACGGCCGAACGGAGGTAAGTACATAAATAAATGGCGATGCAGCGTGCGCAATGTAATTCGTTTTATTTATTTATTTATGTACTTACCTCCATTCGGCCGTATGCCGGAGTTTACTACCCCCACCCTGCCCCTCCCCCGCCCCACCGCCCCGCAGCACTCCCTCCAAGAGCCGCTACTCCTCAGCATTTGGCACCCGTCCCTGTAATTCAGATACCAGAGGTTGTGCGAATGTTCAAGATGGATGAACTACAAGTTTGATGTGCAGATGTTCGAATGGAAGTCAGAGTTTGCTGCTCTTGGTTTGACCACTGATGTTTCTTATGGAGTATTTTCAAACAGAATTAGCATGCTGCAGTATTGCAGAACCAAGGAGTGATATCCCCAATCATGCATAGCTTGCTGCAAGCCTTAGTGCAGCGGTGGTTGGCTGCCCATTGCCAGAGATTATAGGAGTGACAGATAACAAAGTACAAACTGTGCAAAGCTGATGGGGAGTAGTCCATGCGTTACCCAACAAACATACACAATATCTATTGGTTTAGAGCATTGAGAACAAAGCTCTGTCAGAGAAGTGGGGCCTGAAAACGTGCTTCATTGCTCCAGGCACAGCCCTATGCTTTAGAACTCCATAGCCAAAGGCAGGACCTACATCAAACTAACATTGTGAGTTATGGAGCAGGTTCAGTAAAGCCCTGCACGTTTGATCAGTGGCGTCTGGCACATGTAAGACCAGTGGGGTGGTTGAGGGAGGCGGTGGGGCCTGGCGGGGAGCGGGATAAGTCAACTCACGACGGGATAAGTTAAATTAAAATAAAAAATGAGTAAAACCACTTACCTTGCGCTCGCCGCATCGCGGACTCGGCGATGCGGCTAGCGCCAGGTAAGTGGTTTTATTTATTTTCGTATTTTAATTTAACTTATCCCATCATATGTCGACTTCCCTTACCCCACCTCGCCCACCCACCGCTCTTACCTGTGCCGGCCGCCACTGCATTTGATCATAGAGTGCATGTGAGGCAGGGTGTGCCATGTCACGGAAAGTGCAACTGGGAGCAACTGGAACCTAGACAGAGGCAAGCGGGTGATATAAGTTAGTTAGAGCGGGATGCGAGCACAAGGCAAAAGCTGGCCATAATATAATGATGGTATTTCCTGGCATATTGTGTGCATCAATCAACTGAGGGTGACTGTCTCTGGCATAATACTGGTATTAACAGATTGGTGGTCATTCTTGTGCACATCCATGGTACAGTGTTGCCCGCCCTTGGAATAATGACATTTGTAGCAGCATGGTAGTGATTCCTGGTATGTTGTAGCATCCTTTGCACAATGGCCTCCAACAAAGGCATATTAATTAATCCTGGCACATTGAATGAATGAATCAAGGAATGAATGAATGAATGAAATTATACTTATAAAGCACCCCTGCTCCTTCATGAGAAGCGTCCTGGTGGTAATTTCTGGAATATTGTCGGAATCCATAGAATGGTGATGATTCTGGCAGTATGGTGGTGTTTCATGCCCTATATGGACATTCATGGCACCCACAACGTTTATAATGCTGGTCCTTGCATAACTGTAGTAATTCATGATATGCTGTGGTTGTGTTGTCACAATCATGCCAACTCTAGCATTGATACATTACCTGGCTGTAGGAAAGTGCCCCTTTTTGTATGGTCACCCCAGAAATTTTTGGACTGATGCTGCTAATCTTTCTCCTCCGAAGTACACTGGGTCCAGTGGACCACAACCCAGTGCATGTGCTCTGACCCCTCAAATGTATATGTACGATGGGTTAATCCCTGATGTCACCAGTGGACTGCAGCACTTATTGTGCCAACACTGCTGTGACAAGTTGGAAATATAGCTCTAGATCTGACACTGCAGGCTAGTCGGGCAGCTTTTAAACTGCCAACCCAACATGGCAAAATAACCCTTTTGACATGCCAAAAACTTCCTTTTCAATATTTATAAATCACCCCATGGGACGTCTTAGTAGCCAACAAGGCAGGGTGTTAAATACTTAAAAAGATAGACATGTTCATTCTGTTTGACATGTCCTGATAGTGAAAACTCAAAATTTTCGTTTTCGATGTAGAAAGGCTGGTGGCCTCATTAGCTAATATGGAGTTACACTAGCCCACGCACTATGTGCTAAAATCCATTTGGGATCACCAAACATTTCACTCCATGGTATCAAATTAATTATTACATTAAACCCGACATAATGCTGAAGTTGGATTTAAAGTAACTTTCAATGCAAAGGTGACTTTAGAAAATCAACAGTTTCTTTCCCCAAAGGTCTTATAGCGTTGCTGATTAACGACAGCATTTGTCATCTGAGATAGCCTGCTGCCCTCCTGCCAGAAGGTGTGAAGTGCTCCCAGGAAGGTAGAAAAAGGGTAAGCTGGGGGAAGGAGGAGTGACCTCCAACAGCTAGGATGGTTCAAGGCCGGTGGCCACAGATGGCCCAGCTTCAAAGGGGCTACCGCCTCTGAGAAGCAAATAAGTAACACCTTAGCCTGCCCAATCCTTTATGTAGGTAGACAGGCTGGCATCTTGCCATAGGGGAAAACAAGTTGCAGAATTGGCTTTTAGGAGGGTTGGCTAATTATACTGAACTGAACACACCTCAGGGGTGTGCCTACAGCTCTGACCCAGAGAAGAAGGGTTCTGACATTTTGGATTAGTGCATAGAGATGAACTGTGGGATTGTATAGTGCCAACTACAGAGGAAATGGGAAGAGTTGAACCATGGGAATTGTAGCTACATTGGCTAGGGAGTCCTCACTAAACACAAACTTAAAATTGGCATAAAAGTGGCACCCTTGACTAACGGCCTTTGAACCCTGCCGGCTTCACAAAGGACAGAAGAGGGACTGCACCTGCTGAATCTGTGGAACACAGAAAAAAAGTCTGCACCAAGGAAGACTGCACATGTTGCACCTGCTAAACCAAGACAGGACTTCAGAAAGAGAAAGGGCTGGTCCTATTATCATCTTTGTGGAGAGAGGCCCCAAGGGTTGAACCTGTTCCCACTCATGCCAAGGACCAGTTAGTAAACTTCAAGGGCTACTTGGCTAGCCTTCTGTAATGCTTCAGGGACACAAAAACTAAAGAAGCCTGCATCTGCAATGTGCCCAGCTGACCAGTAGCCACTGGACTTGCTCTGACGAGTTCTAGTCCCCAAGAGGTGCATCCCAGGTTATGAATCCTTGGCTGGTGCAAGAGTGAACTCTTTCTCTCCACAGAACTGCAACTTGCAAGCCAAAGTCAAAAGACAGAATTCTTTTTTTCGGGTGCACAGTCTGAGGCTCATTAACTACTTCTACTTGCCGGTTAGTGGGTAGCCTCAAATGTCATTGAGAAACGAGACTGCACCAGACTGCTGGACTTGCCTGTCCATCGAAATTCAGTCGAATCCCGGCCTCAAGCTGCAGAGGACCCTCACTGACCTCACCATCAACTAGAAAAAGAACCAGAAAAGTTTCTAAATGGGGAGGTAAAATTTGACTGGGTCCAACCCAGCGCTTGCATCCGACCCAGACTTCCATCGCGGTAAGCCTGAAACTTTGACTTTGCTCCAGACCTTCATGCTTGCTTTGCTTCTGCAATCCAACATTAAAGCAAAGAATTCCGGAAAATCCACAACAGATATCCCGTCTGCCTTTAAACAAGTGCATACTAGCCGACTGCTTGTAATACAGCAGAGGGGATATCCATCACACTTGTAACTTATATCTCCTCCGCCAAACTCAAAATAAGACCCTTAATTAGTTTGTGAGATCATGCCACGTAGTGGTATATTTATCTATTTTTGTTTCTTGATATGGTACCAAGAATGGACCCTTGCAAAGGTGGTAGAAAATTTAGAGAATGGAATAAAATAACACGCAAACACAGGTCATAAAACAAGAATTAATATCTTCACGGAAATACGGACACCTTTGTAAGTGACATCTTTTTAATACAGGTTCGTGAAGACCAGGCAGGACAGGTGAGTACAGATTACAGATGGTCTTTTATGAAGCGACGTTAGAGGTCCATGTTAAAGATAGTGATTGGACATGTAATGGGCGAACCACTGAATTTTGAGGAAGAAACCAGAGGCAAAGACTTTTTGGGTGCTAAGGAAAAATATTGTCTTGATCTGAGAGGGTACTCTCCATGGGCTGTCCTTTATAGTTACACTGGTCTTCAAAACTTCCTCTCTTCTGTACAGATATGTTATTTATAATCCTCACAGATATTAAATGTTTTTTCCAGTCTGAGGTTTGATTAAGAATGCAATTGCACCTTATTAGGTCATATTTATTATTTTATCCGTTTTCTCCTTTCTCTATTTACGGCTTCATTTATATTTGTAGCTACTTTGGGTTCGATTCACAAAAGTAATCTGAGACAAAATTCTAACTTTACGACTTTCGGTATTCACAGAAGGCATTTAGGAGTACTAAAGTTAGGATTTTGTCTCAGTCAATCTTAAGTTTCGGTCTTAAGTTAATCTTAGGACAAACTTAAGTTTGACTGAGACAAAATCCTAACTTTAGTACTCCTAAATGCCTTCTGTGAATACCGAAAGTCGTAAAGTTTGGAATTTGTCTCAGATTACTTTTGTGAATCGAGCCCTTTGTATCAGTTTCTTATTTTTGTCATTCCTTGGTCGATGTATGATTTTGTTTCTTTTTATCTTTCTCCATGTAGAATTATATGTTTCTGTTTTATGTGAATCTTTTTTCCGAAATAAACAGTCATTGATTGACTGACTGAAGACAAATAGTGGCACCATCAGCAAGTTAGTTGCATATTTTCTGAGGCAATGAAGAAAATCATGGCCTGGTGAACTGCTCTTTTGATTCCATTTTCGGGACACCGATAAGTAATTGCTTCATAGATTTGTATTATTTGCACATTTTTGGTCAACGTCCAATGAATTGCAAATTCTAATTCCTAAAATCTAATGTACGACTTAGGCCCTCAGTACA
The DNA here is from genome assembly GCA_963921515.1 of Calotriton arnoldi. Taxonomy (NCBI): domain Eukaryota; kingdom Metazoa; phylum Chordata; class Amphibia; order Caudata; family Salamandridae; genus Calotriton; species Calotriton arnoldi. The sequence goes on along the minus strand of CAWUFW010006034.1, from coordinate 460,473 downwards.
TGTTTAGCAGTAATAACCCACCTGAATTACTTATACAGCAGGGTATGTAATATTGAGGTGCAGTATTACCATACTATTCAAAGTGTCAACATATACAATGGGAATAATGTCTGGAGTATGTGTTTATGGACCATTCCTAAGGTTTTTCCCCCTCTTTAAGGCTATGTATCACGCACTTCACATCAGATTTTTCCTAGTGAAAACTCCATGGGGAGTGGAACCCCAAATGGGATGTTCCCACCAGATTAATATTAATGAATCTGGCGGAAACTCCTATTCCCGCTCAAATCAGGATCTACATTTTATTTGTACTGATGGCCCTTCTGACGCCCAAAATCTATGAGAGATGACTGAATAAAGACTGGAATCACAGTACTACACTTTGTACATACTTCTACATTTAATGGGCATTGAAAAACATTTTTGTTGGCCAGATGATTGAAGATTGTTCAATTAGAGGGTCGCAGGGGATGTACTGAAATGTTTATGTAAAAATAATGTCAGTGCTTTCAGAGAGTGTTGATTTGTTTTGTACATCCAAATGTTCCCCTTATATTGACTTATTCCCTAATTTATTTTTCTCCAGGGTGCATATGTTTAGATTGGTGAAACTTCCATCAAAAGACCTAAAGACCTAAAATGTGTCAGTTTGTTAGGTCATATGTGAACTGTTTCTAATCCATACGTAGCTTGTGGAGATGAGGCCTCCAGAACTGGACATAGCCCTGAAGACAAGGCCTTACCCATGATGTGTCAGCAGCAACATACTCCATGTTTACCCCAAAATTTGCTTTACTTGCCCCTTAATATGCTGAAATTATGTAGTCACCTGTAAGTCTTCATAAATAATAGTTTCCCATTTTTTCCAAAATCTCAATTCCCTTCTTGCACGTTCCCTTTATTTCTGCGCTCAAAGGGGATGCCTTTTCGACAGGCTTCACTGGACTTTAGAAGTCACCCTCTGGGTTACTTTTCATGCATTACAGTGCCATCCCAAAATTAATCTTGGGTTTTATGTGCTTCTTCTAATGTAAAACGTTTAAATTCGTCGCAGTGCCTTGTGCCATTTTTTGAACCCTACATAAGAATTTAATGTAATCTGCAAACAAATATAAATTTAGGTATGGAGTGTTGGGATGTAGTGCCAGGACTTGAGAGTGGCTGCTTGCTATTACGTTCTGATCTCCCAGAAACTCTGAAGTAAAACAGGCAGCGAATGGAAACCTGCATCCAGTGTCACACCTCTTACAGGCTTCCTGCATGGTCAGAATACTTTTCACGCATACAACTCTGGCCTCAATAGAGAGCCACCCTGCTAGGCTATGGCCAGGTCTAGAGCAGTGTTAAGTTAAATAAGCCACCCTGCGATCCTGGCATGCAAGGGCCTGTCTCTCAGCACCCAGTGGAAGGCTTCCTCATTGAACCTGATGCCTCTGTGCTCCGACAAGCCAAAGCTTACAGGAAAATGAGGGAGTGTGCAAGTTGCAGCTCCCGGGCTGTCAATTAATTTATTTCTCTGATGCTGAGTTTTTCAGGTAAATGTATCAATTAGAGAGAGAAAGCTGTAACCTCTGCAGACAGTGTTCTTGGACTACATCAACAGTGCCTCCGGTAGTAATCCTGACACTGCGAGCACACATGCCTCACTCAATAGGATAAGGAGACACCCAAGTCCCATTTATCACACACAAACAGGTTTTTTAAATGGCTACAAGAATCAACCCCCTAAAGACCTCCTTTCATTGGGATCAACTACATCCTGCGAACATGTGAGAGCACTGAAAAACCCCATAACAAAAACAGGCCATGGAAATGTGAATGTAGTGCTATACAATACCCTTGCAAATTACCAAAGGACAAAAAAATCTTCACTTTGTTTCTTCAGGGTTAACTCCACTCACTGCCCCTTAGTACCGCATATCATTCTTCCAGATCTTAGCCAAGGTTACTAGGGTGATTCATAGCACAAAGCTATCAAGCTCAACTAGATGACATGTGTATGGAACAGTATGAAAGGCTTTACAAAGTTCCTCTCTGTCTTGATTAATTTTTTCTGTTTCTTTTTTTCTGGATATCCAGTCAAAACTCTCTCAGTGGTGATTGCAAGATTTGCACCAATTGGTTTCAAGATCACTGGTAAATTTGAATCACGTCTAGAGGCAGTTTCAGTTGAAATAATCCCCCCCAATGTGGTCAGGCATATCGGTCAGTGTTAGCCAGTCTCCTCCCGTCTTTATGGATTAAAAGGGTTCACTGACAAAATATCGAAGTTAAAAATATAGAAGTAAATAATATCGATGTAAAAATATAGAATGCAAAAATATCGACTCCCTATCCTTAAACAGGTAAGTACAAAAATATCGGAAAAAAATATCGATGTAAAAAATTAAGAGCCCGATTCTGATGCGGGTTGGAAAAGCTTCCCGACCGAGGGCCTGATTCTGATGCGGTTAGGAAGGCCTTCTAACGGCATTTGCTCCTTCCAAATCGGATCGGGAACGTGTCTTCCCGACCGAGGGCCCAATTCTGATGCGGTTAGGAACAAATGTTCCCATTGAAGTCAATGGGAGTTCAACCAAATCGTATCTGGAAGCATCCGGATGCATCCTACTCCGCCGGTCGGACTTTCCCGATCCGAGTGGGTCGGACACCATTTCCCAACCGATTCGGTCGGGAAGCTTTTCCAACCCGCATCAGATTCGGCCCCATAGTTGTACAAAATATTGAATTATATATATATATATATATATATATATACAATAAAATAATAAATATTAAATATGTTAAATAATAAAATGAATATTAACAAAAGTAGATTTAATATAAATTAAAAGAAACATGTACATACATAATAATTCATATATATTTCTTTTAAAACAATTAATAAACTATGAATTTTAATTTATTTTATAATTTTAAAATAATATAAAAATTTACAAATATATATATATATATATATATATATCACATGAAAGTCCAATAGTATGTGTGCTCTCAGAAAACCAGAATCCACGACTCAGTAACTTGGCAAAGCGTTTATTACACGACGCGTTTCGACTGCAGCCGCAGTCTTGGTCACGTGTAAGGTGCACACCCAATGAAAAGCTTAAATAGAAATAAAAACGTCACATGGTCCTGTAGACAGAGAGGGGCCGATTCCGATCTCGGTCGGAGGCGGACCCAATACCATTCGGTCGGGAAAAAAGCCATGCGAAAGCCTGTTTCCCGACCGAACCGTACGCTGGGTCCGGCCGAGCGAGTACGATGCGAGTCGCCGACCGACTCGTCCGGGCGTCCCGACAACTCCGACCGACTCGCTCGGACTCGAACCGCTCCGACCGACTCGCTCGGACCCGATTCGCACCGCGCAATGGAGACGTTTCCCGGCCGGGTAAGTACGATGCGCGCCGCGAGCAGTCCGACCGAGCCGCGCACTCCGGCTCGTACGAGCTGTCGGAGCCGTACTTTGGGGGTCCGTGTCGGACCCCCTGTACGCGTACTCCGTGCGAGGCGCACACAGGGGGACCCAAGGGTCCCCCTACCTGTGCGTGTACGCCGCGAGCGCTTCGCGGCGTACTCGCTGTAGGGGGCGCCCTTGTCCGCCTTGCACCCATTGAGGCAATGGGAGCCCGCGTACGCGTTGTACGACCGGCTCCCATTGAGTTCGATGGGAGTCCGACCGACTCGTGTCCGATAACATACGGCCGCATCGTACTCGTTCGGTCGGACTGCACGGGTCCGATTCGGTCGGAAATCTCTCCGGGTCCGGCTCGGTCGGTGAGATTTCCGGCCCGAATCGGAATCGACCCCAGAGTGTCTATACATAAAATGCATGGCGGCCATCTTGTAGTAGTAAAATTACAATATACACATGCAAGTGCAGATAGCCCAAAGAGTACAAATGGGGTCAAAATGAGGTACATAGGGAGAGGCAACACCCGTTAATATCAACATAGGAATGCAAAATTACATCATGTTAGATCATGTTAGATAAGGAAATAACGATGTTGGCCAAAATTAACAAATGTACATCAAATGACAAACTAAGTGAAAAACACACATCACATGGTCCTGTCTGTACATAGAGTGCATGGCGGCCATCTTGTAGTGGTAAAATTACCATATACGCATGCACAAGCACATTGGGGTCCAAGTAAGGTACAAAGGAGAAGGCAACACACGTTAATTTCTCCAGAAATATGCATTTTGTAGATACAAAAATATCAAAAATATCAACGCTGGCAAGAGGTAACAAATATACTGCACAGTGCATGAATAAGAGCCATAGGTTCCATCTTGAAAAAACATGTGCGCCCTACTCCAAAATTGAAAATTAACATGCCGACCAAGTGGGCAGCGACCTACATGGTAAAAGTAAATCACAAAATGATGCCCCAGTGGGCAACGATCTACACGTTAAAAGTGAGCCAAAGAATAATGCCCCAGTGGGCAAAAAACTTGTATGGTGGTTGTGAGCCAAACTATGCCTGCATCCTGATGATCTACACGTCAGGTGACAAAGATAATATGCACCCAAGTTATAGAGAGTAAAAACCCTAATAGACATAGAGATATAACAAGAATATGATGAGCAAATCAAAACAGGTTACGCTAGTGAAACCCCATAGTTGAACAGGCAAATGCCTGTATTGTCCCCAAAAAGTAATGGAAACAAGCTAAATTGGCCCAATACAGATTGAAACCTTAACGCAAACAGAACAACAACTTGTGAGTTCCACGCTAGACAGAACTGAAGACAGTTTACCATGTGAGATGATGATCAAGTGAAGTGAAAATCGAAGAAAAGGTTGGGTGGCCCGTGCTCGTGATATCCAATCATGTGGGCCCCCTCCTTTCCTCCTGCAAAAGAAACAAACAAAAACAAATGTTAAAATGGTAGACCCCACCAAGGGTCAGAATATACATGGTTCCAAATGCACTACTGGAAAAAGGAGTTAAGAAACTGTTCAAAGTGAGACAATATAAGACTAATTGACTAATTGACAGCAGGGGTACCACTGTCTAGAGAAACAAGAAAAAGAAAGAGAAAAAAGAAGAAGAAGGAAAAAGAAGAAAAAGAAAAGTAAGACAGAAACATCCTATTCCATTTTGAGGTGAATGGCTAATTCCTCATCTTGATTCAACCCCCCGGGATCTTGGTCTGATAGTCTATTATATACTTGGATTCTTTCTGCCTCAGTCTGAGTGTTCTATCTCCTCCTCTGGGGTTGTTGCTAATCTGCTCCAAGATAAAATAACTGAGAATTGAGGAGTCAGAAAAGTGCTTAGTTTCAAAATGGCGGGCAACTGGATATTTGGGATCTCTGTTAGTTATTGCCCGCATGTGTTCTAGGATACGTTTTTGGCCATAAGGGTGGTACTGCCAATATACCATAGTTTACAGGGACATTCTAATACATATATCACATATTTGGTACTGCAGGTGAGAAATTGTGTGATAACCTTTCTCTGAGTCCCTACTACATACTCTTTGCGGAACATGCTATGTTTGCAAGCTTTACAGTGTGTGTGTGTACAAATAACATAAAGTCTAATAAAAAGAATTCTATTATAAATTAAACCATTAAACTATTTAAAAATCTTCTTCACACTTAAATTCCCCACTCCAGTGAGTGCAACAGTAGGGAAAGTGTTGGATAGCGGAGGGGTAAAAATTCCTATTCCCACTCCAGTGAGTGCAACAGTAGGGAAAGTGTTGGATAGTGGAGGGGTAGAAATTACTATTCCCACTCCAGTGGGTGCAACAGTAGGGAAAGTGTTGGATAGCGGAGGGGTAGAAATCACTTTTCCCACTCCAGTGAGTGCAACCGTAGGGAAAGTGTTGGATTTCAGAGGAGTAACACTTAATATTCTCACTCCAGTCAGTTCAAAAGTAAAAACAAACTAAATTTTAACAACAGTAAAAATATTTTAAAAAACAAAATAAATTACAAAATATATAAATATGTTAAAATATCAAATTCAAATATATTTAATATTAAAACATTTTTTATAAAATATTATAATGTTAAATACATATAACAAATACCTACAAATATTATATTAAATAAAATAAAAAACAATTTCCAAAAATATCAATATTTTAAATTAAAAATTATTTAGAAACAAAAGCATTAATTATTACATACATTTACTTTTGTTATTTCCTACCCTATAACACAACACAATTGTCAACACACATCTAAATTTTAAAAAATGTACTTCCTCAAATAACATAATTAGTTACGAATTAAAGAAATATTATTAATAAAAAACTCATAAAAAGTATTTAACTTCCCAGACTTTATCCCTATAATCCCCACAGCCCACAGTTACAATTAAATTATAAAAAAATTAATTACACAATTAAAACTTATTTTCAATGAAAAAACTAATAGTATTTGACAACTAATTATAAAGTACGTAAAATTAGTTTACTCCCCACACTGTACCCCTATAACAAAAAACCCACACATATAAACAAATACCCTAATTAAATATAAATTAATTATTTAATATTAATGATCAACTAATTTTTTATTAATTAAACAAAAATTACTTCCCACCCTTTACCCCATAAACCCCACAACCCACACCTAAAAGAAATCACACTATTACCATAATTAGTTATCAATTAATTAGTTAATATAAATTAACAACTAATTATGAGTTAATTAAAGATAAATCACTTCCCACCCTTTACCCCTATAAACCCCACAACCCGCACCTAAAATTAATTACACGATTTCCGTAATTAATTTTCTATCAATTAATTAATATTAATTAAGAACTAATTATTAATTAATTCAAAATAAAATACTTCCCACCCTTTACCCCATAAACCCCACAACCCACACCTAAAAAAACACACAATTACCATAATTAATTATCAATTAATTAGTTAATATAAATTAACAACTAATTATTAATTAATTAAACATAACTTACTTCCCATCCTTTACCCCTATAAACCCCACAACCCACACCTAAAATTAATAACACAGTTTCCACAATTAATTTTCAATCAATTAATTAATATAAATTAACAACGAATTATTAATTAAACAAAAATAAATTTCTTCCCACCCTTTACCCCTATAAACCGCACAACCCGCACCAAAACAAAAAAGAAAATTACACAATTACCATAATTAATTATCAATTCATTAATTAACAACCAATTAATAATTAATTACAAATAAATTACTTCTCACAATTAACGCTATAAAATCTAAATTAAATAAATAAAAATAATCATTAATTTATTATCATTAAATTACTTCCCACCCTATTCCCCTATGAACCACAACCCTCTACGGAACTAAAAAATGCAAAATGTAATTAAAATAAAATTCATAACTACTAAAAATTTAACACATATATTAAAAATATAAACAATACTTATACAAAAAAACATACATCACATACATTTAAAATATAAACTAAAATACATAACACTAATTAAAAAATCGATATTTTAAACAGCTATATTTTTGCAAACAATATTAATGACTTCTATTTTTTCAAAAACGAAATTTCTTACCTTAAATTCTCTATTCTTGACTACTATATTCTTGCTGTCGATATTTCTGAATCACGATATTTCCAACTCGATATTTGTGTAGTCGACATTTCCAACTCGATATTCGGTCTCAGCACCCTGGAACCACCCCTCAAAACATAGCTTGATTTACAGGGCAGTTTTTTTGTGGATATAGGCAGTCGTGTGAAAACAGACATATAAAAGGAGGCAGATTAAGGATTATTAATGTTTGTAGTCAAGCCTAATAGAACATGCAAGGAGGCACTGAGGACTAATATATATTTAGGCCAGGCTGATGAATGTAAATGTGGCATAATAACACGTTGTTTGGAGTTAGTGTACTTGTATGTTGTCATCCAGTCTAATCACTGATATTTATTCCGTTTATTCACACTCCCTACTGTCCAGTCAATTCCATGATTCCTAGAAACAGGCAGGGATCATCCCTCTTCTCCAAAAAGCACCATTAGATCCTCTTATACTTTCAGACTACAGACCTATCTCCTGCCTATATGTTTTGACTGAACTCACAGAGAGATGTTCAAATCAACTACTAAACTCTTTTGTGGAACCATGCGATCTCCTGAACTCTCAATAATGTTGTTTCCATTCTGAGACTGTGTTTATAGTGGCTACAAATGACACAGAGCTCACTTTGGATGAGGGTGGCAGCATCATCCTCGTCCTGCTTGACCTCTCTTCTGCTTTTGGCACGGTCTGTCACAACATCCTGCTCACCAGGATGAAGAAGATGGGTTTAGATGGCCCTGTGCTGAGTGGGTTTGGGTCATTCCTAAGCTGTTTGTTTAGACAATTCTAGTTCTACTTATAAGTCTGTTTCTTGGGGCATCCCTCGAGGTTCGTCCCCCAGCACTACCTTGTTTAATCTCTATGTCGCACCCTTTGCTCATCTGATTGCTTCATTTGATCTGTAATTTTTTTGTATATGCGGACATTACCCCAATTGCCTTCAAGATTGAAGGCTCCCATTTCATGGCATAGACTCTCGCTCAACTATGACTTGGCGCAATAGCCACTTGAATGAAGCAGAATTCTCACTGCTAGAACACTTCGAAAACAGAGATTCTCACTTTTGGAAAATCGTATATATGGTCTTCTTAACAGTGGCCCAGTTTCTTCAAGACCCCACTAAAACCAGTAGAATCAGCTGGCAATCTGGGAATCATTTTTATTCCAACCAATCTTTCTGTCCTCAAATTTCTAAGCTAACATCCATGTGTTATTTTTTATCTAAACTTCTTAGGAAAATCATCCCACTTCTTCCCTTCGACTCCCCAAAGACTCTGGTCCAGTTTTTTTTTAAGTAGACTGTACTATTGCAACTCGGTCTACAAAGGTCTTTCTGCATTCCTGATTCACAAATTACAACTTGTACAAAATGCACCAGCATGACTGATCTTCAATGTGCCCAAATCAGCCCCCGCTTCTCCACTGCTCGCTTCTTTATACAGCTTATTGTTCCACACACATATTATTTTAAAGCACTCTGTTTAAGTCACAATGCTATATTCCCCAAAAGTCCTTCTTCCTACCTGTCCATCTTATTTGCCTTTTATAAACTCAGACATAACCTGAGGTCCTCTCACTCCTGGTTGTTTAGCGTGCCCCATTTTAAATAATCACACATCAGAGGACATGCATTTTCTAAAGTCACTGCCGCTCTGTGGATTAGACTCCCTTCTAATTTAGAAGGCATGGTTGACTTACTCTAATTCCCAAATCCTTAAAGACTCATCTTTCCAAACAGAAATTCCTCTTACTGTAACCATGATCTAAGTTTTCTGAGTGCCAGGACACCTTAGGGTAATGGCGTGCTATACAGACTCGCCAACATAACATAATATATAACATAACATAATTAAAGCAGGTTCACACATCTATTACCACAGTGCAAATTGTTGCATTACCACATGGGAGTTAACTAAGTTGACAACTCCCACTCTTGCCACTGCTCTTAGTCCTTGCTATCGAGCCACTGGCGGTTTGGGTGTGGAGAGACCTTGAGCAGTGGGGCATTCAGATAAGTAGAACACCACACGTAATATCACTATACGCGGATGACACCCTCTTCTATATAGCCTCACCCGAGTGGTGCTACCTAAGTTGCTGCAGCTCCTGGAGGATTTTGGGGGTAATTCTGGTCTGCGTCTCAATCGGCATAAATCTTTGCTCTTCCCACTGGCCCGCATAGCCACTCTGCCCTTGGAGCACCTCCCTTGTCTTGGGCTGCACTGGGAACTGGGGCATTTTCGATACCTGGGTGTGCAAGTGGTGCTTGAGGATTCCCAATTGTTGCACCTAAATGTGAACAGTGTGGTTGATGCATTGTGATGATCGATGGCCTTCTGTAACTCACTGCCGCTCTCATTGATGGGCAGACTGGCGGTGTCCAAGATGGTGGTACTGCTGTGTTGCCTGTACATACTTAAAACCTTGTTGTGCCCCATCTCCGGGAGGGTATTTAAGCAATTGAACTCTGTGTTGGTGTCATTGCTTTGGGTGGGACATCGCAGTAGGGTGGCCTTGAGCACTCGGACTCAACGGTACAAGGAGAGGGGACTGGAAGCCCCTAGGCTGGACTTATACGATTATGCAGCTCACTTACAGCATGCGACCCGGTGGCTGAATAGGAGGACAACTGGGAGAAAAGACTGGTGGCGGGATGCGTCCAGTCGGACAGACTCCTGAAGGCATTGATCGAGGGCACTGGAGTCCCAGATGATATGCCCTACGTAGCCTGACAAACTGCAAGCATCTGGCAGCTATTCGTGAAAAGAATCCTGAGACGAGCACCATTCCATCGGTACCTTCCCATATGGATACTTGCCCCGGTGCAGAAAATGATGGCTCAAATGTCATTCCAGGCATGGAGGGAGGGGGGATGCGAAGTACTAGCAGACCTTTATCCTGGTGAAACATTCCTTTTCTACGAGCAGGTTTGTGGGGACTTTGGGTTAGGACAGTGTCACTATCTACATTACACTGGAATGACGGAACTGGCTAAAGTGACCTGGCCCACATATGCCGCCATCCCACAGACCACACATATGCTGGATATATTGCTCACCTGTGGCTCTGGGCGTAGACTGATCTCTCTTCTATATGATGCAATGAGGGTAAACTCAACGGGCCCCCCACATATGGCAAGGGCGGCATGGGACACGGACATGACAGAGCCCCTGGAGAAAGGGCATGGACAGCTGTAAGTGGCTCACTCATACAGTATCCTGCAACTCACGCTTTAAATTGACACATTACAATTTCCTACATCGTACTTACTCTTACATGATGCCAGTGAAGTTGCACCGCATTGCCCCGGACCGTCCGGATGCTTGCCCAGAGTATGGTGAGACCGGTGCGGACTTCCTGCACTTAGCATGGGGGTGCCCTGGGGTGAATCAATTCTGGATCCAGGTCGTTGAGATTGTGCAGAAGGACACAAGCTTTCGGGTTGAGCGGTCGCCACTGCATTGTTTACTGGGACACATCAGGAAACCCAAGAAGCGCAAGATAGCTTATAAACTCTTACAATCACTTTTAGTGTTGGCCAAGCGAAGGGTCGCAATAACATGGATGGAGAAGCGCACCCTAGATGTGGACGCATGGTACAGGGAGGTGCGTGAGTGGACTCTAGCGGAAGAAGCCCATATGAAAGTAAGTCATAGGGATGATAAGCTGGATGAGGACCTCAGGGAATGGAGGGAGCTGTCCTACGCATTCTTGAACCCTGAACCAAATGCGAGTGGCTCACATGAATTGGACACCAGTGGGGGCACGACTGAGGGGGAGGTGGAGTGAGATGCAAGGGGTGAAAAGGTATGCATTTAAATGAATGGCAATCGGATCTGCCAATAGCTGGTACATCCTGCTCATATATGTGCACTCTGCTGTAAATTTCCACTTTTCTGCACCATTTGAAAATGTATACCTGCTGTGATCTTGTTAAAATCATAAATACATGATTAAAAAAAACTAAGTTGCCAACTGATTAATGCCTCCCAGAATCCATTCTAGAATCACTCTACATAAGAAATCTAATGGGACTATACTCACAAGTCCCAGTGATTGTAATTTTATCTCCCTGCACGCATTTAACCCCCTGTGTTCTGGTTATAGTTAAACAACTTTCTTTATAGCTACTCCTCATGAAAAATGGCACAGTAGAAATCACACATACATGTCCACTGACTGCAATATACTATTTACTACCATAGTTGAGAGAGGGTAGTGGAGGGCCGTCATAATCCACTTGAGACTCTGTTCTTTTGAATAATTACCTCTCCCTACACTCAACAATGGTAAAAAAAATAGCCTATTAAAATATGTTCACTTGCAGATATTCTATTTATTAAACAAATTGAGTAGTAACTTAACAATGACCTTAGAAATTGCTAGAAATAAATTGAAATAATGTGATGTTCTGTTAATAAACACCTGTTGGTGTTCCTGTAGAGCTTAAAGCATGGTCACCACTAGGAATCGCTTCTTTCACAGTGCAGCTAACAATGGGCACCAACTGAAATTCAAATGTTAAACTTGGTTTATCTTTCTTGAATAAACTGTTAATAAACAATGGTGAGGATCAGTGAATGTATGCATTTCTGTGACTGCAGTTTTGAAGGTGTGGGGTTGGCTGCAGGGCCTTGACTGTGGCCAGGGCCTGCTTTCACCCACCGCATGTGGCCAACTTCCAGTGTGGCTGTTAGCTAAGCAAAGCAATTCTGCACTGAATATTTTTTTCAATTTCTTTGCAGGATTCACAAATCCTATCCTTGATTTGCAAATCCAGAGGCCCAGGAGGGTTGCAAGACCCAGTCTAGGATTCACGAAGCCAGCATTGGATTCACCAAGCCCATGACAAAAATCACTTTTTCAAATAATCGCTTTATTTCCAGAAGGGGTCATTTTGGAGGTTCCATGTGGACTTGGGGGTTAAAGTAGGTCTACTCTCCTACTTATGCCCTTTTACTTTTTCCGAACACAGTGCTGAGCAGAACATGTTGGGTAATGGTGGCCAAATAGAAATCTTTCTGTGATGACTTGCCAGTCAGAGTGGGGTGGAATCCCATATCTGCTGCCGGATTCATCAATTTGCAAAGGCCCCTAGAATAAGCGTTCTAGTATAGTGGTGTGCCTTTATGTTTTTTTTGTTGGATTTGCAAATGCCCATGGATTCATAAATCTGTGGAGGATCCACGAATCAACAGTTTGGATATATATAAGATGCAACCTCTTCATGCCTGGACCATAACACTTTTTAAATGCTAATTTTTCAAAAACCACAGAACGGATTTACAACAAATCTAATAAAGATGAATCATTGAATAAACTTCTATTTACAAGCCAGGTTTGAAGTCATTCCGTTCAGCCTTTTTTTCCTGTATTGTGGAGCAAGAATCGTCTGAGAGTTAAAATGGCAAATGTCACTTTTGGCACATCCTCTAATTTTAGGCCCCTGTTTAGCAGATCTGCATAAAACTTGCTATGAATAACCCAAGTGAATGTACGTTTTTTGGGGAAATTTAATGCAGGTTCGGCAAACAGCACCAATCTTATTAAGAAAACAAAAATTGATTTATCAATGAAAGGCCTAATTTAACTATACCTACTGAGGTTCTATCACTGCCTCTATATATGCAGGATAACCAGAGGGAGGTCATTCAAACTGTCCATATCAATTCTCAAGTATAACTGAGTTGATTTGTTTACATTTCACTTATTCTCTCTGATGGCAGAACATTAAAGCCCTTTGTTAGAAATTGGGTTACTGGATGACTGGGGTGCGAGTCCTGGTCAAGCAGCAAATGCAATCCTCGTCAGGGTAAGGCACAAGCAAACACCAAATTAACCTGTGCTCAACCCCCTGGTAGCTTGGCACAGACCAGTCAGGTTTAACTTAGAGACAATGTGAAGAATTTGGCAGCACCTCAACAAAAAGATCCCACATAACATTAGAAAAATAAAGCTTGATTTAATAAATAAAACAAGACCAAAACAACAAAAATCCAATCAATAGAACCAAAGTTATGAATTTTTAAAGAATAAACTGCAATTTAACACCTAAGAGCATAAAGCGCCAACTGCAGCTATCTGGTCACAGTGGACCAGGACGAAGTCAAAAGTTCAGATCCACTGTGATGGAGCGCAGGTCAGATACAGTCCTAGATTAGTCCCACTGAAGTTTTACCTTCTAAAGTTTTGTGCCAAGAGTCCCATTCGCATTGGAGAGGTTTGCCAGGAGCAAGGAGAGTGACGCAGGCTGTGGTCGGTATGGCGTGCAGAGCAGGCTGGGCGTCGCGGAAGGGCGGGCTGGAGCTTTGCATTGACGGTCCCCCACGGGCTGTCCAGCTGCTGCAAAAAGACGGGCTGGCAGCAGCTCGCACTGATTTTTCGAGCTAGCGGCACGGTTCCAGTGCGAACAGGCCAGTTCACAGTCGTGAAGAGCCCAAAAGCTTGATTTCAAGAGCTTGAGAGCTGCACCAAGTGCCCATGACCTGAGAGGCACCATTTGGGGATCATGAACTTGCTCAAGGAGGGTCCAAAAGCTGCTGGGGAGTCTTTTATGTCCCTGAGACTCAGATCAGGTCCTCCCTGAACCGGAACACAAGCAACCCAGAGCCTGTTTTGCCCTAGATGGGTCCCAACTGAGGTGGCATGGTGAGCAAAAGAACAATGGCTTGGAGTGCTACCTCGAGCTATTGCCAGTGGTTATACTTATTGCAAGAAGTCTCCCATCACCTTTTGTGTGTTTCATGTACTGCCATAAGTGGCATGGTTATGCCCAGGCATGGGTCCCATGCGCACTGTGTCACTGGAACCAAGCTGTACCCGAAAGATGAGCCCATAACTAGGGTGAAACTAGTCCTGGGTTGCTTGTGTTCCAGTTCAGAGAGTGCCTGGCTTGGCAGTTCGGGCTGGACTGTTCCCATTGGAGCAGAGTCAAGACTCATTTGCATGTAGCTGGGTCTAAACTGAGGTGGCATGGTGAGCAAAATAACAACGTGTTGGAGTGCTACTCCAAACTATTGCCAGTGGTTAGACTTATTGCAAGAAGTCTCCCATCACCTTTTGTGTGTTTCATATCTAGGAGGAATACACAAAGCCCAACTGCCAACTACAGCCAGTCATGTGACCAGAGACAGGCTGCAGGCACTAAATGGCTAAGGCAAGAAAATGCCAACTTTCTCAAAGTGAGATTTTCAGAATTTTTATTTAAAATCCAACTTTACCATAAGTTAGGATTTTAAATTAGGATTCCAGAGACACCAAACATGAACTAGTTATCTCTTCTCATTTGGAAATGACACGTATAAAATGTAATAAGGCAACTCCAGTGTTATCCTATGGAAGAGATAGGCTTTGCAGTACTGAAAAACGAATTCAAGAGTTTTTCACTACCAGGGAATATAAAACTTAAAAGTACATGTCCAACTTTTAAAATACACTGCACCCTGCCCTTGAGGCTGTTCAGGGCCTAGCTTAGGATTGACTTATGAGTATTAAAGAGGATGGTTTGGGCCTGTCAAAATGTTTATTTTGCCAGGTCGACATGGTAGGTTAAAACTGAACACACAGGCTCTGCAATGGCAGGTCTGAGACATGTTTAAAGGGCTACTTAAGTGGGTGCCACAATCAGTGCTGCATGCCCACTATTAGCATTTCATTTACAGGCCCTGGCCACATGTAGTGTGCTTTACTAGGGACTTATAAGTAAATTAAATATGTCAATTGGGTATAAACCAATGTTACCATGTTTTCAGCAGAGAACAAAGGCACTTTTGCACTGATTAGCAGTGGTAAAGGGTGCAGAATGTAAGGTGTAAGAACTAGGGCAGTGCTCAGTCTATGGCCCGCCCCACACATTCCTGTGGCTGCAGCTTCCCATCTGCCTTTATCCACATGCACTAAGCCTCTGTGTGAAAAGCTCATGAGGCAGCCCTTGCAGCACGATGATGGTTGTGCTGTATGTATAACCACTGATAATGCTGCTGCGCTTTGCACTATTTGTGACATGTATCTGCTCCTTATTGTTCCTTAGATGCAGCTTTGTGAATCCATGCATTGTTGTTCCTTAAAGGCTTACATGCTTTACTCTACTCACATTGCCTTTTTCTCCACTTCAGGCTTGTGTAGTCTGTTCAGACTACATTTCCCAGATGTCCCAGTGGCAGCCATCTTGGACATGGCGGACTCTATAAAACTCAGCCACGCCCTATATGCCATGCCCACTATTCCTCCGAAGTCCTCCTGAGATGGAGCTTTTGTTCCGGTCCTGCTTGGCTGCGTCCGGTCTTCTTGGGGACTCACAGAAACCACGTTGCCGAAGAGAGGTCGCTGCTGGCTCCTACCCCATACCAGCTGGCACATTTGGGCTGATTCAAAGGACCCGTACAGAGCAGGCCATGCTCTGTGTGATAAGAGAGGCATGCATTAATCAGTGATTGCCTGTGTGTTTTGTGCATATGGCTGTATGCAAGAGGTGCGCAGTACCAAGAGAACGAGAAGGGATCTTGGTCTACCCTTGATTCAATTAGTTCAGGAACGCTCTGTTTCTTTTGAGTATTGTGATATTTTAGTGTCTTCTGTAAGAACGTGAGTCTCGGGCTTGGAGCTAATCCAATACTATCTGATATTAAGAGCTCAGTCCAGTACACAGAGAACTCATGAGTAGAATGAGTTCACCTAATTGAGTTTGCAGTGCAAGGAACTCATTTGCATGCATAGAACTACAGGGAGTTGGGTTCGCAGTGCAAAGAACTCATTTGCATGCATAGAACTACAGAGAGTTGGGTGCACAGTGCAAAGAACTCATTTGCATGCATAGAACTACCGAGAGAAGCTCTCCAGTCATTAGTACAACCCAATACTAACCTGTCTTTAAAGGCGGTAAGAAACTAATGAGCCACAGCTTATGAGAGTGCTGTTTTTCTTTGTGTTCAACTTTTTGTATTTCAGATCTCCTTCCCTGCTGTTTCCTTTCACACCCTTCCCCCTGCTTGGCCACTCTCAGACTCTGCGCTATTAAAGCAGTCAGAGTTGGAGGTGCCTGGACTTGAGCCTTGTAACGTCTCGTGCAGATCCTGAAGAAGGAACGGTCTGAAGACAAAAAGGGGGAAACCACGCCAAGGATACCAGGTCTAACACCCTTCCTGCCAGTGTATGAAAGAAAGTAGTCACATCTACGAAAAACAACTGGTAGTTATATTTAAAAACATACTTTGCTAGTTTCAAAGCAGTCCCTGGGCACAACACATAGTACATATTTTGGGAACGAGGAGTCCTGACAGGGACAGCCACAATAAGAATGTATTTTCAGGAGACAGAATGGTAAGAATAAAGAGGAAAGCAGACCGCGGTCTTTCAAAAGTTCAAAGAGAAGCCGCATGAAAATGTGAGTGAAATGGACCAAAACAGGAGGTTTGGACACTTGGCGCGCTTGAAGGCTGTCTGTTCCTAGGTTACATGCTTTGGCAGCCTCTCCCTGTGTTTCTGCTACATCGAGCAAGTGATTCTCGTGTTTGTCACTAGGTGGAGTTAGATAAACCTCTGGAGCAACAAAGGAGCCTTGTGATTCATTCAACATTCCTCATGCAGTACAGACCTTGCTCACAATTTTCGATAATTATACTTCCAATACGAACTTGATTTCAAAATCATCGCCCATCAAATGCTCTCATGGCATTATGTTTTCTTCCCTGATGATGACCTATGGATTAAAGAGAACTAAGGATTCCCCATTCAATATTGAGAAACAAATAAGCATTCAAGCTTCTTTTACCTTTTTTCTCTTAAAAAAACATCCCCTTTCTGTGTGTTCAGATTGTGCAAATTCATCAAAAATGCACAGCTGTGCTTGTTCGCAGTTCTACGCACTAAGCCAGATTAATTTCTGTACATATTGGGATACTTATTTCAGTTTATTTCCGAAATCACTACAAGGGTATTTTACCTATTACTATTGCTTGATCCACTCCCATCATTGCCTTTATGTGTTTCTTCCATCGCTTTTTTCATATTACCAGCAAAAGTCTTTTCATATTCTTTTCTGCTGTTAGCATTTTTATATTGCAGATAAAATGCATGGATTGAACTATAAATCAAGCAAAAGTAGCCAATGTTCTTATCTATCCCATGTGTACTCAGATTATGTTTTGGTAGATAGAGTAGCCCTAATTTTTGTACTAAAATATGTGCTACAGTTATTTCTGTCAGGTAAGTAACCGCTTTACAATTATAACAATATATGTGAAGAAAGAAAGGGAAACACACCTGAATTGAAGCAATCAAAGTCAATGCATTGGTATCTTATTCTCTTTTTTTGTTTTGTTTTTGTCATAACACAGTATGGCTATCACAAGCAAAACATAAGTAATTGAAAACGACGAAGGGGTGACTTGCATGTGATTAGGTGATCTAGAAGTGACACGGTGTTATCAGTGAACAAGATATAAACAGTGCTGTACATGAGGTATCTAAAATGCTGACATCAGTAGACATCCGTCCCTAAGCACACGAATCTCCAATACGCCTATTGTAAATTCTGTCTTTTGCGTTTGGTGGATAACGTAGGGCATGGATTATCGGGACACGTCGACGTTTCGACCCAGAGAAGTGCTTGATTGTGACAGAGTCACGGTGGGTCTTCTTCAGGACAGGGGCGACAGCCAGTACATGTGGTCAGTGAGACCACTAGGCATCTAGTATGAAGTAGCGTAATCCACCAGTCGGCCATCTTGGTAATACCCTGTTCCCCAGTCCAACTTGCTATCTCAGGCAGTTTAGACACAGGCCTGTAATTAGGTCTCGCCTAGCGATGCAGCGCAAAGCGCTGCTCGCTATGCGAGATCTATTGTTGTCGACTTGGGTCGGAAGGGGGACAGGACATGTGCACGCGTAGGGCCAAAGCTTAACAGACAGGAGATGTGCACGCGTCCGGAGGACAAGAGATGTGCACGTGTACGGGTCGCATATCTCCTGTGCTCCGTACGCGTGCACATCTCCTATCCTCCCTACGCGTGCACATCTCCTGTCCCCCTTCCGTCGGCGCACAGCTTTGCATTTTTATTAAGCCTCATGCAGTTTCACTTTCTCAATGCGCCCGCGGCTGCTTTCCAGCTTTGTTGCCCCTTGCTCACCACCCCTACCTGACTTTTGCGATAACGGGCCATCTGGCGGTGGATGCCGGCATCTCTTTCACCTGCTCCGGGGCTTGAGTCTCTCCCGACCCACCGAGTGCCTCTTGGCATGCTCGGTGTGAACTGGGGGCCGAGCTGAAAGCAGCAAAGCTGGCATCTCCTTCTGTAGCTGTGGTGCACTCAAGGCTCTCCCGACCACCGGTGGCCTCTTGGCGCGCTCGGCGTACACTGGCAGGTGAGCGGGAAGTGGTAACAGTCACTTTCCCCCTTGGACAGGCGATGTGCATGCTCACGGCGTCTGTTTGCACTTCGGCCCAGACAGCCGATGTGCACGCGTACGGCTCGCGGCGTTATTACAACGCCTGCTCGCACCATACGCGTGCACATCTCCTGTCCAGGCGCGGCGCGCTTACGTGAGCTGCATGCAGTAACTGCTTGTTAGGTTTGTAAGTACTATTTTCTTTAATGTTTTCTCCTACTGGAGGCACAACATGCTTTCCTGTATCTGTGCCGCTTTGCTTGCACCTTTTCATCTAAATGTTTTGTCAGCACGGCACATTATAACTATAGGGGCTGCGTGCTCTTATGTTTCTTTCAACTAAATCCTTTTAATTGTATTATTTATGCCACGCTTTACCTTTAGCGCCCGGGCGCCTTCCGTTCTTCTTCTTTTTATCTTATTATTTTTTTGAAAAATGTTTTTAAGGCACCTGGGCAGCTTGCTCCTTATTGCTGTCGCGCTTTTCTTTTCTGTTGCCCAACTGGCCAAACTCAATTTTTTCAATTGTATACACTTTTCGTAAGCAGCGCGGCGTGCTGCGCTGCTTACGAAAAAGTTACAATATTAAACAAGCATTTGCAATGCAATAGGTCTCGCATTTATGCAGTTTGAGCTATTGACATTGTAAATGACAATGACCTTTATTAATGTTTTGGCTTTCAAAGTATAAATAAAAGGCATTGTCATTTACAATGCCAATTGCTTAAACCAGCGTAAATGCGAGACCTATTGCATTGCAAATGCTTGTTTTTTGTAGTGTTCAATTTACCAGATTCCAGGGTTTTAGGATCCCTGCTTGAGGACGACTTCTCTGAACTATATGTGGTGCTCGTGTCTTCAGCAATGTTAATGTTTTTGTGAATAGCTAATTGATTTAGCAGGGTAAAGAGGCGCAATACCATAATTTTGAGACCCCCACCTCATTTCTAAGTTCTACAATTTGTTGTACTAGATGAGCTGCATCACCTGAGGCAATATGCATTGTGGGTTTTGCTAAATGAGGCTCTCCGCATGGCGGATGCTGTGGAGAGATCTGTGTCTGCTCAAGAGGTAGAAAGCGATTACTACACGGGATTGAATAGTGAGTGTGGCCGAATTTGGTTTACTCAAAATCACTAGTTCTAAAACAGATAGATCTTGAGTTGTGGGTGTTTTCCTAGGATGGCCTTTAAATAACTTGCTATGGTCGGGCATCATGCTTGCACTTGGGAGCTAATCTAGCAGTTGCTTTTAGATCCGGAGAGGATTTTTGCTTAGGAATGGCACCCAAGTTATCATGGGGGGCAATAACATTTGTGTGGTTCGAGTCTACTCCAGGTTCAGCTTGAGGTGATGTATCTGAGCTAATGAGTGACTCTGCTTCCTCAATTAAAAGATCAGTCTCCTTAAGTGTATGATTATCTGATTTGGTAGACCGCTTTGGGTCTTTGGTAAAACCCTGTGCTAGATCTGATGCACTTCGTTTTCCCATATTAAGAATGCAGTATGTACTGTGCTACTTTTAGGGAATACAATGTTTCCATTTTCCCTAGAGAATAAACACTAGTTACTTTAGTGTAGTCAATTGTCGACCGAAATGTAACAAAGAGCAGTATGGTCTTTAAGAAATATGTTTTGCAATCTCAGAGACCCTCAAAGAACATATAAAATTGAAGACATTGGGTGCCCCAAGCGAGCTTTATGGAAGAGCTAGGGGGAAAAAAACAGTCTTAACAAAAGGGCATATTACAGGTACCTTTGCAGTCCAGGCCCAAATAGTTCAGTCAAGAGAGTGGGCCCAGGTCATCTTTCTCCGGGCTCTGATGGGTGCAGAAGGGCCTGCCCTTGGCCTGGGCTTTGCCCAGGCGTGGCTCGCGTGCGTCCTGCACAGCGGGACTGCACCCCCAAAGTATGCCTGTGTCTTTGATGGAAATGATGTTTGGATCCCCTAGCAGTGGCAGCCAGGAAAAACCAGGGTCTCATCCCAACAGCAGATGTAGAACAGTGAGTGCAGCCCCCGTTGAGCGGGACTGCAGCACACTTAAATAGCGCTGATTGGCCTCAGGTATTATCACAAGTGGATTGTGGGACCTGCAGTCCCCAGCCGCAGTGTCCGTGGCGGCTCACCCCCAAAGTATGCCTGTGTCCTTGATGGAAAAGATGTTTGGATCCCTTAGACCTTGCCACATGCGTGAGGTGTGCACTTCCGGAAGCTGATTTTTTCCATATGGCATGGCACTGTCCAGCGTTGAGGCCCTACTGGGAGGGAATAGGTCGAGAGCTTTCTTCTGTCCTGGGAAGCACAGTTGGATCCCCCAGCAGTAGCATCCAGGAACAACATGAGTCTCACCCCAACAGCAGATGTAGAACAGCGAGCAGTGCCCCCTAAATAGCGCTGTTTGGGCTCACGTGTTCTCACAGGGGGATTGTGGGATCTGCAGTCCCCAGTGGCAGCGCCCGCGGTGGCTCACCCCTAAAGTATATCTGTGTCCTTGATGAAAAAGATGTTTTATCGCCCAGGAGGGGCAGCCAGGAACTACAAGGGTCTCAACCCAATAGCAGATGTAGAACAGCGAGGGCAGCCCCGTTGGGCTGGACTGCAGTGCGCTTAAATAGTGCTGATTGGCCACAGGTGTTATCACAAGGAGATTGTGGAACCTGCAGGCCCCAGCTGCAGAGTCCGTGGCGGATCACCCACAAACTATGCCTGTGTCCTTGATGGAAATTATGTTTGAATCCCCCAGCAGTGGCAGCCAGGAATAACAAGGGTATCACACCAATGGCAGAGGTAAAACAGTGAGCGCAGCCCGTCTTCATTAATCCTCCCCTTTAGAGTATGTTTACCCCCATGACTTCAACAACCCCTGTATCAAGCCTACCTTTCCTACAGAAGGTGTTTGAAAGCTGGGTTGTCTCATGACTTTCTCTCCACATCCAAACTAATGATCTCTTGGACAAATTTCAGTGTGTATTTAGACATGGTTGTAGTATTGAGGCTGCACTTTTACTCTGCTTCTCTGACTCAGTATACTACGCTTACTAATGCACCTTAACCTATCACCTGCATGTGAAACAGTCTACAGTATGCCACTGATCAACATCATCAAAAACCAAATGGACATTGATTGTGTTGTGCTAAACTGGTTCTTCTCCTATCTGTCCAACCAAACCCAAGAGGTTTTAAATTGGTAATGATTTATCTAGCAAGAGCAACCTGCCAAAAGGGGGCCCTCAAAGCTCTATCCTGTCAGAGAATCTTTTAGTATTTATCTGGAACCACTTGAGACTATCCTCAGAAACTGTGAATTCCATACAACAAATGTGCTAATGATACTCAAAGTTACACAAGAGGTTATCCCCCAAATGACTAGGCTTCTGTACAAAGCAACCATTCTCAAGAAGTGTCACAACAATTTGGAATTCTCTTTCTCCAGAACTCTGTACCTCACAATGCTTTGCAATTTTCAAAAAAGAAACTCACACTTCTTCTGTTCTTTAGGAATTTTGATTGTATCTGAGTGATCGCTGGGGTTTTATATTTTACCAAGACCCTGATTACGAGTGTAGGTGCTATTTAGCACACCTGACAAATAACTTTACCAACCACAGGGTACGTTATTTATCAGGTGTGATAAATAGCACCTATTACGAGTTTGTGGGGAATAACATGCAGATTTTGGCGCTTATTCCCTTGTATCCAAAACTTATGTTTCTACAGAATCACTTTGTAGAGTGCTGTAATGCCCGGGGGTAAGTTTCCTCTATAGAAAACTGCATGCATAAATAATAAATTAATTAATATCTTTCATAGGCATCCATTCAACCCTGACCTGTAGGCACATTACAATACACATTAACCACACCCACAATACTGATGATTCGCCCTGAATGATAATCCATCTCAACAATCCAATCTTCTGCCTGCACAGTGTGACCATTTTCAGTTCTTATGGTTTGCTTTCCTATACATTTTTTATGTGTGCTATCTACCTGTACTTCACAACATTTATACTAATAAATAACCACACCTAAAAAACAATACGTACTCAAACCAAGTCATCTCTGTAAAAGTGGTATGGGTTAAGCAATATATAGTCTCATCTATAAAATGATGTACAACATTTGTTATTGCGTTTGTTCATTAAGGGTGTAATCATGAACATTGCAATTGGTGTGCAAATTGTTTTTTGCATGGCTGTTGTGCAAGTCAAGTTATGGATTGTGGTTATAACCATAAATTAGATATTTCAGTCATTTTTCAGTTCTAAGATGTAACTGTAACTGCATTTTGATTGTGTCTTTTAGGTGAACTGAGTTTTTTCTTTTAAACATATGTTAAAGTTTTATAACAAGCCTTCTATCTATCTGTCTATATGTTTGGATATATATATGTATATGAGCTTGTAGGTGTGAATATATATATATATATATATATATATATATATATTCACTGAAAAAACCATAGGTTTCAGGCACGTTATAGTTAGAAATTAGCATTTAAAAACCTTAGAAATTCACTGAAAAAACCATAAGGTTTTAGGGACAGTTATAGTTAGTTGGACATTGCACTCGTACAAAACCCGTGAAATTCCCCCGTTATAGTTAGTTCAGGTAACTATAACTCGCGCCCCGCAATGCACTGCTGATGATGTCACATATTACATCACTCATGACATGGTCAGTGACATCACTGATGACATCACTGATGACATCTCAAATGACATCACTGATGACATCATCCAGTGACTGTGTGTTTCTGTAAAGTTTAAATATGTTTAATATATATAGGGAAAGGCGTATTGAAGAATGAGTGGGTGTAGAAGCGCCTGAATGGATGATTTAGTAGGTGCGTGACTGAGTCTATAAGTGAGTGATTAAACGTATCTTACTGGATGCATGGGTGAGTGACTAAACTGTGTGAATGTCTGTATCCGTCTGTCTGTTGTTGTGTAAGCAACTGCATGGGTTTCTGACTAGCTAAATGAGTGTCTATATGGGTTATGGATTGGTTCTCTGAGTATCTGTATGGGTGCCTCAGTGTTTGTGTGGGTGGGGTGTGTGTGACTCTGTGCATAGATGTGTGAGTGGGTGATTCACTGGGTGCATGGTTTCAAGAGTGCGTCTGTGATGGACTGTATGGGTGGGTGAGTGTGTGTATGGGTGTGTTAGTGATTGAATGTATATCTCAGTGGTACATGTGTGAGTAACTACATATGTGAAAGGCAGTATATATGTGTGTTGGAGTATATAAATGGCTATAAGTGAGAGTGTGTGATTGTGAGAGTGGCTATATGGATGAGTGTGTGCTTGCATCAGTGATTGCATAGGAGCGTAAGAATGTGCTAGTATTTTTATGAGTAAGTGAGCTGGTGTGTATAACTGTATAGGTGAGTAAATTGGAGTGTGATTAATTATTTGCATGACTGACTAGGTGTGTGAGTACCTCTATGGATGAGTTGCGTTGTGTGAGTGTTTATATAGGTGTATGAGTGCATATGATAGTCCTGTACTGAGTGACTGTAAGTATGAGTGACTGTACGGGTGAGTGAGTAGATGTGTGTGTGTAGACCTAAGAATCAGTGAGTGGGTATGTACTTATTGGTATTGGAGTGTGTATGGTTTTGAGAATGGCAGTCTGTAATTTAGAGTGGGTGTATCAAAACTTATATTAGGGTGTGAGAAGATGCATTAAATTCTCACATGGATGATGTCATCAGTGATGTCATCAGTGATGTCATTTGAGATGTCATGAGTGATGTCATCAGTGATGTCACTGACCATGTCATGAGTGATGTAATATGTGACGTCATCAGCAGTGCATTGCGGGGCGCGAGTTATAGTTACCTGAACTAACTATAACGGGGGAATTTCACGGGTTTTGTACGAGTGCAATGTCCAACTAACTATAACTGTCCCTAAAACCTTATGGTTTTTTCAGTGAATTTCTAAGGTTTTTTAAATGCTAATTTCTAACTATAACGTGCCTGAAACCTATGGTTTTTTCAGTGAATTTCAAAGGTTTTTTAAATGCTAATTTCTAACTATAACGTGTCTGAAACCTATGGTTTTTTCAGTGAATTTCAAAGGTTTTTTAAATGTTAATTCCTAACTATAACATGTCTGAAACCTACGGTTTTTTCAGTGAATTTCAAAGGTTTTGTAAATGACAATTTTTAAATGTATTAATTGTTATATTTATTTTTTTCATACTGATTTACTACATTTTTAGAAACAATATTTTTTTACATATTTTATTTTTTAAATTACATTGTAATTACATTATACATTACAAAAAATACTTTCTCAGAATGAATTACTTTAGTTTAAATACTTTGCACATAGGCAATAGACTTTTAAGTACAGTAGTTACAGTTGTTGCAATGGGCAACACATTTTCAAACACAATGCAACATTCAGCTCAATGTGAATTTCTAGTTAAATGCAATTAGTTACTTTATGGATTACTTTTATAACCACAGGACTGGATCCTAGATTCAGTCCTGGGACATCTCCTGTAAACAGTTGAGTAAAAGCGTTTTGGTTACAGTAGTGATTTTTAAGGAATATTATTGTATTTTAAAAGTTGACACTTAGAAACTTTTTCTCATAGAATCACCAATGTTACCCTATGGAAGGAAATTCACTTAGCAGGTAAAAACTGTTATCGTTACTTTTTCTTACTCAGTGTTGGATCCTGGATCCAGCACTGGTGCATCTCCTGTAAACAGTTGAAAGAATGCGTTTAAGTCGAACAGGCGATTTTTAAGGAATATTTGTAGTTTGTGAAAATCGACACTTTGAAACTTTTCTGCTGAAAACCAGACAATGGATTCCTATGGAAGAAAATATAAGTTACTGGTAAGTACGGTTAAAATTACTTTTCAGGGTCAGTGCTGGGCTAAAAGATGCAGCACTGAGGTCTCTCCTGATAACAGGTGAGTAAATCGGAATTCGTATTTCGGCTGATTTTAGAGGAATATTTTAAAGTTCCAAAACTCCACACTTAGAAGAATTTCCAAGTGAAACCAGGCAATGATATCCTATGGAAGGAAATTCAAGTTACCGGTAAGTATGGTTAAAATTACTTTTCAGGATCAGTACTGGGCTGAAAGATGCAGCACTGAGGTCTCTCCTGATAACAGGTGACTAAATCAGAATTCGTAGTTCGGCAGATTTTAGAGGAATATTTGCACAATGGTGAAGGGAGGGGGCGGGGCCTGAGGTGACATCTGTGCAAACGCGCCCCGTGGCGCGTTTTAAGTTGGGGGATTAAGTCCCCTTGAATCATGAGGGTCCCTAGGGGCCAACTAGCCCACCAGAAACCTCCAGTATGCGCCAGGGGGCTGCGTTGCAGAGACGTGTAGAGAGGCCACACCCCTTTTTACACCTCTCTGCAACGCAGCTCTGTGGCGATTTCTGGATGTACCTGTTGGGCTAGTTGGCCCCCAGGGACCCTCAGGATTGAAGGGGATTTAATTCCCATCTTAAAACGCGCCACGGGGCCTGTTTGCACACATGTCACCTCAGGCCCCGCCCTCCCTTCACCACTGTGCAAACACACCCCGTGGCGCATTTTAAGTCGGGGGATTAACTCCCTTGAATCCTGAGGGTCCCTGGGGTGCAACTAGCCCACCAGCTACCTCCATTAAGCGCCACAGAGCTGCGTTGCAGAGAGGTGTAAAAGGGGCGTGGCCTCTGTACACCTCTCTGCAAGGCAGCCCCTGGCGCATACTGGAGGTTCCTGGTGGGCTAGTTGGCCCCCAGGGACCCCCAGTATCCAAGGGGAATTACTTCCCTTCTTAAAACGCGCCAGGGGCGCGTTTGCAGAGTACTGCAGGGAGGGGCGGGGCCTCCGGCACGATGCCGTTTTTTGTTTTTTTTATGGGAGGGGGCTGCGTGGCCCCCTTCCCTCGGCCACTTTGGCCCCGGGGACCCCATCCCCCGGGGCCTGAGCATTTTTTTTTGTTTTATTTAAAAAAATAAAAATAAAACGGGAAGGGGGCCTCATGGCCCCCTTCCCTGGGCCTCTATTGGCCCCGGGGACCCCATCCCCCAGGGC
This sequence comes from Calotriton arnoldi, assembly GCA_963921515.1. Lineage (NCBI taxonomy): Eukaryota > Metazoa > Chordata > Amphibia > Caudata > Salamandridae > Calotriton > Calotriton arnoldi. Next base: position 433,456 of record CAWUFW010006034.1, on the reverse strand, counting down.
ATGCCCTCTTTTTAAATAAAAAATATGGAGGGGGCTGCGTGGCCCCCTCCTCAGGCCATTTAAGGCCCCGGGGACCCCATCCCCCGGGGCCGGCCTTGCCCTTATTTTTTTTATTTTATTTTATTTTTTTATTTGGGGAGGGGGGCTGCGTGGCCCCCCTCCCGGGCCACTTATGGCCCCGGGGACCCCATCCCCTGGGGCCTGGCCTCTGGTTGGGGACTGTGTGGGGTCCCCAATCCCCCACAGTCCCGCCGGCTCCCCGCGTCCTATGGGAGCCGGCATTGCTTTCCACATGGGGAGCAGCTAAGATGCTGCTCCCCATGTGGAAAAGCAATTGGTTTGCATTTTGAAAGAGAGAGCAGGTTTCCTGCTCTCTCTTTCAAAATGCAAACCAAGTTTGCAATGACAGGACGGGAGCCGCGAGGCTCCCGTCCTGTCATAGCAAACTACAGTGTCCCGGGGGTAAGCACCCCGGGACACTGCAGGAGCCGGCCCTGGGGGTGGCGGTCCCCAGGGCCATCAAGGGCTCCAGGAGGGGGCCGCGCGGCCCCCTCCCTACATTTTGAAAGCCCAGGGGAGGTGGTGGTCCCCGGGGCTTGGGGGTCCAAAACGGACCCCCATTTTCAATTTTCTTAGTGCCCCGGGGAGGTGGTGGTCCCCGGGGCGTGTGGGGGCTGGAGCCCCCCACACAGGCTTATAAAAAAAGCCCCGGGGAGGTGGCGGTCCCGGGGCTGCGGGAGGGCTCAGAGCCCTCCCGCACCATTTATGATAAAGCCCCGGGGGTGGTGGTCCCCGGGGCTTGGGGGCCCCTAGAGGCCCCCATACATAAAATAAACCCCCCCAGCATGCCCCCGGGACTTGGCCCACCCGGGGGCAAATTACATCGAAGCGCGGGAGACCGCGCTTCGATTTCTTTTTTTCGGCAGGATTCGCGCACCCTGAGCGCATCCTGCCGATTTTTTTTTTTTTAAATGCTTTTTTTGTCCAGGGGGTCCTTGTGGGACCCCTGAGCAGGCCTAGGGGTTAGGGTTTTCTACCCTGCTCCCTTTGTGCGCTTTGCGCACTTGTTTCTGCCCCTCGGTTCTACCGAGGGACAAAATGGCTACCAACACTTCCTGAATCGGAATGTTGACAGCCAGCTGACAGCCAATTAGCATGCAGCTCGTGATCGGGACGGTGCGCGCAGGGTGCGCTGAGGGTACGCGGATCCGACGCGCCCATAGATATATATGTGACTTTACTTGTGAATTTCTCAGGAACTACTGAACGGATTTACACCATTTAAGCAAAAGGCACCAGTCTGAACCAAGGGCTACCTCTTTGCCAAATTTGGTGTAATTCCGTTCAGCAGTTCGGGCTGTAGCTGCGACTAAAGGTTCCTACGGAAAAATGAATGGGGAAAACGCGTTTTGGGACCCCCCTTTTTTCTCGGCCCCCGCTTGACGTATCACCCCGAGACTTTCAGGGTAGGAGCGGAGCGGAGCGCCCCAACAAGTTGGAAACTTTCGCGAAGATTCGTCAACCGGCGCCAACGTTATTTCAAATAGAATGTCGCGGATTTCCTATGGATAATAGGTCCTAACTATAACTATCTACTGGCGACCGCCAGTAGATAATATATATATATATATATATTCACTGAAAAAACCATAGGTTTTAGGGACAGTTATAGTTACTTGGACATTGCACTCGTACAAAACCCGTGAAATTCCCCCGTTATAGTTAGTTCAGCTAACTATAACTCGCGCCCCGCAATGCACTGCTGATGACGTCACATATTACATCACTCATGACATGGTCAGTGACATCACTGATGACATCACTGATGACATCTCAAATGACATCACTGATGACATCATCCAGTGACTGTGTGTTTCTGTAAAGTTTAAATATTTTTAATATATATAGGAAAAGACATATTGAAGAATGAGTGGGTGTGTAAGTGTCTGTATGGATGATTTAGTAGGTGCGTGACTGACTCTATAAGTGAGTGATTTAACGTATCTTACTGAATGCATGGGTTAGTGACTAAACTGGGTGAATGTCTGTATCCGTCTGTCTGTTGCTGTGTAAGTGGCTGCATGTGTTTGTGAATAGCTAAATGAGTGTCTATATGAGTTATTGAATGCTTGTCTGAGTATCTGTATGGGTGCCTGAGTGTTTGTGTGGGAGGGGTGTGTGCAACTCTGTGCATAGATGTGTGAGTGGGTGATTCACTGGGTGGATGGTTTCAAGAGTGCATCTGTGATAGACTGTATGGGTGGGTAAGTGTGTGTAAGAGTGTGTTAGTGAGTGAATGTATGTCCCAGTGGTACATGTGTGAGTAACTACATATGTGAAAGGCAGTATATATGTGTGTTGGAGTATATAAATAGCTATAAGCAAGAGTGAGTGATTGTGATAGTGGCTGTATGGATGAGTGTGTGCTTGTATCAGTGATTGTATAAGAGCGTAACAATGTGCTACTATTTGTATGAGTAAGTGAGCTGGTGTGTGTATAACTGTATAGGTGAGTAAATGGCAGTGTGTTTAATTATTTGCATGACTGACTAGGTGTCTGAGTATCTCTATGGATGAGTGGCGTTGTTTGAGTGTCTATATAGGAGTAAGAGTGCATATGATAGTCCTGTACTGAGTGACCGTAAGTATGAGTGACTGTACGGGTGAGTGAGTGGATGTGTGTGTGTAGACCTAAGAATCAGTGAGTGGGTATGTAGTTATTGGTGTTGGAGTGTCTATGGTTTTGCGAATGGCAGTCTGTAATTTAGAGTGGGTGTATCAAAGATTATATTAGGGTGTGAGGAGGTGCATCAGATTATCACGTGGATGATGTCATCAGTGATGTCATTTGAGATGTCATCAGTGATGTCATCAGTGATGTCACTGACCATGTCATGAGTGATGTAATATGTGACGTCATCAGCAGTGCATTGCGGGGCGCGAGTTATAGTTAGCTGAATTAACTATAACGGGGGAATTTCACGGGTTTTGTACGAGTGCAATGTCCAAGTAACTATAACTGTCCCTAAAACCTATGGTTTTTTCAGTGAATTTCAAAGGTTTTTTAAATGCTAATTTGTAACTATAACGTGTCTGAAACCTATGGTTTTTTCAGTGAATTTCAAAGGTTTTTTAAATGCTAATTTGTAACTATAACGTGTCTGAAACCTATGGTTTTTTCAGTGAATTTCAAAGGTTTTTTAAATGCTAATTTCTAACTATAACGTGCCTGAAACCTACGCTTTTTTCAGTGAATTTCAAAGGTTTTGTAAATGACAATTTTTAAATGTATTAATTGTTATACTAATTTTTTTCATACTGATTTACTACATTTTTAGAAACAATTTTGTTTTACTGATTTTATTTTTTAAATTACATTGTAATTACATTATATTACAAAAAATACTTTCTCAGAATGAATTACTTTAGTTTAAATACTTTGCACATAGGCAATAGACTTTTAAGTACAGTAGTTACAGTTGTTGCAATGGGCAACACATTTTCAAACACAATGCAACATTCAGCTCAATGTGAATTTCTAGTTAAATGCAATTAGTTACTTTATGGATTACTTTTCTAACCACAGGACTGGATCCTAGATTCAGTCCTGGTACATCTCCTGTAAACAGTTGAGTAAAAGCGTTTTGGTTACAGTCGTGATTTTTAAGGAATATTATTGTATTTTAAAAGTTGACACTTAGAAACTTTTTCTCATAGAATCACCAATGTTATCCTATGGAAGGAAATTCACTTAGCAGGTAAAAACTGTTATCGTTACTTTTTCTTACTCAGTGTTGGATCCTGGATCCAGCACTGGTGCATCTCCTGTAAACAGTTGAAAGAATGCGTTTAAGTCATACAGGTGATTTTTAAGGAATATTTGTAGTTTGTAAAAATCAACACTTTGAAACTTTTTGCTGAAAACCAGACAATGGATTCCTATGGAAGAAAATATAAGTTACTGGTAAGTACGGTTAAAATTACTTTTCAGGATTAGTACTGGGCTGAAAGATGCAGCACTGAGGTCTCTCCTGATAACAGGTGAGTAAATCGGAATTCGTATTTCGGCTGATTTTAGAGGAATATTTTAAAGTTCCAAAACTCCACACTTAGAAGAATTTCCAAGTGAAACCAGTCAATGTTAGCCTATGGAAGGAAATTCAAGTTACTGGTAAGTACGGTTAAAATTACTTTTCAGGACCAGTACTGGGCTGAAAGATACAGCACTGAGGTCTCTCCTTATAACAGGTGAGTAAATCGGAATTCGTATTTCGGCTGATTTTAGAGGAATATTTGTATGTTTCAAAAATCAACACTTAGAAACTTTTTCAGCAAAAAGCAGGCAATGATATCCTATGGAAGGAAATTCAAGTTACTGGTAAGTACGGTTAAAATTACTTTTGAGGATCAGTACTGGGCTGAAAGATGCAGCACTGAGGTCTCTCCTGATAACAGGTGAGTAAATCAGAATTCGTATTTCGGCTGATTTTAGAGGAATATTTTAAAGTTCCAAAACTCCACACTTAGAAGAATTTCCAAGTGAAACCAGTCAATGTTAGCCTATGGAAGGAAATTCAAGTTACTGGTAAGTACGGTTAAAATTACTTTTCAGGACCAGTACTGGGCTGAAAGATACAGCACTGAGGTCTCTCCTTATAACAGGTGAGTAAATCGGAATTCGTATTTCGGCTGATTTTAGAGGAATATTTGTATGTTTCAAAAATCAACCCTTAGAAACTTTTTCAGCAAAAAGCAGGCAATGATATCCTATGGAAGGAAATTCAAGTTACTGGTAAGTACGGTTAAAATTACTTTTGAGGATCAGTACTGGGCTGAAAGATGCAGCACTGAGGTCTCTCCTGATAACAGGTGAGTAAATCGGAATTCGTATTTCGGCTGATTTTAGAGGAATATTTTAAAGTTCCAAAACTCCACACTTAGAAGAATTTCCAAGTGAAACCAGTCAATGTTAGCCTATGAAGGAAATTCAAGTTACCGGTAAGTACGGTTAAAATTACTTTTCAGGACCAGTACTGGGCTGAAAGATGCAGCACTGAGGTCTCTCCTGATAACAGGTGAGTAAATCGGAATTCGTATTTCGGCTGATTTTAGAGGAATATTTTAAAGTTCCAAAACTCCACACTTAGAAGAATTTCCAAGTGAAACCAGTCAATGTTAGCCTATGGAAGGAAATTCAAGTTACTGGTAAGTACAGTTAAAATTACTTTTCAGGACCAGTACTGGGCTGAAAGATACAGCACTGAGGTCTCTCCTGATAACAGGTGAGTAAATCGGAATTCGTATTTCGGATGATTTTAGAAGAATATTTGCACAATGGTGAAGGGAGGGGCGGGGCCTGAGGTGACATCTGTGCAAACGCGCCCGTGGCGCGTTTTAAGTTGAGGGATTAAGTCCCCTTGAATCCTGAGGGTCCCTAGGGGCCAACTAGCCCACCAGGAACCTCCAATATGCGCCAGGGGCTGCGTTGCAGAGACGTGTAGAGAGGCCACACCCCTTTTACACCTCTCTGCAACGCAGCTCTGTGGCGCTTTCTGGATGTACCTGTTGGGCTAGTTGGCCCCAGGGACCCTCAGGATTGAAGGGGATTTAATTCCCCATCTTAAAGCGCGCCACGGGGCCTGTTTGCACACATGTCACCTGAAGCCCCGCCCTCCCTTCACCACTGTGCAAACGCGCCCCGTGGCGCGTTTTAAGCTGGGGATTAAGTCCCCTTGAATCCTGAGGGTCCCCGGAGTCCAACTAGCCCACCATATACCTCCAAAAGCGCCACAGAGCTGCGTTGCAGAGAGGTGTAAAAAGGGTGTGGCCTCTCTACACGTCTCTGCAACGCAGCCCCTGGCGCATATTGGAGGTTCCTGGTGGGCTAGTTGGCCCCCAGGGACCCCCAGTATTCAAGGGGAATTGTTCCTCTCTGCAAACGCGCCAGGGGCGCGTTTGCAGAGTGGTGAAGGAAGGGGCGGGCTTGCGGGCCCGATCGTTTTTTTTTAATTTTTTTTTTGTCCCCTGAAGGGGGTCTGTGTGGCCCCCCTTCCTTTTTCCCTGTTTTTGGGCCCTGGGGACCCCATCCCCCAGGGCCTTACCCCTTTTTTTAATATAATTTAAAAAAAAACGGGAAGGGGCCGCGTGGCCCCCTTCCCTGGGCCTGTATTGGCCCCGGGGACCCCATCCCCCGGGGCATGGCCTTTTTTTTATTTTCTTGGGAGGGGGCTGCGTGGCCCCCTCCTCAGGCCATTTAAGGCCCCGGGGACCCCATCCCCGGGGCCGGCCTTTCCATTTTTTTTTTTTTTTTTTGGGGAGGGGGCCGCGTGGCCCCCCTCCTGGGCCACTACTTGCCCCGGGGACCCCATCCCCCGGGCTGGCCCTCTCCGTTGGGGACTGTGGGGGTCCCCAATCCCCCACAGTCCCGCCAGCTCCCCACGTCCCTTGGGAGCCGGCAGTTGCTGTTCCACATGGGGAGCAGCTGACATGCTGCTCCCCATGTGGAAAAGCAATGTGCTTTGGATATTGGAAGAGAGAGCAGGTTTCCCTGCTCTCTCTTCCAATATCCAAAGCAGTTTGCTATGGCAGGACGGGAGCCGCGAGGCTCCCGTCCTGCCATAGCAACTACAGTGTCCCGGGGTAGGCACCCCGGGACACTGCAGGAGCCGGCCCTGGGGGGTGGCGGTCCCCAGGGCCATCAAGGGCTCCAGGAGTGGGGCCGCACGGCCCCCTCCCTACATCAGCACAGCCCCGGGGAGGTGGTGGTCCCCGGGGCTTCGGGGGTCCAAAACGGACCCCCATTTTAATTTGTTAGTGCCCCGGGAGGTGGCGGTCCCCGGGGCAGCCCCCACACAGGTTGCTCAATTAATTTAAAAAAGCCCCGGGAGGTGGTGGTCCCGGGGCTGCGGGGAGGCTCAGAGCCCTCCCGCACCATTTTTAAAAAGCCCCGGGGGTGGCGGTCCCCGGGCTTGGGGGCCCTTTGAGGCCCCCACACATAAAATTAAACCCCCACCATGCCCCCGGGACTTGGGCCACCCGGGGCAAATACAATCGAAGCGCGGGAGACCGCGCTTCGATTTTTTTTTCGGCAGGATTCGCGCACCATGAGCGCATCCTGCCGATTTTTTAAAAAAATGTTTTATTTTTTTTGCCCAGGGGTCCTTGTGGGACCCCTGAGCAAACCTAGGGGGTCAGGGTGTTTCTACCCTGCCCCTTTGTGCGCTTTGCGCACTTGTTTCTGTCCCTCGGTTCTACCGAGGGACAAAATGGCTGCCAACATTTCCTGAATCGGAATGTTGACAGCCAGCTGACAGCCAATTAACATGCAGCTCGTGATCGGGACCGTGCGCGCAGGGTGCGCTGAGGGTACGCGGACCCTACTCGGCCATAGATATCACTAACTTTTTACTTTTCATTTTCTCAGCAACTACTGAACGGATTTACACCATTTAACAAAAGGGTTCTTTCTGAACCAAGAACTACCTCTTTGCCAAATTTGGTGTAATTCCGTTCAGCAGTTCGGGCTGTAGCCGTGTCTAAAGTTTCCTATGGAAAAGTGCATGGGGAAAACACGTTTTGGGACCCCCCTTTTTTCTCGGCCCCCGCTTGACGAATCCCCCCGAGACTTTCAGGGTAGGAGCGGACCGGAGCGGGCCACAAAGTTTGAAAATTTCGCGAAGATACGTCAACCGGCAAGAGAGTTATTTCAAATAGAATGTCGTGGATTTCCTATGGATAATAGGTTGTAACTATAACTATCTACTGGCGACCGCCAGTAGATAATATATATATATATATATATATATATATATATATATATATATATATATATATATATTCACTAGAAAAACCAAAGGTTACAGGTATGTTATAGTTAGGCTCAGATTTTACTCACACAAAACCAGTGAAATTCTGTGACGTCATCAGTGATGTAATTTGAGATGCCATCAGTGATGTCACTGACCATGTCATGAGTGATGTAATATGTGAGGTCATAATCAGTATATTGTGGGGGCGTGAGTTATAGTTAGCTCAGCTAACTATAACTGCTGAATTTCTCTGGTTTTGTATGAGTGAAACTTTTAATTAATTCCATACATCACTTTTAATAATTATTAATAGATAATAAAAAGTATTTTTTACTTTAGATATGAACTTCAGGAAAAATTCTTTAATTTAATATATTTCAAATAATTAAAGATTTAACTCAAAAATAAGTTAATAGTGCTGCAGCATTCTTTATATTTTGTTAAGTATACAAAATTATTTTACATTAATATTTAACATATAAATATGTTTACTAATATATTTGCATACAATAAACTTTATTTATTCCCAATGTTTTACAAAAGGGTGGAGATGTCCCTATGGTAAAGTATAGGGAAAATTAGGTAGAAATTGAAACGCAGTGGAGACTAGACCTAGGCAAAAGTTAAATTACAACTGTGAAATTTGTGACGTTCCTGAGTTCCACATTACGTGAAAATTTCAAAAGGTTTTTTGCATTACATAATTTTGCATCATCTTTACCTTTCAATCACTCAATCAATCAGAGGAATTATAAGCGCACTACTCACCCGTGAGGGTCTCAAGGCGCTGGGGGGGAGGGCTCAGCAGATCCGTATCAGTCGAAGAGCCAGGTCTTCAGAGCCTTCCTGAAGGTGTTCAGGGAAGGGGCGCGTCTGAAGTCGGTGGTGAGCTCGTTCCAGGTCTTGGCCGCGATGTGGGAGAAGGATCTTCCTCCTGTTCTGGCTCTGCGGTTGTGTGGGGTTTTGGCGAGGAGGAGGTTGGCAGAACGGAGGTTTCTTTTGAGTACTTGGAGGGTGATTCTGTCGTTGAGGTATTGGGGTCCGGTGTTGTGTAGGCATTTGTAGGCGTGGATGAGTATCTTGAAGGTGACTCTTTTCTCAACGGGAGCCAGTGAAGCTTGCGCAGGTGTTGGCTGATGTGTTCGTGTCAAGCGATACCGAGCCTGGCGGCGGTGTTCTCTATCGTCTGGAGCTTGCGGAGTAGAGACTTGTTGATGCCGGCGTATAGGGCGTTTCCGTAGTCCAGCCTGCTGGTGATGAGAGCATGGGTGACTGTCTTCCTTGCCTCGGGGGGGGGATCCATTTGAAGGTCTTGCGGAGGATGCGGAGGGTGTTGAAGCAGCTGGAGGTGACGGCGTTGACTTGTCTGTTCATGGAGAGGGAGGAGTCAAGAATGATGCCGAGGTTTCAGGCGTGGTCCGTGGGGGTCGGGGGGGTGCTGAGGGCAGTGGGCCACCAGGTGTCGTTCCATGCCGATGGGGTGGTTCCGAGGACGAGGACTTCTGTCTTCTCTGAGTTGAGTTTTAGGCAGCTGTTGCTCATCCAGGCTGCGACGTCCTGCATTCCTTCCTGGAAGTTGAGTCTGGTGGTGGTGGGGTCCTTGGTGAGGGAGAGGATGAGCTGGGTGTCGTCAGCGTAGGAGACTATGCTGAGGCCGTGCTGTCGGACGATGGGGAACTCATTTGTGCACAAAGAGTCTTGCTGAAACATGTTCTATTCATACAAATCTCCTGCCTGTATTTCACTTTGTCTTTTCATGCTGGTGCTTAGCTTGCATGAAAAACGAAGCATAATAGTAGCAAGACAACATTTCACTAAAAAAAGCATAATTTTTCCTTATGTTTTTCAACATTTTATGAAAAAATACACAATTTCCCACATTCTTAGTGGAGAGGTGTTAGAGTCAAGGTGGAATAATAGCTTGAAGTATCCTTAAGTGCCCGAAAGGAAGTGATACAAGTGAAATGTGAGGAATTCTGGAAAGCAAACAAGGAGGGGAAGGAAGAACAATTATTAGCCACAGGAAAAGGACGAGAAGAGGAGTGGGAGGTAAATAAGAACGAAGTGGATGGGAATGTGATGGGGAGAAGCAAAGCAGTAGGGGGGTGGTTTGCTCGGGTGGAGGAAGGTAGGTTGTTAGATGAGGAGAAAGGTGAGAGGCAAGCATGACTGAGGTGGAAAGGCTGATGGCAGGGGGTTAGGAAGTGGAAGGTTGTTAACTGTGGAGAAGAAAGTGAGGTGTTAGCCAAAGGAGGAGGAGAAGAGTGACATGCCAGTGTAGATGGGGAGAATGACCAGCTAACAGCGAGGTTAGGGATTGAAGTTGGTTACCTGAGATGGGAGGTGGTGGGAGGCAAGCAAGCATTGGCAAAGCCAACAGTTCTCACCAATGCGAGATCTATTGGCTTTGTCAATGTTTTTAAGACATGTTGCACAGCAGTTTAAAATCAAGAATAAAGTCCTATGACTCTGCCAGTGTTGACAGTATCATAGCACTTTTTTTAAAAGCATGTTGCACAGCAGCAAGCGTTGCTGGGCAATATGTGAAAAAAAAGCGAGGGGAAGCAACAAGAGGGGGAAGATGAAGGGAGCAGCAATAACAGACAGTGGGAGGAGGAGGTGTAGAAAAAACAAAATTAGGGAGGTGTGGGGGAGGAGGGAGAGAGTACCAGACAGGGGCAGTGGGAGGGGGAAGAAGAAATAGTCCCCCATTCACAGCATGAACAGCGGACAACCACTAATTAAGTTGAACCAATCTGTACTTGCTCTGTGCTCTACAGAAAGGAACGGGAGTGACACCTGGCCTGCGCTGGCTAATTAGGAGGCTACAAAGATGAGTGACACGGAAGCCAACAAATAGTAAGCAATGGGCAGGCTCCAAGCCCTTTATTGTAAACAATATTGTCTCACAAGCAAGAGGACATGCAGCGCATGTGCTGTGGTAGGCTTGACCTAAAAAGGGAGGGCGGACTTGGCATGTGAGGAGGAAAGGGATTACATGGATAGCAGAATGTTAATTTTTGTGGAGGGCGGTGGAAGGAGAAAAGGGATTATGAAAATGGATGGATTTGAAAGAAGGCACTATAGGGTGGGATGCAAGGAGTGTGAGAGGGCTATACTGGCTAGATTGGGGTGGGGGATTCAGGGGTGAAAGAGCATCCCTAAAAATGGACAAGTGTACATGCATGTTGTGACCTGCTTAAGAGCTTTTCTCTGGAGAGGGACATCTTTGGATTGTTAAGTTCTGATGAGCTGAGGCTTTAGGCAAACCTCTGTTTGTTTCATTCGTGGTCTATTGCAGGATCAATTGTTTTGAATATGACTGTACTTTAAGATTTTGGTAGTTGCGAGCCACTTAGTGTAGATTCTGTGGGGATTAGTTAGGTACACTCCAAGCCGCACTTACGTTCCTCATCTGGCAACCTGTTGGTTCTCTTTTTTTTAGAACCAGAAGTCAGGGATCACAGCTTTTTAGCTTGTGCCCCGTGGCTCCTGAGCCTCCTTCCCAGTGTGATCTGAGCTGAGCCCAACTTGATGTCTTTCAGTAACACACTTAAAATGTAGGTTTTCATGTCCGATGTCCTTTATTCCTCCTACTCTATTCTTTCACACCAGTCCAGGACCAAAAAAACTGATTGGTGTATGTGCGCTCTATAGTGTTAATAACATATCATAACATAACATGGATAGGATGCTTACTATTTAGTGTAATGCGGAAACAGAGCGAATTAAGTTACTGACAACGCACAGCACACAGAACGCACAACAGCATGTAAGCTCATAATGTACTTATAGTTTTAGCCACTACTCCTGCTCCTCCCAAGCCCAATTACATGGGGAGGGTAGTGCTAGTCCATACAATATTTTAGATTGCCTTCTCATGTGTTACTTTCAAATGAGTTTCACAATGCAATTTCCAAACCAACCAGGATGGGCTCAATTTCAGATGACCAATGCTAGAAGAAGGAGGGTGGATCTTGCACTCTGTGACCAATGCCCACCTTCAGACTCTGATTTATCTAAAAATAGAGCTATAAATAGAGGTTCCGCCTTATTCCAAAGAGGTGCAGCAATCTGCACTAGGATCAAGGAATAGGGGGGCAGAAAGAAGAGAAAGACTCCCTCACCTGTACTGCAAAGATAGGTCTGACATCAGCGGTAGAAGGAAATAACAACCAATCAAAACGCATCTAGAGTGTAATGCGGGTGTGTGTGACAACCACAAGAATAAGGAGGAAAGCCATTGATTCAGGTGCAGGAAGTGCGACAGACAACAAAGACATCCAAATATGACCAAGGGGCTGAGCTAAACCCCACACTAATTATATAATAGTTATTGGAAACAATAGGTCTGCTAGCAGACAGCTAAAGCTGTCTGTAGCTGAAACAAGCATTGCAATGCAATAGGTCTCACATCTGTGAAAGTGAGAGCCATTGGCGTTGTAAATGTCAATGTTTTTTTAATTATGATTTTTTTTGTTTGCAGTGGAGTGAATATTTATAAAATATGAGTTAGAGCTATTGGCGTTGTAACTGTATTTTTTTTAAATTTATGTAAAATGTCAAGCACGGGAAACTTGATGGCAAAGATGGATAAAAACAACAGACTTAGACTAGCTGTTTAGATGTGCTCGCTAGTTCACACAGAGAAGAAAAAAGATACTGAGGAACAGGGGCCCTTCCAAAAACGACGAAGAGACAAAAACATTCCACACGAAATGTTAACGAAGCAGTAGAGAGGGAGCAACATATTACTATACTCTGGTTTCTGTGTTTTACAGTAGACAACGTAATTACTGATGGGATCATGTGTAACTCTGAGTCCTTACACACAGGCCATGGTTTCCATCTGTTTTCTTTATTGGTTAGTTAGTATGTGTGAAGGAAGACAAAATAAAACATTAAGTGTACGTGCTTGAAGTTATATTTTGCGAATTAGTTAGAGAGCGGAGAGAAGGAGGTAGTGGAGGACACAAATATTACCTTTATCCGGCACAAACTCCGCCACTGCAGCATGTTTAACAAAGAATCTGTTTTTCACGGAGAGGTGACGTTTTTAAAGGGGAGGCATTAAAGCGGGGTTCATATTAAAAACAAGGAAAGATAGGTGTTGAATGTAGAAAGTCCACAGGAGACCAGGTTGTAGTTCCAAGAGGTAACTTTATTCAGGTTCAAGTTACAGAAGCTTTAGGTAGATAGCCAAGATGGTAAGTAGGTCAATATGTACGCCCCACCAGGAGCATAGGCATATTTTTGAACTGCATTGAAAAGTAGTTATTTGATGACTAATTGTTTTACAAGTGGTAGTGGGAACTTACATATCTGAAAGTGCCTCAATTGTTGTGATGTCTGAATGCGTGCGTCTAGGCTGGTTTGTCTCCCTTACTTGATGAGGTGGCATGCTGTTAATGGATGGCCCTCCCCTGCCCGCAATGCATACGTCCCAGCCACTGGGTGTCCATCGTCATTTAAGAGCAGCAGTGGGTTGTCAAGTGGCCCTTATTAGTTTGGTGGGGGCAAAAGGAGTAGCGTTGTGTTCCCCTGCCATTTTGGGCAGAGCAGGAACAAAGCCTGCATAGGGTGATTTCATGAAAGGCGTGTTGACATGGGTATCACATCTGCTATGCTGCCATGAGTTTGGACCATATGGCCGAAGTAGTTTCCATTTTAAATGGGTGCTGTCCCAAGGGCTTATAGTTTGCGCCCAAGCCGCAGCGGCCATGCCGTGCATAAATTATGAAAGAGGCATGGACTCCCAAAGCTTGCTTAAAGCTGGAGTGCGGTGTCTGTAAAGTTGCTAATAAAGTGAAACAGGAAATTTGAATAAAGAGCGACTTGAAAGGGAGCATCAAGCATCCGCGCCGTACTGACAGCAGCAGAAACAATGGCGGCACGCCGCACCTTAGCTTAATATGTTTAAAAGTAAATTGAGGTGTGCAGCCATTGCTATAAATGGAAATAAATAGAAAAAATGCGACATCCGCCTGCCTTTGTTTTTCTATTTATTGACTTTTGTGGCAATGGCGGCATGCCGAACTTTAGCTTTAGATGTTCAAAGCTAAAGCGTGGCGTGCCGCCATTGCCACAAAATTAAAAAAATAGAAAACAAAAGTTGTGCGTGCTGTGCTGGAAGTAAAGTAAATAAATAAAATGTTACCATGCACGCTAATGCAAAAGAAACCTGAAAATTGCAGTAAGGGCAATGCGTAGCTGTTGTGCCTACAACAGCAGCCATGCCGAAGAAGTCATTAACAAAAGAGTGCCCACAATGTGTAAATGAAACATACAGAGTAACAACACATGTAATAGGGGCAGTCCTTATGGGAGGTTACAAGAGTAGAAAGGGAAAAACTAAGGTGGGACTAGTAAGCAAAGTAACCAAACACAATGAAGCATTTACAAAGGACGGTCACAAGAGCCAATTGGGCGGAGCTTCAAGCCCATATCCTGAACACAGCATGTCTCCAAGAGACAGCGCAAGCGCTGCCTGGGTGGGATCTAACCATGAATATTACCTAAACCTGACTGAAAATGGTCAGGTACATCTTGAATCCATGGGAGATTATTGTTATGTATGCATTAGTGTAAGGTTGGTCCGACCTTTTTATGTGTGTCTGATTAGATTGAAAACAACTGCTCACCTAGCTCCCTAAACCCTTGTCAATAAAACAAAGTAGTGGATTACTGTGCCTGCTATAAAAATCTGCATGCATTGTGAAGGTCATACATTTGCATTCTGGCCAGGTCAACTCCTCCTTTCATTATATTGTAGATACAAAGAGTAGCTTTGAGTGGAGATATTTTAACAATTGTTGCTAACAGTGCAGTAAAAAGAGGGAATCAATCCAAAAATAAAAGACAATGGCTTGCTTTCTATGCAATCGTCTATTAACAACATTGTTTGAAATTCGATTAAATCATTAGCCAAAGGACCATGGCAGTCACAGGGTAAACTGCCACATTCAAAGGCGCTCACTGCTCACATTTACTTATATATTTATTTGCGGTTTTATATAGTGCAAACGAGACTTGAAAGGGTGACAGAGTGCTTTACCTGTGAACAGTTACAATGCATATGCCCTTATGTTTTGTTTCATTGCATAATATTGTTAACAAGTTTCAGGATGATAGTTACAATCAGACAAAAAAGGCAGATCACGTAATAAGCACTCAGCTAGCAAGCACATCAAAATCTATAGACCAAGGGCATCCAGACATGCAGTCTGCTCGGTCACTAGGCGGTAATCACCCATCGCCATGGAGCCACTGCCAGTACTGCCAAGCCTGACCTGCCATCCAAGATGCCGGGAATGAGTAAATGTTGACAGGGGTCTAGCGCAGCCGCATCTCTCATCTCTTTGATTTCAAGCTCCCTTCATGGCAAACAATGTGACTCAAAAAGGTATTGACTTCCTTGTTGATCATTTGTAGATGAGCGAGCAGACACTTTTACTTCCAACATGGCTGCTGCCATTGCCAAGCTGCATTGTAGGTTAGTGATTTAGTTGCTTTAGGACTTTTTTTTTCCAAGAGTGTCCTTTGAAGTCCGGTGTTCTGAAATCAAGAAGTCCACCCCCATGTGAGCTGGAGCAACAGGATTATGATAATACTCCAGTTTCATTACTCAAAATTGTGGTTCCCATGTGATGTATGTGGCCTGGAAAATAAACAGTCATGACAATATGACTCTTCAATGCTGCCTCAGCATGGAAACAACAGCTGGACAACTCTGATGTGGCGCCCGCTGGCAAGGTATAAGGCGATACCAAAGGGGATGATGGACGGAGCGCTTGAGCAAATCCAACACTCACCCCCAGTCAACTGCTCTGGGTTTAATCCATCATCATTCTTTAGCTCACTCCACCACCCCAGTTCAGACATGGCCATATGCAAATCAGTCTGACCCTGTGCCTCATGGGAACAGTCCAGCCCGAACTGCCAAGCCATGTCTTCCCTGGACCGGAAACAAGCATCCTGGGACCGGTTTCTGGCTATTCAGCCGTCATCAGCCAGGCTAGCTTGAATTCAGTGAGCAAGGGACCCACGTCTGGGCATACCCTGCCAACTTAGGGCGAACAAAGCGATACCAAAGGGGATGATGGACAGAGCGCTTGAGCAAATCAAACACTCACCCCCAGTCAACTGATCTGGGTTTAATCCATCATCATTCTTTAGCTCACTCCACCACCCCAGTTCAGACATGGCCATATGCAAATCAGTCTGACCCTGTGCCTCATGGGAACAGTCCAGCCCGATCTGCCAAGCCATGTCTTCCCTGGACCGGAAACAAGCATCCTGGGACCGGTTTCTGGCTATTCAGCCGTCATCAGCCAGGCTACCTTGAATTCAGTGGCAAAGTGAGCAAGGGACCCACGTCTGGGCATACCCTGCCAACTTAGGGCGAACAAAGCGATACCAAATGGGATGATGGATGGAGCGCTTGAGCAAATCAAACACTCATCCCCAGTCAACTGATCTGGGTTTAATCCATCATCATTCTTTAGCTCACTCCACCACCCCAGTTTAGACATGGCCATATGCAAATCAGTCTGACCCTGTGCCTCATGGGAACAGTCCAGCCCGAACTGCCAAGCCATGTCTTCCCTGGACCGGAAACAAGCATCCTGGGACCGGTTTCTGGCTATTCAGCCATCATCAGCTAGGCTAGCTTGAATTCAGTGGCAAAGTGAGCAAGGGACCCACGTCTGGGCATACCCTGCCAACTTAGGGCGAACAAAGCGATACCAAGGATGCTTGTTTCCGGTCCAGGGAAGACATGATGATGGATTAAACCCAGATCAGTTGACTGGGGGTGAGTGTTTGATTAGCTCAAACACTCCGTCCATCATCCCCTTTGGTATCGCTTTGTTCGCCCTAAGTTGGCAGGGTATGCCCAGACGTGGGTCCCTTGCTCACTTGCCACTGGATTCAAGCTAGACTGGCTGATGACGGCTGAATAGCCAGAAACCGGTCCCAGGATGCTTGTTTCCGGTCCAGGAAGACATGGCTTGGCAGTTCGAGCTGGACTGTTCCCATGAGGCACAGGGTCAGACTGATTTGCATATGGCCATGTCTGAACTGGGGTGGCGAGTGAGCTAAAGAATGATGATGGATTAAACCCAGATCAGTTGACTGGGGTGAGTGTTTGATTAGCTCAAACGCTCCGTCCATCATCCCCTTTGGTATCGCTTTGTTCGCCCTAAGTTGGCAGGGTATGCCCAGACGTGGTCCCTTGCTCACTTTGCCACTGGATTCAAGCTAGCCTGGCTGATGACGGCTGAATAGCCAGAAACCGGTCCCAGGATGCTTGTTTCCGGTCCAGGAAGACATGGCTTGGCAGTTCGGGCTGGACTGTTCCCAAGAGGCACAGGGTCAGACTGATTTGCATATGGCCATGTCTGAACTGGGGTGGTGGAGTGAGCTAAGGAATGATGATGGATTAAACCCAGATCAGTTGACTGGGGGTGAGTGTTTGATTAGCTCAAACGCTCCGTCCATCATCCCCTTTGGTATCGCTTTGGCAAGGTATAAGGCAGTCTCTTCATGGATCTGCCATTAGCTGACCCCAAAGTGTCTTCCGCCTGACCACCAAGACTGCCCCATCTACTCTCTGGAGCACCGAGGGACTGAGAGGTAGTGCATCAAAACTCCTTCAGGTGCCACTTAAAAAGGCAGAGATAGTTGCTGCTGCCTCAGAGGTCTTCATGTTGCGCAGGCCCACATGGTGCTGGTCTCCCACGGTCCATCACTACATGGCAGCAGCTGTTAGTGTTTGGGGCTGGCGTTCAGCTCTGGAAACCATCCAGTATCTTCATGGATTGTGAGGGCAAGTTGGTGTTTTTCCTGAGAACCCCCCCCAGTTAATGTGAAAGTGAGGAGAGCAGCTCAAAGGAGGTGTTTTTAAACCTCTGTCATCTTGAAGTCACCCGACCTTATCCATTGCTCAGTGCATCAGTTACTTCTCTAGGCAGTCCCAGGATAATAAACAATTGTCCTGGCACCCTGTGGGCAATGCAGCTGCTCCCTCCCCTGCTTGCCATCCCACCTTCCTTTGGGGAAAGCCGCAACAAACCCGTCCCCACCATTGGTCAGGGTGGGAAAGACAGCAAATTCCTGCTGTCTTTGGGCAAAACAGAGGGCACCAACTACCTCACGACTCTTGGACAAGACAAGTAGGAAACTTATACTCCTGTCATGAATTACGCCACCCTTAACTAGGTCGGAAGGGGACAATAAGCACACCTCCAACCTAGGGCGAGGCATGGGCAGACAAAACCCTCCCTCATCTTTGGGCAAGACAAAGGTGGGAATCAAATAACGTTCTTATCCGAGAGTAAGGCCAGGGTGGTAGTAAGGCTGGGAGACGCATGCACTTTTTATCTCTCATGGAGTTTGAGAACATCGGAAGTGAAAAAACACAAACTGCCACATGTGGCAAGGGAGCGTTGTTGGGGTATTTGATATTCACTTCAATTGCTGGTGGATGGTGTGCCACCCCTGCAATCCTGCTCCAGAAAGGGCAGGGTTGCCCACTGCCTAACCTTGCCAAAGGGTGAGTTGTATTTGTGTACCCCCTCTCACCTTAAGCAAAGGGGGGAGTTGTAGTAGCCTAGAAAAAGTAAAATTCCTATGGCAACTATGGCAGCTGTCACCTGTACACAGTTGCTGTGGTCTGAAAAATGGGCAAAACTAAATTTGGCATGCACTCTCTGATTCGCCTCCTTAATTCCTTTCTCATCTGCCCGGGTCCATTGGCAGTGGTGGCTCCTCCGCAATGGTGGAGGAGCATCGCCTCACTGGCTCAGCCAGCAGCTGAAAAAAGCAGCTAAAACGTAAAACAATATTGTTTTATTTTTCAGCGACTGGCTGAGCCAGCGGTGTGTGGGGATGATGGGGCCAGGCCATGGAAGGGGGCACAAGATGTCCAGTGCTAACTGTGCATGTCTGTTGGCCGGCCGTCTGAGACCGGCCAAACAGACATGCACAGTTAGGTTTCTCTAAACCGGCTGTATTGCACAGCCGGGTTGGAGAAACAGCAAGAGTCCCTGTGCCTGAGCAAGCGTTGAACATGCCCGCTCAGGCCAATCCCTGCCCTGCTCTCATGCAGCATGAGAGCAGCGTGTGGATTGCACAGGGAGTCTCTGATACTTTCCCAGAGGCTGCTGTGACCAGGAAGCAGAGGAGCTCCAAGGCAGGAGGCGACAGAAGCAGAATCAGGTAAGTTTTAAAAAATTGTATTATTCCATCCCACTCCCGCTCTCCCCCCTGCGCTCCCCCCGCGCCCCCTCCACCCCGCGCCTCCTTCACCTGCTCACCACTGTTTATATGCATCGGCCGCCACTGCCCATTGATGATCCTACTTGGTGGGGGGCTTTTTTACTCACAGGTCCCATCCTGGCTGAATACTTTTGAACAGTGACCAGCCGGTGACCACGCATTTGTCTCTTGTCACCTCACCTGAATCACCTATTCAGTTGCTAGCCAGGAGGTGAAAGTCCACGGGAAGGGGTGAGAGGTGGAAAGAAGGGGAGTGGTAGAAAGGGAATCAGAGGTAATGAAGGAAGAAAGATAAACAAAAGAAGATTTCTTAGGCAGCCTGGAAGTTATGAATGGAACCCCCGGCTGCCTGGACTTAATGCATAATTCAAGGCAGCTCCTTAGGTCAGCTGCATGTGTGCCCATCTAAATCTAGGCACCCCAGGCCTGAGCTCAGCTCGCCTATGCCAAAAGCTGCTGCTTCTGTTGGCAAATATTACATATCCAACCCAGTTGTGTATTGTTAAAGACCAACAGGGCACTGAGGAGCCTGTCTGCTGCCCTGGTCCCCTATCACTATTGTCATTTTATGTGGATTTGTAGAGCATGCTAATCACCAGTGAGGGTATCCAAGCGCTAAAGCACAAGTGTAGGCATGAGGCCCCATAGCGTTAGTGTAAGAGCCAGGTTTTCAGCCTCTTGCATAATTCAAGTGAGGATGAGACTCTGGTGTGTTGAGGGAGGTCGTTCCAGATTTTGGGTGTGATGTAAGAAAATAAGCAACCTCTAGCTCTGTCTCTGTGGATGCAACGTGTGTATTCAAGTAAGAGTGTAGCTCAGTGTAGGTGTCTGTTTGGCTGGTGAAGTGTATGTGGTTGTTCAGGTATGCTGGTCCAACGTTGTGCAGTGGTTTGTTTGCATGTGTGAGGAATTTGAATTGATCTGCGTTTGTGTACAGGGAGCCAGTGGAGCTCCCTGAAGTGTGGTGAGATTGTTTGGAGCATGATGAAGGACCAAGACAGTATACAGCTGCCCTAGCACATTGTTGAGGAATGCAAAATTGACACTGGAGCTGTTACTTGCTCCAGTAGGCATCCGCCAAGCCCCTCGCCAAGGCAAGGAGAAGGGGAGGGCACCACAACCCCCCCCATCTTTGGGCAAGGCAGAGGATTGATGGGTCAACAAATAGGGCAGCAGAAAATGCCCCTCTGCCCTTGAGGAAGGTGTGAATGGGGCAACAGATACCCTCTGCCTTTGGGCACGGCTGGGAGCCATAACTACCCTACTGGCCCTTTGGCCAGGTCACAAGTGTTCGTAATTAATTTGCCCCCTTCCTGGTACTTGGGCAAGGTGGGGAAGACCTATAACACTATCTGTCCCATATACTAATCAAGGCATGGGAGGGAATAAAAGCAAAGCATCATCCTTCGAAGGACAAAGGGTGATGAGTTAAATGGGAGAAGGCTAAGACAATCCTTCAGATCCGCTCCGAAAGGCCGAGTATGATTATTTTGAACAGCTCGCATATTGCAAGGCCAGAGGGTAATTTTAACAAACCTCCCAATTTCATCCCGGTACTAGGTACCCGCAGTGAGGTTAGGGTTGAAGGCCCTTCTCATTTTTGCATCTCTTGCTAGCCTGTCATACAAAGATCTGTCTAATTGGGCAAGCTGGATCACCAACCTAACAGTAGTGCATATGCATTATAGGGTCTCCGGATGTTAACTGAAAGCTAATCCCACTATGTGGTTTGCTGGAATCTCTTTGAAGGATTCCAGGATATCACACTGTGGGTTAGTCATGGATATTGCCACTTTGTTCCCAATGGGCTTTGTGGGTACTCATTTATTAAATAATGTGACGATTTACTAGAAGATGAGCTGACATACCGAAATGGTGCATGCACAATGAACACTGTCATTTTTGCTTCCATCTTAAAAAATGAACAAAAGTACACTAAAAAATAGAAAGGCATGAATGCGAGACAAGTGCATAAGTGGGGACCCCCTCTGGATTAAATTGAAGGTCAGGGAGAAGAGGGGAAAAGAAACAAACATATGATCACAAAGCCTCCATCATGACCTATATTTCTTTGCTATCAAGACAAATCTAAATATGATAGGGCTTGAACACATGTGTACAAAAACTTTACAAAATGAATTTTATTGAAAATGCTTGATTTATTTTTTATACATAAATAATTTCAATCATGATTTATTCCTTCTTTTGTTACATTTTCTTATCTTATCAGGTTAAAAACTTTTTAGTTGAGACATGTAGAAAGATTATTACCACAAAATACAATAAGACAAATGTCTCCCCCAAAGAATACAAGGAATTCAATCTAACTCAGTATAAAGAACCACACATAACACAAATCATACACACAAAATCATGCACCAATCACAAAAAAACACATCTGAAAAAGAAGGAGGTAATAGATGATAACATCTCCATGACCAAGTGTGTTATATATGTTCACAAAGATCCGAACATAGGGTCGACGCGCATTTCGGTGGCATAAGAGGAATGGACCGGCCACCTTCTTCAGGACCTTTTCAGATACCCATAAAAATTCACAAAACCAGGGGGAAACAAATAGTGCAAAGTAGCTAATAAATTACTAATGGTATATGTTGATATGTCTGATGCTGGTTATCCATCGATCTAGAACACTATGATGTAGTGTCCAATTGGAAAGGACACCGTATTGTAGATGGAGCACACTGCCAAACAAAGGCTCAAGTTCCTAACTCATAGCTGGGCACTTAAGACATCATACTCTTATTTTGAAGTGCAGGTAGTTGACGATAATACCGGATTCAGACAATGAGTAGTCAGGAGGAATACCGCACTTTCACTTCTATCATTGCAATGCTGGGTTCAATCTTCTTAGGCTGTGTCTCAGCACCGAATCTGCGGCAATCTTCCTACAATTGTTCACATGCTCTTCACATGCTGGCTCATCGTTTAAAGTACGCTATCAGCCAATCATGATGGCTCTTCTAAAATCTATTGAATGTACTTCAATAGATTTTAGAAGAGCCATCATGATTGGCTAATAGCGTACTTTAAACGATGAGCCAGCATGTGAACAATTGTAGGAAGATTGCCGCGGATTCGGTGCTGAGACACAGCCTAAGAAGATTGAACCCAGCATTGCAATGATAGAAGTGAAAGTGCGGTATTCCTCCTGACTACTCATTGTCTGAATCCGGTATTATCGTCAACTACCTGCACTTCAAAATAAGAGTATGATGTCTTAAGTGCCCAGCTATGAGTTAGGAACTTGAGCCTTTGTTTGGCAGTATGCTCCATCTACAATACGGTGTCCTTTCCAATTGGACACTACATCATAGTGTTCTAGATCGATGGATAACCAGCATCAGACATATCAACATATACCATTAGTAATTTATTAGCTACTTTGCACTATTTGTTTCCCCTGGTTTTGTGAATTTTTATGGGTATCTGAAAAGGTCCTGAAGAAGGTGGCCGGTCCATTCCTCTTATGCCACCGAAACGCAGCGTCGACCCTATGTTCGGATCCTTGTGAACATATATAACACACTTGGTCATGGAGATGTTATCATCTATTACCTCCTTCTTTTTCAGATGTGTTTTTTTGTGATTGGTGCATGATTTTGTGTGAGTGTGTATGATTTGTGTTATGTGTGGTTCTTTATACTGAGTTAGATTGAATTCCTTGTATTCTTTGGGGGAGACATTTGTCTTATTGTATTTTGTGGTAATAATCTTTCTACATGTCTCAACTAAAAAGTTTTTAACCTGATAAGATAAGAAAATGTAACAAAAGAAGGAATAAATCATGATTGAAATTATTTATGTATAAAAAATAAATCAAGCATTTTCAATAAAATTCATTTTGTAAAGTTTTTGTACACATGTGTTCAAGCCCTATCATATTTAGATTTGTCTTGATAGCAAAGAAATATAGGTCATGAGGGAGGCTTTGTGATCATATGAATGCGAGACAAGTACTGCGTGCCTACCACATTAGCTGTTTATTGGATAATTGAAGAGCAAGGTTCCTATGCGAATTTCCATGTTAAATAGAAAAAAATACTTTTTTCAGGGACTTTCTTATAAGCCTGCCATCCCTTTGACCATTCACTACCAGATTTGGCAGGCTCTGAATACTGAACTGTTTATCCAACGTTATGTTCAAATTGGTAATGGGTGGGCTAGGTTATTAACCCTGTATGCAAAATTCGGCTTTACCATAGAAACTGTTATTTCAGCATTAGCTACAGAGGCTCGAAAACGTAGGTGTTATAAGGCTTTTATTCTAGAATCTATTTGAAGGTTGAGTTGAGGAGGGTAAGGGCAGGGTGGTATACGGCAGCGTTCTCAAGCAGACCTTTCGTTTTGAAATTTAAGGCATGTCATTATGTTTGGTGGTAAGAAATACTTTAGAGGACTTGCGTCATTCTCAGTGCAGTCTGGATGTTACAAAAATATACTCAGCAATTTACTTTCATCACAGTGCGATTTTAGGTATTTTGTTGTTGCTACAAATGGCAAGGAAGAAAGTGTGGAACACTTATAGTAGTGTATTTTCAGAGAGAATGTTTTGTTAGGGTTTCCTCACAGCCAGGGGCAGTCGGTTTTAGCAATAGCTAAAATAACAAAAAGAACAACTAATTACACCGTGTTTGATAAATAAAGTAAATCCCTGCTGGAATGCAGATGGTCGTGTGTTTTTACTTTGCTGGCGTGCTGCCTCTGCACAGCATTCCCTGTGTCATCCTCTGAAAATAGCGCCTGGCACCTTCTGCTACTAGGCAAGGATCCCAGTGCTTTTCGCTTTCACCACAGAGGGCGCAACGCTGGTTGCGTAACTGTCACTCACCTAGTCCAACAACATAAGAAAAGGGCACAAAATGTTTATGAAAGTAAATAAAACACAGTTTCAGGGAATTCAGTGAGTCATCTTGACCAAGAGAACATATAAAATGTATTGCTCAAGGTCACACAGTGTTGCTTAAGACCCACGATTCAAACTAAGGAACTCCCGATTAGATTAGAAAGTCGGGGGCATATTTACGGAGCTGCGCCAAACTTGGCAGCGCTGCACTCCTACATTTTCAAAGCGCAGGGATGCTCCGTATTCACAAGAATATGGCACACCCCTGTGTTTTCCCTAGCTCTGGAGCTAAAATTAGCTGCCTGGCGCCAACGCAGGCACCCTTGCACCATAGTGCCTGCGTTGAAGGGAATGATATAATGGCGATTTGATACTTCTATGTGCGCTGCATCATGCAGCACACATAGAAGTAGCAAATCGTCATTAGTTAATGATTGTTTATGTGCAGGAAGGGACACATAAACACTCATTAATAGCATTTTGCTCTTTCTATGTGTGCTGCAGAATTCAGCACAAATAGAAAAAATCAAAAATGAGGTGAAATAAAAGTATTTCTCCTCGTTTCACCATTCTAATGCCTGCTCTTGGATGGTGTTTGTTTTTGGCACTGTCACAGATTTACACCTCCTTGTAAATCTGGGGCAGTGTAAAAAAGCAATGGGTGTTGTGGTGGAACGCCCACAGCAACAGCCATTGCACTCCCCTTTCACGCAGATACCTGTGTGAAAGAGCAGCATAATTACAAAGGGGCGTTAAGCCACATAAAGTGGCTTGAGGCCACTTTGTAAACATGGTTCAGGGCATAGCGCCACCTGAGTGTCAAAAAAAGCGATGCTCTAGTGGCACTAGGGGTTTATACATATGCCCCTACGCGCGCTGCATAATGCAGCACACATAGAAGTAGCAAATTGTAATTATTTAATGATTGTTTATGTGCAGAAAGGGACCCGTTCCTGCAAATAAACAAACATTACTGGCATTGTGCTCTCTCTATGTGTACTGCTGTATGCAGCACACATAGAAAAAGAAAAAACACAAGGAGAAATAAAAGTATTTCTCCTCATTTCGCCATTCTAACACCTGCTTTTGCATCACGTTAGTTTTTGGCGCTGCCTCAGATTTACACCTCCTTTTAAATCTGCGGCAGTGTCAAAAGCAATGAGCGTTGCGATGAAACGCCCACAGCAACACTCATTGCATGCCCCTTTCACGCTAAGTGATGTGTGTAAAGGCGCCTTTTTTACAAGGTGGCGTTAAGCCACAAAACGTGGCTTAATGCCACTTTGTAAATATGGAGAAGTGCATATTGCTACCAGAACATCGCTAAAAGTGACGCTCTGGTGGCGATATTCCTTGTAAGTATGCCCCTCCATTTTTCTATTGCTGGTAAACTGAAGGAGTGAACCTTTATTTAATTAGGTGGGGCAGTTGGTGCCTTATTAGGTCGAGCCTAGGCAGCTGATGCGCTGTCTCTTCAAAACATGATGTAATCAGTTATGTGGGATTAAATCCCACCCATTGTCGTGTAGTTCCTACTAATCCATAGGATCTGCACATTGTTTGGACAACATAAACTAGGGGCTTGGTGCCAATACTGTTTCTGGAAACCCCCAGAGAATATGTTGGCCTATAGACAAGCCAGCTCACAGTGCCACCGTAAGCCCCCTAACCTATCAGGCAGCAAATGGTTTCTGGCAACCACTGAACATGACAACCCTGACGCCTCAGGGATCGTGGAAACAGTACAGAACCTTTCGCTCAGTCACTCGTGCTCACTTATTCTCAGAGAAGTATACAGAAAATACGCAGTGGGACGTTTTCAATAAATGTATTGAACCAACTTTATTCTTGCATAAAATACATGTGCTGCAATGATGAATAGATAGAAGCAGATAAACGTGCTTACAAGCACCAACAGCGTGAATAGTAGGAAGAGTTCTACCATGGTGCTAAAACAATGTATATATGCAGGCATATAAAACAAGGCAGTAATCAAGCGTATTCCTGCGATGCGAACCCTACTCTAAGTGCACCTAGAGTGTGTGTAGGTGTGAAACCAAGAATCCCCCCAAGGGACGATACTACCCCATTACTTGATGGGATAGAATGAAGGACCCTGTCTTGGTCACGACTGGACACCCCTCACGAGATGTCAGACCGCTGCGTGGTGATTTCTCAAAATGCAAGGACCTCGGTGTCAGCTGAAGTGCCTCCTCTGCTAATCTATCGGGATGCTCATCTTTTATAATAGAAAGCAGCCTTGCGATGTGCGTATAGATTAGCATGTTATGGATATGAGATAGCCCTGTCGCCCCATGGATGAAGATAGAGATGACATTTGTACATAGTGCGAAACGAGACCTTGTACATGATGTTCAGGGCGTTGTGATAATGTTGTGCGAAGCTAGATGTGTAAATAAGTTTAGTTTCAGGGAAACTAATCCAACATTGTTGTGCATGCAAATATGTGCAAAGGGTCACAGCTGAAAATGTTATCTGTGAGGACAATGTAAGAAATAAACTGCTTTGGTACATGGGCCTAAATTGGGAATATAACACCATGGCTTCTGATTGGTAACTTGGATTGTCTTTTAAAAAGCCTTCCTTTCTAGTGGCTAGTCTTTCTTTGAGTCCCTACCTGTCTCTCCTTTTGTTATTTATTTATGCCCAGAACAGCAGCACCTAACTTTTGTTAACGTTCCACCTGTTTCTTTAGATATTTGGTAGTTGGATCCCTTTTTTTCCCTGCCAACGGGTAGGCTTCTCTCACAACACAAGCACTGCTGAGAACCACCATGCTGCTGGTGCGATGTGTGTGAGGGGGCGGGGGTCCTCTGCTGCTCGGTGAGTGACGGCGCATACTCTCGTCATCCCACAGCTGGTCATCGGCACTTCTCTGGTCAACAGTGCTTTTCACGACCACTAGTATTTACAATATACATTTGCTCCGAGCACAGATTTGTTAAAAAAAAAAATACGCAAAGCTCGTGTGAGGTTGCCCATGCTCACTCCCCTCCTCCGGCATCGAACTGCTCACATGATCCATTCTCGTCTTGGCTGCATCAGACAGAGCTGCTGGAGCGTCCGTCACGCTACTTTTATTTTCGCTATGTTTCAATAGCAGCGATGCTCTGCATACCAAGGGAGCCATGCTTTTGATATTTGCATGCACTACAAAATCTTATTTATTTTTATAACTAATCATATACTCATAAGTGTTATTTAGATCAATAGGCTGTCTTCACTTTCTATAGTAATTCAACAAAGGGATTCTACCAATATTTACATAAAGATATATATGTGTATAAGTGTATATTCAGTTTTACTGCAGGTGTTTTTTATATGTTCCAATGATGATGTCTAGAAACATCCTTCTCTAGTTGATAGGAAGGACAGTATTCAAAAAATTGTAAAATACCCCTCACACACTGAAACCTGATTCAGTGTCATGCTTCATCATTGGGGTCTTCCCGCCCCTCTACGGGACGGGGCGTGCTAGTACCTACGTAGACGCGGGAGCACTTGATTTAGTGATTAGTGTATATGTGTAGTGCGTGGGATCGTGAAAAAACTATATATATGTGATGATTAAAAATTCCCTGGCTAGTGGAAAAAATACACTTTATTTGCTTCCCTAGCTGAGAATAATAAAAGTGGGGAGGTGTATTTAGTGTACTTTGATGGGTCACTTTCTACAGGGTCGACATGTTTCAGAAGCCATCCCCTTGGCTTACTTCCTCAGGATCAAAAACGATCCCTATTGCACCTCACTGGGTGATATAATAAATGTACATATGCCTACTGGTCACACATACTCTTCCATGCACCCGAATAGGGTAGTAAACACAATATACCAATTGTATATCCTGTAATGAAACATTCGTATATTAACGTGTCTGCTCCATGAGATGCCACGAGGGGTGTAAAGGCGCCTTCACATTGATAATGCTGGATGCTGCTCAATCACCAAGGATTACCTTCTCGTGGCTCTCCGGGAACACTAATCACTAAATTAAGTGCTCCCGCGTCTACGTAGGTAGTAGCACGCCCCGTCCCGTAGAGGGGCGGGAAGACCCCAATGATGAAGCATGACACTGAATCAGGTTTCAGTGTGTGAGGGGTATTTTACAATTTTTTGAATACTGTCCTTCCTATCAACTAGAGAAGGATGTTTCTAGACATCATCATTGGAACATATAAAAAACACCTGCAGTAAAACTGAATATACACTTATACACATATATATCTTTATGTAAATATTGGTAGAATCCCTTTGTTGAATTACGATACCATGAGGAGGACGATTCTACTTTTTTTCCTCTTCACTCCCCCCCTTTGATTTTTTGGATTATTTCACTTTCTATAGCCCTTAGTCCCGTCACTGTGTCTATTTGTCCTTCGTATATGTCAATTGTCATCGGTACTGCTTTTATGTTGGTTGCTGCACTCGGAAGCCAATGGTTGCTGCGTGCTAAGGGTCTGACCAAAGAAAATATTGTAAGGCAGCAGGCTCGCCAATTATAAGCGGAAGTAATGGGCAATGCATAATCCCAGGGGGCCGCCAGCAATTCCAAAAGAGCAAATAGTGAGTACCACATAGTGGGTGTCACTTTGTAGTGCTATAACCGCTATATAACAGCAAACCGGTATTATTAGTAGCAGTATACATCCCCAAGGCTCGATAGCATATTGCAGTGTCTCTGTGCTGAAGTCTACTAATTAAACGTTTCGCTATGATTTGCTTGCAAAACTAGGCACACTTTTATTCTAAATATTGGACATATTGCAGATACAGAGAGGAGCTTTATTTGTATTGTCTACTTCAGACTGGAAATATTGGAATCTGCTTGTGATGCTGCAGATTAGTGTAGTCTGATACCAAATACAGAACATCTTACTCGATCTTTAATGTCAATAAGCATTGTGGGTCGAGCTGTTTTTTTTAGCACTTCGGAGTATGCTTCCAGCGTTTGGACACATACAGTAACAGGGATTTCGGCTTCTATTATCAGTTCTAACAGCTAATGTATGTTTTTATCGATATTTATCTTCTTCTCACGGTGGGTGTTTATTTATTGTTTAAAAAATAGCTGTTATGTTTAGCTGCCCTGATTTCTCCCGTTGTTCAAAGTGGCATTCCATTTGGATGGCTTCACTGGACAGCAGCATTGGCTGCGCCTCCTGCCTGCACTTTATTGGCATGTTTATATAGATGTAATTTTCCATTGGAATAAACCATGCCAGAAATGTATCCATCGGCTTCCTGCATCTTATTTACCTGAGGATTCAACACCCCCTTCACACTCGCAAACAGCTAAAAAATCATTCATCCACCCATCCAACGTCGTCCATCTCTCCATCCATCCATCCATCCATCCATCACCTCATCCCTCCTCTCATCCATCCAATGTCCACCTTAGTGTCAACGCTTCTTTATTAAAGAAATACAATCAACATAATTCCCCTACACTCCACATACATCCACACTACTCCAAACTAAAACACATTCGTAAAAGACATTACCAATTACAATACCAATAGCTCTAACTCTCGCAAATGGGAGACCTATTGCATTGAAAATGCTTGCTTAGAAATTGGTACAGATTTTGCCTCAGTCAGTAGCCTTACTCTCCCCCTGTTAGACCATGTGAGGAAGCCATCCCTCTGGAACTCCATGCATCTTACTACGAGGACCCTATGTGAGGTCTGGGAACTTCGCCCCCATCCCTCCCTTGGAGATACGTGTACTGGAGGTCGGGGGTAATGTAAAATGATGGCCCTCACAGGAATACACAACAATAAATTTAATAGGAGCCCCACATGGTGCAGCCCTTGAGTCGGAAGCACTGCAACGGCCTGGATTACGCACCTGCTGGAGGTATTGGTAACTCTAAGATATGAAGCTAACAGGGATTACATGTGGGACCTTGGATGTCCCCTTAGCAATGAGCAATCACCTGCAGAATCAGCAGTTAAATATTATATTTCACTGGCAATTTCCTCATTGCTCACCAGAATTTGTATGTGAGAGTGGGTGAATATGTGTGAGTCACCAGTTGAATGGATGAGCGAGGACTCAAATAAATGGGTGAATGTGTTGAATGAATGTAGATAGGTTTCACCAATTTTGTTATAAAAATGCCAATGAGGTGAGGCCTAAGTTGTATAGTGCCTTGAATGTGTGGGTGAGGAGTTTGAAATGAGCGAGTTTGTCTATTGGGGGTCCAGTGGAACTGGTGTGAATTCTGTGTGGGAGGTTGAGGATGAGTTTGGCTGCCAAGTTCTGGATGATTTGTAGTCTTCTAGTGAGTTGTTTGGCGAACCCGGTGTAGAAGGTGTTCCCATAGTTCAACTTGCTGTTAACTAGGGTGTGAGTGACAGTTTTTCTAGGGTTGCTTGGGAGCCATTTGAAGATGTTCCTCAGCATCTTCATGGTGTTGAAGCAGGATCCTGTGATGGCGTTGACTTGTGCGGTCATGTCCAGTTTGCTGTTGATGTTTATTCCAAGGTTCCTGGCGTGGATACTGGGGGAGGGTCCAATTTCGGCCACCCACCAGTTGAAGTCCCATGGTGAGTGGTTCTCGCTGAAGATCACTACTTCTTTCTTGTCAGCGTTGAGCTTGAGGCAGTTGGCTTTCATTCATTTAGCAACATCGGTCTTGCAGGCGGTGAACTTGTTTCTTGTGTTGGGGGTCTTATCCGAGATGGAGAGTATGAGATGCATGTCATCGGGATAGGAGAGGATGTTGATGTTGTGTGCACAGATGACGTTGGCCAGAGGGATAATGCATGCATTGAAAACAGTGGGATTTAGCCATCAACCTTCCACAGATGAGCTTGCAGGCTTCCGCGGAACAAGGTGCCAGGCTGACAGCTTGTGTGCTATCCGATGGGGCAGATCCAGAGGATAGAGGATCCTTGGATGCCAATCTTGCACATTACGGTATGTATATATGTCTGGGTAGGGTGTGAGACCATGTTAAATGCTGCAGAAAGGTCCAGGAGAATGAGTGCTGCCATGTGCCCTTTGTCAAGGAGCATGCGGATGTCGTTTATGGTTGCAATGAGTGCTATTTCTGTACTGTGAATGGGCCTGAATCCAAATTGCCTGGTGTCAAGGAGCTCGTGGCTGCTGAGGTATCAGTGAGGTGTGGGTTGATTAGTTTCTCTAAAACCTTTGCTAGGTATGCTAGGAGGGAGATGGGTCTGTAGTGGGAAATCATGGCTGTTTTATGCGGATGGTTTCTTGAGCAGGGGTGTGTGTCTAGGTGTCAGTGGCATGTGTCAAACTGTCAGTGGCATGTGTCTAGGTGCTCGGAGAAGTGGCTTGGTCGATGGAGGCGTTGAGGATGGATGTTACTGCTTCGCTGATCGGTAGGAATCCTTTGGTGAAGGCGTAGTAGGGGCAAGTGCCAGATGTGGCCCCAAGTGGATGGTCTTCAAGGTATCAGTGATTTTGATGGTGGTGACGGAGGCCACGAGGTCAGGGTTCGTTCTTCGGCTGTGATAAGAAGTTGAGTTGTGATGGTGACAGGGTCTGGTTGCCCCATTACTCAGTAATCGTTACTGCATGCTCGAATTTGCACCATCACTCATTAATATTGAAAACATGTTCCAGATTGGCCTCAGAGATCTGAGTGCCAGCCATGATTCGCACTATCACATGGAAGTCTTGGTTACATGTTCACATCTTCAGCATTATTCATTAATCTTTAGTGCATGTACAAATTTGTACCAAACAATAATCTTAGCGTGTATGTAATTTTCCCCAACAATCATTAATCATTAGTGTCTGTTCAGATTTGCCCAATCAGTCAGTAATTTTCAGTACATCACTCAGTAATAATCAAAGCATGCTAATACATGCCCCAACATTCAGAAATCATGAATGTTTGCCAGATTTGCAACATTAATAATACCTGCGTGCCCAGATTTGTACTATCCCTCCCTTCCCCTTCCTGAATTTTAAGATGTGCCACGTTGCTCAGTAATCCTTTGGGCAAGTTTATATTTGTTCCATCACTTTGTAATGCTAACTGCGTGTTCATCTTTGCACAATTTCTCATTAATCATAAATGCATGTTTGGATTTTCAGCATCACCCAATAATCCTTCCTGCTTGTTCCGATTTGCACCATCTTACTTATCCCCAGCACATACCCTGATCTGCACCATCATTCGGAATTCTTGAAGGCCGGCCCATCTTTGCACCAACACCCAGAAATCTTGGCTGCATGCCAATTTTGCCTTAAACTAGTGCATGCTCTTGCAGCTTTAGTAGGTGGATTCTATAGTCCAGGGCATGTTCTCCAAACCCCCCAATATATTCAGCATCAGCCATTTCTCCACCACGCATGGGAAATAAGGAACCAGCTGCGAACCACAGCTGGGGCTTGAAATAGGCTCCCCTGACAGTCTAGCACCAGGTCCCCTCCAGAAGGCTCCACCCCCAATCTCTGGCTCCAGTGTACTCCACCCTGGCGCGCCCCCACTTCCCTGTGCTCGAGGGTTGCTCTCACTTAAATACTGTTCTTTTACTATTTCACAGTATACACTTAAATAAGCTATTACAGTATTGCTGACCCCAAAGCTGAGTGGCCTAACAATTTAATATCATTTAGTATGTTTGAAAGACCTCACCTGGAAGCAATGCTATTAATCTCAATTTCCACAAGTGTGTCATTCTTCTTAATGGGCCTGGCAATGTAACTGTGGTGAAACAAGCAAGAAACACATTCTTCCTGAAAGAGGTCATATGCTAAGTGCTTTGGAGCGGGTGGTATAACAAAATAGTTGTGGAAACATATGATGCAATTCACAGTAAAATATCAAATGATGTAAAGTTTATGTTTTTTATAGAAACCGAAAACAAGATGTTGCTTGTGGTTCAAGAAACATTCCAAATGATTGAACGTCGGACTTCACGACTTCAAGCATAAAGTGGCAGAGAGCGATCTGCCCTCCCGTGTGAAAGAGGTGTAGTGGTCAGTTATTAGATCTCGCCGACACATCACTTTTAGTGATTTGTTGTCGAAAAGAACTTTTGTGGACAGTGCCTAAATTTGCAGTGTTATTTGGGCTAGCCCACTGCTTACCAGCCAGTTGTTGGCTTTCTGTTCAATATCTTGATTCTTTTATAATGGCTTTCTTTCCTTTTCTTGATTTGCCTTTCCACTGGATCATAGCTTCTTTAAAACCTTTTGAATGGACTGCTTGTATCCTTTAACTGCTTACAGTCAGGGAATTCATTTTTTCTTTTTCTTTCGATACTAAATGTGCGTGTGTGCATGTGTTTTCTTGTTATTTCTCTTGGGTGCTGTGCTGCTTCCCCACTGAAATTCCCCCTATGCTCTCAATGTTGCTGCTTCTCCATCCTCACAGCTCACCAGTTGAGTTCACCTGCCCCTCCCAGTCTGTGCACTCCAGAGCTTTCCAAGCTGCTCTGTCTCCATTTTACTCCCCGATCCGGTCAAGCTCGAGTTTCTTGCTTTTTTCTTAATTTTTTTAATTTCAAAACCAAGGTCCTTCATTGTTTCCCCCCACACCTCTCAACGCTTTTTACTTTTAATCCCATCACTTCTCCCCTCACTGTCCTCTGACTCCATCATCTTATTGAAAAAAGAAAACAAAAAACGTTTTGGGAGGACCTGGAAGCTGCAATTTCCTGTAGGGCCTTTCTTTCTACAAAAATGCACTTCTGATATATTGTGATATATATATATATCAGAAGTGCATATTCTGGGCAAATCAAATCTCCCCGTGCTTAACAAAAAATGTATGTGTTCGTCTGTAACGCAACTGGTGCTCATGTAAAGCGCTCCGATACCTTGGGGTCTAGTTCGGGCTATATAAAACTCCCCCCCCCCCCCCCCAAATTATATATATAGTTTGTTTGTCTACTGTTCTAAAAGGCATCAACCATCTTGAAATAGTGAATAAAAACAAAATGGCAGTTGCATCGTGATGCATGTTTAGCCATGGGTGGTGGATGACACTGAATGGAGCATCAAGAGGCATTTGTGTGATGACGCATGCATTTGTATGTATCATTGTGTGTTTTTTACTTTTTTGTGGCCCATGCTATTCGACAACAGCAATTTTTTTTTTTGCCAATGCTGCACAGCATTGGCAATCATTGGCAAAATTAGTAAGTATGCATTGGTGAGTTCGATTGTATTTGGCAATGTTTATTTAAAGTTGGACACTACATACCGTTTCTTACATGCAGTAAAGAAATGGAGTTGTCCTTCCTGGGAGTAAGGATGCAGTGTTCAGGACAGAGAGAGGCATTCCTCAAACCAAAAGAAAAATGCAGCTGAAGTGAAAGAGGTCTCTGAGATCAAAAAGATCTGAAGCCCACTACATTAAGGAGGTAGCTAGTAGCAACAGTATGTAATACCCTTCAAAAATAGCAATGCCAAAATTGCACTGAAGTGGTGCCAAAAATGGCACTTTAAAACCTCCCTGAGGTACTTCAGTTTTTACCGGTATTGCTGTATGCATTATTTATCAAATATATTATATCAATCATAATCATATGATAAGATCCTACCTTACCGTTCTTCATTTCTTTTTCTTCCTTCTTATTTCCTATTTCCCTACATCTCTCTTTCTGCTTTAAAGTCCCATTACCGTATCCATTTTTTCCATAAATAAGCATAGTTTTAATGCTGTATGCCACACCACTCCACATCTCCCTCGCCCCCTTCCTGTTGCTACCCCCAACCTGCCCCTACTCGCTCCTCGCAATCATGTTAATGGTTCTTTTACTTTCAATATTTTGAGGGTCCAACCTCTACAATTTGCTAGTGGCAGCTCTGGTATCCCAAAAGTGGTTTCGCACAATACATTGACTGATATTGTATTTACTGATCAAAGTGTGGTCTGCCATCTTAGATCCGTAAATACAAAAAAAAGAGAAAATGGCACCTGCGTCTTTCTGTAGGCATGTGCGTGCCTGTAGAATAACATGGAAGGCAGCAATGGCTGTGTCACCCCACCTTTTTTCTTTAGTTTCATTGCCAATGCTTGTTTGAGTATATATTTAACCTATAATCAGGATTTATGTTTCAATTGTTGTTAATATTTAAATATTGTTATTATTGTTAAATAACACATAATATTTAATATATTTATTACATTTACTGATTTTATGGACATTTGATACACACGGCCTATTCACAAAGGTAAACCTGCATGTGAGTACATCTACTCATGTAAATTTACTCTTACACTTTTGAGTAAGTTTACTACTTTTGGCTATTCCCCATTTCAAATTGTAAATTTACTAAAAGATGTAGACTTACGTCTCCACATCCAGAAACCAGGGGTGGAGCCTAATTAACGATCTTAATATTACTAACAGTAACATTCTGATCATATTATACAATTCTGCACACTTAACAGAGTTCTCACTCCCGGGATGAGATCTCTACTTGTGGTGTGGAGCTCCGCCACTGGGGTGGATATCTCTCTAATGCTAAAACATAGGGAAGAGTTTAAAATGTATTGAGCTTGGAAAACCAATTATTAAAAATACCTTTATGCTATATATCAATGTAAGATAAATGTATGCATTTATTCTAAGCCTAAAACAAATGAAATGAAAAGTTATATTTTTAACTTAATTGTAGATTAAATAAACAATCAATTTTAATGCATTTAATTATTTTAAAATATATTTAAGGATTATTCATAAATATATTCCCCATACAGTTACATTTTAACATTTATTTACTATCCATACAAGAACTAATATTAATAACAAATATTTTCAAACATGTTTAAAAATTAAATACATTTTATTTTTAAAAGTAAAAAGTTATTAAATACATTTGATATCATTAAAATATTACTATATTATTTAGAATATTTTTACATTAGTCTAAATCTAGATAGATGGATCAATAGGTAGATAGATAGATAGATAGCTAAAATTAATTACGTTTTATGTAACATAATTTACTATGGGGTTCAGTTTTAAGTCCATGCCTCCATTATTGTCAATGGGAGGGTGTTGTAGTACCTGTGGATGGCCATGTGTGGTGCTGAACTTACTCCAGGTCTAAGCTGGAGTACATTTACTACTGTTTTGGGACCTTTTTATCTGGAGTGGGTTTAGAAGTGCAGACTGTGAAAAGCAGAGGGCTTACTCTTTTGTGGGTGGGTGTCTGTCCCTCCCTACATTCCTCCTTCACCCTCTGTTAACCCCTCCTTACTACTCCCAAACTCCTTACTCCTCCCTAAACATCACCTATTTTGTAGTAAGTATGCCCCATTTTTCAACTACTCCCCCACTACCTCCTACATTTACTACTAAGTACTTAGATGTGGATAGAAGAGGTGGAGATTAACACTTGTAGGTTTGAGAATAGCATTTTGTAGTTCTTTAATAGTCCTATTGTAGTAAGACTAAATGTACCACAAAATGCAGTTTGTGAATAGGCCCACTATTTCTTCAAATGTCATGTTCTTTTCTCTTTATATCATTATAATTCTCTAACTAGTTCAGGGAAGATTTTGACACAACACTTTGCTAGGCAAGGTGATCTAGCAATGTGTGATTAATTTGCTTGAATGTCTCAATTATAATCTCTGTATGTTCATATTTGAGCATTAATATGTATAAGGCATAAGTAAAGGAAATAATTTGCAATTGTGCCAGTGATGATAATATACTTTTATTAAGGGATAGTATCATTACACTGAAAGGAGACAGGTAAATTAATGAAAAATGTGATCAAGGGGGGCGTGTCCAAGATGGCGCCCGTGCAGTAGCTCAACTACGGAGCTCCGCCGCACCGGACTGTAATGATGCGGTTCCCGGGGGAGTGGCTGACCCAAATCGTCAGCATCGGGTGCAGAATGAACGCGGAACCCCCCAGGAGCACCCTTTGAATCCTGCAACGCTCACCGCAGCCGCGCCGAGTGTTTGTCGATGGAGTGCGGCTGGCTGGCGGTATGACGAAATGGCTCCAGAGTGAATGCAGCGGTGCCACGTCAGAGTAAGGAGCTGCTTCGGGGGAGTTTGCCGGCGGCAGCAGAACAGAGCGGCCCTTGTCCCACCGCCTCACATTCCTGTAACGGCCCCATACCGCCGCGGGTGAGTGCAGCGGCAGGCAGCGCCTGACAGGGGTGGACTAAGCAAGCCCACCCCATGGGGGAGAAGTGAAGCCCAGAGATCGTCAGCTGCGATAGACAAGGAGGCGGAGGACAGACCTGCAGAACCACCTGGGACTGCCTGATGCCGGGGCTACGCCTGGACACCGAGGTCCCTGGAGGCACGGCCTCCCCATACGGCTTCCCCACGGCTCGGGGTGCCATCGATAGGAGATCCAGCTGAGGCCAACGGGAGGACTTTAGCGGCCGGAGAGGCCCAGCGGCCAAGATACAAGCTGAGAAACCAGCGGAGAGCTGAGGTACACAGGTGAGGAGAAACGGAGTGGGACATTAACGCGGCAAAGCAGGGCCCCCCCTCGAGACAGTGTGGTTCCGCCGGCAGGAAGAGGACACTAGAGTGGTCACAAAAGATCCAGAATTCATCACAGGTGAGGAGAGCTGCCCGGCCTAGCATCACACTACAGCTTACCCTGAGGTGGGCACTCTCAGAAACGCAGGACAGGTTCTACAGGCTTGGCCATTTGGTGCACTAGCAGCTACAGCGGGAATTCTGCATTCTGTAACCAAAAGAGGGATCGCTAGAACACGTTGTGGCAAGCACTCCCGAGACCACGAAAGGCAAAGCACTTAGGGCCCATCACAGAGCACACGTGGACCGTATTAGCCGCCTCAACCCGGGAGGGGCGTGCCTGGACAGCAGGGTGGACCCCTTTGGCTTTCAGTGGAGTGCGGAGAATGCAGGGCCTGGACGGCAAGCATCACGAAGCTATAATGACCACCTCTAGGTCCAAGAGAGACACTGCTAGCATTAAAGACCTCCTGGCCAAGGGCGCCACCAAAAAAGCGGGCACTACCTCGACCTCTCCGGACAAAGCGGAAGCAAGCGCCTCAATGCAACACGAAATGAACGAGGAGGCCCCCATCACGCATGGTTTTATGGAAGCGCTCTTTGGCACGTTGAGGGACGACATAGCGGCCCTTCGCACAGAAGTAACCAAGAAAGTTAAGGAACTGCGCCACAATATGGGGGAATTGGAACAGAGAGTGGACTCAGTGGAACACGCCGGGGACTCCAGGGAAGAGGAACTAGAAGAATGCTGCAGAGAACTCATGGAGCTTAGAGACCGCAATGCTGACCTCAATTTTCACCTTGATGACCTGGAAAACAGATCCCGCAGATTGAACATTCGTATCAAAGGAGTGCCATTGCAAGCGGATGTGGGACGTCTGGAGGAGTACGTGCTGCGTCTCTTCCGTCACATAGTACCGGATTTGGAAGGGAAAGACCTCTCACTGAGCCGTACCCATAGGGCAGGACGCCCATCAGCATCCCCAGGCACCCCTCAGGATATTCTCAGGTGCCTTCACAATTATAAGCACAAAGAAACAATAATGGCTGCGGTGCGCAATCAACCTCAGGTTCTCTTCGAGGGCAACAAAATCTGCCTATACCAAGACCTGTCAAACATCACTCTCCAGAGGCGACGGGCAATGAAGTCAGTGACGGAATTTTTGAGGGACAAAGTAGTACGGTATAAGTGGGGCCACCCATTCCGCCTGATCTTCGCGTGGCAGGGCGAAACTCGGGCAGTACTCACGGCCCCGGAGGCAGCAGACATCCTGGGCATAGAGCTCGGTCGGCAATCCTCACCTCAGCGGTCACTTACACAGCTGTCATCCCAAGGCTCGCGACAAAGACGACACTCAAGAAATCGCCCGCAACAGCAAATAAGTAGGCCAACAAAGACTGAAAGTATTAAGGAATGCTCGGCCCAGTTACAGCAACTCACAGAGCAACACCCATCCCCGGAAAGAGAGACCGACTGACGGTGCCTCAAATGGCCTTCGAACCCTGTAGAAGGGGGCAGCCCAGCTCCCCATGGGACACGTACACATCTCCGCCACCACTAACCGGTTGCGGCGGGGGCTGCGGACCTCCTTACTTCTCTCCAAATGCTGATACGGACGACAAACGACATGGACCCTCACTACAGAACTGCAAGTTGTGCACCAGTTAGTGCCTTTGTTTTATTAACTGTTAATGTTATTATGTTAATTACATGTATTCATGCTCAGTGCTCAACTAGGCGGTCACACTCCATATATTGGTCGGGGCATAGGGTTTTAGGTGACTGTTCAAGGGACTTAGATAGCAGTGTCACTCTCCCAGGGAAATGGTGCGTATAGTTAGCCTAAATGTAAGGGGCCTAAACTCGCCAACTAAAAGAATAGCACTCCTAACCCAGCTTAGGGTGGCCCAATGTGATATATGTCTCCTACAAGAGACCCATCTTCTGAAAAAAGACTGGAACAGAATGCGCTCCAGATGGTTTGACCGTCAATTCTGGTCCTCCGGTCAAGGGAAGGAAGCAGGAGTTGCAATCCTGGTGGCTACACATTTCCAAGGGAAAATCACTAGCGTACAATCCGAAATTGCAGGACGTTTGCTGTCCCTACGGGTTTCCCTCACCCACCATACATTCACGATAGCCTCCATCTATGCACCTAACGAACAACAAGAGCACTTTATACGCCAGGCGCTTGGCAGTGTACTTACATCCTCAGACTCCAATCTTGTAATAGGGGGCAATTTTAATCTGGTACTGGATGCCTCTATAGAAAGAATTCCCCCACGCCCAGGGAATACAGGGATGTTCACCCCGCAGGGAACGCGTTGGCTAGCAGAGGCTGGGCTGGCTGACGTTTGGCAGACACTACATCCGACCACGCGGTCTTATTCCTTTTTTTCAGCAGCTCACCAATCTTATGCTAGAACTGACTATTTTCTTATTTCAGCTCCATTGTGCCCGAGAGTAACGCAGGCCACCATTGACGTGGCATCCCTGTCCGACCATGCCCCCATCCAATTGGACCTATACCTCCCGACCATACACCAAAGTTGTAAATTGTGGCGTCTCAATCCTAAAATGCTATCCTATGACGCAGCGATAAAAGAAGTGAGGAAAGCCATAGTAGACTATCTCGCTATCAACCATACACCACACACGGCAATAGCAACACTCTGGGAGGCTCTTAAGGCAGTCATTAGAGGCACGTATATAGCTATAGCAGCCAGACTCAACAAGGAGCGAGCATTGAAACGCGCCAGCCTAGAAAGTACCGTTAAAGAGCTGGAGGAGGCCCACCAACGCGCAGGCTCACATAAAATTAGGCGTCAAATGACTATAGCGCGAAAACAACTTAGAGCGCTGGACATGGATGCCGTGGAATATGCGTTACTACGAACGCGACAGAAATATTACGCAGGGGGAAACAAAGCTTGGAAGCTGCTGGCACACAGGTTGTGAACGCAGGTACACTCTAGGCGCGTGCAGGGCCTCATAGATGGTAACAAGCAACACATCACAAGGCATGAGGACATAGCGGCAGAGTTTGGTTGCTTTTACGCACACCTCTACAGGGCGGAGGGGAAATCTCCAGAAGTTTGCATTCCCTACATCGTACAGGCTCCAATAACAAAGCTGCAGGCCCCCTACATAACGCTCCTGGAGAAAGACATAACTGAACGGGAAGTTCTGGATGCGATAGGGAGACTCCAATTGGAAAAGGTGCATGGGCAGGATGGGTTCACAGCAGCCTTTTAAAAACAATATGCCTCACTCCTGTCCCCAATACTTGCTCGGCTGTACAACTCGTTCAGTTAGACTGGGGAGCTTACGGAATCAATGCGTACGGCGATAATAACAGTGTTGCCAAAACCGGGGAAAGATCCTCAACACTGCACGTCCTACTGTCCCATATCCCTCTTAAATGTGGATGCCAAGATATTCACAGGGATACTAGCGGGCAGACTGGGTGGGCATATGCCGGGGCTGATCGAGCCTGATCAATCCGACTTCATACCGGGCCGCACTTGTGGGGACAACACCAAAAGGCTTTTTCACCTACTGGATAAGAACCGGCGTTCCCAAAAACCGACCTTGTTTCTGTCGATAGACGCCGAAAAGGCCTTTGATTGCGTCCATTGGCCATTCTTTCAAGCAATGCTGGAGACAGTGGGCTTCGGCCCTAGATTCCGGCAGTGGATCTGGGCTGGATATCCGGAGCCGAAAGCACTGGTCAAGATAAACAACGCGCAGTCCCCGACCTTTTCCATCTCTAGGGGAACCCGCCAGGGCTGTCCACTCTCACCACTCCTGTTTGTTCTCTACATGGAGCAGTTGGCGGAACGCATTCAACACCATCCACAGATAGAGGGAGTCTGGATGGGAGGCCAATCTCATAAAATAGCTCTACATGCTGATGATGTGTTGCAGGCCATCACAAATCTGCGTCAATCACTGCCCCCTCTCCTTGAGGAACTCGCAGCATTTGGTGAGGTCTCAGGCTTTAAAGTGAATACTACCAAGACCCAAGCACTCAACATCACTATCCCGCATGACGAGCAACTACGGTTGGCTTCGGAATTTCCTTTCCCGTGGGCGCAACGGGGAATCCAATATTTGGGCATTCAAATACTCCCCACCATAGAAGGCTCGGTAACACATAACTACTCAGACCATTTAAAGACAGTGAGATCCTTCAATCAATCCTGGCATGGAGGTCCCATTTCTTGGGTGGGTTGCATAGCAGCGGTCAAAATGACCCTGCTGCCAAAAATTCTCTATCTTATGCAGGTGATGCCGCTGGCGCC
This sequence comes from Calotriton arnoldi, assembly GCA_963921515.1. Taxonomy (NCBI): domain Eukaryota; kingdom Metazoa; phylum Chordata; class Amphibia; order Caudata; family Salamandridae; genus Calotriton; species Calotriton arnoldi. The sequence goes on along the minus strand of CAWUFW010006034.1, from coordinate 391,732 downwards.
ACCCGCACCCATTTTGAAAAAGCTACAGGCGCCCTCAAGGCCTTTATATGGGCTGGTAAGCGGGCCCGGATGGCAAAAGAGCGGACCTACTTGCCAATAGCAAAGGGTGGATTGGGTATACCGAACCTGGCAAAATATTACCAAGCCGCACAATTACGCTACATGGTTGAATGGCAGCGTCCAATGACCGAGAAACATTGGTGTTTCCTATATCAAGCGGTGGCGGGAATCCATATCTGGAAAATCCCATGGCTTTAGCGCAAACACCGCCCGCCGGGTGAATACATATCGCCGGTGGTTAGAGCCACTATGGGGGTTTGGGACAAGGTGTACTCCTCTAAACAGCTCTCTACACAGATTTCCCCACTCACACCAATCATAGGGAACCCGGACTTTCCACAGGCCACACAAGAGAAAGCCTTCACACACTGGCAGGATGCCAACTGCAAACAAATTGGAGATTTATTTGATGTGAGAGGCTTGTTGGACTTTAAAGCGGTCCAATAAGACTTTGGGCTCCCAGACTCAGAATGTCAGCAGGCGACTGACGTCGTTCGAATGCTGGCTTTTCTCCAGAAAGGACGACTCCCGCATTTTATCCAACATATATTCCTTTCCAAACACACAGAGTACCCCCTTGCAAACACCGGCCAGGAAAAGGTGGGAACTGGAGTGCGAGCGCCGATTTACCGACAAAGAATGGAGAAAGAATGGACGGACATCCTACACCAGGCGCGCACTTCCGCTACCAGCGCCTCCGGCACTATAACCCAGCTCGTCTGGCTCAATGGCAAAAAGGAAGAGAAGACACATGTTGGAGGCATTGCGCCCAATCAGGCACGCTCACCCACCTGTTATCGCACTGCCTCAAGTTACATAGGTATTGGAGGGAGGTCCTGGCTGATATTGATCTGATGTTCGATACCGAAATACCCCATTTTACTAGCTATGTCCTGTTAGGACTACCCAATACACAAACCTATCCATTACATTCTAATAAGGGTAAGGCTATTACTTTAGCACTCTGTGCGACAAAGCAAGTCCTGCTATCAAAATGGGGCACCGATGTTGTCCCAACGCATGCAGATTGGCTACACAAGCTTTGGGACTTATTGGGGATGGAAAAATTTACAGCAGTTATCAGTCACACCTTACCCAAATTCGGGAAAAGATGGGGATCATGTATAAAGCACCTTTCAGGAGTGTACCAGGAACTCACAAGTCCAATATATTTGCGTATACTGCAGATTACGCCCACCACCCCCATGGAAGATTTAGGGAAAAAGAAAGAGTGATGATTACTATCAATGTGATACGAGCATGTATTGTTCTCTTTTATTCATTGTTTATTGATGATGTCTGATTATGTTTCTCCCTCCCCCTTCCACTCCCCCTTACAACCTCCCCCCCTGGCCTTCTGCTACCTCACCGGCCAATGGATGTAGGCGAAGGGTCTTGTAAAATTAATAAAAACGTTACAATCCTAAAAATGTGATCAATTGAAAAGTTAATGGAAGTTTCCAGATATATGTATCTATGTATGTGTCAGTGTTTTTGTAGAATTGTAAATAACCTTAAACGGATTGATGAAAATTTAGGTGGTTTAATTTAAGGAATTTTAAAGGAATGTTTTACAATTTCTGACCACTTTTATTATTCTTATACATTTTATACATATTTATATATATATTCATACATGAATTTACACATCCTTTAATGATTAAATGTATGAGTATTTTTGCACATTATGTACTAAATAGAACATATATCTTGTTGAGGAGAATACATCACTGGGATGCCAAATGAATTTAATTACCCTCAACATTCATTATTGTACTGTACAGCACAACACACTTTAGCTATAATATTTATTACACCCAAAAAACTTTCCAAAGATACACTAGCATATTTCATGAATGTTTGAAAAATGCAAATAACTCAACAAGAAAAGTAGTATGTAATTATTTGAAACATTGTCCAGTCTGTCTACAGTTTTTATGGGATCATGTGATTTGATGCATGGCTGTAAATATGTGAAAAAATGGCGTCTCGCTTTTGGTGAACAAGGCTGCTAGACAGCCGAAACGTGTAGAAATGAGGTTGACAATAAAAATAAATAAATTTGATTCTCACCCAAGTGTCGTCATCTTTGGAGGTGTCCAAAGGGAATTGTGTAATTTGTACGGCTCGTGCTGGAGCCGGTTTGGATGACGTGCCCCTCGGACTGGAATGCGGTGGCAGCAAGCAAAATGTGGAGAAGAAGGAGTTCAAGCCGTCGAGCCCCCTGCAACACAGAATAGTGTTTTGAATGAAGAGGCAGCTCTGGGACAAGTAAGGCGGCAGCTGGTGAGTCGGAGGACTCGCGGTGACCGCAGAACCGCCGAGGTAGGACTGCACAGTTTATTCTACGCGGGCAAGGGGAGAACCGATGAGAAAGGAAAAAGGCTTGTGCTGGTTGATACTGAGCACAGCGGTGAAGGAGAGTGTATGAGAAGTACTGGATATTGACTACTTTGAAAAATGTTGGCCATGGAGATGCAGGAACGGGAGGAGGCTGCACTTAAAGTATTTAGTGATACAGTGACCGGAGAAGTGGGTGCAGACAATAATGTGAGTGTCCAAAAGACTAGATGAGATCTGAATACCAAATTAAGGAGATTGGAGAAGTTAAAATGCACAGAGTTGTTCAAATGGAGGGAATCTAGATCACTGCCGCGATACCTGGAGGTGGGGTGCATTTGACATGGATTGAGAATTTTAGTAACCCCAAGCTATGAATACCCCAATCCGAAATGTTGCGAGAATGGGCAAATAACAACAATGAATCCTCAAGAAGAATGATTGGAATTCTAATAAAATACGCTGATATAGACAGAGGAAAAACACTGGAAGAGATAGTTAGCTTACAGCTTGCTATCAGCACAGAGGGAGGTCAAGAAGCAGTGAAAAAGTTCCTAACTAGTATGGAACAAAGACTTGTGAAATTGGAGGAATCCATTAAAAACAGGAAAACTCTGAAATTTTTGTGTGACAAAATTGATTATGAAAAATGCCAAATCTATACTTTTTCAAGAAAATTTGACAATATAAAAAGTCAAAGACTTTCTGAGACTGGCAGATTGAGACAAGAAATTCACTCTGAGCACCTCAGTTTAGTTAGTTCAGAAGTTGATACTGACATTGAAGAAGGAGGAGGCTCAGGACAGACAAGTGTAATTCCATCAGTAATAGACAAGTTGGATTTTTGCGGCAAGACAGGTGGCTCAACCTCCGCCCACAACAATATCAGCAAAATCCAAAGCCACAAAGAGGAAAAGGCGCCAGAGGCGGAGGAGAATCAGGAAAGTCTGACCAAGTCAAAGAAAAAGCTACGAAAACAGTTAAGAAGTAGGAGAATTCGCACAAGAAGGTGAAAATTCTATCATCAATCTAACTGATATTGAACTATCGACCAAGGAAATTGACATACTTAAATTGGGACTTTCATTCTGTCCAAATCAAAACATGAATTATGCACAAATCTGTATAGATTTTTTTCATGCTAATAAGATTTATCAAATTTTCATGACTCAACCTAGTAAAAACAAACCGGTAGTTGAGTGAAGACTAGCGGACAACCAAGGTGCCCTCCAAGTAGACGACATGAATTTAATGTTAGAACTGTGGGATTTGGAGAATAGCAACATTGAAATATAGACTCCATTGAGCAAGGATGTACTGATCAATGAACAAGGACTTCAGGGATGGCCGGTGCAGGTAAAAGAGGTGGAGCGGTGAGGCTGGGGGAGGGGGAGAGTCGATATATGACGAGGAGGGAAAATAAAATTTTAAAAAAGAAAACCACTTTCCTTGCGCTCACTGCATCGCCGAGTCGGTGATGTGGTGAGCGCAAGGTAAGTGTTTTTTTTTTAATTGTTTTTTTATTTTCCCTCGTCATCACATGTCGATTATCTTCCTCCTGCTGCCCCACCGCTCTTACCTGCACTGGCCATCCCTGAAGGGTTTGATGTCTATGGAGATGTACCAACAAATTTTAAAGCAAAGTCTAAATTTCTGCCAGCAATGGCTCGTGATGCCATAGACATTTTTAGTGACCCTGTCATTAATGAATTCAAAATTCTCTATAGTGACAGTCATAAAAAACGGGTGTACAATCAAAGAGAAAAAAACAACAAGGATTTGATCAATAAATTCCAGCTAAAAACAGACTGTTTTATCAAGAACTCCGATAAAGGGGGTAATATGTTCAAAGGGGAGTTGTTCCAACAGACACGTGGTATGGCAATGGGCGCCTGCTTTGCCCCAGCTATGCGAATTTGCATATGGGCTGGTGGGAGGAGCAGGTGGTCCGTGCTGTATACCACGAAGAGTGGGATGAGCATCTCATACATTGGAGTCAATTTATCGACGATTTATTTATTGTGTGTAAGGGCACAGAAGAGAGTGCCAGAATGTTTTTGGGCAAAATTAAAATCGATGACCTCAATTTACATTTTACAAGCACGTTGAGTAAGAATGAGGTCAATTTTTTATATCTCACGATTTACATCAAAGGAAACAGGCTTGAAACAAAATTGTACAGGAAACCGACAGCGGGCAACTCGGTGTTACATTCATTACGTTTTTATCCACATAATTTCATCAGAAGCATCCCATATGGAGAAGGCTTAAGAATCAGGCGTAACTGTAGTGAGGAAACAGAGGAGTGAGAATGCAGTCAATGACCGCAGAGCCAGATTCAGAGCGAGGGGATATATAAATGAATATATTGAAAATGCTGTTGTCAAGGCTAAATCCAAGCCTGGGGAAAAGATTTTATTTAAGAGAGGAAATAAACAGAAACATAAATCAATGGATCCACACTTCAGACTCATTACCACCTATAACAAGCAAGAACAAGCGATAAGAGTAATCATGCAAAAATATAGGCACTTGATCAAGAACCACCACATAGTGGGCAAAGTGGCTTCAAGTAGACCAGACATCACCTTCAGATGAGCCAGAGCCATGAGACAGTACCTAGTGACTAGTAGTCCCGAAAGTAGAAAAGTGATCAAACAGACATGGCCCGAGTAAAAAGGGCTTCCAGTAGTGTGGGAAGTGTAAAGCCTGTCAACATGGCAAAAACACTACACAATACACCTCACCATTGACAGCATGTGTCAAACACATTAAGGAGCAGTATAATTGGAATATATACTTTTTTTAGCATGCGTTTACAACGCATGCCATAACAACGCGGTCGTTACAACGACCGTATTGTTATTTTGCATACCGTTACAGCGCAAGTCGGAACCACGACTTGCTGTAGGGGGCGCTGGATGTTGGAATAGTATAATTTACTATTCCAACTCCAGTCTGTGCGGACACTATGGAAGGTGTTGGATTTTAAATCCAACACCTTCCGCCCCCTAACGCAAGTCGTTTTCCGACTTGCGTTGTAACGGTATGTGAAATAACGCGGTTGTTGTAACAACCGCGTTGTTATGGCATGCGTTGTTCCGCATGCGAAATAAACGCTGTTCACCGTATAATTGCAAAACTGAATATGCTATTTACATGCTCAAGTGACCATGCCATCTAGCTTATATTGGGAGTACTATCTTAGCAGTGCATAAAAAAAATTCTGTAGCACCTCAGAGCCATCAAAAATAATGATAGGACATATCCGGTTGCCCGACACTTTGAGGAACATAGCTGTGTAGGGTTTTTTGTACATCAGGGAGTAGGCGCTCAGACTCGTGCGCGTCTATGTAACAAGGCTGTTGTATGTGTACGGTGCTGCCAGGTCGGGGGAAGTACCCAATAACCCCCGTAATTTGTGTGAGTCAACAACCCACACTGGTAATATGGACACTATCCTGTGCACACGTGGTTGGGATAATAGATCAGAAAAAAGTCTCGAAAGTTGCCCAATTTAAGATCGACATCAGTTGTGTGAGTCAGGATTATTTAATGATGAACAAAGAAAAACGACCAGCCAACACGTGTTTAGTCACAGTGGGAAGTAGTCCCGTGACTCTTCAGGGCTGGGAAAGATACAAAGTATGTACAATTGATGAGGAACACTCATAAACACAATGTGAATCTGCGTGGCCAGTGATGATGACACGCAATATCACCAGAGAAGGTGGAGGAAACCCCAAGGTACAGTCATGAAGTGAATCGAGGTGCAAGAATCGGCAGAGGGAAGCCTAAAATACAAGGAATCATAGCTACGTGACAAGGGACTATGGCTGTGCATCTGGATAAGGTGACAAAGGTCGTCTGAGGTGTTGCAGTGAAGTGTGGAGACCGGTTGGAAAACAACTAGTGACGGTGAATAAATTCGGCCAAATGTAACCAAACAAAGTAACATGAGCATCAATCGGAATCGCAGTGCAGTGAGCACATGAGAACCAAAACTTAGTGCTGTCTACGTGGGAAAGTGGAAGACATAGTATAAACACAGCAATGTGTCAAGTATAAAAACATATCATGAAGAGGGTGTCTTGACGGAATCAAAGTGAAAGTGGTCAATAATTGCAAACACATGATAAGCATCATTAGGAATCGTAGTAAGAAGTGGACATTGATAGAATCAATCACGTAGCATGCTTTAAACGGAATCGCAGTGATAAGAAAGCATGAGTGAAATAAAAACACCGTAGTCGTACTATACAGTCAACGAGAAACAAAATGGTAAATGGCGAATGTAACCATCGAAGATTACTGAGATGGACGATGATCACTGGGTGCGTGAGCATGGTACACAGCGAGGGTAGTCGGTGGAATGATAATTGGGTCGAATAAAAGTAGGTAGGTAAAGGGAAGAAAAGAAAAGAAAAGAAAAGGAAGGGCTACAACGAAGAGATAGTACGAGTGAAGAAAAAATGTGGTAGCATAGGATAGAAGGAAGTGCAAACTGGAGAAATATCCAGTAGGTATGTGCGCTAATGACGCCAAAACGTGCACGATAACAAACATCCGACCAACGGACGACGGTGGTCAGGGGTGACGTGAAGTGGGTAAGGAGAGAGAGTGACGTGCAGACTGGACTGTGTGTGACGCTACATGAAAAAGAAAACAAGGAAGCTTACACGAACGGGTAGTACCAAACTGAGCAAAGGTGAAAATGGACGTCTCAAATAGGAGGGAGTAAAGTCTTGAAATCCTGCCCAGATGAGGGTAGCCAGGGACAGTATCCCGGTGATGGCAGTGGGCAGGGCCCAGAGAAGACACGCTAAAAAATTAAATGAAATAGGGTGAGCCTGGGGTACCGTGGCGTGGGGAGGCTCGAGGCTGATGCGAAGAAAACTTACCTAATGTATAGGTCGGGAAGTGCGGCAAATGCGGAGGAAGGAGTGACAGGCGAGTGAGCCCGGGAACCGCATGGAAACTGCGGAGGAAAGGTGAAGAAGGGGATTAGAGAAGGTGGGCCGGTGGGGAGAACGTCAGCGGCCCGGGGAAAGCGCCGTGGACTTACTTGGAGAAGAAGCGACGTCCGTCGATCACATGACTGCCGGATACGGAAGTCACAGTGTGGGGGGGAGGAGGGAATTTAAGGAGGCGAGTGCAAGGGGCGTGGTCCCAGCGAAGGGGTGTGGTCACGTCAGGTAGAGCTGGATCCAGTGAGTGAGACCGGGGAGGAGGAAAACGGGTAGAAAGAGGACAGACTAGGAGTGCAAACGCAAAGAAGAAACGAGAAATAGGAGCAGGAGAAAAGTAAAAGGATAAAAGCATAGAAGAGGTGGAAATAGCAGTAAATAGGAGAACAGCTAAACAGTGAGTGACACGATTGTAATAATAACGAAATAAACATAAGCACAACAAAGATAAAGCATGGAAAAAGGGGGGAAGCTGGAAATAGAAATAATGGACCCTATGTATAAAGGGCTACAAATTACTGTAGAATCTGGAAAAGTGGCTAGACAGGACCACAGTATCACATGTCACATGATATTGACAAAATCAAAACGTAGAACACCAGAATCCTTAGTATGTGGGACTGAACATTTCTGGATGGAAACAGAAAACTCGGAAAGAGCACAGTCCTGGGTCAGTCGCCCAGAAAGTAGGTGCAGTTCGTGATCAGTGTTGAGCCCGTGTGTCACAGAATGAAGGCGCATAATCCATGAAGCCTCTTGGCGCCTGAGTTGAAGTTCTCTGTTACCCCCTCTGGGGTTTGCGGCAGCAACATCACATCCAAAGAAGGAAAATCGTTTGTTCACGCTTTGGGTTGGAACAGGTGGCCGCATGCACGGCCATCGGGTATCTGATATCCTGGTTTTGTAGGGCTCTGATGTGTTCGCTGATGCGTTCTTTCAGGGGTCTGATCGTACTGCCCACGTACCAGCGTTTGCATGTGCATTCAAGTATATAAACCACAAACTTGGTGTGGCAATTGATGTTGTGCTTGATCCAGTATGTCCTCTTGTTATGTGCCATGAAAGATCTGACTCCATGCTGGGCTAGTCTGCAGACCCCACAATTACCACATTTGTAGAAACCCAAAGTGTGTGTGAGCCTCGAGCCTCCCCACGCCACGGTCCCCCAGGCTCACCCTATTTCATTTAATTTTTTAGCGTGTCTTCTCTGGGCCCTGCCCACTGCCATCACCGGGATACTGTCCCTGGCTACCCTCATCTGGGCAGGATTTCAAGACTTTACTCCCTCCTATTTGAGACGTCCATTTTCACCTTTGCTCAGTTTGCTACTACCCGTTCGGGTAAGCTTCCTTGTTTTCTTTTTCATGTAGCGTCACACAGAGTCCAGTCTGCACGTCACTCTCTCTCCTTACCCACTTCACGTCACCCCTGACCACCGTCGTCCATTGGTCGGATGTTTGTTATCGTGCACGTTTTGGCGTCATTAGCGCACATACCTACTGGATATTTCTCCAGTTTGCACTTCCTTCTATCCTATGCTACCACATTTTTTCTTCACTCGTACTATCTCTTCACAGCCCTTCCTTTTCTTTTCTTTTCTTTTCTTCCCTTTACCTACCTACTTTTATTCGACCCAATTATCATTCCACCGACTACCTCGCTGTGTACCATGCTCACGCACCCAGTGATCATCGTCCATCTCAGTAAACTTCGATGGTTACATTCGCCGTTTACCATTTTGTTTCTCGTTGACTGTATAGTACGACTACAGTGTTTTTATTTCACTCATGCTTTCTTATCACTGCGATTCCGTTTAAAGCATGCTACGTGATTGATTCTATCAGTGTCCACTTCTTACTACGATTCCTAATGATGCTTATCATGTGTTTGCAATTATTGACCACTTTCACTTTGATTCCGTCAAGACACCCTCTTCATGATATGTTTTTATACTTGACACATTGCTGTGTTTATACTATGTCTTCCACTTTCCCACGTAGACAGCACTACGTTTTGGTTCTCATGTGCTCACTGCACTGCGATTCCGATTGATGCTCATGTTACTTTGTTTGGTTACATTTGGCCGAATTTATTCACCGTCACTAGTTGTTTTCCAACCGGTCTCCACACTTCACTGCAACACCTCAGACGACCTTTGTCACCTTGTCCAGATGCACAGCCATAGTCCCTTGTCACGTAGCTATGATTCCTTGTATTTTAGGCTTCCCTCTGCCGATTCTTGCACCTCGATTCACTTCATGACTGTACCTTGGAGTTTCCTCCACCTTCTCTGGTGATATTGCGTGTCATCATCACTGGCCACGCAGATTCACATTGTGTTTATGAGTGTTCCTCATCAATTGTACATACCTGAAGATTCACGGGACTACTTCCCACTGTGACGAAACACGTGTCGGCTGGTCGTTTTTCTTTGTTCATCATTAAATAATCCTGACTCACACAACTGATGTCGATCTTAAATTGGGCAACTTTTGAGACTTTTTTCTGATCTATTATCCCAACCACGTGTGCACAGGATAGTGTCCACTTTGAGGAACATCACAATGGCGAAGTAGCAGGATTGACATACTGTGTATTGGATGTAGTACCGGTAAATATACAAGGTGGTGACAAGGAAAGAAAGATCAGACAATTGGAGTCGAGATACATTATTGAAATGAACACCAAAACTCCGGGATGCCTCAACATAGAAGAAGCTCTGCACACGCATTTGTAATTAGCATTAGTACATTGGATTCATGGACAGAAAAATCCTGAAATGGTTAAAATTAATTGGGTTTTAAAATGCAGCAGTTTTTAACATCACATTAGGGTAGATCAAACACGTAGAGTCCTAATAACACACAATAGGGGTGAAACAGACTGTAATAGAGTGCACACAACGAGTAGATGAGTGCAACTTTAATTTAGTAAGTAGGTAGATTATACATTTTTGGCCACTTGGGCCAAATTCCAATATTATAATAACTCTGTATGTTCATATTTGAGCATTAATATGTACAAGGCATAAGTGAAGGAAATAATGTGCGATTGTGCCAGAGATGATAATATAATTTTATAGAGGGGATAGTATCATTACACTGAAAGGGGACAGGTAAATCTATGAAAAATTTGATCAATTGATAAGAATTAATGGAAGTTTCCAGATATATTGATTGATTTATGTGTCAGTGATTTTTTAGAATTGCAAATAACTTTAAAAGGAGTGTTGAAAATGTAGGTGGTTTTATTTTTTAAATTTCTGACCACTTTTATTATTCTTATAAATGTTATACATGTATATATATATATATATATATATATATATATATATATATATATATATATATCTACTGGCGGTCGCCAGTAGATAGTTATAGTTAGGACCTATTTTCCATAGGAAATCCGCAACATTCTATTTGAAATAACTTTGGCGCCGGTTGACGAATCTTCGCGAAATTTTCAAAACTCGTGGCCCGCTCCGGTCCGCTCCTATCCTGAAAGTCTCGGGGTGATTCGTCAAGTGGGGGCCGAGAAAAAAGGGGGATCCCAAAACGTGTTTTCCCCATGCAATTTTCCATAGGAACCTTTCATCGCAGCTACAGCCCGAACTGCTGAACGGAATTACACCAAATTTGGCAAAAAGGTAGCCCTTGGTTCAGAGTCGTGCCTTTTGGTTAAATGGTGTAAATCCGTTCAGTAGTTCCTGAGAAATTTGAAAAAGAAAACACATATATATCTGGGCGGAGCCTAACCACACATGTCATCGTGAGATCTGATTGGCTGTCAGCACTTCATCCTGGAATTGCTGGCAGCCATCTTGGGACCAATATAAATGATAGTACCCCATTGAAATGCATTGTAGTGAATCGAAGATTTTGAGGGTTACCAAAAGGAGAACTATAAAGGGTGATAACAGACTTTAGTTACATTAGAATTCATTTGTTGATGGTACCATACTAATTTCAGGAATTGTGGTGTGTTCTAAGGTGATTTTACCCTGTGAAAAACCTTCTGCTGGGATATCATGAATCATGTTTGAGAGAAAACTATTTTCACATGCTTGTCCCATACAGTTTTGGAAGGTGCTCCAGAAGCTAAAATGAGAGCATATTTTCTGTAAATTCACATTATCTTTCTCAGTCATGTGAGAATGAAGTCTGACATTCTCAGTAAAACATGTACATCCAACAAGGGCAGAGACTGTCAGTTGATTCCTTTGTGTTCTACTGCAGCTTCCCAGAGTGTTCTAAAGAACAACTAGAGTGCTAACAGCCTTACTTATGACAAAAGTATGGCACACCTGAAGCCATCTTGATTGGAATAAACTGGTAACACTTAAAACATTTAATTTAAAAAGGAACAAAATGATGGGGTTCATTTTGTCATAGAAATTATGGTTAGTGCTGTAGAAAGAAAAATTAGGACATGTTTCAAGTGTGATCTCAAATATCTTCCTGTTATATTTCAACAGGAGCAGCCTGTCAGTTGATGCCTTTGTGTTCTACTGCAGCTTCCCAGAGTGTTCTAAAGAACAACTAGAGAGCTAACAGTCTTACTTATGACAAAAGTATGGCACACCTGAAGCCATCTTGATTGGAATAAACTGGTAACACTTAAAACATTTAATTTAAAAAGGAACAAAATGAGGGGGTTCATTTTGCCATAGAAATTATGGTTAGTGCTGTAGAAAGAAAAATTAGGACATGTTTTAAGTGAGATCTCAAATATCTTCCTGTTATATTTCAACAGGAGCAGCCTGTCAGTTGATGCCTTTGTGTTCTACTGCAGCTTCCCAGAGTGTTCTAAAGAACAACTAGAGCGCTAACAGTCTTACTTATGACAAAATTATGGCACACCTGAAGCCATCTTGATTGGAATAAACTGGTAACTCTTAAAACATTTAATTTAAAAAGGAACAAAATGAGGGGGTTCATTTTGTCATAGAAATTATGGTTAGTGCTGTAGAAAGAAAAATTAGGACATGTTTTAAGTGAGATCTCAAATATCTTCCTGTTATATTTCAACAGGAGCAGCCTGTCAGTTGATGCCTTTGTGTTCTACTGCAGCTTCCCAGAGTGTTCTAAAGAACAACTAGAGCGCTAACAGTCTTACTTATGACAAAAGTATGGCACACCTGAAGCCATCTTGATTGGAATAAACTGGTAACACTTAAAACATTTAATTTAAAAAGGAACAAAATGAGGGGGTTCATTTTGCCATAGAAATTATGGTTAGTGCTGCAGAAAGAAAATTTAGGGCATGTTTTAAGTGAGATCTCAAATCCTCTTCTATTTCATTAGAAAATTCTGACATGCAGACTGAAACAATCACTTTCAATACCAGCAGTAGACTTCCAGTTAACTCCCTGGTGAGCAGTAGCTTTACTACAGTGATCTAATGAACAACTAGAGTGCTAACATTCTGAATTTATGGCAAATGTGTGACACATCTGAATGCCTTCTTGATGGAATCAAAGTAAAAAACTGAAAGCATTTCCTACTGAGGAGACTGCAGTAAATGACGAAATTAGGAAACTTCATAACAAATAAGTCTCCCAAGATGGCCACCAGAGAAAAAAGAGCCCAAATGTAGCACAAATATCACCCAGATGTAGCCCACATATAGCCCAATGACAGAAGTGTGCAAAACACTTTTTATTTTTAGTTTTTCTGCAGTTTTATATAGTGCAAACTGGTCAGGTATTGGAGCGTTACATCTTACTTGGACCCCTTATTGCGTATTTTGCACGAAGTACATGAGATTGATCTTGCGAAACATTGAACTTTACGATTCTGTTAACCTGAAGTTGCTCTGAACCGGGCTTTGTAACACCCGTTTTTACCTACTGGTTTTAATTAATTCTCACTGTATTGTATTAGGAAAGAGGATTTACTGTTTTTATGTACACTTTTATGATCTATGTTTCTAAATCAGATCAAATAAAGTTTAATGAATTCTATGGCAGGACGGAGGCGAGGATTATGCATATCTTTCCTCACTTTATTTGCATAGCAGTTCAAAGAAAACGTAACACAACAATCATTAAACAAAAGACTACACAACCCATGAACCATTAGGGGGGTAGTCTCCAAGGCAACTATAGTCCAATCATATCACAGTCCATCGTATATAATATCGTGACGTCCCTTCCGCTTCCTCTTTCTTCACTGCTCGTCAGTTAAGTGCATTCCTTACATTCTTGGCTTAATCTGACGTTGTTGCTGTTTGTATAGCGGTTTCTTGTGCACGTTATTAGCATTATTGCCTTGGTATTGTTTCATATTCCCTGCGCAGCAGGCTCTTGCCCGAGCGCGTTCTCCCCCTCGCAGTTTCTCCCGCTGTGTGCTCTGCGCGCGGTGAGATCCTGTCAGGCGCGTCTGGTCCGAGCGAGGCAGCTCCGTCGAGCGCTCCCGCTGGTCTTTACGCGCGTTTGGGAATCCGGTCACTCCTTTAGTGTCCGCTTGATTCCCGACCAACCCTCGCCTAATTTTGACACCGCTACGCGGTGATTTCCCCACACGGCCACGTTAGTGACCAGCGCCACCTGGTGGTGGTAATTGGTATTGCGCCTCAGTCTATTCTTATAACAGCTTCGGGGAAAGCCCAGCTGTTGGAGCACCGGCGAGGGGGCTGTCTTAAGGATTTTAAGGGCATTTGTTCTGTGCTCACACCCTCTGCTATCATGTCTTCTCCAGAAGACCATTTTTACTCCTCCTACCAGGAAGTGGAGGAGGAATGGCCCCCAACTTCTCCCTCCAGCAGTGGACCAAGCCCTCTCTCTGGCTATTTCTAGGGCGCTGGCTCCTCTTAGGGATCAGGTTGATAAGCTGGCGAAAAGCATCCCTGGGGTGTTCAGTGACCCAGATCTGGTGGTGGCGGGTCCAAGTAGCTCCCAGATGGGGAATAAAAGGGCCGTTAAGCATAACGCGGGGCACTTGGAAGGATTTGATAAACTTACGGAGACCTTCCTCAAGAGTGCGCGAACGCTAAAACATGCACCCTGCCGGGAGGAGGAGGGGCCCGGAGAAAATTGCGACACTGTCACCACTATTGTAGACCCCGACGGCGGGTTTCCCTTAGAGGGAGAGGGTGTATCGGAGGACGATTTCTCCTCCGATGAGGATAAGGACTCGGGGCGTCCCTGGCGTCCAGAGTCCCACTCCTCTCAGTCCCCGGTTGGGGACGGGGTCCACTCGGACATGTTCGAGCCTACCCAAATTTACCATCCTAGGTCGGCAGAGTGGACACCTGACGCCAAAGTGGCAGAGTATGTGGTGGGGAAAATCCATCAACCCCTTGAAAGGGAGGTCAGGAATAGGATGAGGGGAGAATGCCCCAGGCCCTCACTGAAGGGGAAGGTGGCACACACGCCTGAAATTGATGAGAAACTATGTACCTTTTTCTCCAAGTATATGAGGGATCCCAAGAAAGGAATTGATAGGTCTTGGACGTGGTAGGGCCCTTGACCCAAATTATTCAATTGACGGAGCGTTCCAAAGAGTCAGGATCCCCTTTGTCCACGGATATTGTGGCTGGTTGGGCGCACTACCCTAAACCCTAAAACACTACCCCCTCCACTACCCAAACACCACTGCACTACCCTAAACCCTAAAACACTACCCCCAGCACGACACCCTACACTACCCAAACATAACTGCACTACCCTAAACCCTAAAACACTACCACCAGCACGACTCCCTACACTACCCAAACACCACTGCACTACCCTAAACCCTAAAACACTACCCCCAGCACGACTCCCTACACTACCCAAACACCACTGCACTACACTAAACCCTAAATATACCCCCAGCATGACCTCCCACACTACACAAACACCACTGCACTACCCTAAACCCTAAAACACTACCCCCAGCACGACCCCCTACACTACCCAAACACCACTGCACTACCCTATACCCTAAAACACGACCCCCTACACTACACAAACACGACTGCACTACCCTAAACCCTAAAACACTACCCACAGCATGACCCCCTTCACTACACAAACACCACTGCACTGCCCTAAACCCTAAAACACTACCCCAGCACTACCCCCTACACTACCCAAACACCACTGCACTAACATAAACCCTAAAACACTACCCCCAGCACAACCCCCTACACTACACAAACACCACTGCACTACCCTAAACCCTAAAACACTACCCCCAGCACGACTCCCTACACTACCCAAACACCACTGCACTACCCTAAACCATAAAACACTACCCCCAGCATGACCCCCTACACTACACAAACACCACTGCACTACCCTAAACCCTAAAACACTACCACCAGCATGACCCCCTACACTACTCAAACACCACTGCACTACCCTAAACCCTAAAACACTACCCCAGCATGACCCCCTACACTACCCATACACCACTGCACTACCCTAAACCCTAAAACACTACCCCCAGCACGACCCCCTACACTACTGCACTACCCTAAACCCTAAAACACTACCCCCAGCACGACCCCCTACACTACCCAAACACCACTGCACTACCCTAAACCCTAAAACACTACCCCCAGCACGACCCCCTACACCACCCAAACACCACTGCACTACCCTAAACCCTAGAAAAGAAACCCCCACCCCATGCCCAATCCCCCTTACCTCTCACTCCTCATGGTTCCTCTCTCCTCGTGGTTCCTGCTTCACGTCATCTCTGAGGGGCGGTGCACGTCGTTGTGAGGAAACGGAACAGCCTCTGTTTCCTTACAACGACATGGATCGTCTACATGTTTTTTAGAACGCATGGTCATTTACCATACATACCTTTACAACAAAATTCGTTGTAAAGGCATGCGTGGTAAATGACCATGCGTTCTAAAAATGCGTAGTAATGACTTCGTGATGTACAACGCATGCGTGGTAATGCATGCGTTGTAATGGTATCGCAAAGTAAAAAAGTCGTTGTAACGGCTGTTTACCGATCGAAGCTGGCCCCTGTTCTTCAGTGAGACGTTTATTTGATTAATTAGGAGGAAGGAATGTGGTTTTTTTACCGAAAAGTGCATTCCCGGCTGTTGTATTGTGAAAGTGTCCGCGTGGCCTGGTTTCACTTCCGGTGAGAGAGTGGAAGAGTCTGTTTGGATCTAAAGGAGTTCTGTTGTTGGACGGGGCCGGCGCGACATGTCATCAGAAAACATAGCTAATGGAAAGCGTCCTCCCTGAAGTGTGGAGCAGTGCCATGAGAGGTCAACGAGTGTGCGTCCCACCGCAGTATGACCGTACCGCGTGACCCATGTGCCGCCTCCAGGGTACGGGAGGCAGAAGCGGCATCGCAGGTCCTCTTGAAGACCGTTGTAGCACTAATTCTACATTTTGGTACTAGGGCATTTTAACTTCGTTGTTCCTGCCAGATACAAAGAGAAGATCCTGTGTTATTCAGTGCCCTCGTTACCTTTTTTGTGGGTTGTGGTGCTTGTCACTTCGCTGCCCCGCCGGTGCACACGACTGGGCACCCCACCTCGTGTGCCATCTGCAGGGCCTCTGCCCTCGGATCACTGGTTTCGGTTTCTGGAGTGGCAACATAAACAGTTGCTCCCAAAGGACTAGCCTGAACACTTAGGTGAATATCCCCTGCACCAGCATTCCACGGAAATTCTTTCCTAGCTCTCCCACGTCAACGAGCACGGCTCCGCTCGCGACACCGTATGACGTCATCGGAGCCATAAGAGGACCTCGTCGGCGTGCTGACGTCAGTTCCACCCATTTTTTCCGTGCCACCGAGGCAAACAGGGGACCGAGACATTTTCACATGTATACATAGTATAATAAATATATATATATTCACTGAAAAAACCATAGGTTTCAGGCACGTTATAGTTAGAAATTAGCATTTAAAAAACCTTAGAAATTCACTGAAAAAACCATAGGTTTCAGGCACGTTATAGTTAGAAATTAGCATTTAAAAAACCTTAGAAATTCACTGAAAAAACCATAGGTTTCAGGGGCGTTATAGTTAGTTGGACATTTCACTCGTACAAAACCATAGAAATTCCCCCGTTATAGTTAGTTCAGCTAACTATAACTCGCGCGCCCGCAATGCACTGCTGATGACGTCACATATTACATCACTCATGACATGGTCAGTGACATCACTCATGACATCACTGATGACATCTCAAATGACATCACTGATGACATCACTGATGACATCATCCAGTGAATGTGTGTTTTTCTGAAAATTAAATATGTTTTATATATGTATATCTCAAGGTCGATGGAAGAATAAATGGGTATATAAGTGTCTAAATGGATGATTTTTTTTTGTAAAATTGATTGTATAACTGACTAAGTGTATCTTAGTGAATACATGGGTTAGTGAGTAATGTTTAAATATGAAAATATCTGTATCAGTCTCTCACTTTGTGTATAAGTGGCTGCATGGGTTGGTGAGTAGCTACATGAGTGTCTATATGGGTTATTAGTTGGTTTTTTGAGTATCAGTATGAGTGTCTGAGTGTCTGTATGGTTCGGTGGGGGTATTACTTAGTGCATAGATGCATGAATGAGTGACTCACTGTTTGTATGTGTTGAAGACAGCATGTGTGCAGGACTGTATAGGTGGATGAGTATGTGTATGGGTGTGTTAGTGAGTGAATGACTGTCTCAATAGTGTCTTTATGAGTAACTACATATGTTTTAAACTAGTATATGTGAGTATTGGTGTATATAAGTGAGTATATGTGAGAGTGAGAGATTGGAAGAGTTCCTGTACAAATAAGTAGGTGTTTCTATAAGTGATTGTTTAAGAGAGTAAGTATGTGTAAGTTTCTGTAGAAGTAAGTGTGGTAGTGTGTGTATAACTGTATATGCAAGTAAATGGATGTTTGATACTTTGTTTGCATGTGTGACTATGTGTGTGAGTAACTCTATGGATGAGTGGCGGTGTGTAACAGGATGTATAGGTGTATGAGTACATATGATGAGTGAGTACATGTATGAGTGACTGTATAGGGACTGTTGGTGAATGAGTGGATGTGTGTGTAGATCTTGGAATTACTGAATAGGTGTGTTGTAACTGGTATTGGTATGTCCATTGTTTTGAAAATGTTAGTTTGTATTTTTGAGTGTGTGTATCAAAGGTTATATTAGGGTGAGAGGAGGTCTGCCACTCTATCACAAGGATGATGTCATCAGTGATGTCATCACTGATGTCATTTGAGATGTCATCAGTGATGTCATGAATGATGTCACTGACCATGTCATGAGTGATGTAATATGTGACGTCATCAGCAGTGCATTGCGGGCGCGCGAGTTATAGTTAGCTGAACTAACTATAACGGGGGAATTTCTATGGTTTTGTACGAGTGAAATGTCCAACTAACTATAACGCCCCTGAAACCTATGGTTTTTTCAGTGAATTTCTAAGGTTTTTTAAAGGCTAATTTCTAACTATAACATGCCTGAAACCTATGGTTTTTTCAGTGAATATATATATATATTGATACATGAATTTACACATTTTTTAATGATTAGATATATGAGTTTTTTTGCACATTATGTGATAAATAGAACATATGTCTCGATGATGAGAATACCTCACTGGGATGCGAAATGGATTTAATTACCGTCAACATTCATTATTGTACTGTATAGCACAACGCACTTTAGCTATTATATTTATTACATGTAGAAAACTTCCCAAAGATACACTAGCATATTTCATGAATGTGTGAAAAAAGTGAAAATAACTCAACAAGGAAAGCGAAAGAAAAGTAGTATGTAATTTTTTGAAACATAGTCCAGTCTGTTCTACAGTTTTTATGGGGTCATGTGATTTGATGCATGGCTGTAAATATGTGAAAAAATGGCGTCTCACTATCGGTGAACAAGGCTAGTAGACAGCCAAAAATGTGTAGATGCGAGGTCCACAATAAAAATAAATAAATTTGAATCTCATCCGCAAGCGTCGTCATCTTTGGAGGTGTCCAAAGGAATTGTGCAAAATATATATATATCATATATACATATATATATAGTTTTTGTTTGTCTACTGTTCTAAGATGGCATCGACCATCTTGAAATCGTGAATAAAAACAAAATGGCAGTTGCATCATGAGGCATGTTTACCCATGCGGTGACACTGGGGCCATGGAGCATCATGAGGCATGTGTGCATGCGTGATGACGCATGCATTTGTATGTATCATTGTGTGTTTTTACTTTTTTTTGGCTGATGCTGTTCGACAACAGCAACAGCTATTTATTTGTTTGCCAATGCTGCACAGCATTGGCAAACATTGGCAAAATTAATAAGTATGCAGTGGTGAGTTCTATTGTATTTGGCAATGTTTATTTAACGTTGGACACTACATACCATTTCTTACATGCAGTAAAGAAATGGAGTTGTCCTTCCTGGGAATAAGGATGCAGTGTTCAGGACAGAGAGAGGCATTCCTCAAACCAAAAGAAAAATGCAGCCGAAGTGAAAGAGTTCTCTGAGATCAGAAAGGTCTGATGCTCACTACATTAAGGGGGTAGCTGGTAGCAACAGTATGTAATACCCTTCAAAAATAGCAATGCGGAAAATGCACTGCAGTGGAGCCAAAAATGACACTTCTAAACCTCCCTGAGGTACTACTTTTTTACCGGTATTGCTGTATGCATTATTTACCAAATATATTCAATGAAATGTAATCATACCATAAGACCCTACCTTACCTTTTTTCGTTTCTTTTTCTTCCTTCTGTTTTCCTATTTCCCTACATCTCTCTTTCTGCTCTAATATCCCATTATGGTATCCATTTTTTTCATAAGTAAGCATAGTTTCAATGCTGTATGCCACACCACACCACATCTCCCTCGCCCCCTTCCTGTTGCTTCCCCCGATCAGCCCTACTTGCTCCACGCAATCATGTTAATGGTTCTTTTACTTTCAATATGTGGAGGGTCCACCCTCTACAATTTGCTGCTGGGCAGCTCTGGTACCCCAAAAGCGGTTTGTGCACAATAAATTGACCGATATTTTATTTTCTGATCGAAGTGTGGTCTGCCATTTTAGATCCCTAAATTTAAAAAAAAAAGAGAAAATGGCACCTGCGTCATTCTGTAGGCATTTGCTTCCCTGTAGAATACCATGGAAAGCATCAATGTCTGTGTCACCCCACATTTTTTTCTTTCATTGTGTTTGCTGATACTGTACATCATTGCCAATGCTTGTGTGACTATATTTTTAACCTATAATCAGGATTTGTTTCAATTGTTGTTAATATTTAAATATTTTTATAATTGTTAAATAACACATAGGGGTCGATTCCGATTCGGGCCGGAAAAAGCACCGACCGACTCGGATCCGGAAATAATACCGACCGACACGCACCCGTGGCGCCCGACACGCCAAGTACGATGCAAGGCGTGAAAATCCGACCGACACGTACCGAAACCAAGTCGACCGACCGAGCCGCAAGGAAAACAGCAATCCGGCCGGAAAAACACGCGAATCCAACCGACCGACACGCACCCGGAACAAATCCGACCGAAACGTACACGCGAACTCCAAACCGCAAAGTACGATGCAAGGCGCGAAAACCACGAGCGAGTCGGACGGAGGCCAAGCCGTACGACCGACACGCATACAAAACCGAGCCGAAGCAACACAAAACACCGCGACCGACGCGTACGCAGCATAGAAAACTGCACATACACAGCGTGAACGAAACGGAGAAGACCGTACGAGACAAATGCAGGGTCCGACTCGGTCACAAGAACGTTTCCAACATACACAAACAGCACAGAGGAAAAATCACCCAAAAAAGGCCAAACAAGCAATTACCAAGCCAATAAATACTGGGGGGGTGGGGACAGAGAACAAAGACACACCCACAACTCCACCTATATAAAGGACACAAATCACAACCATGAGCCTTTGCAAATGCCATTCCACTGCCAGCACCCAAGAGAAAGCAACCACACACCCACAGCTCATCCCTCACACAAGCCACACACCATCAGCACACCAACAAATACCTACCTCACATACACCCAGCAAAACACACACTCACACACCATCACCTGCACACCAACACACACATCACTCACCATCACCACCCATCACCATGCCCCCCAAGAAGAATCCCAAGTTCCTAGATAGTGAATTAGAAGTCATGGTAGACGAGATCCTCAGGGTAGAGCCACAGCTGTTTGGCACACTGGTCCAACAGACCCCCATCTCCCAGAAAACCAAGATGTGGGAGAGGATCATCAACAGGGTGAACGCACAATCACCATGTCGGCGCACAAAGAGCGACATCCAGAACAGGTGGTATGACGTGCGCAGGAGGGTACGGGACCTGCTGAAGAAAGACTACATCAACAGCCAATACACCGGCAGTGGCCCTCCTGCCAAGCCAATATACCTCAGGCCCTGGGAGGAGAAGGTGCGGGCCATCCTTCCGCCAGTGAGCGTATATGGACTAGAGGACATCCCAGAGCCTGGTGAGTACACAACAAATGTACACAATATACTGCCACAAAACACACACATCACTGTCAAGGGGAGAGTCAAACCATGCACTCATAGCAATTACACAGCAACCAGAACAGAATCATCCCAAAATGTGTATGTCAGTCAGATAAACACAACACATGCCATCAAAAAAGTCACATCCAACTGTGCCAACACATGTACAAACACAACTACAACTACAGCTAGGCAGTGGCACAAATAGAACTAACAAACACATCCAGACATGTAGCCACCACAACAACACCAACACACAGTGAAGACCACTCAAAGGAAGGAATTCTGTGTATGCTGGCCAAGTCAGTGTAGCCAATAGCATCATGGGAGTCGCAGTCACACATATTGCCCCCCCACAACTGTCCCATCAACACCACCCTGAACCATGCTCACATCACAGGGAGTGGAGAAGGACTCACAAGATGGCTGACACTGGCTACTGCTGTGGGGAGCACAAGGCCCTGCTGCCAACTGTGCACCAACAAACAGCAGGACACCACTGACTGACATCCTGAGAGACAACTTCCACTCCCTGCAATGCAAGCACGTTCCATGGTGGGATATCTGGCTAGCTGGGTGGGAAGGAGGACTTGCAGCACTGACCATAGTCACAAGCACCTCCCCTCACACACACCCCAACACAAACTCCACAGAACCCACCTGGTAGAATGCAATGCCCCCATCCTAACACAAGATCCCACAAAGAACCACCACCCTGGGTTATGTTGTGTGAAGCACAGGGCCACTCTTGGGACTTCTAGCCAAACAACTGCCAGGACAACACTCCCAGCCATCCTGTCAGCACAGCCAGCCCACCCCACAGGGAAGCAGAGTCAAAAGGAAGGAAGCATGGGCATGCTGGGAAGGGGGAGGAGGCAATAGCATGATGGGAGTCGTAGTCACAGCTCTACATCCCCCACCACATGGCCCAGCAAGCTCACACTCACGCATGCACATCCCACAGAGAGTGGAAAGGCCCATCAAAGATGTCTGACACTGTTGCTGTGTCGTGGGGAGCACAAGGGCATGCTGGGTACTGCACACCAACCAACAGCAGGACACCACTGTCAGCCATCTTGCCATTGCTCTCACACCCACACACACTGAACTCCCCACAAAAGCAAGTAAGTATGGGAATGCTGGGAAGTGGGGTGGAGGCAATAGCATGATGGGAGTCGTAGTCACAGACATAGCTCACCCCCACAACTGTCCCATCAACACCACCCTGAACCATGCTCACATCACAGGGAGTGGAGAAGGACTCACAAGATGGCTGACACTGGCTACTGCTGTGGGGAGCACAAGGCCCTGCTGGCAACTGTGCACCAACAAACAGCAGGACACCACTGACTGACATCCTGAGAGACAACTTACACTCCCTGCAATGCAAGCACGTTCCATGGTGGGATATCTGGCTAGCTGGGTGGGAAGGAGGACTTGCAGCACTGACCATAGTCACAAGCACCTCCCCTCACACACACCCCAACACAAACTCCACAGAACCCACCTGGTAGAATGCAATGCCCCCATCCTAACACAAGATCCCACAAAGAACCACCACCCTGGGTTATGTTGTGTGAAGCACAGGGCCACTCTTGGGACTTCTAGCCAAACAACTGCCAGGACAACACTCCCAGCCATCCTGTCAGCACAGCCAGCCCACCCCACAGGGAAGCAGAGTCAAAGGAAGGAAGCATGGGCATGCTGGGAAGGGGGGTGGAGGCAATAGCATGATGGGAGTCGTAGTCACAGACATAGCTCACCCCCACAACTGTCCCATCAACACCACCCTGAACCATGCTCACATCACAGGGAGTGGAGAAGGACTCACAAGATGGCTGACACTGGCTACTGCTGTGGGGAGCACAAGGCCCTGCTGGCAACTGTGCACCAACAAACAGCAGGACACCACTGACTGACATCCTGAGAGACAACTTACACTCCCTGCAACGCAAGCACGTTCCATGGTGGGATAACTGACTGGCTGGGTGGGTGGGAAGGAGGGCCGGCTGTCAACCAAACACAACCAATGCAGACCATGTTCACACCCCAGAAAATACATAGAAATGCCCAAATAATGCAGGACAATGTGCCACACCAATATCAACCCCTGACTGTGACGACTTAGGACAATGCAATGTACAGGCCCGCACCCAGAGGCACAGTCACAACTGTCATGTGTGTCAACCATTGATGCCTGCAGAAACATAACATACATTGTTTGTGTCTCCCAAAAACAGGTGATGATGGGGACACAGCAGCAGACGCTGAGGAGTCCCAGTCCCAGGCTCAAGAGGATGCGGAGCTCACTGGCGTCGTACAGCCTCTGTCCTCCTCGGACGATGAAGACCAACCTGGCACATCCGGTGCAAGTCAACATGCAGCACCAGCAGGACCACCAGCTGCAGCACCAGCAGGACCACCAGCTGCACCCCCTGCACCCACCCCTCCAACGACTGTCACCACAAATACCATCCCTGCCGACATGGACAGAACAAGGAGCAACACCAGCACAGGGACCCTGGACCAACCTGGGGCCATGGACACCACCACCACCACCAACCCCCAAGGTGGACCAGGGTTATCTGTGCGTGCCACTGCACACACTGCACATGTCAGCAGGGGTGGTGGGAGGGGTGGGAGACAGAGGTCGCTGCTTGCAGACGTTGCTGGTGTGCATGATGACCCACAACTGGTACGCATAGCTGATGCGTACCAGTCCAGCACCGGAGACCTCAGCCAGGTAGTGGGGCTCCTCAGAGACATGAAACAGCAGCAGGCTGCCCATCATGCCCGCTTGGACTCCCACATGTCCCACGTGGAGTCACACATGTCCCGCGTGGACTCACACATGTCCCGCGTGGAGTCCAAGTGGGATGCACTGCATGAGATGACGGCGGTGCACAGGGACATTTTACAATGCCTCCGCCAGATGAACAGCAACCAGTCCACACCTCCCTGTGTGCCAACAACATCTGGTGCCGAACAAACTGCAACTGCCACAGGGAGGGAGGAGGACTCTGGCGGAGAGTCCCCTGCACCGCAGCAGCCTGTACTTGAGGGCCCCCCAAGAAGAGGGGTCGTCCGAGGAGGGAAAAGTGAGAGGCCGATGGCCAAGCGCAACTCCCAGGAAGCCTGAACCTGTTCTGGATGTTCGCCTTTGTGCACAGACTGTTCACCCTGTTGACGGCAACACTACTCCCACACATTGCATGGGGAGTACAAGTTGGACCAATGTGTCAGACAACTGTGGCCCCGATACTGGGGATCCTGTCTACCAGGACTTTCAATTCACCTAGGAACTTCGGATTGCAAGATTTATGTACAGCACTACCCATCCTATGCACTATTAACACAAATGTATCACAATAAACACACTAATACACCATACTTGCCTCTGTCGTGATTCCAACGTGGGTGCTGTTATGGGGATGATGAACTGCAAAATTACACTGTGTATGCGAACTGCAACAGCAAGGACAACACAGGCATGTGAGTAAAGGCAACGTGACACATATGAGGGAGACACACCACCAGGGCTACACAACACATACACACCTAGGCCATCTGACTCATTGCCTACACTGATGTTGCCAGGGAAGACGGTGCAATGCACAGACACCACACCCATTCCCAGTTGTAGTCAAGTAGCCCACAGGTGCAGTAAGCAAATGGCAGTCAAATGTGTGACCACAGACAACGCACATCACAAAGTGAAGCACAGGTTTATTACACAGTTGCAACATGTCGTAACCACTACAGATGCAAGGTAATCCCACCTGGCAGCGGGCACACAGTCAACAACTGTAGACGGAAGGAAGTCCATGGGTGTGGCGCACATCACCTGTAGGGACACAACAGCTACCAGCCTGGATGTGCAATCACGTTGTCGGTGGACACAGTTGACCAAACGAATCTGAAAGTACCCTGTGAAGGACAGAAATGACACACAGTCAAAAGCAATGGAGTACAGGACAGAACAGCAAAACTCATGCACAATACATGTTACAAGATACCCACCCAGAACCAAGTTAGCATGTCAACACTGTTGGGGAGTACAGCCCACCTGTTAGCACACATCGCAACACACATCCAGTCAAGTAGCCCATGGACACACTCCAACAGCACCAGAGCACCACCCACACATCATGCCAACTCACATCATTGACATGACACCTCAGGATACTCACATTCAGCTAAAGAAGTTGGTGATGAGCTGTGTGCGGACATCACCATCATCATCATCATCATCATCGTCACTGGCATCGTGGTCCAGGCCAGGATCCTCCACAGGTGGCGGATGTTGGTCATTGTCATCCTGGATGAGAGGCAACTCCTTCCGCACTGCCAGGTTGTGGAGCATGCAGCAGACGATGATAATCTTGCACACTTTCGCAGGGGCATATGGGAGGGACCCTCCGGTCTTGTCCAGGCAGCGGAAGCGGCTCTTCAGGAGACCAAATGTCCGCTCAATCACTCTCCTGGTCCGACCATGTGCCTCATTGTAGCGCATCTGGGCTGGTGTCACAGGGTTCCTGAGGGGTGTCAGCAACCACGGCATGTTGGGGTATCCCGAGTCACCTACGGACAGACAAGTGCACATTAGCTGACTTGGAAAAGTGGGCGGAATACTACAGATCAGATCACACACAATGGCACAAAGTCAGTACACACCGACAAGCCAGGCACGCTGGTTCTGCATCTGTGCCATCATCCTGGGGATGCGACTACTCCTCATCACAAAGGCATCGTGTGCTGAACCAGGGAAACGGGCACACACGTGTGTGATGGTCATGTCTGCAAGACACACCACCAGTGCATTGACCGAGTGGTAGTGCTTGCGGTTCCTGTAGGCCTGCTCCTGGGCCTGTGGTGGTACCAAAGCCACATGTGTCCCATCAATGGAGCCAATGACATGCGGCATCCTCCCCAGGGCATAAAAGTCACTCTTCACGTCAGTGAGTCGTCGCAGTCTAGGGAAATAGATGTACCGGTTCAGGAATAGCAACATTGCCGCCAAAACATCGCGGAGCACACGGCTCAACATGGTCTGTGACATCCCACCAGCAGTCGCCACAGTATGTTGGAAGGTACCGGTGGCAAAGAAGTGTAGGGCTGCCATCACCTTCACCTTGGGGGTCAGCGCTGTAGGATACGGCCGGCCAGGCTGCAAATGTGGGGACAACTGCACTGCCAAATCCTCAATCAGCTGCCTGGTGAAGCGGTACCGTCGGATGCTGTCCCGTTCCACCATCGTTGCCAGGTCTGGGAATGGTCGATGGACAGCAGGAGCCCTGCAGTGCAGAGGAGAAGTAAGCAAGATTGTCAGTCACCCCACATATGCGGCATTGAACACACTCAAGATCCCAACATACATCATTATGAGGCACAACTACATGAAGTGTGCAGTTCCGGAAGGACATGTATGGTACATACATGGCCAACATCTGTCAACACGGTCCAACAGGTGGCATCAATTAGTCCCAGGTTGGCCCATTGGATATCATGAGGCCGTGTCACAGTTCCCATCTCCTGCTGCCGTGTCACAATAACCCCCACAGTGACATGTGAGGACAGATGTGCCCCAGGCACCACAGCTCAACGACAGGTACATTCCCAGGGACCCTGTATTGCCACATGGACACTGGCATTACATGGAGTATCATGTATACACCACAGCAAAACAACCATGACCCCCACAGGTAGTGGCCCCACTTGCCACGGCAGGACAGACATGGACGTCTGTGACACACACACGCACAACATCAAAGTCCATGCACACACAACCTGGATGTGGAGACTGTCTCCCATTGTGCACATGAAATCAGAGACATTGTAAACACTACATGCACAAAGACTGTGGAGGACCATCACTATTGTGCCACTGGGACACCCTGGCTCAAACATACCGTCCCACATGGGACTCACGGGGTATGTGACATGACATACACATACACCACCGTGAAATGTGACCATGGCACATGCACAGATATGAACAGTTGCACATCACAGTGGTCATGTACACGTAACACCCAGGATCCTGTCCCCATGAACACGTGCACAGCCTGGGGGTGGCTGCCCACAGGTGACACCCACAGGACAACATGTACACCAACATACACACAATAGGAAATGCAGCCTTACATGCCTTATGATAAAGTTTGGACAGGCTGTCGTGATGTAGGTGTGCCCCTCACTCCCTGGGAGCTATCTGTGGCTGGCATATGTCCATCTGAGACAGGCATGCTGACATATGCCAGTCACATGTACAGTGATGCGTTGTACTGCAATGGACCGATCGGTGCCCCCGGCCGGCCCATTGCATTCAATGTGTGCGGGTACAGCGTTGTACCCCTGTACGCGTTGTACTGCAATGGACCGATCGGTGCCTCCGGCCGGCCCATTGCATTCAATGTGTCGGGTGCAGCGTTGTACCCCTGTACGCGTTGTACTGCAATGGACCGATCGGTGCCTCCGGCCGGCCCATTGCATTCAATGTGTGCGGGTGCAGCGTTGTACCCCTGTACGCGTTGTACTGCAATGGACCGATCGGTGCCTCCGGCCGGCCCATTGCATTCAATGTGTGCGGGTACGCGTTGTACCCCTGTACGCGTTGAACTGCAATGGACCGATCGGTGCCTCCGGCCGGCCCATTGCATTCAATGTGTGCGGGTACGCGTTGTACCCCTGTACGCGTTGAACTGCAATGGACCGATCGGTGCCTCCGGCCGGCCCATTGCATTCAATGTGTGCGGGTACGCGTTGTACCCCTGTACGCGTTGTACTGCAATGGACCGATCGGTGCCTCCGGCCGGCCCATTGCATTCAATGTGTGCGGGTACGCGTTGTACCCCTGTACGCGTTGTACTGCAATGGACCGATCGGTGCCTCCGGCCGGCCCATTGCATTCAATGTGTGCGGCTACGCGTTGTACCCCTGTACGCGTTGTACTGCAATGGACCGATCGGTGCCTCCGGCCGGCCCATTGCATTCAATGTGTGCGGTACGCGTTGTACCCCTGTACGCGTTGAACTGCAATGGACCGATCGGTGCCTCCGGCCGGCCCATTGCATTCAATGTGTGCGGGTACGCGTTGTACCCCTGTACGCGTTGTACTGCAATGGACCGATCGGTGCCTCCGGCCGGCCCATTGCATTCAATGTGTGCGGGTACGCGTTGTACCCCTGTACGCGTTGTACCGCAATGGACCGATCGGTGCGCACCCATTGACAATGGGCTTGCCTGGCAACGGACGCGTTTTCGAATTTCGAACGAGTCGGTTGCTGGAAAATCAGTTGGTCACCCACAACAATGTTGCAAAATCATGTATGTCATGAAGTTGAAGATTTGAAGGATGCTGTGGGCGTGTTTTGGTGCTGCTATTCCATGGATTGGCCAGATTCAGAAGATGCAAACGACTTGGACCTATCACTTTGGACACAAGGGACAGTATCTGCCTCTCCAGCACATATATATTGCTGGCTGTTCCCCTGAGAGCTCACTTGCCTGCACTACATGCTCCAGGACGACATCTGCCACTGCACTGCTGCTGTCTCTGCCCCTCTGGACCCTGCAATGGCACGTACTGTGGAGAGAGCCCCAGCCTTCAGCCTTGAAGAGAACCAGGCCCTGCTGGACAGCCTACTTCCACAGTACAGCAAGCTGTATGGGACACCAGGGGAGCAGGTGAGTGTTCTGTGCACTGCCTTTCTGAATGTGCATTTTGTCTGACTAGCAAGGCTGAAAGTCTGCACGCCACTGGCTAGCAGGCTCACTGAGTAGTTGTCACCCCCCATAGTGTGTAGTGACATGCACTGGACAGGTATGGTGCAGTGACAGTGCATTTGAACATGGTTTTACTTCCCATGCAATGATACCATGTAGTGACGTCTGGCAAACTGTCCATGGGCAGCTTTGCACTGCCTGTGTACATCATGTGCCCCTGTGATTGAGACATGTATATACAACTGTGTCATGCACGGATATGTTGCATGTGTGGTAATGGCCTTTTCACTTTGTCATCCTGACAGGTTAATGCCCATCGGAAGCAGGAGATCTGGAAGGACATCGTCCGGGCCGTCCGGTCCGTGGGGGTCTACAAGCGCCGGATCCGCAACTGCCAGAAGAGGTGGCAGGACCTTCGGGGCTGGACCCGGAGGATTGCACGGGTCCAGCTGAAGCTGTCGCCTCCTCGCAGGAGGGGCGGAACACGGACCCTGACCCCCACATGCTCCAGATCCTGGCGGTGGTGTTTCCAGACCTGGATGGGCAGCTGAAGGCCAGACAGCAGCAAGGAGGGGGTGAGTCAAAGACTGCACTGTGAACTCTGTATTACATGCTTTGTGCCCTCCTCTGGCCTGGTTCAACTGCCACAGTGCAGCAGTCATGTTGTCCAGGAGCCATGTCCCTCTATTGTGCACTGCCCACTGCTCATCTGATACCCAGGTGTGGCCCTTACATTCAGGGAATTGTGTCACTTGGGACTGTGTCCTTGCAGTTTGCTTCACTAAAGGTGGGGGACAGCATCTGTTTCCCTAACTCTGTTGTGGGCATCATGGGTGGGTCCATTGTTCACACAACGCCTGTGTTTGGACATGTGATCTGCGTGTTGCTTTGATATGCGGTCCACTTGCTGAGCTGAGCCACCACATGTGCCTGGGGTATGTGGCACACGCCCATGCAGCGGGTGGGAACAATGTTTGGGCCCCAGGAGTGTGCAGATTACGTGTGTCACACATACATAGCCAGCTATCCACTGTCCAGGGCACATCCCTCATTCATGTGGAGCAGGACAGTCATGCCTACTCCAGGCCATGCAATGCACTCTGTACTCCCACTCCCGTGTATCAGCTGACACATTGTGCACAGTGATTTGACCCCTCAGGTGTCTGCCTCTGTGTCAGTGTGCTGTGGATTAGTTGCCAGGACTGCTGGGGTGTTTCTTGGTAGGGGCTCAGCATGCCCCTGGAGATGTGACCATAGGAGACGATACTTGTGTGTCACATAGGTGTTTGATCAGCTGCCCGTGCAGACTGGGGTATGCGAATGTGAAGTTCAGGCAGCTGTTCCCCATTCACAGCAAATTGTGAGGGGCTCAGGTTCAGAGGGTAGTGTCACAGGTCTCCCATATGTCCAATAGGTATGACCTGGACAGATGAGGGTTAAGATGATGTGTTGTGTGGGGGATGTACATGTGCACTTGTGCAGCTCCAGGACTTGCATTCCCCATGACCTACTATTGTGACACAGTGCATAGTGTTGTTGTCTGGCTGCCAAGTCATACATCACTGAGACAGTGATGTATGACTTAGCAGTCATGCCTCTGCCATGGCATGTGTCAACTTATTGGTGGTCCTGCAGGGGAGTGACATGTGCTACATGCACACCATTGTGGCGATGGCTATCAGGACATGGGTGCATCATGGTGTCTGTCGCTGGTATGCATCACATGCATTTCCTATTTGACTCTGGGCATCCCTTTCATCCGGAAACCTGTACTGACTCAGTGGCAAGAGCTGTGATGTGTGCATGTCCACATGCCACACCGTGTCCTCTGCACTGTCCAACTACTGTGTACTTGGTGCATGTGTCCACACTGGGGTGTTGCAATCCAACAGACACCAGACAGATGGGTGCAAGGCCATGTGGGATGTGAGTGCCATGCTTGGCATCAGACTGACAATTGGCTTCTCCTGTTCAGTTAGGGCACTTTTAGCAATGTACAACTAATGATGCCAGGGCTTGCTCTGTAATGTGCTGTGCTCACAGTGGTGTGTGCGTTTGGTGCAGGTGACTGATGTCTGTCTGTTTCCCCATTGTTTGCAGATACATCCACGGCCACGGAAGGGGACAGCTCCACGGACCAGGAGGAGCCAGAGAGCCAGACTGGGTCAGCAGCCGAGGAGTGGTCGGAGGGACCCAGTGGCACGGAGGGCGAGGGAGCCACACCGAGGAGTCCTCAGCACCATCCACCTCAGCTGAGGACCAGAGCAACTCGGAGGATGACTCCCTTGTGGAGGCGGGTGTCAGCAGCCACCACACCCCAGCTAGTGTTGCTGTCCCCGCCACCACCAGCACCACCACCGCCCTCCCATCGGCTCCCATTCCCCAGGTCCGTGGAGGCTCCCATGTTCGGGAGCGTGTCTCCTTTGGGCCAGGCACCGCACCCCCTGCCCCTGTGTCCCCTGCTGCCCTGAGTGAGGAGTCTGTGTACCTCCTTCGCCAGCTCCATGTAGGGCAGACAGCCATGCTGAGTGTCCTCCATGCGCACACCGCACTGTTGACTCAGCTGGTGTCGTTCATGGAGGGCATCTCATCGGGCATGTCTGACCTACAGAGGGGCAATAGGTCCATGGACTCCTCCCTGACGGCAGCAGTGTCCCTCCTCAGACAGTCCCTCACCCCTCCTGCCTCTGCTCCATCCACACTCCCCAGCACCTTACCCGTCCCAAGCACACACACACCGGCACAGGCACACACCAGCACACACACGTCCAGCACACAGACACACACGCCACAAACAAACGCACACGCACGCACAGTCAGGGGACTGAAACCAGACTCACAGGGGATGGGGCCCTGGTACACACACACGCATCCACGGGCACTGCGCAGTCCTCAGTTGCCTCTCCCTCCAAAGCACCCTCCCTTGCCTCACCTGCAACCCCAAAGACCCAGCGCCTCTTCCTCAGTGACCTCGGCCTCTTCCCCTCCGATCCAGCTGCTCCAGCATCCAGGGTGAAGAGGAAGCCCCCCACACGGAGCAGAGTGCCCCTCGCCCCCGGACACCCTCCCCCAGGCGCAGACAGACTGAGGCCCCCACCCGCAAGTCCCCCGGAGTGCTAAGAGCAAGACCCCGCCGCCGCCCTGCAGCTCAAGCACCAGGTCTCCTTCCTCCATCCCTCAGGCCCCCACTCCACAGGTGCCCCCACCACACCCTGCCCCAGGTTCCCCCACCCACAGATATACCATCCCCAAGAGGCTCCGGCCTTCTCCCCCTGCCACTTGCTCTCCCGGCACCACACCCCCCGCTGCGCTTGTCTGTGCCACTGATGTGGTGAGGGTGTCCTCCCCTCTGTCCAGCCCACCTTGCCTGTTCCCCATTCTCCTCCCCTGGTGGTAGGCACTGCAGTGGAGTCCACTACCACCCTGTCTGACTTGGGCACTGCAGTGGCGGACCTGTCCACTCCATCTGCAGGGTCCACTGCAGTCGTGCCGGCACCCACAACATCTGAGCCATGCCCCCAGTTGTGCCGGCACACACCATGTCAGACACCTCCACTGCAGTTGTCAGTGGCTCTCCAGCACCCACCACCCCTTCCCTGCTTCCTCCTGGTGAGCCCTGATCCTGTCCCTGCGGTGCCTGGCCTACCCCCGGTTGCCCCTCCTAGTGGATTGTCCCTGGTTTTGTGCAGGCATGTGTAGGGTGGCATCTGCCACTGTCACCCACTTGTGACTTTGTTGATGGACTGGCCATTGGCCTTTGTTTATGTTCTACCGGACTTCTACTTTTAATGCCACATATGCTGAATAAAGCAACTTTCTGTTCTCTAGTGCTTTTGCTTCTGATGTACATGATGTTGATGATGCTAACCATGCCCTTGCTGCAGTGATGGTGATATTTGGTCTCATGATAATGAAGTGTTACTGTGCAGGAACCCATGTGGTCCAGGGGGAATGTGTCCTATCCTGTGGTGTATCCATGTCATCCATAGCAGCATCTGAGGGTGTCATGTGTTCAGTATTTGGCAATGGGATTTCCTACTTAGATTGGCTATTTCACATCTGTGGCTTCCACCCCTGCACATCTGTTGTGCCTGCCATTGTTCAATTCGTCTACTTCCCTGACCGTGTGGCCATCTCCAGTGGACATGCAGGTTTGGGCATCAATGGGGAAGGACTCATCTGTGTTGTCAGTGCAACATTGCTATACAAGTGTGTTGGATCTGTGCTGATGATTCCGTTGGCACTTCCATGACCAGGCTGATGTGACGGGAGCCCTCATTTGGTGCTAATTGTTGATTGTGTGACCAAGTGCTCAGCTGACATGATGGGGCCCTACTGAGGCAACATATGGCA
Source organism: Calotriton arnoldi (assembly GCA_963921515.1). Lineage (NCBI taxonomy): Eukaryota > Metazoa > Chordata > Amphibia > Caudata > Salamandridae > Calotriton > Calotriton arnoldi. Next base: position 357,802 of record CAWUFW010006034.1, on the reverse strand, counting down.
CAGCTTTCCTCACACAGGAGTGGAGTCCCCTCATGGCAGTGTGTACTCCTGTGACATTGCCTGCGCCCAAGGTGTGTGTTGTATGTGCATGTCTGTGTGTTCACTTCCGTTTAGCTGTGCATGCTGTGATCCCTAGTGTTGTACCTGTTTGTGATGCTAGCTGAGTTGAGCTATGTTCCCCCAAAGTCTTCTCCCTGGGTTCTCTGTGATGTGGGTGCATGGCACATTACTGGTCATCAGGGTGTCACCCATAGGTGTGCTTGCTGTCAGGGCTGAGTTTGTGTGCAGACGCAGATGGGTCACAGTCAGGTTTCCCCTTGGCACTTGTTGTTTGCCCCTGTCATGTGATTTCCAGTTTGTGTTATCTTTCAGTGATTGTGACACGTTGTGTGTGTGACTGCTGGCACTCCTCAGGGTCCGGGCTGCAATGTTGGTTGTTGTCTATGTGTGTTCTTTGTGGGTGACCTTGGCTTCTTCATTGGTGTGTGACTGTGGCTGTGATCCCATTGGTTGGTGTGGTATTGCCGTCATGTCCATGTACAGCGTAGTGTGCAGTGTGTCAGACATTCAGGAGTCTTGTTGAGTGTCCATGTGTGATGTGTTTCTGCACCTTGGTTCCCACCCACCACCCTGGAATAGTCATGGGTGCATGTGCAATGTCACCAGTGCATGTGTGCTTCACTGCTGCACATTGTTGGAGGTCGAGGGTGTGGTGTTGAGTGTGTGCAGATGAGAGTTGTTGCCCGGCTAGGCCCCTGCCTCCATGTTGGCCTTGGCTTACTGGCCATGCTGTTTGATTTGTGCTTGTGTAGGTGTGATGGTAGTTAGTTGCTCAGTACACATGACTGTGGTTCACAGTGTGAACCACATTTAGCTTTGTCATCACAGTGGGATTGTAATGCAGCCCAGGGTCACCACATTGTGGGGGCCCTGGGGGTGGTGCTGTGGTGTGTCTGTGTCTTGCTGTGTCAGTTGCTGTCCCTACGTGCCTGTGTGACATGTGTGATTTGTGCTCCCTCTCATCTGACAATGCCTGCTTGCCCACATAGGGGATTTGGATCCATGAGTTACCTTTGTGTGGCACTGTATGCACATCTGTATGATTGGTATTCAGGTCTCCTCATGTGTTGTGTGGTTGCCTGGGGACACTGGCACCCCCTCACCTGTTGTGTATGATGTGCAGTGTGGGTCTGCCTGTTTGTGTTTGTGCATCTGCACCACTGCATTGGCATATCTTGGGTGTGCCATTGGCTGTATGTAGTTTGGTGGGTTTCCCCTGCTGTCCCTGGGACTCCTAGGTCATCGGTCAGCACAATGATCATGGTTTGTGTGTCCCATTGCTGCCATGGTATGGTATCTGTTCACCTCACATCTGCAGTCTCCACAGGGTATCTGCATGTGTGTGCCCATTGGTGCAAATATGTGGGTCTGCATTCTGATGGTCACTTCTGTCATTGTGTCATTGATGATTGTTGACGGTGTCAGCCCCCATGGGTGTTGTTTGTCTGCACATGGCCAAAGGTATGTCTTATTTGCACTGCAGGATTTGGCTCCCCCAATTTATGTTGCAATGGGACACATACACTACTTTGCCACTGATGTGTTTGTTGTTCTGTGACCAGGAATCATCCATGCAGTTTGGCAGTTGCACCTCTTTCTTTGTCAACACTTACCTTTTGGTCACTGTGATGATGGGGGTTTGGACCCCATTGCCACAATGTTCGAAATGTGCTTCAGCTATGGACCCCACACTTACATTTTGGTCACTGTGATGATGGGGGTTTGGACCCCATTGCCACAATGTTCGAAATGTGCTTCAGCTATGGACCCCACACTTACATTTTGGTCACTGTGATGATGGGGGTTTGGACCCCATTGCCACAATGTTCAAAATGTGCTTCAGCTATGGACCCCACACTTACCTTTTGGTCACTGTGATGATGGGGGTTTGGACCCCATTGCCACATTGTTCAAAGTGTGCTTCAGCTATGGACCCCACACTTACATTTTGGTCACTGTGATGATGGGGGTTTGGACCCCATTGCCACATTGTTCAAAGTGTGCTTCAGCTATGGACCCCACACTTACATTTTGGTCACTGTGATGATGGGGGTTTGGACCCCATTGCCACAATGTTCGAAATGTGCTTCAGCTATGGACCCCACACTTACATTTTGGTCACTGTGATGATGGGGGTTTGGACCCCATTGCCACAATGTTCAAAATGTGCTTCAGCTATGGACCCCACACTTACCTTTTGGTCACTGTGATGATGGGGTTTGGACCCCATTGCCACATTGTTCAAAGTGTGCTTCAGCTATGGACCCCACACTTACATTTTGGTCACTGTGATGATGGGGGTTTGGACCCCATTGACACATTGTTCAAAGTGTGCTTCAGCTATGGACCCCACACTTACATTTTGGTCACTGTGATGATGGGGGTTTGGACCCCATTGCCACAATGGTCATGGCCTGCTTGCATTGTGGGTGCCACACACATATATGTGTGGCACATGTGCTAGGGGGTCACATTGTATGTTCAAAGTCATGTTCGGTGTTGTAGGCATTTGACACAGTCTACACACGCTTGTCATGGTGTTGGGGGATGTCTTCTTCTTGCATTCCCTAGGTTGTGGTGTGCTGGTTGTGTCATGCATTGTCCATCCTATGAGTGGGGGTGGTAGTAGTGGTAGGCATCTAGCCCCCCCTGGGTGAGGGTGGTAGTAGTGGTAGGCATCCAGCCCCCCCTGGCTAAGGGTGGTAGTAGTGGTAGGCATCCAGCCCCCCTGGGTGAGGGTGGTAGTAGTGGTAGGCATCCTGCCCCCCTGGCTAAGGTGGTAGTAGTGGTAGGCATCCAGCCCCCCTGGGTGAGGGTGGTAGTAGTGGTAGGCATCCTGCCCCCTGGCTAAGGGTGGTGGTAGGCATCCAGCCCCCTGGGTGAGGGTGGTAGTAGTGGTAGGCATCCAGCCCCCTGGCTAAGGGTGGTAGTAGTGGTAGGCATCCAGCCCCCCTGGGTGAGGGTGGTAGTAGTGGTAGGCATCCTGCCCCCTGGCTAAGGGTGGTGGTAGGCATCCAGCCCCCTGGGTGAGGGTGGTAGTAGTGGTAGGCATCCTGCCCCCCTGGCTAAGGGTGGTAGTAGTGGTAGGCATCCTGCCCCCCTGGGTAAGGGTGGTAGTAGTGGTAGGCATCCTGCCCACCCTGGGTGAGGGTGGTAGTAGTGGTAGGCATCCTGCCCCCCTGGCTAAGGGTGGTAGTAGTGGTAGGCATCCTGCCCCCCTGGGTAAGGGTGGTAGTAGTGGTAGGCATCCTGCCCACCCTGGGTGAGGGTGGTAGTAGTGGTAGGCATCCTGCCCCCTGGCTAAGGGTGGTAGTAGTGGTAGGCATCCTGCCCCCCTGGGTAAGGGTGGTAGTAGTGGTAGGCATCCTGCCCCCCTGGGTGAGGGTGGTAGTAGTGGTAGGCATCCTGCCCCCTGGCTAAGGGTGGTAGTAGTGGTAGGCATCCAGCCCCCTGGGTGAGGGTGGTAGTAGTGGTAGGCATCCTGCCCCCCTGGGTAAGGGTGGTAGTAGTGGTAGGCATCCTGCCCCCTGGGTGAGGGTGGTAGTAGTGGTAGGCATCCAGCCCCCCTGGCTAAGGGTGGTAGTAGTGGTAGGCATCCAGCCCCCTGGCTAAGGGTGGTAGTAGTGGTAGGCATCCTGCCCCCCTGGGTGAGGGTGGTAGTAGTGGTAGGCATCCTGCCCCCCTGGCTAAGGGTGGTAGTAGTGGTAGGCATCCTGCCCCCTGGGTGAGGGTGGTAGTGGTGGTAGGCATCCAGCCCACCCTGGCTAAGGGTGGTGGTAGGCATCCAGCCCCCCTGGGTGAGGGTGGTAGTAGTGGTAGGCATCCTGCCCCCTGGGTGAGGGTGGTAGGCATCCAGCCCACCCTGGCTAAGGGTGGTGGTAGGCATCCAGCCCCCTGGGTGAGGGTGGTAGTAGTGGTAGGCATCCTGCCCCCCTGGCTAAGGGTGGTAGTAGTGGTAGGCATCCTGCCCCCCTGGGTAAGGGTGGTAGTAGTGGTAGGCATCCTGCCCACCCTGGGTGAGGGTGGTAGTAGTGGTAGGCATCCTGCCCCCCTGGCTAAGGGTGGTAGTAGTGGTAGGCATCCTGCCCCCCTGGGTAAGGGTGGTAGTAGTGGTAGGCATCCTGCCCCCCTGGGTGAGGGTGGTAGTAGTGGTAGGCATCCTGCCCCCCTGGCTAAGGGTGGTAGAAGTGGTAGGCATCCTGCCCCCTGGGTAAGGGTGGTAGTAGTGGTAGGCATCCTGCCCCCTGGGTAAGGGTGGTAGTAGTGGTAGGCATCCTGCCCCCCTGGGTGAGGGTGGTAGTAGTGGTAGGCATCCTGCCCCCCTGGCTAAGGGTGGTAGTAGTGGTAGGCATCCAGCCCCCCTGGGTGAGGGTGGTAGTAGTGGTAGGCATCCTGCCCCCCTGGGTAAGGGTGGTAGTAGTGGTAGGCATCCTGCCCCCTGGGTGAGGGTGGTAGTGGTGGTAGGCATCCAGCCCACCCTGGCTAAGGGTGGTGGTAGGCATCCAGCCCCCCTGGGTGAGGGTGGTAGTAGTGGTAGGCATCCAGCCCCCCTGGCTAAGGGTGGTAGTAGTGGTAGGCATCCAGCCCCCTGGCTAAGGGTGGTAGTAGTGGTAGGCATCCTGCCCCCTGGGTGAGGGTGGTAGTAGTGGTAGGCATCCAGCCCCCCTGGCTAAGGGTGGTAGTAGTGGTAGGCATCCAGCCCACCCTGGCTGAGGGTGGTAGTAGTGGTAGGCATCCTGCCCCCCCCTGGGTGAGGGTGGTAGTGGTGGCAGGCATCCAGCCCCCCCTGGCTAAGGGTGGTAGTAGTGGTAGGCATCCTGCCCCCCTGGGTAAGGGTGGTAGTAGTGGTAGGCATCCTGCCCCCCTGGCTAAGGGTGGTAGTAGTGGTAGGCATCCTGCCCCCTGGGTGAGGGTGGTAGTGGTGGTAGGCATCCAGCCCCCCTGGCTAAGGGTGGTGGTGGTAGGCATCCAGCCCCCCCTGGCTAAGGGTGGTGGTAGGCATCCAGCCCCCCCTGGGTGAGGGTGGTAGTAGTGGTAGGCATCCAGCCCCCCCTGGGTAGGGGTGGTGGTGCGCATTCAGGCCCCTGTGTGCATATGTGGCAATGGTGATGGGCATCCCGCCCCTATGGTGCTGCTGTTGCTGGTGTAAGTATATTCTGCATCCCTCTGTGTGTGTGTGATGTGTCGTGTACGTGTTGTATGTGTTTTGTGGTTGGTGTCTGGCTTACCTTCTGCGCCTTACGCGTCCGTGCCTGTTCCGGTAGTAAATGTAGAATATTGGTATGATCGGGACGAAGGGATTCATGGTTGGTTCGAGTCGTTCGTCCTTCTCGTTGCTTCGCGTCGTCCTCGTCGCTTCGCCTCGTCCTCGTCGCTTCGCGTCGTCCTCGTCGCTGCCGTGTTCGTCTCGGAGCCGTGGATCGTGTTGTGGCGCGAATCGGAGCTTATGTGCGCCTCTCCCGGATGCTTTGACGTGCCGTGCGTAGCGACGGGTTCGGCGCGTACGGAAAGCGCATCGTACTCATTCGGCCGGACGGAGCTGCATTTTCCCTTCCGTGCGACTCGATTCAGCGTTTCCGGATACGCCTCGGTCGGGGAACAGGACCTGGTTTGGGTGAGTACGGCTCGGCCGGATTCTTTGCTGTTGTGCGCATCGTACTTACTCGTTCGGTGTGCTGTACGGATCGGTCGGGAAACAGGCTTTCGCATGGCTTTTTTCCCGACCGAATGGTGTTGGGTGCGCCTCCGACCAAGATCGGAATCGGCCCCATAATATTTAATATATGTATTACATTTACTGATTTTTGGGATATTTGATACATACCTTAGGGACTATTCACAAAGGTAAACTTGCATGTGAGTAAATCTACTCATGGAAATTTACTCTTACACTTTTGAGTAAGTTTACTACTCTTGACTATTCACCATTTCAAAGTGTAAATTTACGAAAAGATGTAGACTTACAAGTCTCCACATCCAGAAACCAGGGGTGGAGCCTTACATTACGTCCTTAACATTACTAATAGTAACATTATGATCATATTATACAATTCTGCACACTTGGCAGAGATTTTACCACCGGGGCAGAGATCTCTACTTGTGGGATGGAGTTCTCCGCCACTGGGGTGGCTATCTCCCTAATAGTGAAACATAGGGAAAAGTTTATAATGTATTGAGCTGGGAAAACAGTTATTATTGTTATATTTTTAACTTAATTGTAGATTAAATAAATAATTTTAATGCATTTAATTATTATTTAATTCATTTAAAATATATTTAAGTATTACTCATAAATATATTCCCCATACAGTTACATTTTAACATTTATTTACTGTCTATACAAGAACTAATACAAATTATCTACAAGATAAATCACAAATATTTTCAAACATGTTTAAAAATTAAATACATTTTATTTTTAAATGCAAAAAGCTATTAAATACATTTGATATAATTAAAATATTACTATATTATTTAGAATATTTTTACCATTAGTCTAAATCTAGATAGATAGATAAAATTAATTTAATTTATATAACATTGGGGCATATTAGCAAGACCCACGTTAAAATTATCGCCGTTTTAGCGGCAGGAAACTGCGTCTAAAACGGCGATAATGGGCTTGCTAATATGCGTTATAGAATTCCAATAGAAGCCCAGGTTAGATGTCCTGCACATCTAACCTGGGCTTCTATTGGAATTCCATAACGCATATTAGCAAGCCCATTATCGCCGTTTTAGCGGCAGTTTCCTGCCGCTAAAACAGCGATAATTTTAACGTGGGTCTTGCTAATATGCCCCATAATTTCCTATGGGGTTTAGTTTTAAGTCCTTGTCTCAATTATTGTCTATGGGAGGGTGTTGTGGTACCTGTGGGTGGCCATGTGTGGTGCTGAACTTACTCTAGGTCTTAGCTGGAGTACATTTACTACTGTTTTGGGACCTTTTTATCTGCCGTGGATTCAGAAGTGCAGACTGTGAAAAGCAGAGGGCTTACTCTTTTGTGGGTTGGTGTCTGTCCCTCCCTAAATTCCTCCTTCATTGTCCGGTAACCCCTCCTTAGTACTCCCAAAATGCCTTACTTCTCCCTAAACATCACCTATTTTATAGTAAGTATGCCCCATTTTTCAACCTCTCCCCCACTACCTCCTACATTTACTACTAAGTACTTAGATGTGGCTAGGAGAGGTGGAGATTAACACTTGTAGGTTTGAGAAATAGCATTTTGTGGTACTTTAATAGTCCTATTGGAGTAAGACTAAATGTACGAATGCAGTTTGTGAATAGGCCTACTATTTCTTTAAATGTCAAGTTATTTTCTCTTTTTTTCATTATAATGCTCTAACTATTTCAGGTACGTTTGTGCACTTCACAACGCTCTGCTAGGCAAGGTGATCTAGAAATATGTGATTAATTTGCTTGAATGTTTCAAAGAGGTTTAATAATATAGGGGCAGCACTCTCAATGCTAATCATCAAGCGGATGTACATTAGTGCCACCAATATTCATTCAGTGACTCAAGATGAGAGTTCTCCCAACAGGTTGATCATGAGCAAGCACTAGCTCGCATGTTGCCTCTTAGTAGCTCACAATAATTGCCACTCAGTTTGCTTGAGAAAATGCAGCTGCTCACCTCCTAAAACAGCACTTTAAAACACAATGCACCCCTTGCTATGAGGCCTGAGAACTGAACTGTGAAAGAGACAGTATAGTCCACGGTCTACTGAAAATGTATTTCTTTCTCTTGCGCTTTCCCTGCTTGTTTTTGTTTCTCCTTTCTTTCACTCTGTTTATTTTTTCTTAAATTTCCTCTCATTTCTTTCTCTTGTCATTTATAACTTTTTGTTTTCTCCCCCTTCTTGCTTTATTTACTTTTTCTTTCAGTACTTCTTCCTCAACATTCCTTCTTTCATTTATTCTTTCTCTGTATTCTCCTCATTCTTGTTTCTTTCTCTACATTTTCTTTCTTTTTCACCTCCAATCCTCTATTTCTCTCCTATTTAGACCTCTTTTTCTCTACTTTCTGTTTCCTTTATCCTTTATCCCTTTTTCTTTTTTGATTTTCTTTACTTTCCTCTCTTTTATTCCTTGTTTCTTTCTCTTTCGTTCTTCCTCTACTGTCTTTTAGTCCTTTCTTCATTTTTTCTTTTTTCAACTTTCTTTCTCAGTTTCTTCTTCCTCTTTTTCTGGCTTTGCTTCTTTCTTCTTCTTTCTTGTCTTTCTTTGTTTCTTTCTTTATCTTTGTCTCTTTTGTTCTGTTTCTTTAAGTGTCTCTTTCTTTTTCACTTTCGTTCTCAGTTTTTCTGTCTTATTCCCTTTTTGGTATCTCCTGGCTTTTTTCTCTCTTTCCTCTCCCATTCCCTCCGTTTCTCTTTCTGTTTTCCTCACCTTCCTTCTCTCTCTCATCGTACCTCTTTCTTTCTTCTTTCAATTTTCTTCTCCTTCCTCTTTTTCTTTCATTTCATTTCCTTTCTTTCCTCTCCTTTCTTTCATCTGACTTTTCTTTCTTCCAATATGTTCTTCCTTTTCTTCTTTTTTGTTTCTTCTTTTTCTTTCTTTATCCCCTTCCTTTCTCTATTCCTGACGGTCGTTGTTTTTCCTCTCATTTTTTTTTAAGAGGGGTTAACACCTTAAAGGAATTCCTTCATGTCTTAATTTGTTTTAGTATTGTTTGATAGTTGACTGCAGAGATATGTTTGCTTGGACGGAGCTGTGAAGCCTGAATGTGCCTTGCAAGATATATTATTACTTACAGTTTTAGGAAATGACGCAATACATATGCTGATAAAAGAAGTTTCTGATTTGATTGTTTGTGGACATGAACCAATGGACTGCAGGACAATTAGCCATTTAGCGGAAGTCTTTAAGGCTCTAGCTCTCAAAACAAGGCCCTATCATTCTATGAATTACATGAAAATAAAACCACAAGCTCCTATGAGACTCTCAACCTCTAAGATGCTATTAATAAAGAAGAGCAAAAAGACAAAACTAATTCTTGGGGACACACACAGGTAAACCTTTTGAGATACAGCTATTGTGCTTTTAATGTTATACACTCACTGAGTCAGAATTCGGGTACTTCAGCAGCAGTGTTTTTGTTACCTGACTTTCATGTACCTTTTTGGAATTCCTATATCAATCAGTAAGTAGCTCAAGATGGTTGTCAGTGAGAAGATGCTGGCACTATAGGAAAGGTTGGCAACCCCTGGTCTAAATGGTTTTCATCTAGCCTGAAATGCAGATAATATAATGCTATCTTTTCTGCTATACTTGCAACATACAGGGCCCTATTACGATGTCGGTCGGATGAGCGTCCGACCGACACAGTAGCGGGATGGAATCCGCCCGACTATTAGTTGGCGGTTCCACCCGCAGTATTAGGATGCGACTGCCCATTTGGTGCCTGCCACACGGTGCAGGGATATTTAGGGGGGCACCACAGCGGGGAAGGGGGCCCTGCTAGGCCCCCAAAGTGACTTTCCACCAGCCTTTACATGGCGGGCGGACTGACATGAAAGGGCAGGTGGAGATGGGCGGGGCTTGACCGCTGAGGAAGATGGCGGCGCCTGAGTGAGGCTCCGCGGGACGACACGGGCAGGCTCCACGGTACCATAGTTTCTTCCTCTGTATGGAAGGGTGCCTTCAATTTCGGATGCGTGCCTGACTCAGAAGACGGCTTTTACGGCGGTTTTCATGGGCCCGGGACGCCACATTTGCTATTTGGAGCTCCTGCCTCGGCTTCACAACAATTGTGGCCGCCATTTTGGATAGGATGTTCTCTTGAGGCGAGTCTCCCGCAAATAAGTATGAAACTGTAGTTCCTTTCTCCTCCTACTTTTTGGACCTTCTTTTTTTATTTTTTTGGTGCTGAGAATTGGGAAAAGTTTATAAAACCTTCTTTTTTTGAGCATTCACACAAAATTCCCTTTTTCTCTGTAAAACGGTCCTCTTGCCTTGGAGCAGCACTGTGAATGACCGCCATTTTAGACATGCTTTCACCTCATATCAATACAGATATGTGAGAGCAGTGTTATAAGTTACTCTTTCCACCCTGGCTTTAGGTATTAACGTGCTGGCTGTTCTTATGATTCAAGGAGTTGAGTTTTTTTGTCTTTACTTCTTGCGGCAGCTTTGTGGAATATCATTGCTCGATGATTATTCTTACCTGCTAAATATGTTATTAACTTTGCCTCAAACGAGGGGTTTACTCAACCGTCTGGTTTTTATTCCTGCTAAGGTCATCGCCTGTGCCTATAATATATTCTGAAGCCTGTGTTTTGGCCCAGCTCTACTTCCTTTTTGGTTATCTCAGAGATTTTACAACAATTTTTTATGGGAAGGGTGAAGACGGTGAATCCTCCCCTGGTTTGCTCCACGAAGTAATTTGTTAAAAATTCTACAATTTTCTCGAAATTTTCCAAAATGGAAGACTATTTGGTTTCTTTATCTAAGGGCTCCTCCTCTTCGACAACTGCTTCTGCTGCTGCAGGGAAAGCCTCCACGAAATGTCTAAAAAAAGATCCACCATCTCCTCCGAAGTCATCCTCTCCTGTCTCTCTGGACATGTTACTGGAAGAAATTTGCTCATTACATCCTTTTATGGAAGAGACTAATGCCAAACTGCAGTTCATCACAGAAAATGGTCAAAAATGGATGAAAGACTAACTGTGGTAGAACACAATGTATCCTCACTTGGACTCACTGATGGCAAAGTTAATACTCTCCAGTCTCAGGTCGCCTCACTTCAGAAACAAGTGGAGGACCTTGAAAATAGAAATAGCTGAAATAATTTACGCATTTATGGGCTGCCGGAGGGCACAGAAGGCAATGACCCTCTTACTTTTTTCGAATCCTTCATTCCAAGGGTTCTGAATATGCCAGCTGAGACTTCTCTTAATATTCAACGTGCACATCGCCTAGGACATCAGCAAGCCTCCTTTGCCAACCCACGGCATTCTAGAGGTCTTATTTTATACTTTTTGGAGTACACTGACTTACTTAAAGTTCTTTCAGCAGTTAAGTCACTTAAGCACGTCGTTTAGGCTGGCAATAATTTATATTTTTCTCAAGATTACGCTAAAAACACAGCTGACGGACAAAAAGAATTTCTCAATTTGAGATCGGATCTCAGATCCCTTGGAGCTCGTTATGGCCATTTTCACCCTTGCCTATTTAAAGTCACCTATAAGAATAAAACAACGACTTATGAAGACCCGATTAGACTGAAAAGTTTTATTAATTCATGCAAGATAGAGTCTATGGATTTCTCGGGAGCATCTACATCTCAGGCTGTGTAGGGCTGCAGGATCTTCTTGACTTTCATTTTTTTAATTGAACAGATGTCTTCTTGTTCTTAAGGCGATGTTTTTGGTTAATACAGTGCTGTTTTTCTAAATTTGTTGCTATTTATAACTTGGTTGTTTCTGATGATTAACTATTTTTCCTTCCCTTACAGGTCCATTCATGCTCGTTCCTGTTTGTCCTTCCCCTTGTTCTGTGAGCCGTGGCCTTCCTTCATTCTCCCCTCCGTCATGTTTGGGCGTCCCATCTACTCCTCGTGGTTTCTCCCCCCCATTCCTAATTGGATTCTTAGGTATGTTCTCCGCCTTTGTTCTTTCGGCATTGTTCGTCTTATCCCAGTCCCCTTTTTCATTTTTGTTTCCTCTTATGATACTCTTGAGCTTATTGTTGTTTTTCTATTATTGTGCCTTCTTCTTTCTTCTTTTCATCTCTCCTTTGTACTTTTTCTTTTTTTTCTCTGTTTTCTGTCCCTTTCCTTTTCTTTCCCTATTTGGTTTTATGTTTCACATTTGTGCTTGAACTATTTTTTCTTAAGATTTGCAAATAATTACACATGATTTTGTTGATCTTATAATTGTTTTATGCTTTAGGTTGGTCTGCCTAGATCACTATCCTTCTTATACATTCATATTGTTTCCCCCATGTCTCTGAAAATTGTGTTGTGGAATGTCAGAGGTTTGAATTCTCTCATTAAAGGACAACGTGTTTTAACACATTTATCTAAATTGGAGGCTGACATAGCTCTTATACAAGAGTCTCACTTAACGGCAACTGAGTCTTCAAAACTAAAAAGAAATTGGGTGGGAGAGGTTTTCTTTTCACCAGGGGATGGTAAACGAAATGGTGTAGTGACTCTTTGTCATAAATCGATTTCTGTTAAACTACTTTCTCGATTATCTGATGACGATGGAAGATGGTTATATACTAAATTGCAAATTGGAAGTTCTCCAGTTTCTTTGCTCAATGTATATGCTCCCACTAGCGGTGAACCCTCTTTTTGGTCTTCTTTATCCCAGCAAATTTCGTCTGGCATTGATGATAATTTTATTCTCGCTGGAGATTGCAATCAAATTGTTGATCCTTTTATAGATCGTAATTCATTGGTCTCCATTAAACCACATAAATCCCACAAAATGTTTCTTGATGTCATAACAATATACGCTTATTGATCCATGGAGCGTTTGCAACCCTGTTACAAGGGAATATACTTTTTATTCTCCGACTCACCAATCACAATCTCGAATAGACCACTTTTTTGTATCACATAACGTAGCTCAATCTTTGAGAGACGCGTGTGAGAAGTTGGCCTGGCATATGCTGTCCACTAATTATAGTGGGCACCTTGCACCAGTCCAAACAACCCCTTATTGGAGATAGGTTAAAGACAACCTTATTGAAAGCTATCCTAGTGGTAGCTATGGAGAGCAGCCTTCAGGCTAAGTCTTGAAGGAATGTAAAGCAGCTTGTTTTACCAGTCTATAATCTCTTGAGTGACCAAATGAAAGAGCCCCACACCAGGTATATATTCAAAATATATGTATTTATTACTAAACACACCCCTCTAGTCTCTTTATGAGGCTAGAGTTCGAAGTACATAAGTTATTTAAACACAGTAATAGCACAAATACATGTTTGGGCCCTAGGGGCGTACCAAACCATATACCAATAAAGTGGTATAAGAACCACGACTGAGCTAGACACTAGGCCTAGAGCCTCTAGAAGTGCTTGGACCACAAGGAACCACCCAAGGTAGTGACACAGGGGACCCACGGGGGACGCGGGCAGTGTAATTACACAGCCGCGAAACGCCGTTAACTTCTATGGAGAAAGTCGCGGTTTGCAAATTAAAGAAAAGGGACACTTAAAGAAGGACTTGGAGCAAACCCTTTGAGAACTAGGTCGTTCTAGAGTCTCTACCCATGGGAGCACCGGAGTACTCTTGTTACCTCACCCAGGGAAGCCGGGTGCATAGGTGCCTTTCGGGGTCGGGTTTCGTCGTCGATTTGAATGGCGATCTGCTGCAAAGTGCTGCTGGCGACCAAGTGAAAAGTGTCCGGGTGGATCCAAGGGTGGATCGGAGATCTGAAGAACCTGAAAGCAGAGGGGACAGAGTCTGGGTCACTAGCTAGTGACCGGGAAGGCGATGAGCAGATGCCCACCGATGTCGAGTGCTTCAGGTAGGTTGACGGTCATCTTGACTCTTCAGCCACGAGGTCCAGGAGGCGTTGTCGGCAACCAAGAGCAGGATTTGGGCTGGTACACGATGTCTGTCGAGTGCTGAGGTGTCGGCGACCGGATTGGACCCAACAAGCCTTGGCAACGGCAAGTCTCGATGTAGATGAAGATTGATGATGATGCAGACCAGCAAGGTCTGAGGAACTCACCCAGCAAGGGTAAGTGAGGGCAAGCTGGAGCAACCAGGGAGCACAAGAAGAAAAGGATTGGCCTTCGTGAAGGGCTACTAGCCAACGGGCTAGCGACCGTGAAGGAGCCTCAAGATGGTGCACGTGGAGCTGGTTCACAGGACACTCGTGGAGTGGAGGCCAGTGATCTTCGGTGCAGTTGGTGCTGGAGGCTAGGGCTACTCGGAGCCCAAAGCACGACTTCGTGGGAGACCCAGAAGAGGATGCACTTGCAAATGCGTGCGGTGTCCAGGGGTCACGGTTCCACGTTACCCACGACAGCTACGGGCCTCAGCTTTGCTGGGGACTCAGGGCAGCCTCGGGAAAGTCTGGAAATCCACCTCTGGTGATGCAAAGACTTCAGCGTCCGACGGGAGCTTAGGCGATGCAGACCGGACAATTGCTTCTTTGGTGCCTGCCAAGCAGGGGAGTCCCTCCTTGACCCCAAGGGAGATTCTTCTGTCCTCTAATCTTGTAGTAGAGCGTCGAAGGTCCAGGATTCTGTGTCAGAGTTTCGTCCAGGGATAATCTAAAGTCCTAAGGACTGGGTTCCTATACTTATACTAAGTTTAGGGGTTGGACTTACTCTGTGGCCCCACCTATGGGTGGGTCAGGGCAGAGGGGTGGCTACACCCCTTTCCCTTTGTCCAGTTCGCACCAAAGCAGGGGCTGCAAGCAACTGATCCGGTTTGAACTGGGGTATGCACAGGGACACCAAGTGTGCCCCCAGTGCAGGACTTCAAAGCACCCGAAAGTGCTCCCGCCCAGCCCCAATACACACTATCCTGTCTGGGAGGTGGTCACACCTCCCTGGGACAGGAAACCTATTGTCCAGGCCTCCCCTGCCGGAGTTTCGTCCAGCAGCAGGAGGCCAGACTTGTGTCTGTGGCAGCAGCATCCATTTTGTGATGCCAGGGCTTCAGAAAGAAGTTACCGGCCAGGCCAGGGTTAACATGTCTCTCCCTCTAGAAGGGTGGAATGCTACCCCCACCGCCAGAATTGGCGGGGGGGGGTAGTATTCCAAGATGTTTGACACCAAACACGACATGTTTCGGTGCAGCCATTCCAAAGTTAGCATTTAACGCTAGGTTATAATGCGCTTAAGAGTATATGGTCAGGCTGCACTACAAACAGCATCAGAGAAGGGTCTCCGAATGCTGCAGAGGGGCCCTGCTCATGCAGGGGCACCCTCTCACATAGGAACCACGCACTCTGCCTTCAGGATTGATAAGGCCTGCCATAGGAGTGACTTATAGGTTTATATGTGTGTATGTATATAGTGATATAGGTAGCCTATATCACAGTAAGGGGTGCATGCACCACCTTACCCAGGCTGCAGTAGCAGACCTGTGGTGTCAGTTTGGATGGCCTTCCAGGGGTGGCATAATACATGCTGCAGCCCCTGGTAGGCCTCTGAGGTACCTATGCCCTGGGTACATAGTATACCATATACTAGGGACTTATAAGGGCACTCCAGATTCCAATCAGAGATGTGCCTAAGGCACATGGAAACCATTTTACAGAGAAAGCAGATAGACTGGGGCCCTGAATAGCAGGATCCCAGTCCAACTAAGTCATAAACCAGCAAAACACCAGAAAAAAAGTGGGGGCAACCATATAGTCAGATTCCACCTTCCTACATAACCCCCCAAACGAAAGGAGATAAGGCTAACCTTGGCCAGTTGAGCCTTTATTGACTAAGTGGCCATATAAGGAAGCACCTGCACTAGCATGGTTGCTCCCTGTCTTATGGTCCACTAAGCAATCCCTCACCCTAAGGGTATGAGAGGGTCTCCACCATGGGGAATCACTACCTGTGGTGTGCTTAGGTAAAGTACAAGGCTGGTGAGGTGTCTGAGTAGGGAAGTGAGGCCCTAGGAATGTTGGTCTCAGCTTCCTCAGATCACTGGTCACCATGTATGCCTGTCTTTCCATGACTGAGTTGCACTTTGCTCTAAGGGTCAACCTTTGGCTGCCTACAGCTGGGGGTTGGGTCCCTTTGGATGGAACACTGGAGGGACATGGCAGGTTTGGAACCTTCTGGTCCCAGGTTTGCCCTTGCCTACCAGAGTCCTTCTGGGGGAGGTCCCTACATAAAGGTATGGGGGATCCCTCAGTGTGTAGAGGAGTTTTCACCTGGCTAGGGCTACTGGCCTGGGTGCCCCTAATCTGCTGATGGGGGGGTTCCTCTGGACAGGGGGCCCTGGGGGGTCCACTGACCTCCCTGACCTCTGCAGCCCTGGGCTGACTGAGGCAGGGTAGAGAGGGGCAGCTTACCTGCTCCCGACTGGGTACCACCTTGGAAGGGTCCTCTGCCATCAGGGGGGGTGGCCAGGCCGGATTACCTCTGTGGCAGTTCCTTCACTAGGGGTAGGGTCAGTTCCCTGAGGAGGCTGACTCTTACCTACTGTCTGGGGGGAAGAAGCCTTTTCTTCAACCCTTGTGCTCTCTGTTGGGGGAGAGGGGGCCATTCTTTCAGGCTCCATCTCTCCAAATTCTTGGGCTGGGGCTGTGGCCATCACAGCCCCACTAACCTTTACAGGGACACCCAACATCCTGAGATGGGTTTGGTGTTCAACTTCAGCCGAGGCTGAAATTTCCAGATCATTGCCCATCAGGCAATCTACAGGTAAGGTTGGGGACACTGCCACTCTTTTTGGGCCTGTGACCCCCTCCCAGCTGAGATTGACTATGGCCATGGGGTGATCTGTTCTGACACCATCAATGTTGGTCACCTGGTATTTAAACTCAGGTAAAAGCTGGTGAGGGGGGACTAGTTTCCCTGCCACCATGGTGACACTAGCCCCTGTGTCCCTAAATGCCACAGCTTTCTGACCATTAATTATTGGCTCCAATCTGTACCTGCCCAATGCTGTGGGACCCATGGTAAAGGTGGCAAATCCTATACCACCATCAGAGTCAGAGGAGTCTGTTGAGGGGTCCCTGTCTAAACTAGGGCCCACCTCTGTTCCTCTTGCAAAAGCACCTAACTTTGTGGGTGCACTACTCCCAACTGGAGGATTACTACTGGTAGTACCAGGAGGGGTGGTAGTAGTTGTGGGAGGAACATTTTCTTTATTGCCAATCCTGGGGCAACTGGGATCAGTTTTCCAGTGCCCAGGCTTTTTACAGACATGGCAATATGGTTTCTTTTCAGGAGAAGAAGGAGTTTGGGACCCACCCCCAGAAGAGGAATTTTGGGGCCCTGTAGGGGACTTATCCTTAGATTTATCCCCACCTTTCTCTTGGGACTTAGTAGAATCTTTCTTGTGGTCACCACCCTGATTTTTAGTTTTTACTCTGGTTCTGACCCATTTGTCTGCCTTCTTTCCCAATTCTTGGGGAGAGGTCAGATCAGAGTCCACCAGATACTGGTGCAAAAGCTGGTTTTGACAATTATAAAGGATCTGCTCCCTCATAATCAAATTGTACAATCCTAAAAAGTCCTGCACTTTGTTGCCATGTATCCAACCTTACAGAGCCTTAGTAGCACAATCTACAAAATCAACCCAGTCTTGAGTCTGAGCTTTTTGGGTGTCTCTGAACTTCAACCTATATTGTTCAGTGGTTAGGCCAAACCCATCCATCAGAGCACTCTTCAAGACTGTGTAATTGTCAGCATCCTCTTCTCTTACAGTGAGGAGCTTGTCTCTACCTTTGTCTGCAAAGGAGAGCCACAAGATTGCTGCCCACTGCTTCTGGGGGACCCTCTGAACTTTACAGGCCCTCTCCAGTGCAGTTATCCATTTGTGGATGTCATCCCCACTCTGGTAGGGAGGGACAATCTTGTTTAGGTTTCTATGGTCATAAGACCTTTCCCTATCTTTAGGGATATTGCTGCCACCATGGGACTCTAGTCCCAATTTTCTTCTCTCTTTGTAGAGATCTAGGGACTCCCTGTTTATAGCCAACTGCTGTTTTCTGAGTTCAAGCTGGGCTTGCTCATACTGAATCAGTCTTTTTCTCCTCTCATGAGAGGATTCCCTCCTATGAGAGGAGACAGAGGTCCCTACTGAGGTGCTAGAGTGGTTAGACTCCTGAGAAGGAGATCTAGACCTTCTAGGCACCCTCACAATCCTTCCTGGGGGGACAAAGTGGAGGTCATTCTGATCCTCCTCCTCATCCACAGGAGGAATTGGGTTTTCCAGGTCAGGGTCATTGTCACCCTCCTGGTCAGTTCCAGAGGGGGGGTTGGGGGTGTTGCTACCCCTGGCCCCATCCTCATCTTCTGCCCCACCCTCTGCTCCTACCCCTTCAGTCCCTAAGGGCCTGCTGAGATCATAAGCCTCTAACATCTCTCTCAGATGTTGGGTGGTGGGGCTTTGGCCTGTCTTCAGTTTCCTCAAATTGCATAATGCTCTCAATTCCAAGAATGGGAGTGTATCATACTTGGAGGGAAGAAGCCCAGGGGCTTCTGGCAAGGACTCACTGGGTCCTGGCTTTGAAGACATCACTAGTGAGGTGTGGTGTATGCACTACCTACTCTAGTGTGGCCTACTAAACTCGCTTGAGTTGTAGAAAGGGTGTGCTATCCCTTAACACACAACTCTAAGTTCAGTAGAACTTGCTGTATACTAAGCTTAATTTATATGTACCTTAGGTACCTTTAGTGGTTTTCAGTTGATCAATTCAATTGAGATTATCTGGTAAAACAATAGCAAGCTGGAATCCCACACGCTGCACACCAATGTGAGAAGTTGGCCTGGCATATGCTGTCCACTAATTATAGTGGGCACCTTGCACCAGTCCAAACAACCCCTTATTGGAGATAGGTTAAAGACAACCTTATTGAAAGCTATCCTAGTGGTAGCTATGGAGAGCAGCCTTCAGGCTAAGTCTTGAAGGAATGTAAAGCAGCTTGTTTTACCAGTCTATAATCTCTTGAGTGACCAAATGAAAGAGCACCACACCAGGTATATATTCAAAATATATGTATTTATTACTAAACACACCCCTCTAGTCTCTTTATGAGGCTAGAGTTCGAAGTACATAAGTTATTTAAACACAGTAATAGCACAAATACACGTTTGGGCCCTAGGGGCGTACTCAAACCATATACCAATAAAGTGGTATAAGAACCACGACTTAGCTAGACACTAGGCCTAGAGACTCTAGAAGTGCTTGGACCACAAGGAACCACCCAAGGTAGTGACACAGGGGACCCACGGGGGACGCGTGCAGTGTAATTACACAGCCGCGAAACGCCGTTAACTTCTATGGAGAAAGTCGCGGTTTGGAAATTAAAGAAAAGGGACACTTAAAGAAGGACTTGGAGCAAACCCTTTGAGAACTAGGTCGTTCTAGAGTCTCTACCCACGGGAGCACCGGAGTACTCTTGTTACCTCACCCAGGGAAGCCGGGTGCATAGGTGCCTTTCGGGGTCGGGTTTCATCGTCGATTTGAATGGCGATCTGCTGCAAAGTGCTGCTGGCGACCAAGTGAAAAGTGTCCGGGTGGATCCAAGGGTGGATCGGAGATCTGAAGAACCTGAAAGCAGAGGGGACAGAGTCTGGGTCACTAGCCAGTGACCAGGAAGGCGATGAGCAGATGCCCACCGATGTCGAGTGCTTCAGGTAGGTTGATGGTTGTCTTGACTCTTCAGCCACGAGGTCCAGGAGGCGTTGTCGGCGACCAGGAGCAGGATTTGGGCTGGTACACGATGTTTGTCGAGTGCTGAGGTGTCGGCGACCAGATTGGACCCAACAAGCCTTGGCAACGGCAAGTCTCGATGTAGATGAAGATTGACGATGATGCAGACCAGCAAGGACTGAGGAACTCACCCAGCAAGGGTAAGTGAGGGCAAGCCTGGAGCAACCAGGGAGCCCAAGAAGAAAAGGATTGGCTTTCGTGAAGGGCTACTAGCCAACGGGCTAGCGACCGCAAAGGAGCCTCGAGACGGTGCACGTGGAGCTGGCTCACAGGACACTCGTGGAGTGAAGGCCAGTGATCTTCGGTGCAGTTGGTGCTGGAGGCTAGGGCTACTTGGAGCCCAAAGCACGACTTCGTGGGAGACCCAGAAGAGGATGCACTTGCAAATGCATGCGGTGTCCAGGGGTCATGGTTCCACGTTACCCACGACAGCTACGGGCCTCAGCTTTGCTGGGGACTCAGGGCAGCCTCGGGGAAGTCTGGAAATCAACCTCTGGTGATGCAAAGACTTCAGCGTCCGACGGGAGCTTAGGCGATGCAGACCGGACAATTGCTTCTTTGGTGCCTGCCAAGCAGGGGAGTCACTCCTTGACCCCAAGGGAGATTCTTCTGTCCTCTAATCTTGTATTAGAGCATCGAAGGTCCAGGATTCTGTGTCAGAGTTTCGTCCAGGGATAATCTAAAGTCCTAAGGACTGGGTTCCTATACTTATACTAAGTTTAGGGGTTGGACTTACTCTGTGGCCCCACCTACGGGTGGGTCAGGGCAGAGGGGTGGCTACACCCCTTTCCCTTTGTCCAGTTCGCGACAAAGCAGGGGCTGCAAGCCCCTGATCCGGTTTGAACTGGGGTATGCACAGGGACACCAAGTGTGCCCCCAGTGCAGGACTTCAAAGCACCCGAAAGTGCTCCCGCCCAGCCCCAATACACACTATCCTGTCTGGGGAGGTGGTCACACCTCCCTGGGACAGGAAACCTATTGTCCAGGCCTCCCCTGCCAGAGTTTCGTCCAGCAGCAGGAGGCCAGACTTGTGTCTGTGGCAGCAGCATCCATTTTGTGATGCCAGGGCTTCAGAAAGAAGTTACAGGCCAGGGTTAACATGTCTCTCCCTCTAGAGGGGTGGAATGCTACCCCCGCCACCAGAATTGGCGGGGGGGTAGTATTCCAAGATGTTTGACACCAAACACGACATGTTTCGGTGCAGCCATTCCAAAGTTAGCATTTAACGCGAGGTTATAATGCGCTTAAGAGTATATGGTCAGGCTGCACTACAAACAGCATCAGAGAAGGGTCTCCGAATGCTGCAGAGGGGCCCTGCTCATGCAGGGGCACCCTCTCACATAGGAACCACGCACTCTGCCTTCAGGATTGATAAGGCCTGCCATAGGAGTGACTTATAGGTTTATATGTGTGTATGTATATAGTGATATAGGTAGCCTATATCACAGTAAGGGGTGCATGCACCACCTTACCCAGGCTGCAGTAGCAGACCTGTGGTGTCAGTTTGGATGGCCTTCCAGGGGTGGCATAATACATGCTGCAGCCCCTGGTAGGCCTCTGAGGTACCTATGCCCTGGGTACATAGTATACCATATACTAGGGACTTATAAGGGCACTCCAGATTCCAATCAGAGATGTGCCTAAGGCACATGGAAACCATTTTACAGAGAAAGCAGATAGACTGGGGCCCTGAATAGCAGGATCCCAGTCCAACTAAGTCATAAACCAGCAAAACACCAGAAAAAAAGTGGGGGCAACCATATAGTCAGATTCCACCTTCCTACATAGCGGATGTTGGGACAATCTTAATATCTGATCATGACCCCATATCTATTAAATTGGATTTACTGTCAAAATCTAATACACCCAGGAGCTGGCGTTTTAATAACTCTCTCCTTCTAGATCCGACCTTTAATTCTTCTTTTATCTCCTTTTTTAATGAATATTTTTCTTTAAATCAAACTGATACTTTGCCATTTTCTGTTATTGGGGACGCATTTAAAGCAGCAGCCAGAGATTTTATTATTGGTTTTGTATCTAAAAAACGCAGAATCTCACGTGAAACCACCAAGGATCTCTTGGCAAAAATAAAGAAATTGGAGCACTCATATTATTCTTCGAAATCCAAAGAATGATTATCTTAGCTTATCGAGGCTAAGCTTCAATTCAATAAGGACTCGACTGATAATGCCTCACTCTATTTGTTAAAGTCGATTGCAAAGTTTTATGGAGGCCAAAACAAGGCTGGTAAACTCCTAGCAAATTATTTAAAAGTTAAAAATAACAAGCTTGACATCGAATCAATTCTGGATAAGCAAAACACATTAAGATTTAAGGACTCAGAAATATTGGATGAATTTCTCCTTTTTTACAAAGAGTTATACACGCTGGAATCCATACCCTCAGATCTTGATATCTCTCAGTTCCTTTCAGGCATTCAATGCTCCTATGATTCCCAAATAGATTACACTCTCTTAGAATCTGACATCTCACAACAAGAACTACTCAGTGCTCTACAAACACTCAAGAAAGACACGGCTCCAGGACCAGACGGGTTTACAGTGGAATTTTTTATACATTTTGCACCACTGCTTCTCCCTAAGTTACACACCCTTTTTAATTCTTTTTTGCAGTCGGGCGAATCCTCTGGCTCATTTTTAGAAGCACTAATCTGTTTAATTCCGAAAGACGGAAAGGATTTGAAACACTGCAAAAATTATAGACCTATTTCTTTGGTCAATATTGATTACAAAATTTTCTCTAAAACATTAGCAATACGTCTAGAATCCTATCTCCCTCAATTATTAGGTGCAGAGCAATCTAGTTTTATTAAAGGACGCCTCATTTCAGACAATACTCACCTATTTTTTGACATTTTATCTAAGTCTTCTCATGTACCTCATTCATTAGCAGCTGTTGTATTCCTCTTAAGGTGTCCATAAACGGGCTTTCCAGAATCATGTCCTTATATAGGCACAATTCGCCCTGCCCTTATATAGGCATAAAATCCCAGTCCTTATTTAGGCATTAAACCGTGCACTCCAAATACAGGCATGGTCTCCGACATCCGTCCACCCTAACGTCACAACGAGTTCGTGAAGAACAGACCCTTAGGCTGCGGGAGTTTCCCTAGCCCAGGACTATTGATTTCTTCAAGGACTCATATATTATGCATGAACCATTTATTCCTTAGGGGTTCATTCATGACGTCTTCCGCTGTCCGACTCACGTCAATGCTAACATTCTGAGGTAATTCTCAGGTATAAATATACCTTCCCTAGCCCCTGTAAATCAGAGGAGACCTCGACTTCAGAGGAGCCCGTTTCCCGGCCTGACGCACTGAGAAGACGCTGTCATCCCTGCACGCAGAGAGTCCAGCTTCCAGTGATCTGACTTCCCTTGCGAAGTGTTGGAGTTCGAGTCTGGAAAGAGATTCCTACCTCTCTCATTCTTCAGGTATGGAGCTGACTAGAACCTAGAGGGACTCTTGGCATACTAGGCTTAACATACTCTTAGTATACCATAGTACGGAATACTTCACCTACTTCATACCTCTCCCTACACCTAGGTTAGGTTAGGTACATTGGGGTAGAACTAGATTAGAAACGCATCGTATGAGTACTCGCATTTTTAGTCTATGTTATTTATATAAATGCATATATGCTACAAAGATAATGCTATCGCAGTATTATTTATTTCTACTGCTCACACTGTACATTATTTATCTTGCATACTGTCTTGTGATCGTAACAGCACATTTTACTTACACCAGAAACAAGACTGTTCAATAAATCTTTTATTGAAACGCCCGTCTGATCTTTCTGTGTAACTTTGAGAAAATTAAGCATGCACGATTGAGCTGAGTGAAATAGTTATCTATTGTTTCCACGACTCTGGGACACGTTCTGATTCTAAAGGGAAACAAAGTGGTCATGTTTTGCGGCTGCCAGAAACTACTCCCTTCTTGTCGTCAAGGAGTTTCTAGTGGCCTCTGAGCTAGCTGGCACAAGTAATTAACTTTAATATACTCGATAGGGACATACTGACCTTAGTCCTATGTCAAACCTATAGGATATATTATTCCAATGCGCAGAGCCTATTAGGGAAATAGGAGCTACACTACATGGCGCCCAACGGTTTGGTAAGGCGGTAATTCAACGTTAGATGCTGAGTAACTCAGCTGTGCTTTTTCTTCAGAGACCCCTACCCATATACTCCAAAAGACGTCTGGAGTGGGCAGGGTTAAGTATCCACCACGGCTACATAGGGCAGTACCCTATATATTAGCTGTTTGGTTTGCTCAACGTTGAAGGATACAGTGTTCCAAAAATATTGTGCACCTTATCTTTGTTTCCTTGAAACTTGTTCTACATTATTCAAAAAACAAAAAAATGCCTGACTCCCACAATGCCACCGGAAATGGTGGAGCTGCGGCTGATCCAGCCCAAGCAGCAGTTTTTAACATTACAGGTTTAAATGAAACCGAGGAGGGTGTCATAGACATCCATCCGAACTTAAGAAGAGCCATCACTCTAAAACTCATAAAACATGGCCTACCACCAAGAGGAGGTAGAGCAGTTTTCGTGATAGAGGCACACAAATCCTTTCAGACAGAGGTATTCTATTCATGGGTAATATTTCCTGAATCCAATCCAGTAACACACATGTTTCACTTCTACAAAGAAGATGATCCACCAGAGGAATACATTCCTTTCGAGGATATTGAAATTCCATTAACATACCAGGAGCATCAGCTCTGGTTTAAAGGCGCCCTAAAACATCACAGAAACATTACCAGGCTCGGTCCACTAGGTAGACCAGGAGCAACATGGCCGATTCTAGCCGGCTACACACCTCATCCTGAACTTGACATAATGACAGATGAGGAATTACTTACTCAACTTACAGAGTTAATAAAAATCTACAGACAATTGGTCCAATATGTCATGCGGACTTTCACAGTCCAACCACCATTAACACTTCCAAATCAAACTCCTCACCAGGGGAATACACTAAAAATTACATCACAGACTCTATACGCAGTCATGGGTAAAATGCCCACAAAACGTGAACAAATTCCATTTTGGATAGCTCAAAAAATTACTCAAATCGAAGCAGTATTTCCAAATACTAGCCCGCATGAGAAACACAGAATACTGACAATCAGTTTACCGATGGGGATCACACCATAACTGGAAGACTGCACCACTTGGGGCTCAGTCTTTGCTGCCATCTATACTAAAACACATGGCATTCCGTCAATTGCGGTAATACCAGATGTCCTGAAACAAATTCAAAATGAATACGGGGCAGAGCCTGCTCTAAATTTAGGTATGAAATTACTGAAAAATTTCGACCAGGTCTCAACAATAATATTATCTAATATTAAAGGGGAGGCAGCAGCAGTGACGATCCGCCACCGATTAAGGGAATTCGATGTTACAGAACATCAAACTGAGCTTCCCAGAATAATAGAACAATCTTATGCAGAATTAGGCAGAGATAGTTTGGGTGTAAGACCAGTGAAGCCGAAGCTATCTGAAAGTCCTGAGAAGGACTCAATTAAACAAACTCCTACATCTTCTAAAAAGAAGTGGGAGACTAATAAACAAAATTCAAACGAGAAACGTTCTCAATCCCGAGGTAGGTCTCCTCAAAAGGAGCCCTCTGAAAGGAGGTATAACCTCAGGAATAGGGATAATTTGAGAAAACCTGACAGGTATCAAGATACTGATACACGTTCCTCTCGTCCCTTTCAGATCTCATCACAGACTTCGGAAAGAAGAGGACGAACAGAACATAGAAAAGAACGCGTGAAATCGAAAGACGAAAAACACGCTCCAAAAACTAAAGCAAAACCTCAATTCTCCAAAAGAAAGTAGCAGGTCTGAAGGTCAGACATGCCGAGAATACTGAGAACACATCTCAAGAACGGAGAATGGGCTCAGACAATGCTGGACAGTGCAGCAGAAGTCACAATAGCTCGCCAGAACCTGAAGGAACTTCTGGAGATAGTGGACTTGAATGAGTACATTACAGTTGAGACTGTAGACACCAGGGTTAGTACTCCACAAAAGTTATATGAAATAACACTCCGGATGGAGGGAGACAAACCTAGACAGGTGAAAGCACTTTTTGGGAAAGACTATCAAAGGGCTATGACATACTTCTAGCAGAAAAGGACTGGCCACCACAATTTGTCAGGGAGTGCCCACACGGCGAGGACATTATTATGCCTGCCTTATCCAACCATATACCAATGCACCTAAGATATACATATGTCAGGAAATGGGCAGTAGCCCAGGCCCCAGCATTATATAAAAATCATGTAGGATGGGATGAGGACTCACCTCACCATAAAATACATCTAAAACATGAACCAACTGCACAACGGCAGTACCCAATAAAACAAGAAGCTAAAAAACAGGTCAGGGAGATCTTAGATCAACTTGAATATCAAGGGGTGATTGAAACATGCACCTCCTCAATGAACAATCCTTTGTTTCCTGTCTCCAAACCAGACAATACATATCGTCTAGTTTTGGATTACAGACACCTAAACACTTGTTCTAAAACTTTTGCAGTGCAAAATGCACATAGCACAGCATTAATGAATAACATTGTGCGTAAAAAATATAAAACAACATTAGACATCTCAAATGGTTTCTTTTGTCAAAACATAGCACCTGGAAACAGGTACTTAACAGCATTCTCCATAATGGGGACCCAGCGTCACTTTTGTCGACTCCCACAAGGGTTCAAGAACAGCCCAGGTTTATTCTCAGCGAGGGTAACGGAGTTACTACAAATTTATGACAATGAGGCATTGTCCTATGTCGATGACATCTATCTGACAGACGATGACCTGGACAAACACTTGAACAGGGTGAGCACCATTATACTGGGTTTCGCCTCTGAGGGCTACAAGTTCAACTTTAAAAGTCCCGAATTGCCCATCTCAATGTCCTGTTTTTAGGATATGAGCTTTCAAGTGAAGGCAAGAGCTTGGCAGCTAACTTTCTAGAGAAATGTGCGCTGCTCCAACCTCCAAAAACGCTAAAAACTTACAATCCATCCTGGGTTTCCTAAATTTTGGAAGAACATACATTCTAAATTACGCAGAAAGGGTTAAACCTCTCTACGCATTAATCAAACCTGATTTTTCAATCAAAAACTGGACACAGGAACACACAGAAATCTTGCGTTCACTCCAGGCTAACATGTTAGCAACAAATCACTTACAAACACGTGTAAGTCAACGAAATTTGTTGATCCGAATAATTTCGGGTCAATGCGGATTCACCTACTTAACCTTCAATGAGGGTGAGAAAATACCAATCGCATACAAATCTCATTTGTACACACAAGCGGAAATGCGCTTCAGTTCAACTGAAAAAATTCTAACCGCTGTAGCAAAAGAAAGAGCCTTAGCCCAAGGGAAACGCATTATTGTCTTAACCCCAGTACCAGCTTTAGAAGCGGTCACAAAAGCAAGCATTCCAAATGCTAAAGCATTACATCCAAGATGGATACAATGGGTTAATTCTCTTGCTGCAACAGATGTTGAATATGTTTTTGATCCAGATTTAAAAACACAAGCATTCCTGCAATATGAACAAGAATGTCCTCTGCCTACTGAAATTCTGCCTCTCGATCAGTACGAATTCATAATTTACACTGACGGATCCGCACAACCCGCAACAGGGAGTAAGCAAGCTTACAGTGCAGCGTGTGCAATCGTTAAAGGTCGCATGCGAAATGGCATCTTCAGACCTATGGTCACAAAAACTCAATCTCTAGGAGATTGTACAGCTCAGCGAGCTGAACTACAAGCATTCAAACTGGCACTTGAAAGTACAGATCGAGAATTCCCCACACTAATAGTGTGCGATTCCTTTTACTGTGTTCAGTCGTATAATGACTATATACAAAACTGGCTTGAAAATGGTTTCAAAGTTGCGAAAGGTGGCACAATAAAGCATAAAATGCTTTGGGAACAAGTAGTTCAGTTGAAAAACGAACTACCAAAGGCTCACGTGATCCACACACTGAGTCATCAACGTGATGGCGTTCACGTTGCAGGGAATTCATTGGCTGATGAAGCCGCAAAGGGGGCTGTTCAGACGGCTTCCGTAGCTGCGATCACTCGTTCAAAAACGAAAATAGACGGTGAGATAATGTTGGCTGTCAATGCTTCAAGCAAGGGCAGCAGTGCAGCGTTACCAAAAAAGTTTCCACTCAAGTACTCTTATGTAATTGATGCGAACAACGTTCCTTTTGCTCGAATCCCTGGAGTGGGGGATAGGGTCATTCCAAACAAGGACCGCAGATTAGGACTAATCCTAGCAGCACACGAAGGGATAGCTTCTGCCCATGCAGGTGTTTCTGCGGCAGTATCTTTACTCAAGCAAAGATATTGGTGGCCTGGCATTCGGAAACAAACTAAAAACGATGTTTTAGAATGTGATATTTGCCAACAGATGAAAGTCTCAACAGTGAAACGTCCTGCGCAGACACCCCTGTTAATTTCAGACAAACCATTAGCTTGTGCTTACCTGGACCACTGCGGTCCCTTGCAAAGGGACGGTAACTATAAATATATCATGGTTGCAGTGGATTCATGCTCTAGGTTCCTATGGATATGGCCACAGCGCTCGGCTGACGCTCGAACTGTTATAAAAGATTTGCGAGTCTTTATCGGCACATACGCAATTGGCACGCTACATTCTGACCAGGGTCCTGTGTTTAGCTCTCGGGCTTACAAAGAAGCCATGGCCAGTCTGGGCGTTGCATTGCGGTACTCCTCTCCATTCCATCCTGAGGGAAATTCGGTTGTGGAAAGGAAAAACCGGGACATAAAGCAGTCTATAACAACTAGGGTATTAGGTTCGGGTGATGGGTGGGTCAAACACCTTAATGGGGTCCAACGCTCATTGAACAACCTGCCAAGAAGTTCTCTAGGGGGGGTCACTCCATATGAGGTCCTATTTGGGACAAGAATGTGGGTACCAGACCTTGAACACGTAGGCACAGTGGTGGAAAGTAAACCGTTTGATATCAAAGATCGTTTGGCTGTTTTACAGGATCTGAATGAATTAAGAACGAAACAAAGCAACGTATTCCTGCAGCCAACCACCACTGGGGAAAAACCGGCGGTCCCAGCAAGGCCTGTCTGGATTCCAAAAGTTGGGGATCTAGTCAGAGAAAAGATTGCGGACAAGAAGGAATTTGGACCTTCTTACAGACAACCAGTACCTGTCCTAGCAGATCAAGGAACAAGAACAGTACTTCTGCCGCCCCTTGCTGGAAGAAAGGAGAAAAGATTTGTGTCCATCGACCTCATCAAACCACAGTATGTTGCCGATACTAAACAGTAGGCCTCGTGGACTCCGACCTAGTAGCAGACGCACTCCTCTCGCTACTATCCAAGAGGTTCAGACTGAAAGACTGATAACTATCGAGAATTCAGCTGTAACAGACGGAGGACTAAGCAACAACGCTATGGAACTCATTCCTCTTGAAAACCAAGCAACAGTTCGTCCAAATACACCTGTCTACACCAATGTAGCAAGTGATCAACTGGTTCCAGCGATTTCTATAAATCCTGATGCAATTCCAACAATTGACAGAACTGCTTCTGGCTATTTCATTAACTTTGATACGTTCTCAGAAGATCCAAGTGAACCTGAAACGACGCCAGCATCATTCAAACTCAAGCAGCAAGTACAAGACTTTCTTCACTTTTTGAAAAAGACTTATCTGGTTTCTCCATGGATTGAACTCTGGATTATATCTGGACTTTTTGTTTTCCTGCTCTGGCTAGCTTTGGTTACAACTGTGAGCGTGCTTATAAGTGGCAGATACATCCATGTGAACACTGAAGGAAAAGATGTGAACGTACTTTTGAAACCTCATAAATCTTCCCATCGTGAAGCAAGAGACTTGTCATCAGTGAACATCACAGCCGTTCCTATACAGGATGGTATAGTGTGGGACAAAACAGATTTTGATATTTTTGGCCCGACGGAACAATTGAACATTCCACATTTATTTAAAATTTCACTAAGTGATCTAATTTCGTCCAGTACCTATTCAGATGATTGGGACTTTGAGACTGTTAAGGACATAATGTTTGACCTAGAAAAATCTGCTGCATTTTCTAAAAATGAATATTTAGAGGGTTCATCAGACTATGAACAACTGTACTGTTATAACCACTATGGTCATCATTATTTGCATAAATCTGCATATCCAAGAAATGTGTTTATGTTTAACCAATGGGAACATTGTCCTACACCACCAAAAGGTAGTTCAAAAACATTTGCTAGTAAGTTTCCATATTTTTCAGGTTACAATACATCTGACCCAGAAACATTTTACTTTAGAAATGTAAACAAGACAGGACTGAAAATTATGTTAACTAATACAAAACAGATTTACTCTGCAGCATTTATTGCCCAACTGTCTAGACAGGGTTTCGACTTATGGAAAGACACAATAGACACAAAAACCGTGTGGGGTACTAAAGATTGGCAAGTACAGGGTATAGAAGCTTTATTTAGAGCCTGTATCATCCCTGAACAAATAATGTTTTTGAATGAAACCGTCCAACAAACATCTTGTCTTGGATTAGCCAAGATCAAAGAGATGAAAACACCTTCTGTACCGACGCCTGCAAGTGATAATGATACACAAGCAGTGGTGACAGTTGACAATATAATACAACTCAACAGATCTAATCCTGATTGGAAAAAATGGTTGATCTGGCCCACAGACACGAATAACTGTCAGGAAAGATTCCTGAATAAAACTCAGGGCTTTACTATTAATAGGCCAGACCCAAGATACTTCCAAAGACAACATCCGGGGGTAGTAACAACATACAGTGTAGGAAAATTATGCCTCGATTGGCTGCATAAGTCTACACTACAGGATGTGAAACAACACTTATCCTTACTTAAAAAGGACGCAGATCTTAGGGAATTCTTGCTTGGACCAAGAAAACCACGTCAAAAACGTTTCATATATGCCGGCATTTATGCTGCCTATAATGAAGCATGGAAAGTGTCACAGATGGAGGCCGCAGAACGGATACGTGAACTTGATCGTATTAATTTAGAGAAAACACTCTCTGTGGTCGACAATGGGTTAACAACTTTGTCCTCCAGAATATATTCATTGGATGGCATTGTATCCTCTGCTATCGACATACTAGAACACGATTTGGCGATGTCACAACAAGGTCAGTCTCAATTACGTTCTATTGTGTTATTAAGCTGGACGCTGCAATCTTTGCGAGCGGGCTATGTGCCTTGGCGTTTTATCAACACGTCAGCTCTGTTTGCAGAATACAATCTAACTGATAAACAGATTGAATTGGCACAAAGAGGAGCAAGGTAACTGAAAAACTGGAAAAGTTACCATTCACAGTGGCAGAAAAACCAGCTACAGACTGGCTTATTCATGGCAAAATAACATTACCTGTGACTACTTTTCAGTTTCAGTATTGCCGCAGACAAATGCAAGCAGGCATATATGAATGGTTGGGTAAGGAATACATTAAGACATCTTGGGATTTACCATATACATATAGATGTTGGAGTGGGGATCGTGAAGTGTTTTTGAGCGGTACACACTGTAAACGTGCACTGAGCGGTTCACTTATATGTCAGGACATTTCTTTACACAGGGCTTGTAATGGTTCTGTGGCAAATTAGTCTTGCCATCAGCAGGGTACACCAGCTGCTGTGATTAATCCAATGTTTGGACAACTTTCGAATGGGAGTTACCTCATGTTGAATGATCAGAGTTGCTGCGGCATGTTGCCAGGCATCCCATATCTAGTAACGGTCAACTCCAGGGTCACTTGCTGTATGCAAGTATTGTTTGCCCCAATAGACACAGTCAGGGAGTCGCCTCTATGGCCTTCGCTGAACGTCTCTTTTATAAGATTTGATACTTTGAGCAGAACGAAAGCCATGCTTTTACAGCAAACAGTGCCTTTGACCTCGGCCAAAGAAACCTATGATCTACAAGTAGCAAGGACTTCGGCTGAGATACAGACTTTAATACGTACAAACTGCCCTATACATTTCGTAGAAATGATAGGACGTATCTTCAATATGTCTGATACAACCGGAATTGTACATGTATTTAAGAGCATCTGCTCCGGTCTGTTAGCACCTTTCCAGGCAATACTGGAATCATCCCGAACTTTGCACATTCGGTGTTTGGTGGCATACCATTAATTCTAGCACTTGTTGCCGGAATTCTATTTCTCTTCCTGCTATTGCGCTATAGCCAGCCTATTCGCAGACATCACTCCGAGCGAAATGGAGAAAGCTCTCCTTGAACGAAAGTGCCGTGAGCGAATAGTACAGCTATTGGGCATGACTCGTCTACGGGACCTGAATACCACGTGGTTCCTGTCATTCAGACCAATCTGGCAAGATTGCATCTTACCTGTTCTACGCTGCCTGCTATGCGGTGAAGAATGCGTGTTGGACACCTGTCTAACATTTCCATCAGCAACGCCAACGGATGTCGATACTCTGCTGGTCCCGATAACGGCCCATGCTCTGTGTTGTCCCCAGAGGCTACCAATCCTGATGTCAGCATTCATTGAGATCTCACAGACGCTTCCGGCTGCTGCTGAGGTACGAGAAAGATCTACAGGCACACAGATAACAACGGACGCGAACATTGCTGCGGCAACCTATGCTGGAAGCGATGCTTCCCATCTCTGTGCAATTAATCTACTACACGAGGTGTTCCAACTGACACCAACTACAGTGGATGATGTTTTGTCTATAGAAATAGATGATCTCATGTTTACACCAGACCCGTAAACTGACTCTGATTCAGCATACAGTATTCCAGAGATGCAGTAACAATTTGGCCTTCATTTTTAAAAAAAACTTGGAACTCTACCAAAATTGAACTTTTTTCCATTTTTCGAACGAAAATGGCACTTCAATCTGCTTAAAGTAGAACTAGCCTTATAGTACAGACTTCGCGGTACTTCCACGGACACTTAGGGGCCGATTCCGATCTCGGTCGGAGGCGCACCCAATACCATTCGGTCGGGAAAAAAGCCATGCGAAAGCCTGTTTCCCGACCGAACCGTACGCGGGTCCGGCCGAGCGAGTACGATGCGACTCGCCGACCGACTCGTCCGGGCGTCCCGACAGCTCCGACCGACTCGCTCGGACTCGAACCGCTCCGACCGACTCGCTGGACCCGATTCGCACCGCGCAATGGAGACGTTTCCCGGCCGGGTAAGTACGATGCGCGCCGCGAGCAGTCCGACCGAGCCGCGCACTCCGGCTCGTAAGAGCTGTCGGAGCCGTACTTTGGGGGTCCGTGTCGGACCCCCTGTACGCGTACCCGTGCGAGGCGCACACAGGGGGACCCAAGGGTCCCCCTACCTGTGCGTGCACGCCGCGAGCGCTCGCGGCGCACTCGCTGTAGGGGCGCCTTGTCCGCCTCGCACCCATTGAGGCAATGGGAGCCCGCGTACGCGTTGTACGACCGGCTCCCATTGAGTTCAATGGGAGTCCGACCGACTCGTGTCCGATAACATACGGCCGCATCGGACTCGTTCGGTCGGACTGCACGGGTCCGATTCGGTCGGAAATCTCTCCGGGTCCGGCTCGGTCGGAGAGATTTCCGGCCCGAATCAGAATCGGGCCCTTAGTCATCTTGTGTGTCTAAAACAGTTCATTAATTTTCATGACATGAAATGACTTTGATTTTTGAACAACTTATCGATCATTTTCTGTCACATGTAAATATTACTGCTTATTTCATTCCAATTGCATTTATTTTCGAACTTTATGCCTAAAATGAAAAGCATTGCTTAATATGTACAGTACCTTTTTGCATTTTTACTATGTTCTTTAATGCTTTTAAGAAATATTTTTTAAAATATGCGGTACTCCATTTAATGTTTAGCATTTTAGTATTATCGTACACACGAAAGTGGAGTGGGTGTTGTATTCCTCTTAGGGTGTCCATAAACGGGCTTTCCAGAATCATGTCCTTATATAGGCACAATTCGCCCTGCCCTTATATAGGCATAAAATCCCAGTCCTTATTTAGGCATTAAACCGTGCACTCCAAATACAGGCATGGTCTCCGACATCCGTCCACCCTAACGTCACAACGAGTTCGTGAAGAACAGACCCTTAGGCTGCGGGAGTTTCCCTAGCCCAGGACTATTGATTTCTTCAAGGACTCATATATTATGCATGAACCATTTATTCCTTAGGGGTTCATTCATAACGTCTTCTGCTGTCCGACTCACGTCAATGCTAACATTCTGAGGTAATTCTCAGGTATATATATACCTTCCCTAGCCCCTGTAAATCAGAGGAGACCTCGACTTCAGAGGAGCCCGTTTCCCGGCCTGACGCACTGAGAAGACGCTGTCATCCCTGCACGCAGAGAGTCCAGCTTCCAGTGATCTGACTTCCCTTGCGGGGTGTTGGAGTTCGAGTCTGGAAAGAGATTCCTACCTCTCTCATTCTTCAGGTATGGAGCTGACTAGAACCTAGAGGGACTCTTGGCATACTAGGCATACTAGGCTTAACATACTCTTAGTATACCATAGTAAGGAATACTTCACCTACTTCATACCTCTCCCTACACCTAGGTTAGGTTAGGTACATTGGGGTAGAACTAGATTAGAAACGCATCGTATGAGTACTCGCATTTTTAGTCTATGTTATTTATATAAATGCATATATGCTACAAAGATAATGCTTTCGCAGTATTATTTATTTCTACTGCTCACACATTATTTATCTCGCATACTGTCTTGTGATCGTAACAGCACATTTTACTTACACCAGAAACAAGACTGTTCAATAAATCTTTTATTGACACGCCCGTCTGTTCTTTCTGTGTAACTTGGAGAAAACTAAGCATGCACGATTGAGCTGAGTGAAATAGTTATCTATTGTTTCCACGACTCTGGGACATGTTCTGATTCTAAAGGGAAACAAAGTGGTCATGTTTTGAGGCTGCCAGAAACTACTCCCTTCTTGTCGTCAAGGAGGTTCTAGTGGCCTCTGAGCTAGCTGGCACAAGTAATTAAGTTTAATATACTCGATAGGGACATACTGACCTTAGTCCTATGTCAAACCTAAAGGATATATTATTCCAATGCGCAGAGCCTATTAGGGAAATAGGAGCTACACTACGCAGCTGTGGCCCTAGACGCAGAGAAGGCTTTCGACCGTGTCAACTGGTCGTATCTCTTTCAAGTGCTTAAATGGTTTGGTGTCAGTCCAAAGATTATATCTTTGATATCGCTCTTATACTCTAATCCCCGAGCAGCTGTCTTTGTAAACGGTAACACATCCTCTTATTTTGACTTGGGAAGAGGTGTGCGTCAAAGCTGCCCATTGTCTCCATTCCTTTTCAACCTAGCTTTAGAACCCTTCCTGTCCCAAATCCGTCAAAACAAAGATATCCAGGGGTTTAATGTAAATGATAAACAAATTAAATTGGCAGCTTACGCTGATGATATACTACTATTTATATCCAATCCACAATCCTCTATTCCTGCCTTCTTACATGAGGTGGAGCTATTTGCTTCCGTCTCTGGCTATAAACTAAAGATAAATGCGAAATATTACCTTTGACTAAATATACATTCAAAGAAGATTTCGCTATCTCAAACTTTACTTGGAATTCTAA
Source organism: Calotriton arnoldi (assembly GCA_963921515.1). Classification (NCBI taxonomy): domain Eukaryota; kingdom Metazoa; phylum Chordata; class Amphibia; order Caudata; family Salamandridae; genus Calotriton; species Calotriton arnoldi. The sequence goes on along the minus strand of CAWUFW010006034.1, from coordinate 322,688 downwards.
ACATATAAAATATCTAGGTTTGTTTTTTGCCCCTTCAATTCCAACAACACTTTCTTTATGCATGGACAATTGCATACGAAGAATCTCCACATTAACTTCCAAAAGGCATCCCTTATATTTGTCGTGGTGGGGACGTCTTGATACCATTAAAATGATGCTCTCTCCTATAGTATTGTATACAATTTCCAATATTCCAGTACCTATCCCCTCAAAATGAATTAATTCCATACGGTCATCTTTTTTATGGAACACTAAAAATCCCGTATGTCATTACTAAGACTCATAAAACCAAAGTCAGAAGGTGGGGTTAATTTTTCTGATTTACCCAATTATCATAAATCTTTCCTACTTCGTCAATCCTTGAAATGGCTTTTTGAATCTCAATTGGATAGTCCTTTGTGGGTGGAGCTTGAAAGTTCATTTCTCTTTCCTTTCTCTTTTAAAGAGTATCTTTCTTTCACCCACAAACCACAATCTGTTTCCACTTCTATTCTTAAACATACCTGTAAGCTTCTGAAATCTAATACGAAGTTACTTCCCACAGATTTAAATTATTTTCCTAATTCCACATTATGGCATAATAATTTTATACTGCTCTATGGTAAACCTTTTTATTGGAAGTCATGGAGGCATAAAGGTTTAATTTGGACGCACCAACTTTTTACTCAGAATGAAATTATGTTTTTTTCACAGGCTAGCCAACATTTTGATCTTCCACCTTCATATTAACCTAAATACACACTCCTAAAACAAGCTCTTTCTGCTGCTTACACTAAAGTTTTATCTTTTAGCCATCCCACTCCTCACCCTGTCAATAGGTTGCATACTTTTTTATACTCATGTCCTAGAGCTTCTACTATTTATTCTTACCTTTGGAATCTACATATTGATAGAGAGAAGACCAAAGAAGAAATATCTTGGGAGGGGGACTTAGAGGTGGATTGGTCAACCTCCTTTTGTAACAAAATATGGTCTAAAATTAGGAAGTCCTCCAGAGCGGCAAACACCACACAAACATTATTTTTTATTTATAATAGACTTTTACTACATCCGGTCACTTTGCATAAGAGGCATCCTAACGTCCCCGATACATGTTGGACATGTTCATCCTCTTCTGCTAATTTGAAACATTTGCTCTTTACATGCCCACATGTGCACACTTTCTGGAAAAGCGTCTGGTCTTAAATTAACTTGATTGTTGGTTCTAAAATCCCGTTCTCTGTTGTTCACCTATTTTTAGGAAGCCTATCACCTGTTTTGGACAATTATATTCTTAATATCAGGATTGTAGATTTGCTGTTAGCAGTTGCCTTTCAACAGATCACCAAAAACTGGAAGGATTTTACCAAGCGATCCTTTCAGGCCTGGTGGTACACTGTATGTTATAAGCATAGACTGGATACTGCTCTTGTTCATCCTATTCATTTAGCCACAAAACACTTAAATTTATGGTCACCTGTCACAAGACATATTGAGGCTAGTGCTAGACAATCTTTCTCTCAAACTCCCATGCAACAAGAGGTTGCCCAACCTCCGTGACATTCCTCAACTTAATACTATACTATTTTACATCTTCATGTCATTTTTGTATATTTTTTAAACAAGATTACAGTATTTTATGAATGATATTATTATTTTTTTTGTTTGTTCAGGCATCCTATCCCGGTCATGTATTATACTTGATATTTTCACTTAAACAAGGTTTTATCTAATGTTTAATTATTCTTTCATATGATCCTATATTGTTTATTGTATTATTGTGTATTTTCACTTTCTGTTTTCTCAATAAACTTTTTTCTGAACAAAAAAAAAAAAGGGCAGGTGGAAAGCAACATTGTAATCCAGCCGGTTGAGCCGAGGCTGGCTCCGCTGCCATTTTGGGATTACAATTCCGCCCGCCGCCCTGACAGGTTTTGTGAGCCCTCGGAAGCAGAGCAGAATTCCCCCACGGTTTCTCTCTGACCGCCAGTATCGTAATACGGAGGACAGACAGAAACCTATGATGTCGGGCGGAAAGCCTCCGAAGAGCTGTCAGATGGCTTTCTGCCTGACCTTATAATGAGGACCAGAGTGTTTAAGATATCAGCCTAAAGTTGTCTGAGTCGATGGGTTCAAGAATAAGTAGAATACATTTCTTCAATAGTCCTGTACATTGATGATGTGATACTTGGCTTTAGGAATTACAGACATAAATGAGTTGTTTATAACGTTATTCTTTTCGCGGCCATCACTGATCCCAAAGGCTTAAAGATCTTGTCTAGCTGGGGATCTAGGCTATTCAGATATCACCCTATTCACACAGAGAAACACTTGTGAGAAAGGCAGAGCGGAGAAACTGCTACAAGTGAATGAGCTGTACCTCATGTCTAACCTTCCTAGGTACCAGTGATTGCACTAATTCATAACGTCCCCAAAAGAATTCAGAAAGATAAATTGTGTTCATTAGAGAATGCCCTGTCTTTGTCTACCAAGCCTAATGGCACCATCTATATAGGTACCATCATAGAAGCAAAACATATTACGCTATTTAGTATATTAAACTAAAACACAAAATATTCTAGCAGCAGTTCCTCCATGGGAGCGGAGGAGTGTCGCCCCTAACACTGCTGCAAAAAACGGGAAAAACAAAATGGTGATAAAATTATTTTATTACCATTTCATTTTTTACTCTCTGCAGACGGAGTGTGGGGGTGGGGCCAGTGAGTCATTGCTGCTGATTGACAACAATGAGGAGTGATCACTTCAGTTTGAAGAACGCATGTAGGTTTGGCCAACTATCTTACTACAGCCAGCCCAACATACGCAATACAAACCTCTTCAACCCAGCTGTCTTAACAGCTGGGTTGGAGAGCAGGCACAAGCCTCCCTTGCCTTTCGGAGTGCTGAGTCAGGCTGCTCCAGCCAATCCAGATACTTCACTCATGCTGCTTAACAGCATGAGAGCAGTGTCTAGATTGGATAAGGTAGTTGGCTGTGGGACCTTGTGTTCAGATGAGTCTGGAGCCAGGGACTAGAGAACATGGAGGACATGCTGCAGGATAAGGTAAGTGAAACATAGATTTTTTTCTTTATTAAATGTTTATTTTAATGTATGTTCATAGAGCCCCACTGTTTTTTTTATTTCATCAACCGCCGCTGAAATATACTGACATTTGTTCAGTAGCAGGAGAAAAACTAAATTAAATTCATTAGGCTAGTCCTTCTCTTCCTCATCACAGTCCTTACTCAATTGAGATGTGCCTGCACATATGAGTTAAACAAACAAAATGTACAGGTACAAATCATGGACCACTCCCATAAGTCCTTTAAGAAGAAGCAATTCACAAAGAAATCCCAGGTATGCTATGGAGGCACAATATGTGGTATAAAGGACATATTATGTGGGTAATAGCATTATTATCTATTATTGAATTCTGACTGCTAGATGAAATAATTTAGAGATGGTGAGATAGCAATCTAATATAGTGTTTTTTTTTACATTTTCCACTCTTGGCAAATGAGATGCCTTAATATTGTCAAAGTAGTGTCATGCAACAATGTCTCAATGAGAGTCAATAGGAGGATATGATTTTAAGGGTAAATTAATTACAGAAGAAACGACAACACATCGTCCCAATTTTTAGATTAGATGCAGTCATATTATCAGCAGAGGCATACCAATATGCTTCACAAATTGTAATGCAGCTCCAACCGTGCTTTTAAAATGTGTACTAAGTGCAAGGTAAACACATTTTATTTATTTTATTTTATTTATTTGCAAAGTTTTATATAGCGCTGGCTAGACCCGGAGGTATCAGAGCGCTTTACATGAGTAACAGTTTTACAAGGTTACATTAGTTACAGTAGTATTGTATAACATAAAAGACAAGTCAAGAAGGTAATGGGGGAGGGGGTAGAGACAGGGGGTTGGGAGGCATATTAGATCAGGCAGGCCGGCAATGGAAGAAATTACATCAAGGGACCGAAAAAGATAGAGTAAACGAGCCCACAAACCGACATTGTGCTCGTGAAGAAATATTTAAACGGCACTAGTGAAACGTGAAAAACGAAAATACTCCAGCATATTGAAAATGTTTCAAGAATATATATAATGCATAAAAAATGAATGTGTAATCATGCCATAGTTTGGAATCCAAATTTAGCTGGTGCAAGTCAACAACGTTTCACCCTTTATGACTAGAGGTCAACATCAAGACGAGGGTGACACAAGGTGGATGATTGCTGCCTGAAAGAAATCCAAAGCACGTGGAGGGGTCTAGCCGGTGGGTGTATAAACACGGGTCTGTGTCAGCGTGGCTGGTCACAAGGGAGGGTGGAGAAGATCCAATGTGGTCCGTCTGTGCCTTATAAGTCAACTTCAAGTAAGGATGTGATACACCGAGTAGTGTGCCAAGTTACTAGCGGTCTGGTAAGTGTGCCCCCGTGGGAGTTCAAGGTTGAGTAGAGGGGTACAAATTATCCCAGTGGGAGCCACCTGAAAAGCAAAGGAATTAATCAGTGTAATTTTGGGTGGTGTGCCCCCAGGAAGCGCAGTGGAGTCACGCCACAAGTCAATTACCGGCAACATGCAGCAGGGAGCGGCGAGGCCAAGAAATCGGCCGCGGATGTTGTGCAGACAAGGTCCACGACTTAATCTGAATCTGAAGCCGCTGCTGCGACGACCTTCCAAGTACAGCGAGTCCTGACAGAATATTGTCAAAGGGCATTACTAGTACAACATGTGGATTTTACATGGAATACATTGTTGGACATGGTGTTTGAAGGGGGTCTTCGCATCCTACTGTATCGGTTCAGTCTGAGTGAGGAGTATATTATTGTGACATTAGTGACTGTGAAATGAGTAGATTGGCTAGAGGTTACTGTAACTCTCCCTGCTTCCTGAGTGGCTGAAGTGAATGAAGATGCTAGAGGTGACCTGAACTAGGACCGAGACATACTGTATTAAAAAGAAAAAAACTGCTCTGTTGTTGCCTGTCGGTATTGTCCTTTCACTATAAAAATCATGTTGCTACACAAATAGGTGTGTAGTATGTATATACCAACACAAACATAATTTAGACAGCAACCAATTTATCGTCATTTTTATAAAGCAACTAAGGGGCGTCAAAGTGGTGGAGGAGTTGTGTGGTCACAAAAAACAGAGTTTTTTGGGTGTTTTTCTGAATCGTAGAAGCTCCTTAATATGTCTGAGAGCTTAAGGCTGAGAGATCCTTTCAGTGCTTGCTATCCCATCAAAAGACTTCACACCTGTTTTTTTCATACACACTTTGGGCAATATTTATCTGTGGAATAGAGCGTGTGGGACTGTATTTGGGTACAAACTTGCTTTATTTACCTGTGTATTCTCCACACAGTGCTTTGTAAGTGAGAGTTATAGCTTGAGATGAATAAGGGATCAAAGAAGGCACTAGTGTAGCTTCCTTAGTGAAGACATAGCTGGAGCAGATGTTGGCAAATTGGAAACTGCATGAAGACCTGAATTCTCCAATTCCACAATTTATTGATGTTCACTGTGGAAGCCCCTGCCAAAAGCGAGTTGTCATAAGTGTAGTTTTGCAACCATATTAGCACAAATAATAATTGCATGATCCTGATGGTCTAATAAGTGGCAACTTCACGGCATTCACCTGGCAGTCCATAGACATGGTTTATCAAAACACATCCCCAGAGTCTTAATATTAACCTACACTTCAGTGATGTTATTTCTCTCACAGAAAGAAAGATAATGCACACTGATTTTTGAGCTAGTGTTTGATACCAACAAGAAGAAATCTGATTTTGGAAGTGTTTAAACTTAGTAATAGCGCCTATATTTGTTTGGTTAGTTCAGACTTTTCATTAAGTTTTACTAATAACTTTGGTGCTGTTTGACAACTCTTCTTAAAACTTTCCAAATATATCTACTTTGGGTACTATGGGTGTTCTTTGAAGTTTTCATGCAGACTCATCAATGGTGGGCGAAACTTTAGGACCAAATATGACATTTCCCACCTTAATTCTTATAGGATTCTTCCCTGCTCTATACAGAAAAAATAGCTGAAGGGAATTATACTAAACATGGCATGGTGGTAGAACTCAGTCCATGGAAGAGCCTGTGCTTGGTTTGGTGTAAATCCATTCAGTAGTTTTAAATAAATTGGCATTTCTTTTTGAGAAATTAGTGTTTAAATGTGTCCTGGTCTGGGCAGGAAAACGTTAACTTTTAGAGATATCTGGACCATTAATCAATGAAGTTCCACAAAGTCAGTTCCAAAAATAGAGGGAGATTTATCACCTGTCTACCATTTGGGGTTTGCAGACCCACAGCCAGATCCATGAAACCAAAATAATCTCTCTGGCTTACTGTAACTCCAAGAAAAATGTTGTAGTCACCATTGGTTGCTGTATAAACGGTTGACTGCCCAAGAAAGGTGTTGGATTCACGAATATTGCCGTAATTGTTTTAAAAAAAACAAGCGCTGGCTCCCGTGCTTGTTTTAATTGTAGCCCCGTGTGGGCCATGGGGGGTTTATTAAAAAAATGGAGGGGCTAATTATATGTCATTTTAGATGTTATCAGTGCATTGAAGGGGCATACGTTATAATTAGCTCAGGTAACTATAACTGCTGAATTTCTATGGTTTTGTGCGTGTAAAATCTGAGCCTAACTGTAACATCCCTGTAACCTTTGTTTTTTCAGTGAACATATATATATATACACACGACTTTGCTCCGCGTTCTCCAAGCATTCACTGAATTTACGGACACGGACCCAGGTTAGTCGATTCTTCAATATTTTATTGCTGTGCCGCCATAACGTTTCGGCTCCGAGGAGCCTTGATCACATGACACGGGTAGAGGGGTTGTGAGGAAATTTAAAGTGACAAGTGCACGTAAAAGACTACAATTGCGTGAAAAAAACTCTCTCATAGACATAAAAGAAATACATTACATCTCCACATTTGTTTTGTTCAATTATATAAAAATATATATATATATATTTATAAGATTCAATTAGTTGATATGACGGTAGAATACCCATTGTTTATGCATTTAACTATGTCATGTTTAAGGGTTACTGAATTGAATTTTATTCTATCAGTCTTTTGTTCCTTTATTGAATCTCAATATAAAGTTGTAATTCTAAATGAATACTAGATATTGCAAACATAGATGGCTTGGGGAGATGTCTCAGTTCATTGTATATAGTCTATGTCGTTATGTAGTGCCAGTGTATTATAATAAATGTGAAATCGGTGATTTAAAATCAAAGAACTCCTTTCATCTGACAAGTAGATGTTAATATCCTTGTCGTAGGTTACATTTGTTTGGAACAGAGTCTGTTAGCCTCGTAGGCTACATTGAGGTCAAGTGTATGTCAATGTTTGAGACATTGGATTTGCAAATATGTACATTTCAAGTATAGACTGCATTTGCTTGATCTATTCATTCGTATGTGGAAACATGCATGATTGATTCATAGAAAAGTTATATTGCACAGAATGTGCAAATATAGCAATAAATATGTAAATAAATATCATTGGTTAAATTAGTTAAAACCAGTGAAAATCAGTATAAATATGAATAAGCACAACCATATAGATACATACACACTCGTATAGATATTTGAATAAATAAATATATAAATACATATGTTGACATGGATTATAAAATGGTAATTAATATGTGTTGTATCAACTAAATTAATATGTAAAATATTGTATATACATTTATCTGTGCTTGATGTTTAAAGGATGTTGTATAATATATTGCGTTGCGTTGCATTGCGAAACATTGCTAAATACCTGTGTATTCATATTTCGATATTAGGTCAAATATTCTAATATCCACATATTGATATTAAATTCTTTATGTTAGTTACCAGCATTAGTTTCCACTATACCTTGAATTCATTTTTCCTGCAACATGTTAACCTAGACATGTGTACATATCCTCTGTGGCATTAAGACCTCCTGGTGCCTTGGAATCCAATTGTAGTATATATCTAGTTTCCAGTCTACGTAGTTTGGATTCTCTATCTCCTCCCTCGTCTACTGGGCGGTACACTATCAATTACAAAGTACTTCAAATCTGTGTTTTTAGAGTTGTGAGCTGTTCTAAAATGTCGTGCCACTGGATAAGTGTTATCCTGATTATTGATGGCACGTAAATGCTGCAGGACACGTTTGTGTACTTGTAACTTCGTGCTGCCTATGTACTGGAGGCCACATGGGCACTCCAGCACATAGACAGCGTATTCAGTTTTGCATGTGAGGAATTTCTGTATTGTATGCTCCCTATCACTGAATGGTGTTGTGTATGCTCTTTTGTTGACACCGTGGGCACAAGCTTTACACGTCCTACATTTAAAAAAGCCTTTGTTGGTCTGTAGCCAATTTGTTTTCTCTATTACTTCAGGGCTAGTGTTGACCAATTCATCTCTCATGGAGGCTGATTTACTGTAAGTAATGGACACCCTCTGCGGTAGCAGGGGTCCAATTGTTGCGTCATTTAGTACTAGCGGCCAGCTTTTCTGTATAATCTTTTGTATTTTGCTATGCTGGTTACTGTATCTAGTTATCATTCGGAACGTCTTTTCTGTTTGTTTTTTGTTGGGTTCAGGTTCCTTGCTCAGTGTATGTGCATCAGTTTGTTTATCCTTAAGCAAGGAATCCCTATGGGGGACCATAGATTTTGATACTGCATTAGATATAGTCTGATCGTTATATCCTCTTTCCTTAAGTCTCTTGCAGCTATCTGTTTGTGCTATTGCCAAATCTTGGTCATTGCTACATATGCGGCGCAACCTCAACATCTCACCATATGGTATACTGTTTATTAGATGTCTTGGGTGAGCACAAGTTGCATGTAGCGTAGTGTTGCCCGCCGTTTCTTTGCGATAGAGCCTACTTTCTAGTTTGTTCTGCTTGACATAGATCTGGGTGTCAAGGAAGTTGACTGTACTGGCACTGATATTAAAAGTGAAATGTAGGTTTAACTGGTTGCTGTTTAAAATTTCAACAAAAGCTACGGCCTCATGCTGGGTACCTCGCCAAATCACAAATATGTCATCTATATATCGAAGCCATGTCTGTACATGGGTCTCAATAAGACGGTTGTGTGTGCCCATGAGGACCAGTTCCTCCCAGTAGCCCATGTGAAGACAGGCATAACTGGGAGAAAAGCTGGCCCCCATGGCCACTCCCCTGATTTGTTGAAATAAAAGGTTGTTAAACATAAAATTATTATTAGTTAAACAGAACTTTAACATTTCCACTAGCATATCATTATGTTCAGTATGGTATGTCAATCTTTGTGCCAAATAGTGTTTTATGGCTTGAGTGCCATCATCATGTTTGATGCTTGTATATAGGGACGTTATGTCCATTGTCATTAGCAGATAGCCGTCTTTCCATTCCACAGTGTTAATTTTTCTTAGAAAGTCTGCAGTGTCGCGGACATAGGATGGCAATTTTTTGACAAAGTCCTGTAAAAAGAAATCCACATACATGGATGTGTGCTCCAGTAAACCCCCTCTGGCTGATATAATTGGGCGTCCAGGTGGTGTTACAGAATTTTTGTGCACCTTAGGGATGAAGTATATCGTTGGTGTTATAGGGTTGTCAATTTTGAGAAATTTGTATTCGTTAACAGTAATAAGCCCTTTTGATTTCCATGTAGACAATTTGTTGTAGTATGAGGCATATATGTTTTTAGGTTTACTGCATTGATTCTCACATAGCATTCTTTGTCATTCAGTTGCTTGAATGCTTCCTTTAAATAATCTTCTTGTGGCCAAATGACCACATTGCCACCTTTATCACTGTTCCTTATTATGATACCTTTGTCTTTTTTAGCTTTGTAACCAAGTTCTGATATTGTCGCTGTTGGTTATTGTATTTGGTTTTGGTCATTCCTACTTCTTTATTTCGTTTTTTGAGTTGGGTTATCACTGTCTCGTGGAAGACATCAATAGAATCCCAGGGTGTAATGGGATTAAATGTGGACTTTTGTTTGAATATATATATATATATCAATTAAACGCTTGGCAAAAAGATCCTTCAATACAAACGGAGCCAACTTCGAATGCGAATTTCAATCTTCGTTTATTTCATTAGCATGTCAGCCATGACGTGTTTCAGCCGACACAGCGGCCTGGTTCTCACAGTTTTGCATCACCATTGTCAAAGGCTCTTTCATATCATGTGCTTAACTGGCAATGAAGACAGACTTTGATTCTTTAAAGCTTCTTATGTTACATTTAATTTCTATATTCTGTCAAACAAGTTAAATTGTCACTTGTAAATGTTTGTGGAGGCATGATATTGTGTAACAAACCTGTGAATATGTTACGCTAATAACCTTTTCCTTAGTGTTGATACAATATAACACTCAGTCCCTGCGCTGATACTGTTCCAAACAAGACTAGTGTCATTATTTCAACCAAGTTGTGTACTACTTGTGCACAGCGGGGGTACCCCTCATAGTTAAATCAATGCATTTTCACCTAGACAAGTGTCTTAATTTAGCATTTCATGGATAATAGCGTATCACTGTTAACTAACAATTGTTTCAAAGGCAAGTGCCTTTTTAAATCACAGGTACTTTTTTCATCCTCCCACCATCACAAAATTCACGGCAAGTGCCTGAAATTACTAATTGCTCAGTTGCTACGTGATATGTGCCAGCTATACAGGCAGTCATTCATCTCATATTATTCTATAGGGTGGACAATGCAACCAATGTATTGCAACATTACTTTTCTTTTGTTGTTTTTCTTTAAAGTTTTTTTTTTTAAATCCCTATCTTATCATAATTTTATCTTTCTCTTTCGACAGCCTATTGTCATCCCAAGCATCACTTCACAAGCATGAGTAAAATTCTTCGTCGTAATTAAGCCCTTGTGGTGTTTTGCTGTCAAGCAACAAAATGTACCTGGTCTCTAGCTCGCATAGCGCTCTCACTCTGTCACCCCCCTCTTTTGTTCGCTGGGATTGTATCTATTACAAAATAGGTAACTTGTGTAGGATCTTTTGAATGAGTTGTTTCACAGTGATGGGCTATGGGATATGATCTATCCGCATTGGTTATAGCTCTCATGTGCTGTAAGATCCTCTTGTGCACTTGCAGCGTAGTGCTGCCCACGTACTGCAGAATACATGTACAGGTCAGGACATATGCTGCAAATTCTGTCTTGCAGTTATATGTACCTCTAATCTTAATTTCCCTGCCACTGAAGGGGGTCGAGTATACTGTGGTGTTTTTACCTATACTGCAGGCTCTTCATTTGCTACATCTTTTGAACCCGGGGGAAGGTCTTAACCATCCTGGGTCCTTATCACTTTCAGGGCTTGCCTTGACAATGGCATCTCTTAGTGAAGGCACTCTGCGATATGCGAGTGGTGGATAATTGGGGAGCTGCTTCCCGATTACTGGATCAGCCTTGAGGACATGCCAGTTCCTATTGAGCCAATCCCTGAATTGCTTGTTCTGGCGATTATATGTAGTGAGGAAATGCATCTGAGGTTCAACTTTCTCTTTCTTGAAGACTTTTTAAAAAAAATAAGAGTTTCTCGCATTTCTATTCGCCGCAAATCTTGCTGCTTCAATGGTAGCTCCACTATAGCCTCTCTTTCGAAATCTTTGGCTCATTTCAGTCTGACACTTTGACAGCTCATGAGGTGTGCTGCAATTTCTCTTTGTGCGAAGCATCCCACCATAGGGGATGCTCTGTTTTGTATGAGCAGGGTGGAAGCTGGATGAATGCAATATAGTGTTGCCCGCTGTGGACTATCTAAACAGCCTGGTTTCAAGTTTTCCTGCCTCTACGTATACCTCAACATCTAGGAATGTCACACATTGTGTACTTAGTGTGCGTGAATCTTAAATTTACATCATTGCAGCTAAGACGATTTACGAGTTCTGCAGATTCTGTTGTTCCTTTCCAGATTACAAATAAATCGTCTATGAATCTCGTCCTCAATATGATGTTGTTTTCCCAGTTGAGTGCGTGTTCTTTGTGGAGCACCTGCTCCTCAGACCAGCTTACATGCAGGCATGCATAGCTGGGGGCAAAGCAGGTGCCCATTGCAGTCCCCCTCTTCTGTTGGTACAGGGTCCTGCCGAACAGGAAGAAATTGTCTTCCAGACATCTTCTTGCCATACTCATCAGCATCGGAGTATGTCTCCAATAACTGGTGGTCTGTCGCTCAGAAAAAATTCCATTGCTCTCAGCCCCTCATTAAGGGCGATACTCGTGTAGAGGGTGGCTATATCCAGTGCAATTAGGACATAGTCCTGCTCCATCGGCATGTCATATACCATTTTAAGGAAGTCACTGCTGTCTCTTACAAACGATGGAAGCTTCTCAGCGTAAGGTTTTAGAAAGAAATCAATATATTTGGAGCAGTTCTCCATCATACTCCCATTGGCCGAAATGATTGGACGGCCGGGTGGGCATGTTATGCTTTTGTGCACTTTGGGAATCAGATATAGCACAGGAGTTCTCGAATGTCATTACGCAGGAATTTGTATTCATCATGAGACAGCAGGTTGTCTTGAAGCCACTGTTCCAAATCCTTGGTGAAATCAATTTGCCTTTTAAGCATTACTTCCTGCTTACATTTTCTGTAACAATCTTTTTGATTGAGTTGATTGCGGGCCTCCTGCAAATACATTTTCATGGGCCAGAGGACCACATTGCCCCCTTTATCGGAGTTACGGACCACAACCTGTTTGTTGTTTCTGAGCTTGGTCACCAGATCATGGTATTTCCACTCCTTAGCAGTGCACTTCATGTTTTTCGCATTAATTTCTTTATTGATTGTTTTGAGACCATCAATAATTAGCTCATGAAATGTTTCGATGTTATCCTTAATTGTGGTAGCAGTTGCCCTTGACCTTGGCCTGAGTGGCGTAATTACAGTGTCCCCAGTTTGTAAATTTTATTCAGATATGATGTCCTGTATTGACATTATGGCATCTTGAGCCTCATTCTCCAGTTCCAGTTCCCTCATGGTGCGGAGAACTGATAAATCTGCAATGGTGGTACTTGTCATAGTAACTAGTGCTTGGTTCGGTTGTTCACTAGTACTCGTTTCTCTGTTGTTGGCAAAATGAATTTTTTGTAGCTTCAGTTTTCTAATGTATTTAAATGTGTCAATTCTCGCCTGAGGGTAATTCATAGTATGTTCAGGGCAAAATGAAAGTCCCAGCATTAAAATGTCTTTATCGGCTTTGGATAAGGGTAACTCTGTAAGGTTACTAATGGATTTTTCCAGTTCTTCTTTGTTTTCAATTACTTGCGTTTCCATGTTCGTTTCGCATTTGTGTTTTTGCTTTGTTTTCCTGTCTCTTTTCCGTTGTTCCCTTCGGCGTTGCCTCCTCCGGTGAGCTTTTGTGCCCTTGGATTTCAGGGTCTCAGGGTTGCTCTGCGGTCTAGCCGTAAAAAATCCAGCTCATTCGAGATAGTAATTTTCCTTTGCGTCGCTATTCGGGTACCTTGACCTTGACTTCCACTTAGGTCTTTGTTGCTTGTTCCCACTTCTGAACTTAATTCAGTTTTGGAATCAATTGCCTTGCTGGGGTCACCGGTTGTGGTATCTTGCTGTTGCCTTTGCTGTCTGATGCGTTTGAAGCGTTTCGCAAATGTAAAGATCTGGCCTGTCTCGTAGTCTATTTTGTCTCATGTAAATTTCGTTACCTTTCTTCGTTTGATAACGTCTTCCTGTTTCTTTAACCTTACTTGCATGTCCATTTTGAATTTGGAGACTGTTTCAGCCTCAGGTCTCGTTGCAAGTGTGGAATCCAAAGCTTCAATTTCTTGAAGAATTTTCGCCCTATCCTTGTCCGCATATTTAATCAGAATGCAAACTAATCGTGCTGAGGCCTCTAGATTGCTGGTTGCCCATTCCTCTAGCATGTCCGGGTCCGGCTTCTCAAAACTGGGTGCAATGAGAATCCGCAGACCACGCGGTATGCAACCCACGTCCAAGTATTTTGATAGTGATTTCACTTCCCACCAATTTGTCATCTCCTTACGGTGTAATTTTTCATATGTTCGTAACAGTTGCTGAATGTCTGTACACTGAGGGGGGTTCTCCTTATTTTGGGTCACCCGTCTTGCTCCCTGTAAGCTTAATTCACTGAACATTCGTTCAGCTTCCACCTCTCGTTCGTGCACTGTTGCGGCTGACATAATTTAAGCTGAAAAGTACAATAGCTGTCAATTGCAAATGCGATATACGGCAGCTTTCGATCGCCCCCACACCCGTGCTGAACCGCTCACCTGGGGTCTTCACTAAGCGGGGTCAACCGTCCGGTCGACTATCCCTCGCATTCCGATCCTCCGTTCAACTTCAGTCCTGGTTTTTTCCTGCACGGGGGGCCTGCAGCTGCTTTGCGCTTCTCTTGGACTACAGCGCGGATGCTCGGTGAGTCATATATATATATATATATATATATATATATATATATATATACATATATCACAGCTCCAAATCCCACCAACATCTGCCGAACTCTTAAGGTGGGTTCCTCTCATTACGTGAGGGTAGGACTCACAATACAAATTCACGCTCCAACAGATTGGGCACTCGCGGGGTCACTTTCATCAAACATTTATTTAAGCATACGCGTTTCAGCGATAAGCCTTTCTCAGTGCTACAAATGCATGTTTATGCAGCCAAACATCGAGTTCATTTAAATACTGCACACACCTATCTCATTGGTGAGTTTAAAATGATGGCCAGCAAGAAAGGACTCCAGAAATTTACAATCAATATCGGCTGCCATGTTGGAAAGGCAATGTCTTAATACTCAGTTCATAATGAAATGTCGACTCCAATATCCCAATAAAACTTTCTGCCTCAATGGGTGAGTATTCCAAAATTATCCTTACGTTAATAGCATACCACATTGCATACCAGTCACTTCTTGTGATTTCGCCCTGTATGGGCTTCTACGATGTGTCATGAGCTGTGTACCCCTTGCCTTGCCGCTTGCTGAAAAACCGGGATAGATCCCTAGGTAGCAGTCAAATTACCGCTGTCCCCAGGTTTGAATAACCCACGACTTCTGTCGACGGAGCTTCCTTAAGCGACGGTTCTGGCAGCTTGTAGATAAATCACAGCCCCAAATCCCACCAACATCTGCCGAACTCTTAGGGTGGGTGCCTCTCATTACGGGAGGGTAGGACTCATGATACAAATTCATGCTCCAATAGATTGGGCACTCACGGGGTCACTTTCATCAAACATTTATTTAGGCATACGCATTTCAGCGATAAGCCTTCCTCAGTGCTACAAATGCATGTTTATGCCGCCAAACATCGAGTACATTTAAATACTGCACACACCTATCTCATTGGTGAGTTTAAAATGATGGACAGCAAGAAAGGACTGCAGAAATTTTCAATCAATATTGGCTGCCATGTTGGAAAGGCAATGTCTTAATGCTCAGTTCATAATGAAATGTCGACTCCAATGTCCCAATAAAACTTTTTGGCATCATTTTAAACTCACCAATGAGTTTATATAAATAAATAAATAAATGTTTGATGAAAGTGCCCAATCTGTTGGAGCGAGAATATATATATATGTTTCACCAAAGGCCCAAGAGCATTTGAGGACGCACTCAACAGCCACTGCAAAACCATCCGGTTTATTTCAAAAAGGAAATCCAGCTTCCTCATTCCAGTCTTTAAAATTCATCATGCCTGACGCGTTTCGAGGCTATCCGCCTCTTATTCATCGGCAGTTTGTAGCGTGAATGATGGCAGAAGACTCCAATTGGCAGAGCTAATTAACTGCATGCTTTTATACCGGCCCCCTAGTGGGCCTCGCTGAGTGCGTTTGTTTTCATTTTGTTTCAGTCATGCATGCTAGGATTTGTAGTCCATTAGGAGTACATGTTACCCTCAGTGGGTTCCGATCGCCGATCGGAACCCACTGAGGGTAACATGCACACACACACACACATACATATGTGTATGTGTGTGTGTATAAACCAATTCCCACGAAGAACGGCCTGAAACAGGGATGCTTATTAGCTCCCTTACTTTTTTCAATCTATATTAGTAATATACCGGGGCGCTTTTCCCAAATGAAGAACTACCCTCCGAAATTAGCACAAGTCGACATACACTGTTTAATGTTTGCTGATATTGTCATACTCGACCGTACCCCAATTGGCCTGCAAAGAAACTTAAATGAACTAAATCAATATGCAATAGAAAAATTTTTGGTTCCAAATATATCTAAAACTAAAGCTCTTCCTTTTAGCGGAAGAAGGAAACCTATATCCTTTACATGGTCATTGGGAGGTAACCCTATCGGGATAGTAAAAGAGTATGTCTAATTGGGCCGCATCTTTAAGCAAAATTTACAAGATACAGCCCATCTCCAACATCTAGGGCGGAAGGCAGAATCCCATGACGGGGCTTTACAGAGATTTTACCGCTCTACAGGAAACAGACATTTTAAATCTCTACTGGAGGTTTTTGGTACGAAAATCTCACCGATATTATCTTATGCCATGGAATATACACAAATTAAAACATGGCAACAAATAAAAATAAAGGAAGGAATTATCCTTCGAAAATTGGTAAAAATATCTCATTCCGTCCAAGTTCAAGCTCTTCGTCTAGAGTTATCTCTAACGGGAATATTCGCCTGAGTAATTTCCAACATTATAAGGTGGGCGTATAACCTTTTACATGCAGCTCCAGATACTTTAAGACATATGCTAAAACTGGAGACTTTTAGAGAGGAAGCGCCTCGGTATACTTTTAATAGGAATCTGCTAAAAGCCCTTGAGGTATCACAATGCACAGTAGCACTTTTACAGGTTTGGTCTCAGCGCATTTGAAGCTCTTTCTAAAACATATGGCCCTGAGAATCAGTTATGAAAGGGATAAAGATTACTGTAGCCAACAAAAGCACTATAAAACTTTTGCAGAAAACATAGCATTTAAAACCCCTGCTCCTTACTTACGGTTTCAGTTAGAGCATGGGGTAAGGCGTTGTATCCTTCTATTACGTCTGGGTATTCTCCCATTAACAACATTTACAGCTAGATGGGATGGCACAAATAACTCTAAAGGCATATGTGATCTGTGCAAAGGTGGACAACAAGATTTGTATCATGTTTTATTAATTTGTCCTAATCAGAGATTGGTAGAGGCCCGACGACGATATATATTACCAATTCGCTTAAGACATAATGCTATTTTAGCTCAAGATTTAATCACGTTGTGTATCTCGCCTGCAAATGAATTTGTTTGTTATAACTTGTATACGTTTTTTAAAAGTTTCTTGAAGCTATTTTAAAGGAAAAGCGTACAATCTTAACATTTTTATTAAGTGTATGTTGTACATGTGGATCAGACAAAATTACTACTTATTCATCTTATAAAGCGTTTTAAAAGTTTTATTATTATAATCTAACAATACTAAATTTTATGTATCTGTTGACCTCAGGTGAGGTCTGAATCAAATAAAAGTAGTTGAGTGTATATATATATATATATATATATATATATATAATAGTAACTAATATATATAATAGTTTTCGATTGGATATATATATATATATATATCCAATCGAAAACTGCTCAACAGAGAGGACGCCACACGCAATGTCCAAATTCACCTTTATTTTTAGGCAGGCAACAGCACAATCAATCATGGCCTTCCAGCGCGATATCTGCCAACTTGCCATACGCGTTTCAGGATTATTCCCTTGATCACTGGCTAGGCTTGTGGTGAAATACAGCTTTGCAAAATGTCTCGCACCTGCGATTTCCGTTTATATAGTCCCGCCCATCGCGTGTTCTTGAGTGCATGCTGGTTCTTGGAGTCCGAATCAGTATTACCATAATGGTGCTGCTGTATTTTTCCTCCATCAATGAAAAACCATCGGGTCGCTGTCCAGTACATGATTGTCATGCTGCTTTTCTTGTGCCAACCCAACAGGCAACATCGCACCTTGGGTGCGCGTGAAAATGAGAGCTCAAGGACCTGCTGAAATTCACAGTGGTGCTCAATAAACAATGGGGTGACCCAGTGTCCCTCAGAACCTGGGTATTAGTATTATAAAATATGCAATGGTTCTGTCGGGTATAACCACAGTATTTCTTAAAGTACCAATCAATTGGGTCAAGTTATTTCCTTCAGAGATTAAATATGCAAAACATTTCTGAAAACGAAACACACCACTAAAAGATATGTAAAAAATCACAATTGAATCAGATTTTTCGGGTGTTAAGATATTTATATAAATTTCATCATTTATAGACACCCATATCTAAAGAAATTATTTGCATACAAAGCTGCCAACAGTGTGAAAAGTGAAAGTGAGTTGTGAATAGGTGACATAGTGTAATCAGTGACACAATAAGTGCTCAATATATACAAGGTGTTTTAAAAAAAATCTGTACACGTTCAAAAGGGGCCAGGACAAAAGCCACACAATGAGCCTGCTACTCTGTTCGATTTCAGTATTTTTGAGCAGGACCTTGAACTGGACCAGTATATCGTCGACGTTTCAACCCTAAGAGTGCGATATTATAGCATCTGGCGGGTCTTCATCAGGACTCAAGTAAGGGAGAAGGCTGGCAGCCTGCAGAGTTAGTGAAACGTGCATTAGCATCGGTAAAAGAGAAGTGTGTTTCAATAGCCACCAAAATGAAATAGGGGCAACAGGTGGAAACTCACCTAACGGTAACCAGTATGAATCCCGGTTGATGGATCATCTAATTATTTCCTGGGGGTAAAGATATTACAGTCAAGACTAAACCTAGTGCGATTAGTACACGTCAATTTGCCTTGCCCATATTGATAATGGAATACCCCCTGGTTCCTCTCATTATTGTTTTGAGTCCATTTTCCCGCGTAATAGGCGATGTAGAAGTACGATAGGGGTCTCCCTTAAATATGGCATGGGTTTCCCTTTAATCTATCCCTTAAATAATATATGGCTTATTTTAATTGACGTGTACTAATCGCACTAGGTTTAGTCTTGACTGTAATATCTTTACCCCCAGGAAATAATTAGATGATCCATCAACCGGGATTCATACTGGTTACCGTTAGGTGAGTTTCCACCTGTTGCCCCTATTTCATTTTGGTGGCTATTGAAACACACTTCTCTTTTACCGATGCTAATGCACGTTTCACTAACTCTGCAGGCTGCCAGCCTTCTCCCTTACTTGAGTCCTGATGAAGACCCGCCAGATGCTATAATATCGCACTCTTAGGGTTGAAACGTCGACGATATACTGGTCCAGTTCAAGGTCCTGCTCAAAAATACTGAAATCGAACAGAGTAGCAGGCTCATTGTGTGGCTTTTGTCCTGGCCCCTTTTGAACGTGTACAGATTTTTTTTAAAACACCTTGTATATATTGAGCACTTATTGTGTCACTGATTACACTATGTCACCTATTCACAACTCACTTTGACTTTTCACACTGTTGGCAGCCTTGTATGCAAATAATTTCTTTAGACATGGGTGTCTATAAATGATGAAATTTATATAAATATCTTAACACCCGAAAAATCTGATTCAATTGTGATTTTTTACATATCTTTTAGTGGTGTGTTTCGTTTTCAGAAATGTTGTGCATATTTAATCTCTGAAGGAAATTCACAGTGGGGCGTCTTCGTGGCCAGAGCAGGCCACTATATATCCAATCGAAAACTGCTCAACAGAGAGGACGCCACACGCGAAGTCCAAATTCACCTTTATTTTTAGCCAGGCAACAGCACAATCAATCATGGCCTTCCAGCGCGATATCTGCCAACTTGCCATACGCGTTTCAGGATTATTCCCTTGATCACTGGCGAGGCTTGTGGTGAAATACAGCTTTGCAAAATGTCTCGCACCTGCGATTTCCGTTTATATAGTCCCGCCCATCAAGGCGTGTTCTCGAGTGCATGCTGGTTCTTGGAGTCCGAATCAGTATTACCATAATGGTGCCGCTGTATTTTTCCTCCATCAATGAAAAACTGTTGGGTCGCTGTCCAGTACATGATTGTCATGCTGCTTTTCTTGTGCCAACCCAACAGGCAACATCGCTCCTTGGGTGCGCGTGTGGCGTCCTCTCTGTTGAGCAGTTTTCGATTGGATATATATATATATATATATATATATATATATAGATATATAGATATATTATCTACTGGCGGTCGCCAGTAGATAGTTATAGTTAGGACCTATTTTCCATAGGAAATCCGCAACATTCTATTTGAAATAACTTTGGCGCCGGTTGACGAATCTTCGCGAAATTTTCAAACTTTGTGGGGCGCTACGGTCCGCTCCTATACTGAAAGTCTCGGGGTGATTCGTCAAGCGGGGGCCGAGAAAAAAGGGGGATTCCAAAACTTGTTTTCCCCACGCAATTTTCCATAGGAACCTTTAGTCGCAGCTACAGCCCGAACTGCAGAACGGAATTACACCAAATTTGGCAAATAGGTAGCCCTTGGTTCAGAGTTGTGCCTTTTGCTTAAATGATGTAAATCCGTTCAGTAGTTCCTGAGAAAATCAAAAGTAAAATCACATATATATCTATGGCCGCGTCGAATCCGCGCACCCTGAGCGCACCCTGCGTGCACCGTCCCGATCACAAGCTGCATGCTAATTGGCTGTCAACTGGCTGTCAACACTCCAAATCAGGAAGTGTTGGCAGCCATTTTGTGCCTCGGTAGAACCGAGGCACAAGAAATCCTTGAACTAAGTGCGCAAAACGCAAAAAGGGGGCAGGGTAGAAACACCCTGACCCCCTAGGCCTGCTCAGGGGGTCCCACAAGGACCCTCAGGGGTAAAAAAAAAAAGTCCCGGGGGCAATATTATTATGTGAATGGGGCCCAGAGGGGCCCCCCAGCCCCGGGGACCACCACCACCCGGAGCTTCAATATTCATGGGTGGGGGGCTCAAAGGCCCCCCAAGCCCCGGGGACCGCCACCCCTGGGGCTTTTTAAAAAAAAAAACAATAAACCTGTGTAGGGGGGGCTTGAGCCCCCCCCCACATGCCCCAGGGACTGCCTCCTCCCCGAGGCACTAAGTATTCTAATTAGGGGGTCCGTGACGGACCCCCAAGCCCCGGGGACCACCACCCCCCAGGGCTTTGTAAGTGGTGGGAGGGGGCCCGCGCGGCCCCCCTCCTGGAGCCTGTCATGGCCCTGGGGACCGCCACCCCCCAGGGCCGGCTCCTGCAGTGTCCCGGGGTGCCGACCTCCGGGACACTGTTGCTTGCTATGGCAGGGTGGGAGCCTCGCGGCTCCCGCCCTGTCATACCAAACTTGGTTTGGATTTTGAAAGAGAGAACAGGGAAACCTGCTCTCTCTTTCAAAATCCAAACCAGATTGCTTTTCCACACGGGGAGCTGCATGTTAGCAGTTCCCCATGTGGAAAAGCAATGCCGGCTCCCGAAGGACGCTGGGAGCCGGCTGGGACCGTGGGAGCATTGGGGCTCCCCCCACGGTCCCCAACGTTGTATATAGGCCCCGGGGGATGGGGTCCCCGTGGAGAATAAAAATTAGTGGTAGGTGCTAATTTTTTTTACGGTAAAATTAGGAGTCGCGCATCCAGCGCGGCGCTCAGCGCAGCCCCCTGGTGTGCACGCGTTGGGTGCGCGACTCCTAACGCGTTAGGTGCCCGACTCCTACCGCGTTGGGTGCGCGAATCCAAGCAAAACAAATGTAATATTTTTCAGATATATATGAAGCTTAGGTGTTTAGATCTTGGGTGGCTCTAAAAAGAGCTGTTGTGTTTATTGGGATATTTTGGTACCTACAAGTAAGTACCGATGCAGAGTCTAAAGTTGTTGAGGAAGACTCTGTTACCCTCATCTGTAAAATGAACACCATCTCTCCTATAGATGCCGTCCATATTAAAACGCAGATTGTTGTTGTAAATGGACCCCATTCTATAATCTCTGAGATAAGCAGAAACAGCTTTATTGACATGTTTCCTAGCTTTCTCAATCTGTGGACAAAATTGATTGGACCAGTTCCATTTCTGTCTTTGATATATATTCGAATAGACAAAGGCAGTTTGGGGGAAAAGTGACATCAATTCTCCAAAGGTGTCCTTCATAAGCATTTCCACACCTACCCCAGTCAAAGTGCCTAGGTCATTGCCACCACAGTGCACAATTATGAGGTCAGGGTGTTGGAGATGCAAAAAGCATTTAACCAATGGCATCAATTGGTGCCACTTTAATCCTCTCTGTCCAATCCATTTAATGTCTACATTTGGCAAACCTAGGTCTTTGTCAATGCCACTGTTTTCTGCATACCTTTGGCTCCAGAAAATATAGCTGTGTCCCACAATCCACACTCTAAGCATCTTGAAAGGAGGTCTGGATGCACTCAGAAGGTGTCTGTATGTGAAATGGCAGTTTGACAACTAAAGTTTTTCTAAAATGGTGGCTAAGATGCAGTTTTTAAAAAACCAAACAAATGATTGGCTGTTTGAGAACATTATAGTCTGAAAAGTAGGGTGCATGTTTCTGTGTTTCAAAAGCACGTTTCTTATTGGTTAATGAAAACTGTTTGAAAGGAACATTAGGTAGGATAAGCTGATATTTTGAAAAGTCAAGCACACTTGCTGTTTGGATTAGCAACATTGTGTGCTGAACTTGTGACCTGTGAGTTCAGTTGAGTGTTCCATGAACTGTTACTATGGTAACAGGCAGTAAGCAGATTGGGGGTACGGTTCAAAGTTATGTCAATTGGAAAGGGTTGA
Source organism: Calotriton arnoldi (assembly GCA_963921515.1). Lineage (NCBI taxonomy): Eukaryota > Metazoa > Chordata > Amphibia > Caudata > Salamandridae > Calotriton > Calotriton arnoldi. Next base: position 299,966 of record CAWUFW010006034.1, on the reverse strand, counting down.
AATGTGTAACCAATAGAAATATGTGTTAGCTTTTGAATTAATGTGGGAAGCAATGTGATTTGATATTTACATGTATATGTGTGCAGAAAGAGAGGGAAAGTTTGCCATTTTTTGGTTTTGCTAAGAGCAGTGCAGACATTCTGTATAAGAAAATCTGGTGTGTGACTGACATACTTCTTAATCAACAAATCAATTTGAAAGGTGAGTTATTAATTTGTGAGGGGTTGTATATTGTGCCTTTGTTTTTTATAAGACTAATGTGTTTCTCTTGCTAACGTCCAGGGAGTAGTGTTGCTTGTCTAGAATCACTTTGTGAGTCTGTCTGCATTTGGGCAACCATTGTAAGAGAAGCATTTGGTAACTTCATGTTTGCAGACAGATAACTGCTTTAAAACCTGTCATGTTGTCAAGTTTTAGTAGTATTAGAAGCCAGTCATTGCTTATGCATTCCCAAAATAAGTCAGGCTTTCACACTAGAGTGTAGTTCTGAAATACGTAGAATGTGTGCAGTCATGTTAGCCCTTCCAGAGTAGTGAATCTGTTTTGGTAAAGTCCAAGGAATAGTGTTGCTTGTCTAGAATCACACTGTGAGTCTGTGTGCATTTGGGCAATCATTGTGAGAGAAGCATTTGGGAACTTCATGTCTTTGCAAACAGATAACTGCTTTAAAACCTGTCACGTAGTCAAGTTTTAGTAGTATTAGAAGCCAGTCATTGCTTATACATTCGCAGAATGAGACAGGCATTCACAGTAGACTGCAGTAGTGAATTATGTAAAATGTGTGCAGTCACCTTACCCCTTCCAGACTAGTGAATGTGTTTTGGTAAAGTCCAAGGAACAGTGTTGCTTGTCTAGAATCACACTGTGAGTCTGTGTGCATTTGGGCAACCATTGTGAGAGAAGCATTTGGGTACTTCATGTCTTTGAAGACAGATAATCGCTTTAAAACCTGTCCTGTTGTTAAATTTTAGTAGTATTAGAATGCAGTCATTGCTTATACATTTGCAGAATGAGACAGTCATTCACAGTAGACTGCATTAGTGAATTATGTAAAATGTGTGCAGTCACCTTATCCCTTCCAGACTAGTGAATGTGTCTTGGTAAAGTCCAAGGAACAGTGTTGCTTGTCTAGAATCACAGTGTGAGTCTGTGTGCATTTGGGCAACCATTGTGAGAGAAGCATTTGGGTACTTCATGTCTTTGCAGACAGATAACCGCTTTAAAACCTGTCATGTTGTCAAGTTTTCGCAGTATTAGAAGCCAGTCATTGCTTTTGCATTCGCAGAATGAGTTAGGCTTTCACACTAGAGTGTAGTTCTGAAATATGTAGAATGTGTGCAGTCACCTTACCCCTTCCAGAATAGTGTTTGTGTTTCGGTAAAGTCCATGGAACAGTGTTGCTTGTCTAGAATCACACTGTGGCATTTGGGCAACCATTGTGAGAGAAGCATTTGGGTACTTCATGTCTTTGCAGACAGATAACTGCTTTAAAACCTGTCATGTTGTCAAGTTTTAGTAGTATTAGAAGCCATTCATTGCTTATACATTCGCTGAATGAGACAGTCATTCACAGTAGACTGCAGTAGTGAATTATGTAAAATGTGTGCAGTCACCTTATCCCTTCCAGACTAGTGAATGTGTCTTGGTAAAGTCCAAGGAACAGTGTTGCTTGTCTAGAATCACACTGTGAGTCTGTGTGCATTTGGGCAACCATTGTGAGAGAAGCATTTGGGTACTTCATGTCTTTGCAGACAGATAACCGTTTTAAAACCTGTCATGTTGTCAAGTTTTAGTAGTATTAGAAGCCAGTCATTGCTTTTGCATTCGCAGAATGAGTCAGGCTTTCACACTAGAGTGTAGTTCTCAAATATGTAGAATGTGTGCAGTCATCTTACCCCTTCCAGAGTAGTGAATGTGTTTTGGTAAAGGCCAAGGAATAGTGTTGCTTGTCTAGAATCACACTGTGAGTCTGTGTGCATTTGGGCAATCATTGTGAGAGAAGCATTTGGGTACTTCATGTCTTTGCAGACAGATAACTGCTTTAAAACCTGTCATGTTGTCAAGTTTTAGTAGTATTAGAAGCCAGTCATTGCTTTTGCATTCGCAGAATGAGTCAGGCTTTCACACTAGAGTGTAGTTCTGAAATATGTAGAATGTGTGCAGTCACCTTACCCCTTCCAGACTAGTGATTGTGTTTCGGTAAAGTCCATGGAATAGTGTTGCTTGTGTAGAATCACACTGTGAGTCTGTGTGCATTTGGGCAATCATTGTGAGAGAAGCATTTGGGTACTTCATGTCTTTGCAGATAGATAACTGCTTTAAAACCTGTCATGTTGTCAAGTTTTAGTAGTATTAGAAGCCAGTCATTGCTCATACATTCGCTGAATGAGACAGTCATTCACAGTAGACTGCAGTAGTGAATTATGTAAAATGTGTGCAGTCACCTTATCCCTTCCAGACTAGTGAATGTGTCTTGGTAAAGTCCAAGGAACAGTATTGCTGGTCTAGAATCACAGTGTGAGTCTGTGTGCATTTGGGCAACCATTGTGAGAGAAGCATTTGGGTACTTCATGTCTTTGCAGACAGATAACCGCTTTAAAACCTGTCATGTTGTCAAGTTTTAGTAGTATTAGAAGCCAGTCATTGCTTTTGCATTCGCAGAATGAGTCAGGATTTCACACTAGAGTGTAGTTCTGAAATATGTAGAATGTGTGCAGTCACCTTACCCCTTCCAGACTAGTGATTGTGTTTCGGTAAAGTCCAAGGAACAGTGTTGCTTGTCTAGAATCACACTGTGAGTCTGTGTGCATTTGGGCAACCATTGTGAGAGAAGCATTTGGGTACTTCATGTCTTTGCAGACAGATAACTGCTTTAAAACCTGTCATGTTGTCAAGTTTTAGTAGTATTAGAAGCCAGTCATTGCTTTTGCATTCGCAGAATGAGACAGTCATTCACAGTAGACTGCAGTAGTGAATTATGTAAAATGTGTGCAGTCACCTTACCCGTTCCAGACTAGTGAATGTGTCTTGGTAAAGTCCAAGGAACAGTGTTGCTTGTCTAGAATCACACTGTGAGTCTGTGTGCATTTAGGTAACCATTGTGAGAGAACCATTTGGGTACTTCATGTCTTTGCAGACAGATAACTGCTTTAAAACCTGTCATGTTGTCAAGTTGGGCAAGCATTGTGAGAGACTCAACAAAATGGACTGCTTCAAACGCCTATCCTTTATGCATGCAATCCTCTAAACACCTTCACACTTGTCTTTCACACCTTCAATTACCCAGTAAGTATCCATACACTCTTGCAATCACCCTGTTATTCCCTTTGCACTCCTCTAGTGACCCATTCAGCTCCATGTACTAATCCATTCACTGCGCCAAAACCCAATCACTTATAAATTCACCTAGGCACTCTCCTTACAGTACTGTTTAAATTCAGTTAGTATCCAAATACTCATTCAGTGATTTAGAGCCTTACCACATAGAGTGCTTCAAACTCCTATCCACTATGCATGTAGTCCTCTAACCATCTACACACTTGTGTTTCAGGCCTTTAATTCCCCAGTCAGACTCCTTACACTCCAGGAAACACCCTGTCACTCCCCTTGCAATCCTGTATTGAGTCATTCAGCACCATGTACTAATGCATTCACTCTGCCAAAACCCAACCGCTTCTAAATTCACCTAGGCATTCTTCTTGCAGTACTCTAAGCATTTAATCAGTACACAAGTACTCATGCAGTGATCCAGCTTTAGCACATGGACTGCTACAAATCTTTATCGAATATGCATGCAGTGCTTTAATCACCTACACACTTATCTTACACACCTTCATTTCCCCAGGCAGTATTCATACACTTTAGCAAACATCCTGTAACTGTTCTTGCACTGTTGTAGTGACCCATTCAGCACTATGTACTAATCCATTCACTGTGCCAAAACTGAACCACTTATAAATTCAGCCAGGCACTCTCCTTGTAGTACTCTAATGATTGTTTTGCTACCCAACTACTTATACAGTGAGCTAGGCCTTAACACATGCAATGTGTTTGTATAGTAATAGAAAGGTATATTTTATAAATGTATTAAAATTAATTTATTTATAATTATGTTTTACAGATATTGTTTATCATCATTAAAATAAAGTTATCATGCCTGAAAAATCAAGAAACAGAAAACGACAGCAAAAGGACAATTATTTGAACAAAACTGCAGGACAAGTATTGGATGACCAACATCATGTGTGTAAAAAGAAAAAGTCTTCCGGTAAGACAACAAAGAATTCCTTAAAAAAAATTCAAAGCCTAGAAATAGTGTACAGATTGTACAAAGTACAAACAATGCTTCATCCAGAAAAAAGAATGAGTAAAAAGAAAGGACTAAATGTAAAATTACATTCAAAAGATACAGTAAATGGTAAAAGAAGGCAAAATCAGTATAAAGAAATCAGGAAAAAGATTTTTTATAATAGAGTTGTTTTTAACTTGCTTAAAGATGTTAAAAAATATTTAAAAAAAGAGCACTATTTTATAAAAAAAAAGAAGCATATTGAATCCATTGTTCAAAAAGCTTTTGAATTAAAAAGGAAATTATTAATTTTAGTTTTAAACAGAATTCGATCACTACATAAACCAATCCATTTTATGAAGGCCAAAAGTAAGAAGAAAAGAGTAATTAACAGAACTAATTTTTGTGATTTTTTTGGGTGAATGGAAACATAGTTCAAGTTCAGAGCCTTTCTTTAATGAAGAGAGTTATTTTCAGACCAATAATTTATTGCATGCAGTTGATACCGGTGGTCGAGCTTATGAGGTTAGAAATGGTTGTCCAGTTGAGAAAGAGAAGATGGTTCCCAGAAATGTAGAAGAAGTGATAGCTGATGAAGTTCTAGGGAGACGTCCTAAAGCCCCAGTGTATACTTGGGATTGCAGTAGTATTTGTAGTGTACGACAGGAATCTATTGATATTTTACGCAATTTCTTACGAGAGTATACTAAAAAAAGTATTAAACAAAAGATTAAGATGTTGCAAGGACTAAACCCTTGCAGAGTGAGAAAAAATACTGGTTTGCAAGGTCATTCTCTGGCTTGTCTTTCTAGAATAGTATGTCAAAGTGTTTTTCATCATTTCAGGATGTTAGCAGTACATCATTCTCAAATGCGGAAGTTAGTCAGAAGATTGTATTATGCAAAAAGTCCAGCACTAAAATTAAATGAGTTGAACAGTGCTCTTTTGCGTGGCTCAGTATCAGATGTGAAGAAGGTTTGTGATGAAATTGAGTTTTGTTACTTTGGTCTGGAAGAAGAGAGTGCAGAAACTGACACATTAATAGAAGAAAATGTTGAAGAGAATGTGCAACATACTACTCCAAAAAATTTCGAAGAACAAATTACAAAGTTTAAGGTGATTTCAGGTGAAAGGCCAAATTATTCTTGTATTTGTTGCCGGCGAACTCACTATAAAAATCAGTCTAGTACTGTTGATCTGTATTTAAAAAGTGAAAGACAAAATAATGATACGTGGAAGGAATTTGCAACTTATTTGTTTGTAGAGAATTGTTTTGATTTGGGATCTGATCAGCGTATTTGTAAATATTGTTATAACAAATTAAATGACAATAAAATGCCTGCTAGAGCTGTTCATAATGATCTAGAGTTGGTTACTATTCCTCCAGAACTGATAGATTTAAACACGTATGAGTCTATTCTTATTCAATGTGTACACCCATTTCAGGCTATTGTTCGTATGGAGCCTAAAACAGGTAAATTGCCTCCGACAGATTTACAGAGAGGATTAAAAGGAAGAGTTGTATATTTACCACTAGATTTAAAGAAAAATATTGAAACTATTGGTGTAGAGAATGTAGAAAGTGAACCATTAGTTATTCTAGTTAATGGTGTTCCTACTAAGAGTAAGAAAATCTGGCAAGAATTAGTGGATGTTAGGAAAGTGCAAAAGGCAACATTGTATCTGATAAAAAACAATGAGTACTATAAAAATGTGTATGTGGAAGAAGAATAAATACTTTTAGGAGATGACACTGAAACGTCAAGTGGTCAAATTGAAAAAGTGGACATGTCGAAAAGTGAAGAAATCTATGAACATTATAGTGTACATCCACTTCATTCGAAAGAAGTGATGGGGAATACTATTGAATTATTCCAAATGAAGGAAGCAAAGGGTACTCCCATCAGTGTATGGGAGAAAAGTTTGGAAGCTCGTTGTTTTCCGCAGCTTTTTCCAACTGGAAAAGGTGGACGATATGATGAACGACCTGTGCAGATTCCTTCATCTGAATATTGGACAACAAGATTGTATGCAGAAGATCCAAGATTTCGACAATGTATCCCATATATATTTCATCTTTTGTTTGAGAGTGACTTGTCTGGACTTTCATATGCAGTCAACCACATTTTGAAAACAGGAGTACATCTTCAAAATGTTTCTGCAAAGGAATTTATGGATAAAGTACATCAGAGAGACGATCATTTAGAATCTCAGCTGATTAATTTGATGGCATGTCAGCGTGGTACTAATGAGTATTGGTACCGTCGTCATGGAGAACTTAAATGCATGCTAAGGAACTTAGGAACCCCTACGTGGTTTCTTACCCTAAGCTGTGCTGAATACGCTTGGGACGATTTACTTGAATTTCTTCGAGAGGCAAATTCAAATGTAAAAAATATTGAATACAAGACACCTGGAGAATTGTGCTCTTTGGATCCTGTTAATGTATGCAGGTATTTCAATCATAGATTTGAAGCTATGATGTCTTTTATCTGCAATAAAAAGAATCCTCCTCTTGGAGAAGTTGTGGATTTTTTTGGGAGAAAGGAGTATCAAGCTAGAGGTGCTCCTCATATACATATGCTGATATGGATCAAAGATGCCCCCAAATTCTGAACTGATTCTGATGATACTGTTTTGTCTTTTATTGAAGAATATGCCACATGTGCTATACCCAAAAGAACAGAAGAAAACAACTTAAGACAACAAGTCTTACGATTCCAAAGCCATCGATGCGGAAAATACTGTCGACGAAAGTACAAGTCTAAGGAAAAGTTTTATACCAAATGTCGTTTTGGATTTCCACGTCCTGTAATATCCAAAGGAAGAGTAAACAGTTTTATGTCAGCTATGAGACATACCATCACTAGAAAGTCTCAAAAAAATACATACAATTTGAGAAGAAGTGAAGAATCAAAATACATAAATGATTATAATCCTGTTAATCTCTCAATGTGGAATGCTAATATGGATATTCAGTATGTTGCGGATAATTCCATTGCTGTTGCTCGGTATGTAACATCCTACATTACAAAATCAGAAAAGACGGAATTGAAAGAAATGTGGGAAGAGATTTCTCACAAGAAGAGTATAAGTAAGAAATTATACAGTTTCAGTTTGAAGATGTTATCCCATCGAGAAATTGGAGCATATGAATGCTCAGATCAGTTATCATCTGCAAGTTTATACTCAAAATCTAGAAGAATCATTTGGGTGAGTCTAGGTCTTGCTGCAACGCGAAATCGAGTACTTAAAACTGTTCAAGAAATTGAATATTTAGCAGAAAAAGATCCAGAAAGTACAGATATTGTGAAAACAAATATGTTGGACACATATTATCCAAATAGAAGTCATCATCTTGAGAACATATGTCTCTATGAAGTGCTGCAAAACTACACTTTTAAACGGAATACTACAGAAAACATCAATGATGGAAAATATGCAGTGATTGGTTCCGAAGGATGTTTGGTGAAACAAAGGAAAGGAAATTTGATTAATCACAGAAAACTGAGTTGTGACACTCCTGATAAAAGGGAATTTTACTATTTAGCACTTTTACAACTGTTCAAACCGTGGCGTTCAGAATTGGAATTACTTGGAGATTTTCAGAGCTATGAAGATTCCTTCAATGCTTGTAAAGATACCATAGAATGTACTGTTTTTGCAAATTATGTGAGAATGTTGAACGATGAAATTGATCAAGAAGCTACTATTGCAGCTGAGATTTCTAGAGACAGTTCTCAAGACAGTCAAAGTTCTCCTCCACTGAGTCAAGATCCACTAGGACAACCAATTGTTGAAAATGAAGCAGCAATCGCAATGACTGAGGTGGAAATAGCAATGCATCAAGCTCAAGAAGATATTATGGACTTAGGAAACTTGGAAGAACAACTAAGGGGCCGATTCTGATGCGGGTTGGAAAAGCTTCCCGACCGAATCGGTTGGGAAATGGTGTCCGACCCACTCGGATTGGGAAAGTCCGACCGGCGGAGTAGGATGCATCCGGATGCTTCCAGATACGATTTGGTTGAACTCCCATTGACTTCAATGGGAACATTTGTTCCTAACCGCATCAGAATTGGGCCCTCGGTCGGGAAGACACGTTCCCGATCCGATTTGGAAGGAGCAAATGCCGTTAGGAGGCCTTCCTAACCGCATCAGAATCAGGCCCTCGGTCGGGAAGCTTTTCCAACCCGCATCAGAATCGGGCCCTAAATGTTGAACAGAAAGAAATATATCAGCAAGTGAGACAACAGATTGACCATGGATTTCTTCATGAAAAGAAAGACTGCACATGCACATCATTTCAACCTATCCGAATGCATGTCAGTGGTCAAGCTGGAACAGGGAAAAGTTTCTTAATTAAAGTATTGATCAGTTATCTGCAGAAAACAACTAATTCACATTTGTCTTGTGTTGTAACTGCTCCAACAGGGTTGGCAGCACACAACATTAAAGGAATCACATTACATTGTTTACTAATGCTACCTGTAGAGCATGAAAACAAATTGGAATATCACAAGCTATCTGGTGAAGCTTGTTATGAAGTTTCAAGAGTGCTGAGGAAAATGAAACTTCTAATTATTGATGAGGTAAGCATGGTCTCAAACTTAATGCTTGCTTTTGTGCATTTAAGAATGCAGCAAATTCTTAAAACAGAATACGATGTCTTATTTGGAGGAAAACATGTCATAGTTTTTGGAGATCTTCTGCAACTTACTCCTGTAAAAGGACAACCAGTATTTAAAACACTTGTGCATGAAGACACCAGAAAGTCTTTGGGAAGTGTTGGAAACGTTAATATTTGGACATATTTTGAATACAAAGAACTCATTACAAATATGCGACAGGCAAATGATGTTGATTATGGATCTATTCTTCAAGATATAAGAATTGGAGTTCTGACAGAACAAGGCAAACAAGCTTTGCTAAGTCGACTACTTACGAATTTGTTTCCAAATGAAAATATAGTTCCTGAAAAAATATATATGAAAATTGCAGAAAGTAAATCTATAATCTGTTTAATGCCAACACTGCTTGAGTGTTCTATATTCAATTAACAACTTTTGAAGCTAGAAAATGAAGAAATAATAAAAATGGAAGCCATTGATAAAATAGAGCATGAAGGAATCACTATTATTTTGACGGAAAAATTGAAAACAAAATTGGATTCTTTAGAAAAATCGATATCTAAAACTGCTGGTTTAGAAAAGAATCTATATGTATGTATAAACTGTCGGGTAATTTTAAGGCGTAATTTGGATGTAGAAAAAGGTTTAGTTAATGGAGCAATGGGTAAAGTTGTAAATTTTGTTAATTATCAAAAAAGAGATGGAATTGAATTTTTACAAATCAAATTTGATCATATTGAAGAAGTAAAACAAATTGGTCGTTGTTCTGTTCGTTTTTTGCTTGTTAAAGATTTGTATGTCCGTAGAAAACAATTTCCACTTTCTCTGGCATATGCAGTGACTATTCATAAATCTCAAGGATTAAGTGTAGACAGTGCTTTGGTGAACATTGGAAGTAGCGTGTTTAAAGAGGGTATGGCATATGTTGCTTTGTCTCGAGTCAGAACTTTATCGGGTTTGTTTTTGATTGATTTTCATGAGTCAAAGATTACTGCAGATGCAAACTGTGTAAAAGAGTATAATAGGTTAAGAAAAGCGTATGCTCCCAATTTAGGTCAATATCCTGTATTTGAAAAGCGTGTAGTAGGTCGAAAAAGAAGATATGAGAATATCTGTAGTAAAGTGATAGAGAAGGAAAAAAACAAGATAATGTTGTGATTGCAAGCAAAAAGAAAAAGGACCCTGTTCAAGAGATTGTTGGTTATCAGTTTGAAAATAGTTCAGGTATCAACTGCTATGCTAATGTAGCAGTGAATGTTGTTTTTTTTCTTGAAAGTTTGCTACAGCAAATTATGGAGAATCGGGAAAAAAGATTTTGTTCCTTGTTGCATTCTGTTTATGAAAAATTGAGAACTGATAAAAGTAAAATGCAAAGCGTTTCTGATATTCATAAACTTTTGGATATATGTTCTGGTTCTATACAATTTACGCAAAATATCCAACAAGATGCTCAGGAATTTCTAATGTATATGTTTACCGTATTGGAAAATGAAGGCATTGAAATAGAAATTCTTTTTGGCCTTTGTTATAAATGGGAACATCAATGTGAAAATTGTATGTTTACATGTAGTACTAATATAGACACTGAAAGATTTATATATTTGACATTACCTGACTGTAAATCAGTGTCTTTCAACAAACTAGTTAAAGCATCAAATCAAAACATGGAGTGTAGCCAATGCAAATCAGAAATGTTATCAACATTATTTATACAAAGATATGGACAATATATCATTTTAATGATGCAACGTTGTACAGCTGATGGAAGAAAATTGGAAACTTGAATAAAACATTTTGTAGCAAGTCAACTATCAATATCTGGAAGGACTTTTGTAACAGTAGCAATAATTTTCCATCATGGTCCTTCTACAACATCTGGACATTACACTGCCTATTTAAAATGTGATAAAGGATGGACATATTGTAATGATACTCAATTGGTTTTTAAACAACGTTTGCCTAGTGAATTACCAAATTCCTACCTAATATTTTTAAAGCCAAAGTTTTAGGAACATAATTCAGCCTCTGAGGAATTTATTAATATGTATTAATACGATTAATATTGGACAATTTCAATATAAAGGATTTCAATAATACTATTTGGCCTAGAGGAAAAGTATATATTTGAATTATGGACTTTTTCTTGCACATTCTCTCAGCATATATTTTTAAAGAACAACATTTACAGTGTATAGAAATTCAAAACAGAAAATTTTCTTAGAAGAGAGCATTTTATATATGTGTGATTTGTATTATATGGTATGTTATTGAGGATGTAGTTTTTATGGAATGATCAGAAATAGTTGAGTATATTAAAAATATTTTAGAAGTACTTTTGGGTTTTTTCAAACAATCTTATTGATTGGTTTTTTTTTTGCCCGCTGTTATGTGATGAGTAACATTGAAATCACTGTTTGTAGTGAAATTCAATATATTCTGAGAACAGCAAAAAAGGTAAAGAAAATAATTTATAAAATGTTAAAATCATGTTGTGTTGTAAAAAATATAATATTATATATTATAACTGTTTTTTTCTTCTCTTTCACAGATCCAAATTCTACAATATGAAATTTTCAGAAATTTTAGTTATAAAAAACAACTGAAAAAATTGTTTAGTGTTTTTTATATCTATTACTGTGAAGGTAAGATTAACTAAGTATTAAAATGGATAATGGGTTGTGTTTGCACACTGGTGAAGAAAGGGGGATGGACGGAGTAGATATCTGTGGAAAGATGCTCTGTGGGCGTTTTAAGTTACGTGATAAAGTTACCTTGAATTCTGAGTGTCCCTGGGGGCCAAGTAACCCTCAAGATATGTTTAGAAAGTGCCAGAGAGTTGTATTGCACAGAGGTGTAAAATGGGTCATGGCTTCGGACCACCTCTGTGCAACGCAGCTGTATGGTGTTCAATATAGAGACATGTTGAGCTAGTAGGACCCAGGGACTTTCAATATTAAAAGAGACTAAATTCCTCAAGTTAAAACACGTCACAGAGAGTGTTTGCACACGTCACATAAGACCGCATTCCTTCCCTTCACCACTGTATAAACATGTCCTATCACTTTGCCAAAACCTAAGTACTTACAAATTTATGTTGTTCTCTGTTTGCACTACTGAAATTACACTACTTATTTGTAATATAGTTAAGGTTTGGCCTAACCACTAACCCTAGTACAAGTCAATTTCTTTATTTACTATGCTTGCAGACCTGGAAGAAGCTACAAAGTATTAATACAGTCTTTAAAATACCTAGTTTATACCTATGTAGTTTTGGAATCACTGTCTCATAGGATTCCATGTGGCCTTAAAAAAAATGATTTGATTGGTTCAAAACATTTCCCATTGTACCTATTGAAGGACTGTAATCATTTCAATCATTGTTCTTTGAGCATCTTCGGAGAGATAACTCTGTGCTTACCTCCTGTCACTCTCATGCAATTATTCAAACAATGAATTAGCAATATTTTCTTACTATAATAGTCTGCTAATACCTAAGCACTTATGGGGCTAATTTAAAAGCATCCTGTGCCAACAAAATGTCACTTTTTGTAATATAGTGATGGCGCAAGACACACTTTCATATTTACAAGGAAAGGAAAAGGCACTCTGTGTATGTTTTCTTTTCCATGTAAATACGACCTAATCATACACACCACTTTGCGTTGAAGGAGCGTTCTATAGGTGTTGCTGTGTGTGCTTGTACAGAACACTCATAGAAGAAGACACATCTCCAGATTTATCAGAAAACATAAATCTGGACATGTGTGTGAATGCTGCACCATTCTCCAAATGATGTAGCAAGGCTCAACAAGGAGAATTGTTTTCATTTCTCCTCATTTTTCTCTTTCAATATATGCTGCATTGCACATCATACATTGAAGGAGAAAAATGCCTTCACTGATTGTTTTTGTGCAGGAAGGTGTGTCTTCCTGCACAAAAACAAACTCCACACGACACAGATATCCTTGTACCATGGTGCAAGGGTACCTGTGTCACTACATAGCTGCAGTTTAAGCAGCAGTGCAGAGGGAAGCATAGACGTGCAACATATTTATGGACATATGTTACATCTCTGTGCTTCGGAAGTACCACAGCACACTGCAGCTAAAGTGGTTACAGTGTCATGCTGCAGCAGTTCCTTATAGTTCTGCACTTATACATTCACCATACACTACTAATGCATTCTTTCAGTCAATTATGCACTACGCATACATTCAACCAAACTTTCACACACTATCATACAAATATAGCTCTTTTTTTAACGAGAGAAGTTAGTTCTGAAAAGAACTTTTTTGGAGTTTTTTGGTACTTTTTTGAACGATTGTTATTTTTTTTGTATTTTTTTTAAAGAGAAAAAAGTGAACAGGAGGAACAAAACAGTGAACTTCAGAAAAAAAAATAAACAAAAGTTCAGCATCGGTGATTTCTCTGTGCTGTGCAGATGAGGTCAATCGACTGCTCCCCATAACAGAGCAGTTTGTTGCATTTAATGCAACTAATTTTAAGTTGTCCAAATTCAAGTGACCTTCACTGCGTTCACTTTTTTTTGTCCTTCAGGAATTGTAAAAAATGTCCACACCACTGAGGTGTATCCTTCAGGGCGTGGAGGTTCTGGAACAAATCCATCATCTGAAGAGTGTTCAGAGCTGGATGATGGCTGCTGTCCTGAAGCCATTCTCTTCAGATGGAAATGAATAGCAGCTGTAGAAATCAGCCAAAATAAGTTCTTCTTAGGTGAGAGATGTTCCTCCAAAGAAGGTCTAAGAAGAATGATTGAAATGGGTGGGGTCCTTCAATAGTTACACTAGGAAATGTTATGAACCAATCAAATCTTTTTTTTCCAGGTCACATGGGGTCCGCGCACTGTGCGCACAGGCAGCACGCACCCAACGCGACTTCGCGAAATTGCATTTAAAACTATGCTTATTAAAAGTAAAAGTATATTATTTTTATGATTAGCTTAGATAATGTCTTGCCCTAATATGTATATTAAATACATATTTATATCATTTTGGACATTAAAAAATTTCGCGGGAATCGCGCATCCACCGCGTCAAACATGTATATGACGTCACGCGCAAGTGAGCGAGCGTCCGTAAAGTAATACGTATGTGTCGCGTATGCGCCTGGAGTCGCGTACCGGTCGCATAGCAATCGCGCAGGAAAACACGTACCCATCGCATATCCTACGCGGATCCTACATAACGATCCTAAAATGTCGGCTAGGTTCCGCGCAGTGATCGAAAACGGTACGCTTTCGGTGCGCGACTCCAAAAAATATTGAAAAATAAATAAAGTAAATAATATAAATATATTTATTAAAAAAATTATAAAACAAATATAAAACATTACAGTTACAATATTTTATCAAACATTTTTTCCCATTTACATTAAAAATATATAATATAATTAAAAATTAATTTATCAAAAAATAAATAGTAAAAAAAATGTACAAAATTAGTATCAAAATAGTAAATATAAGATTTTTTATATTTAAAAATTGTCATTTACAAAACCTTTGAAATTCACTGAAAAAACCATAGGTTTCAGGCACGTTATAGTTAGAAATTAGCATTTAAAAAACCTTTGAAATTCACTGAAAAAATCATAGGTTTTAGACACGTTATAGTTAGAAATTAGCATTTAAAAAACCTTTGAAATTCACTGAAAAAACCATAGGTTTTAGGGACAGGTATAGTTAGTTGGACATTTCACTCGTACAAAACCCGTGAAATTCCCCCGTTATAGTTAGTTCAGCTAACTATAACTCGCGCCCCGCAATGCACTGCTGATGACGTCACATATTACATCACTCATGACATGGTCAGTGACATCACTGATGACATCACTGATGACATCTCAAATGACATCACTGCTGACATCACTGATGACATCATCCATGTGAAAATTTGATGCATCTTCTCACACACTAATATAACTTTTGATACACCCACTCTAAATTACAGATTGCCATTCTCAAAACCATACACACTCCAACACCAATATTTACATACACACTCACTGATTCTTAGGTCTACACACACACATGTACTCACTCACCCGTACAGTCACTCATACTTACGGTCACTCAGTACAGGACTATCATATGCACTCATACACCTATATAAACACTCACACACCGCCACTCATCCATAGAGGAACTCACACACCTAGTCAGTCATGCTAAAAAAAAAAAATTCACACACCCATTTACTTTCCTATACAGTTATACACACAACAGCTCAATTACTCATACAAATGCTAGCACATTATTTCGCTCTTATACAATAACTGATACAAGGACACACGCATCCATACAGCCACTCTCACAATCACACACTCTCACTTGTAGGCTTTTAAATACTCTAACACACATATATACTACCTTTTACTAATGTAGTTACTTGCACATGTACCACTGAGATATTCATTCACTCACTAACACACCCATACACACACTCACCCACCCAAGCAGTCCATCACATATACACTCTTCAAAACATGCACCCAGTGAATCACCCACTCACACATCTATGTACAGAGTCGCACACACCCCACCCACACAAACACTCGGGCACCCATACAGATACTTACAGACCTAATCAATAACCCATATAGACACTCATGTAGCTATTTGCAAATCCATACATCTACTTATACACCAACAGACAGACAGATACAGACATTCACACAGTTTAGTCAGTAACCCCTGCATTCAGTAAGATACGTTAAATCACTCACTTGTAGAGTCAGTCACGCACCTACTCAATCATCCATTGACACACTTATACACCCAGTCATTCTTCAATACGCCTTTGCCTATATATATTAAACATATTTTAACTTTACAGAAACACAGTCACTGCATGATGTCATCAGTGATGTCATTATCTACGTGATAATCTGATGCACCTCTTCGCACCCTAATATAACCTTTGATACACCGACTCTAAATTACAGACTGTCATTCGCAAAACAATAGACACTCCAACACCAAAAACTACATACACACTTACTATTTCTTAGGTCTACACACACATCCATACACTTACCCTTAAAGTCACTTATACTTATGGTCACTCAGTACAGAAGTATCATATGCACTCATATACCTACATAGACCCTCACACACCGCCACTCATCCATAGAGGAACTCACACACCTAGTCATTCATGCAAATAATTAATCACACTGCCATTTACTCACCTATACAGTTATACACACACCAGCTCACTTAGTCATACAAATACTAGCACATTCTTACGCTCTTATACAATCACTGATACAAGTACACACTCATCCATACAGCCACTCACAATCACACACTCTCACTTATAGCTATTTATATATTCCAACACACATATATACTGCCTTTCACATATGTAGTTACTCAAACATGTACCACTGAGATATACATTCACTCACTAACACACCCATACACACACTCACCCACCCATACAGTCCATCACAGATGCACTCTTGAAACCATGCACCCAGTGAATCACCCACTCACACATCTATGCACAGAGTCACATACACCCCACCCACACAAACACTCAGGCACCCATACAGATACTCAGACAACCACTCAATAACCCATGTAGACACTCATGTAGCTATTCGCAAACACATGCAGCCACTTACACAGCAACACACAGTGACTAAACTGTGTGAATGTCTGTATCCGTCTAACCCATACTTTGAGTAAGATGCGCTTAATGACTCAGTTATAGAGTCAGCCACGCACCTACTCAATCATCCATTCAGACACTTATACACCCACTCATTCTTCAATACGCCTTTCCCTATATATATTAAACATATTTAAACTTTACAGAAACAGTCACTGGATGATGTCATCAGTGATGTCATTTGAGATGTCATCAGTGATGTCATCAGTGATGTCACTGACCATGTCATGAGTGATGTAATATGTGACGTCATCAGCAGTGCATTGCGGGGGCGCGAGTTATAGTTAGCTGAACTAACTATAACGGGGGAATTTCACGGGTTTTGTACGAGTGAAATGTCCAACTAACTATAACTGTCCCTAAAACCTATGGTTTTTTCAGTGAATTTCAAAGGTTTTTTAAATGCTAATTTCTAACTATAACGTGTCTGAAACCTATGGTTTTTTCAGTGAATTTCTAAGGTTTTTTAAATGCTAATTTCTAACTATAACGTGTCTGAAACCTATGTTTTTTTCAGTGAATATATATATATATTTATATATATATATATATATATATATATTCTCTACATTTTGGGTGCTTTTATGTCAAAAGAGTGGTAGAAAACATCATAAGGACAGACCCCAAATCACTTTGCAGAGCTTTCTAATTGTTGGGCCTACTAGGATTATGTGGCATAGAGGACCAAATTATTGGTAAACTTACCTAAATTATGCAACTTGTGCTGCACATACTCCGACAGTATTATTTTCAACTGATTGAACTGGAAGTGACATCTTTTGTGAATTTTTAAAATTTTGTGGCAAATGCAGTAATTGCATGAATATGCTGTAAATGCTGCAGCCACAGAATTGCATAAATCCACCGCCCTCACCATTATTCATTTTTCAATAATTTATTCATGAACATTAACAAAGCCTAAACATTCTAATTCAAATAATTGTCCCTTGTTCGCTGCACTTTTAAGAAAGCAGGGTTTTCAAGCTAACTATGCTAAAATAAACCTGTCATGTAGAAATTACATAATTGGTAACGTGTAATATGGTCCAATATTGTGAGCTAACTGTTCTGGTGACATTTACAAACCACTCATCCGTTGGCTTTTTGGTTTATGATGTCACCAGAACTTCTCTAAGGCATTGTTGGACTATGTTAACAGGTAACTGTGATAGATTCTCTATACAGGAACTTTCAAGACATGCTGCATTTGCTTGGAAATATAGCAGCATTTGTTGCCACATCTAACATAATCAACTTAACATAGTACAATAACATACACAAAGCAGCATAACACAATTAAAATTTAAAAGGGCACATCACAATTAAACAGTTGAAACAGAAAGCAACACAACAACCCCACTAAAACACAACAAAATCACATTGCAATAGTGCAGCACAAAACCACTGCAGCACAAAAAAAATCAGAACAAAATGTCACACAACACATTTACACTGATGTTCTCGTCACACATTACCACCTCCAGAATTCTGTTTTAATAATATGGTGGTAAAAGGAGTTTGGATCTAGCACTGCTTTAACTGTCCATGGAGGAGATGAAATAGCGCCAGTTAAAAATCTTTTGTGATCCAGCCCATAAAATACAAAATTCGTAAAATTTAATGTGTAATATAATCCTATATTGCCATCTCAGGTTTCTGGTAAAATTCATAAAGTATCAGGCCTTTCGCCTTGTTGTTTGCGATGTCACCAGAACCCCTCAATGGCAATAATGAACTATGTAACACATAGCCAAAGTTGCATTAAAAATGTACTTTTGAAGTGGCGATGAAAAGTACTCCTCATGTAATGACTCCCAATGTAGTGGTCAGGACTCCTGGTATGCTTAACTGAGATGTTATGACATACATCCTGTATATCATACAGGGGACCATAATATGTAACCGACTGCACCATCTACTATACTTCGAACTTGAAATTGTTCCGGCACTTTATCATATCACATTTTATCTGCACTGAACACTTTCGTCACTGCTACTTTTTCTTCACTTGTGGCATATTTACAAGAAATAACACATCACTGCACCAAGACAGCGATGCGTCAAACTTTCTTGCACCTGCGTGAAAAATGCTTATGGATGTGCTGTATTTACAATATGGGGCTCCATGGCGCAAAGTCCCAAGGATGTGTCAGAAATCCTGACGTATCCATGGGAAGGATGTCGCAAGGCATATGGCCCAAAGTGGCCCATTGCTGTAGTTGGTCATAAAACTGACTCAACTACAGCAATGCGTCAAAAAATAGAGGCCAAGCATCAGTTTTGACTGACGCAAGTATCCTACTGTATGGGGACCAATGTTATGAAGTGTCAAAAGGGGAAAAACCCACCGTGCACACTATTACAATGGTCCTAGATGTCACACATGCAAGTGGGCATGGTGTACTTATGTGTACCGCTATGCCTACGTATGTGTGACATACGTCATTAATGGTGTGTAATGTGTGGTTTACTGTGTTACCTACCTTATGTGTGCAGTTACCTGTTGAGGGGATGTGACTTGATTGCAGATTATACTGTTTCAAGTTACTTCAGCCAGTCAAATTCCTCTGAAACAGCCAATGCGTCATTATTACGCCTGGGTTTTAGAGGCATAGGAATTTTTGATGCATCTCAAGCTGAGCGGACCACCTCCTGAAGATGCGTCACTTTGGGAAAAAGTCATAAATGCTGCTGCGTCTGTTTTACTGGGGATTTCAGGTGGGAATGCCTACCTTGCATATATTAAAACTGACAAGACGCATACGATTCCAACAAAGGAAAAAAATGACGCAGGCCGACGAACAGTGACACATCAGCTTAAATTCGTCAACTTATAAATATGGAGCAATGACAGCTCCGCCAATGCATCAAAAAAAATGACGCAGCGGCAGTGCAAGCTCCATGTAAATATGCTCCTGAGTGTCTAATATACTATTATTCCATTAACAAAAAAGTGGTTTCAATTTGCACACTGACGTTTTGCTAATTGAATTGTATTTTGCGACCATCCTATATACTAATACTTCAGTTCACAGAATATTGATCTGCAAGGTGTCGCAGAACAACCTACCCAATAATTATTCATAAGGCAGGTCACAGTTTGAGACTGGCTATGATTGGGTGTAGTTGTTATATTAAATAATTTATAGAGTGCATGGCTGTCCCGGCAAAGGGACGTCCCAGCGCTAACAGCCAGAGAAGACGGCGGGAGGGAAGCTAACGGTCAGCGGAAGACCCAGCTCTTCACCGCCCTTCTGAAGGTCAAGAGATTGGGGATGCTTCTGATGGAAAGAGGCAGAGAATTCCAGAGAGCGGGCACAAGCACCTTAAAAGAGCGCCCTCCGATTCTGGTTCTATGGAACCGAGGAACTCGAGCCAAATGGAGGTCGGCCGAGCGAAGATCACGTGTCGGGATATAGGGACAGCAAAGATCACCCAAAATCGCTGGGCCAGAGCCTGCGAGAATCTTATGAGTCCAGCAAAGTGCTTTAAAAAGGGATTCTCTGTACGATAGGCAGCCAATGAAGGCGGCGCAGAAGGCCGGAAACTGAGGAATGCCTAGGGAGGGCAAACATCGAGCGGGCTGCAGCGTTCAAGGTATGCTGTAGCCTTTTAGTCACAGATTTATTCGTGCCAAGAGGCAGTCCATTACAATAGTCCAGCCTAGCTAGAACAGTGGCTTGTACAATCAGCTGGCGAGTCTGAGGATCAAAAAAGCCCAATATGGGTTTAAGGCCGCGCAGCAAGCCAAAACAAGTTCCTGCAACAGACTTGGCATGATCTAGAAGGTGAGGGTGCTATCAATCCAGATGCCTAAGTTTTTTACAGCAGTTTTCAGCAGAGGCGGTGCGCCGAGCTTTGGAGGCTACCAGATGCTGCTCCAGAGATGGGAGTCTCTACCTAGTAGAAGAATCTCAGATTTAGTAGAATTCAGTCACAGAGGTGGAGGCCTGCAAGGGACAACAGACCACCATCTGTATGGTTACATTCCAAAACAGAAGACTTAAAAAAACAGCCTGTGTGTTCCTTGAAGGAACCGCTCTGCTTTAAAGAAAAATAGAAAATAAATCTTTTTATGAAAACTTCAGTGGGAGTAGCTCCAGGCTACCAACACAATTCCCTGCGGAAAGCAGTCCTAACAGGGCTGGACTGGGAACCGAACCCGGCCCTGGCAAACTGCTCGGCCCGCCCCCCCTCCAAGGGGGAGTGGGTGCGGCCGAGCTGTTTGCTAAGGCCGGTTTCGGCCGATTTTGTTACAGGGGGCCGATATTGCCGGCCCCCGGTAACACAAATGGCCCCTCAGGGGCCCAAAACCGGCCCCCACCCTGGCGGCCCACCGGGGAAACGCCCAGTGCCCACTACGGCCAGTCCGGCCCTGAGTCCTAATGGGACCTCTTCCTCTTTGTGAATCAGTTACCACCCTAATTCGGGAGTCTGCAACTCATCCTTGGTTTGTGATCGCAATTGCGGTTATACACCATTGATACATTCCTTTCTAAATCAGAAATAGAAAAGGGACGTCCCTTTAATGTCCCCCTCCTATTTGCAATTTAGAAAGAATGGCAAACGTCCTTTAACAAGTCGGCTCACGAAAGAGCTTTTCTACAAGATGAAAAGCCCTTATGCAGTCACAAGCCATGTGATTTTGCAAATCGAAGGGCTTGCAAAAGGGCTGTGAACATTAGGCCAAACATCACTTGTTATATCTCAATTAATTTAATGCAGCTTCAAAAGTTGCCTTAGGTGTTTTTTGACTGATTTTTTTGTGCATAATTGAGTTGTGTTTTAAATGTACACCTTTCAAAAATTATGCTGCTGGCATAGAGGAGCTACACTGTTACTGTATATTGTTTAAAAACAGTACAAATATAAACGCTTGTTGTCCCACCTTTTCAAAATACTATCCTGTGTTGTTCCCCAGCAGCCACTAACCAGGTCCAGGCAACAAGCCACACTTAATTTTGCTGGGTTTAGATGGCATATATTTGAGCCAGTAGTCTCTGACACACGCATTCTTTAAGCTTGAATTTGTAAATAATAAGCCTGAATTGCAGAGATATTTAAAAAGAAAATAATTGTTTCATAAGGCTCACTTCTTGTAGTTCAAAGCTGTACTTTTAAACTATCGTAGGAGGCCAAACGTTTCAAAAAGTTCGATTTTCAGAATGTCCTACAAACTAACGACCTTACATTTGACTGTACAGAGAAAATGCATCTAGACATGGTCTACCTCGTCGACTAATCTAGTAAAAAAACAGAAGTTTCAGTAAAACCTTAAGCGCAGGCACACATGCCACAATAAACTTCTACAGGGCACAATGTTCATAATTTTACACTTTCTTCTCTCTGCAAAACTACAAAGTTTTAAAAATATTTACAGGCCCAGAGAGGAGAGGTTTCTTGTGTTGAAAACCTTTCCTTCTATTGCTGAAAGCTTTAAAAGTTTAACAGGACAAAAAGACTTCGATGAATTCTTCATAGTGGGAAAACACAATATAAATCATTTCCATTTTATATACCATTTTGTGACTTTGGTGAGAGAGGAAGAGGGTGGGCGGAGCATAGGAGTCCTGCAGGTCAAATTAAAAAAGACTGTAATGTATTTTATTTTCCGTTTATGTCATGAAACGCTCTAGTCTCACCTGCCGCCCCATCAAAGGCATTTAAAACAGTCTTGGGGGCTTTAAACATTTCAAATAATATGCTTTTTGTAGTGGGAACGTTCTACTATTGAATTACAAGGAATGCCCTTCGTAAAATCTATGATTTTATTAGCCGGTGACTGAAAGCTCTGCTTCTGTGTGGAAGGTATTTTTAGGTTGCTTTACTCACACATTCGTTTTTATTGGGAGATGACTATAATAATAATAACCGATTATTTTATACAATATTTTTCGATCTGGGAAGAAAGGCTGAGTTGGCGCTGACAAAATTCTTATATTCAGATAACACACTGAACGCTTAATTTACAGAGCACGGTGACTAGCTAGTGTGTGCATTTTTGCCTGCATTTGTTTTTTGCATTAGTCAATGCTTTCTTAAAGCTGTAAAATCAAACCTTGCATTTTGCGTAAGTTAGACCATACATATACAGTGTATGATGCACAAAAAATTGCCGCAGCAAAACAGAAATGACCACTAGAAAAGGAAACAGAGCAAAAATCACTGTGCTTACAAACATTTATGTGGATATTGGAACTTATGCGAAACACAGCTGGAAAGCAGTGACATATTTTATACTGCTCAGCAGGGGAGGAGATTGTGCTGCTGGTGAAAAACAGAAAAGTCCGAAAAATATCACTTAGGGCAGTTTATGTCATTCAGCCCCTTCTGTTTTTCCTTTCTCGCAAAATAACCCATTTTGTGCTTTTGTCTTGATTTTAGCATTGCTAGATCACCATTGATTGATTGTATTTTAGTTTCTCATTACTAGAAATGAAATTGAGTGTATTTTAGTTTAGGATTACTAGAAAAGTAATAAATACCCATAGCTTGCTTCTGCTGGCTTGGGAACCACCATACGTTGGCATTACGAATAACGCTGCATGTGTGTAATACATAACTAAAACCTTAAGCAACCCAGATTTTTTTAGATTTTTTTTTAAGGGATTTGTAAAGCGCATTACTGCCCGGAAGTGTCTAGGCGCTATTCAGTTCCAGCTAAGAATGTCACAGGACCGCAGAATTACCAGGACCTAATCAACCAGGTCTTTGCAGCTTTCCTGAAGGCAAAGAGACTGGGGGCTGTTTTTATGCAGAGAGGTAGTATGTTCCATGCTTTGGATGCTTCCAGCACAATGCTCTTGCAACCCCACCTTATTCGATTAAATCTTGGGAGTACCGCTTTGCAGAGCGGAGATTTCTGGCAGGGAGATACCATTTAAAGCTATGATTCAGAAAATCAGGGCTGAGATCATGTAGTGCCTTATAAGCTAGACATAACACCTTAAAAGGTGATTCTTTGCTTAATGGGAAGCCAGTGCAGGTTTTTTATATCCTGAGACACTGAGCAGAATTTGGGAATCTTTAGCAGAAATCAAGCTGCAGAATTTGGAGGACCTGCAGTTTATTGATATTGTCAGGGCTTTAAGTGGGCCGGGTCTCACCGGTGCTGAGCACCAGCAGTTTTTTAAAGGGGGCCTCGAAACGGGTCTCTATCGGGCTCTGTTTTGTACCCTGGCACAGGTAGTCCGTTTTTTTCCGGACTGCAGTGACAGCAGGCACATCGATGTGCGTGTGCTCACACTGCTCACTTCTCACTAGTGGAGAAGTTACGGCATGAGGTCATGCCAGGTGAGCGTTGTAGGGGAAGGGAAATCCTTTAAAGAGAGTCCTTTTCTTTCTGGATTTCCCTTCTCTTTTTGAAACTCAGGCGCAGAAACATTGTTGTGGTGTCACCAGGGCTTTAAGTGGAAGCTTTTTCAATATTATATACAAGCCATAGTTGCTGCTTATTTATCTTATGCAACTAACAACCATTGACAAAGCCAATAGTCCTGACTTGTTGTAGTATGATGTTACTTATATCTGGATGCAATGACAGAAACAGCATAATACAAGTCGGGGGCACACTATGCTAAGCACAGATTTTTAACATACGTGTTTTTAAGCCACGCCCTTAATTAGATTGGCCACGCCCCTTTGAGAGACCCCCTAGTTTTTTCATCCCACTTAAAGCCCTGGATATTGTATTTGTGAGTAGTAAGAAGTAGACTGTTACAATAGACTATTTTTGAGAGGATCAAAGAGGTAATTATGGTCTTTTGCAAATTTGTCAGGTATGAAAGGCATGATCTTTTTGATTATTCTGAGGGTGCAGAAAGTGGATGAGGTGAGCTTATTTACCAGATCTGTAAATCACTCCCAGATTACGAGCCTTTTCACTGGGGTAGGGATTGAACCCATGATAGCTGGCCAGGCTGATGGAGCCCAAAAAGATGATTGGGGTCCAAAAAGTAGGACTTCTCTTTTTCCTGCATTTAGTTTAAGGCAGGTGAAATTCATTCACTCGTGGACAGCCAACATGCAATCATGAAATCTTAGCCCTGTACCAGCATCGTCGTTTCCAATGGATGCCATGATTTGGGTATCATCTGCGTAGGAAGTCAGGGAGAATCCAAAACTTTTTATCAACTTAGCTAAAGGGGAGACATAAATATTAAAAAGGGTAGGGCTCGGCGAGGATCCCTGAAGGACCCCGCATGGGAGGGAGAAAGGATGAGAGGTGTAGTTTTCCAATTTTACTGTTTGCTCCCGATCTGCTAAGTAGGATTTTAACAGGTCTCATACCAGGCCTGTGATCCCACAGTTAGCCAGATGACCCAGCAGTAGTTTGTGACTGACTGTGTCAAAGGCAGCCGAGAGATCAAGCAGGACAAGGGCTGCCCCCTTTCCTTGATCCAAAACCTGCGTGATCTCTTCGGTTGCCTTGAGCAGAGCCGTCTCCGTGCTGTGTCCTTTCCGAAAACCAAATTGGGTAGTGTGTAGGAGTTTATTAAATTCGATAAAGGTCATCAGCTGCTTGTTCAGAATTTTTTTTGCTATTTTGGCTGGTAATGGAAGGCTTGAAATTGGCCGCTAGTTGGGTCATTATGGTCAAGCGAAGCTTTTCTTAGAGGGGGAATCAAGGCTGCTTTCTTCCAAATACTTGGGGAAATGCCTGTTTTACACATGGCCTGATAAATGGGGGCTAGTTTGGATGCAATGACCTCTGCTGCAAGTTAGCTATGTGGGGCGGGCAGGGATCATACGGAGAACCCAAAGTAGAAGTTTCCAATAGATTTCTAATGTCCTCGCGGGGTGGGGTGGTACACTCGTCCAGAATTTTAGTTGTTTCTGGGGCAGGTCGATCATATTAGCAAATAGCATGGTGGGCGCCGACTTAGAGTTGGAGAAATTTTTAAAGACTATTTCTACTTTTTCCAGAAAGAAGTTTGCTAGAGTATCACAAAAAGATTGACCAGCAATCAGATTTTTTGTTACAATTATTAGTTAGTTCTGTGATTGGTCAAAAGAGTTCTTTAGTAGAGTCTTTAGCTTCCTCGATCTTTTTTGTGAAATATGATGCTTTGGTTTTCAGGATGAGATCTTTGTAGATAGCTATACACTGTTTATATTTTATCTCATCTTCTTCTTTGTAGGCAGTTCTCCATCTGCTTTCCTGTTTTCTACAATTTTGCTTACACTCCCTAAGTTCCAAAGAGAACCATGGGGCAGAAGGACTATGCCATTTTATTTTAACCATTCTAACGGCAGCTACTCGATTAGAAGCAGTTTCCAGCTATCTATTATATTGTTTGGCTGTGGCCTCAGCATCATTAGAGAGAACCAGGGGTGTGTCATCCAAAGCTTTGAATAGAAGGTCTTGTTGCACATTCCGCCAAGCTCGCGAAGGGAAGGTAGATGGTGATTTCTTTATGTTGGAGTTGGACTGTAGGAGGGACAGTTCAAAGAGGGCTGCGCTGTGATCGGACCATGCTAGTTGAGATGTCTTTACATTAATTAGGTCTGGGTTGTTTGTGAAAATAGGGCAACTGGATTCAAGCTAGCCTGGCTGATGAGGGCTGTTGTCCCGAAACCGGTCCCAGGATGCTTGTTTCCGGTCCAGGGAAGACGTGGCTTGGCAGTTCGGGCTGGACTGTTCCCATGAGGCACAGGGTCAAGACTGATTTGCATATAGCTGTGTCTGAACTGGGGTGGCGAAGTGAGCTAAAGAGCGATGATGGATTCAACCCAGATCTGTGACTGGGGGTGAGTGTCTGAAAAGTTTCAGCGCTCCGTCCATCATCTCCTTGTGTTTGCTTTGTTCGCCCTAAGTTGGCAGGGTATGCCCAGACGTGGGTCCCTTGCTCACTTTGCCACTGGATTCAAGCTAGCCTGGCTGATGAGGGCTGTTAGCCCGAAACCGGTCCCAGGATGCTTGTTTCCGGTCCAGGGAAGACATGGCTTGGCAGTTCGGGCTGGACTGTTCCCATGAGGCACAGGGTCAAGACTGATTTGCATATAGCTGTGTCTGAACTGGGGTGGCGAAGTGAGCTAAAGAACGATGATGGATTTAACCCAAATCTGTGACTGGGGGTGAGTGTCTGAAAAGTTTCAGCGCTCCGTCCATCATCTCCTTGTGTTTGCTTTGTTTGTGAAAATCCCATCTAAGGTATGGCCCGTCGGATGCGTTGGTCCTCTTAATATTTGATCTAAGTGGAGAAAGTTTGCAGAAGTGCTGCGGAATCAGGGTCTGAGATCATCTCTAGATGGTAATTAAAGTCGCCAAGGACTGTGTAATTAGCTTCTAAAATAGGTTCCTCCAGAAGGCTGGCAATTTCACGAGGACATTTTTTTCTGGAGCCAGGTGGTCTATATAGGACCATACCTTTAAACGATTGTTGCTTATTAACCTCTATAGCAAAGGAGATTGCTTCCCCAAAGGAAAATAGAGAGGGTTGGCAGCTGGATGCTAAGTCTTCTCTAACAATAACTGCTACGCCTCTTCCACGCTTGAGTTCCCTGTCACATCTAAAAATATTAAAGCCCTGTGGTAATGCAGATTGCATATCTATGTTGCATGTGGAGGCAGCCCAGGTTTCAGTGATAAAAGCTAGCGCAGGTTTGTGTGTTTCCATAAATAGATGAAACTCACAGCTGTGTTTAATTAAAGATCTAGTATTTAGCAGAACACATGATAACGGGCTCGGCCCCTTGTTATCTTGTTTACGATGTGCCTTTGATATGTAATCTTTGAAAACTATATTCAGCGGTTTGTTGATAAGTGCAGAAGGGACTATTTTGTTTAAATGGGGGTTGCTCTCAAGAAAGAGCTTACTGGGTTCAGCATGACTTTTAGTTCACATGATGGACATTTGACAGGTATATTAAGTGCTAATAGAGAACATTCGAGGATTTTACAGCTTTCCCTCTTACCTTTGTTTAGCGCTAGTAGGGCATCTCAATTTAGTTGAGAAATTGCCAGATATGACTCGAAAAGACGAGGGTGTCGGGCCCTGGACGTGGATCAGGCGCGGACTGGCGCAGACAGGCTTGCCTTTGGCGTGCCTTTAGCGCGCCAGTAGCGTGCCCGCTGCGTGGACACGCTGCCCCGTCCTTTGAATCTGCAGCCATTCAGTAGGCATGTCCAATTATGATTTAAAATTGGGTGGGCAAAATAAAATTAACAAGGGTCTAGCAACCCCTGGGAACAGTCACCGGCTCCCCAGTGACTTGAACCCTACTACTTAATTGAAGTACAAGAAGCAAACGATGTGAAAATTAAAATCATAAAAACAGCAAAATACAAAGGGTCTTACCCTTCTAAGATGGCCCCTGTACTTGAGGGAGCCAGGCACTTCCCTGAAAAGTGACAGTCTAGCTGCCTACAAGGAAAGCAAATACGATGCGTACATGTGTCAATCGGTTGCTGGGACATCTGCGGGGACGCGCTGCCCCGTCCTTCGAATCAGCAGCCATTCTAGAGGCGTGTAAAATTACGATTTAAAATCAGGTGTGCAAAATAAAATGTGTTATTTCAACATTTTATTCTTCAACATTTTCTTTCCACAACATTTTCTTTAAAAGGGACATTGTATTTCCTAGACCCCGCCCTAACTAAACCATATTTTGGTTTTTTCAAACCATAACCTTTTTTGCTTCAGTGGTGGTTGACAATCGGTTGACAATTGATAATAATTTATTTAGGATATACTGTTGTTGGACCAAAAATCCCTGGCACATTACACTGTGCTACTCAACTCCTGATTTTATCATCCCCAGTCCTTGAGCCAGTAACTCGTACTTCTTCTGAACTTAAAAAAAAGGATATATACACCTGCACAAACCAATACTAAGCAGGATCTGGCATTCATCTGGAAGGTAGGTCCTGCAGGTGCGACCTTTTCTGGGAAAAGAGGAAGATGAATTGCTGATGTGGAGGGGAGAGCCTGGTCACTTGCAGAAGTGAGCCAGCAACGAACAATGCAGCCCAGCTGGTCAGAACTCACTAGTGCTTAGTAGGTGCCATTGGTTGCCAGTGGTCTGCACTAGCGCACATTTTGGGGGCCCTGACTTACTTTGCATCATCAGACTTTGACCCAGAGCAAAAAAGAGAAAGGGAGAAAGAAAGAGGAAGAGAAAAACAGAAACAAAGGTAGAAATCATGGATGAAAAAGAACCTGCAATAAGCTAAAAAGACAAAGAGCCTAGGGTGGTGGAAGAAACGGGCATGAAGTGGAATCAAGATTAAGCTAGGTAGCAGTGGTATTTGGAGTCCCCGACTTTCAGTAGCTCCAGCAGTGTGGTCCTAAGAAACATTTTGGGCCCCTTGTATATGGTGCTTATGTCATTCATGGCATACATATTACATTGTGCACCTACTTTAACGGGCTATGGGTCAGTCTCCTTCAAGCATTGTCTTCTTTTGCCTTGGAACTGTCACCCATTGGCTTGTAACATTTTGAATCAACCAACAGGAGTATGTTGTTGCTACTGATTTCTATTTGCGTGTGCCCTTCCACGTCAATTTAAAATCTGTGAGTGGCCCCGTAGCCCTGGTGAGTGAGCAGTCACAGAAGCATCTGAAATTAGAGAAAAGATAGTAAACCTTTTTAGGTCTCACCTACACAGTGCATGCGCTGTGCTGCGCATCGTATTATTTACAATTCAGTGGGCTTACAAATCTGCCAAAAGCATACCATTAGTTGTTTTCCTTGTCATTCTCATTTGCAATCTTTCGATTGCTGAGGTCCTGTAGGCTTTCCTTCCTTTCTTGTCTTAGCTCCTCCATGGAGCATGGACCAAGTACATGTGTTTTTCTTCGTATTTTTGTAATGGACTATTTTTTTAATTTTTTTAAAGTATTTCGATATTATTCCTGTACGTGTAATTTGCTTTCCTACATTTGAACACAGTCATATGGTTTCTTATTTACGCTGCTTTCACCCTATCTGCTGTCTCTATTGATGCTTTGGTTACTTACAGCCTCAACTGTATTATGCTGTGCCACTCTACTCTAAACTACTCCACTCTGTGTCACTACACTACACTCTACGTAACTCCATGCCACTCTATGCTATGCCACTCCACACAATGCCCCTCTTTGCCACTCCAACCTACCCCAATCCACTCTACGCCTCTGCACTTCACTCTATGCCATTCTACTCTATGCCACTCTACTCTATGCCACTCTACTCTACGCCACTCCACTCTATAACATTCCACTCCACTCTATACCATACCACTCCAATCTACGCCACTCCACATCACTCGGCTCCACTCCGTCACTCCACACAATGCCACTCTATGGCACTTTACACCACTTCACTCCCCTTCTTGCCACCCTACTCTACGCCACTATATTCTATACCACTCTCCTCTATGCCACTCAATTCCACACAATGCCACTTGACGCCACTCCATTTTACTCTATGTCACTCCACTCTACTCCACCCGTCTATGCACTCTAATTTATGACACTCTACTCTACTTTACACTATGCCACGCCACTCTACACCACTCCACTCCACACAATGCCACTCAACACCACTGCACTCCACTCTATGCCCCTCCTTGCCACCCTACTATATGCCACTCTATTCTACACCACTCTACTTTATGGCACTCCACACTACTCTACTCTATCCCACCCAATATCACTCTATGCCCCTTTACTCTATTCTATGCCACTATACTCTATGCCACTCCATTGTATGCCATGCCACTCACCTCTAAGTCGTTCAACTCTTTGCCACTTTACTCTATGCCACTCCATCCTACGCCACTCCACGCCACTCTACTCTTCTCTATGTCACTCTACTCTACGACGCTCCACTCTATGCACTCCATTCCACTCTGTGCCACTCCGATCTACACCACTCTACCTTGTGCCACTCTACTCAATACCCCTCCACTCTATACCACCTCACTCTATTCTTCGTCAATCCACTTCATTCTACACCACTCCATTCCATTCCACTCCACTCTACACCACTCTATTCCTTTCTCCTCTATGCCACTCTCTACTCTGCTCTACACCACACCACTAACTTTCAGACATGTTAAATAGTAGCCATACTGCTGTACAACATGGCTAAAACACATTGGCAAAGCTAATAGCTCTCACATAGACGAGACCTATTGGATTTGCCAATGCCTCGTTCTGTAGCACTAATTTTTCAGATGCTTTTTCCTGCACTCTCTCTGTAGTACACCAACAAGTATTGGCAAAGCCAACAGGCATTCAAACATATAACCTTTGGCAAAGCTTTTTATTTAAGCATTGTAACTGGCCCAAGATACTCTATAACATCAAAAGGATTGAAAATCTTCAGAGCGATATTGAGGACTACAAGAATTTCGAGCCTGCACCATTCCTCGATTTGAGCGAACTGTTTTTATTGCATTTCCAACACGAAAAAAAACTTAGGGTTTTTCTCCTCAGACATAAGGTAGTTTCTTGTTGGATGAGGCATTTGCCCTAAATCTGGAATGACTAGACCATAGCATCTCCATGTGCTCAAGGATGTATAAACGCAGTGAAAACTGTGAGCCCCTCTCCTACATAAGATAACATTGTCCATAGGCTCCAGAGGCACTTGCACTATAGGACCAATACCCAGTAACCACTATAGTTGTGTTTAGGGACATACCTTGTGTCAGAAATGGCCCTTTTTGCATGGTCACCCCCATTTGTTTGCTGAATTTAATTGCTGACTTTTAGACTCTGCACTCTGGGCACTGCTGTCCAGTGCCTGATGTTGGCTCTCTGATCCCAAAAACATGTAAAAATTGTTAATCTTTGGTTGGTATATCTAACCTTCCAATAAGCCCATAGTATACGGCATAGAAATTACACCCATGGCATGGGAAGTTAAATGTCACCTGTGGACTGCAGCACTTATTGTGCCATCCCTTAATGTTACAAGGAAAACATGGCTTCAGGCCTACCAATGTAGACTGACTTCCGTTTAACCTAAAGCCTGGCCTTTCAATATAACCCTTTTGACAGGTGGGGGGCAGAGTCTAGCCAGGCAGCAAGATGGCCGCTCTCTAGAGGGCTCTACTGGGCGAAGCAACAATCCGCCCAGTATCCTGCTCCATCGGGCTTCCACCCTGCTGAAAACACGATGGCGGCTCACCTGATGTTGCCGTGAGGCCGCCTGTGTGTCTGGCGAGGTCCCTCCATGCTGTGAGGCCTGCACCGAGACAGAGTGGTTTGCAGCCCGCGTGGGGCCCTGGGCGGCACCGGCTCCTCGTGGCTGCAAAGCAGCTCGTCCCATGCTGCCTGCATGCAACCGGAGCCCCGGTTGAGACGATGGGGTCTTGTGCAGCGCTATTGCCCCTGGGCCGTGCCTGGTGTGGGACCTGTGTCGCCTGCTGCCATGCCCGTGAACTGTCACAATTGATGAGTGGCAGCTGGAGCGACACCAGTGGCCGCTGCTCCCAATCATATATTCTTGCTGGACCCGGATCAGGGCGTGGGGTGGTGACGGGGCCTGGTGTTGCCATGCCTGACCGCCCTGCTGCTCCCAGACAGAGGTAAGTGGAGGCATTCATCTTATTGCTGCGTTGAAGTCCTGCTTATGCCCCCCTGGTGTGGACTGCACTGGGAGGGCCGGCCCTGTGACCCTGCCTGCCTTACTGCACTGAGGGCACTATCACCTTTCGGCCCTATTTGGGAAGCTGGCCTTTTCTGGTGCCTCACGCCTTCACTGACGGGAGGGGACTCTAGGAGCTGGCCAGGTGCTAAACTCCTGCCAAACCAGATACATTGTGCCACCACTGCTACCATTCGGATTGGGACAGCCTACCCCCCTCTAACTAGCTGCCTGCTCATGCCCCCCGCTGCCTGTGGTCATCCCGGGGTGAGGCGGGGCCCAAGGGGGAAGCCTACTAATGTCTGCTGCTACCGGTTCACTAGACCTGATTTGTATAGCCATGTTGTTTTGATGAAATAGTTTTTATTTTTCATTTTATAAAGGGTTGTGGGTCTTGTATTGTAAAGCGTAAGTTTGTCCCTGGCATCTTACTTTTTACCCATTTTATTGCCTATTTAGCTTTGATGTCCTTGGATTCAAAATGTATGCACTGTCACTTTACATACTGTAAATTATTTTATAATTTTTAGCTTTTTCAACATATGTGTCTTATATTGCATGATTCTTTCTTATTGTATGTATCTTTTATGATCTGTTGAATAAAGACGAATGCGATGCGTATAGCCATTCCAGCTACAGCATTGCTGCGGGAACATACAAACTGCACACTTTGCCGCACGCCAGCCCTATCCCCTACCGCAGGTCCTTAGTCTGCACAATGACCTGCACTGTCATGGGGAATCTGGACGTGAGATAATCAAACTCTCCTTCAAAGGCAAACAGCATACCAGGCATACTGAGCTGGAAGCACCCCATGAGGAGCCCGCTAGCGCCTCCTGCGGAGAGTCCCAGCAAGACAGCAACCTTAAAGAAATCCTGGTGGAGGTTAAAACCAGCTTGCGAGCAATTGACATGAAGCTAGAACTCATGGCAAGCCGTCTAGACCGCATGAAGGAGCAGGTTGAAAAGCATGAAGATAGACTGGAGCACCTTGAAGCATGGGTGTCGGATGCAAATGACACCCAGGCCACCGCCAGCGAACATCTTCTGTGCATGGACAAAGTCCTCAAACTTATCAAAGGAAAGATTGAAGATCTGGAAGCGTGCTCACCGCACAACAACCTTCACATCACAGGGGTCCTGGAGTCCACGGCCACTGACAAAATGGAGGGCTATGTTGAATCCATGCTCTGCGCATTGTTCGGGGAGGCACTGTCCCAGGTCTTCATTGTGGAATGTGCCCACCGCTCCCTTGGGCCGCGACCCCCTCGGCACCCCTGCTCGTCCCATAGTTGCCAGGCTCCTTAACTACAGAGACCGGATGTCACCCTACGCCTGGCCAGGGAACAGCATTCAGTCAGTATCAGGGCAATTAAATATCCTCCTCATTGGACTTTACCCTAACAGTGCAAGCTGCCCAACGTGAGTTCTTACCAGCTAAGAAACTACTGCAGAAAGCCGAAATCCTCTATGCACTCCTCTAACCCACCAAACTATGTATCCCTTACGAGGGGAAACCTAATTATTTCACAGATGCCAAGGCAGCTCTCAAATTCGCCAAAACATATCCCTACTGGGAAACCGTCTCCTCGAGTATCTCCGCATCATCAAGAGGAGGCCCATCTCAATGAAAAGGACTGACCCTGTGAGTTCAGTGAGGTGGTGGGGCGTCGCAGCCGAGGATACACTTCTCACCACGTACGGGAGTGCCTCAGCGTTCCCGGGGTCAGGTCCACAAACTGGTGGTCTTGCGCGCTTCATTCGCCAGGAAAGTCACTGACCTTGACGGACTGCAATAGGAGCCAATGGAAACCACTTTGGGTAACTTGTGCCCCTTTAGCCACCCAGCCAGACCTTGCCTAGGTTGTTCACCTGGCCCAACACAGCCCTCAGGGACGATTCCCAGCTACCTGATTGTTTTTGGGATGGAGTTTGGGGTGGGGGGTGGAATAGCTGCTCTCAACCAAGTTGGGGGGGTTGGAGTTTTCTTTTGGGTTTTGCTGTTGGTTGTATTTCTTCCCTCTTGACAGGTTTCCTGCACAGCAACACACAACACCCCTGACCCTCCAAGCAGTGAACCGCTGTAGATCCTCGCACAACATGTCCAAATGCCCTCCATGCTTAGCGCCATGACCACCACCAGAGGCCTAACCTGGAATATCAGAGGGCTCAATGACTGCCGCAATGCCCGGCTGGTCCACGCTTACATCAATAAGCACCATATAGATATTTGCTAGCTCCAGGAACTTCACTTAACACAGCCCACCGTGTTCACACTGAGCGCAGCCTGGTGCGCAAATGTCTACACATCCCTATACTCCAATTATGCCTGGGGAGTTGCGATATTGATGCCTGCCTTGTAATGAAAAAGGGCGGTTTGTCCTTCTTGCAGGTACTCTACACAGACACCTCATTATCCTAACTGCAGCTTAAAATCCTAACAGCGACAGCCCTGATTTCTTTTTTGAGGTCTGGAGGCTGATTGTCAGCCTGGGTCCATGAGCTGTCCTCTGGGGAGTAGACTTTAACGTAGCGCTAGACGACAGGCTGGACTGCTAGTACACCTCTAGATGCCCCAATCCTAATGCTGTGACAACTCAACACACTCCTACAAGGAGAATCACCTCAATTACATTTGGTGGCTCACACATACAACCAACACGGAATGCACCTGTTTTACCGCCTTTCACAATGCATGGTCACACATTGATTTCTGGCTATCTCAGGACATCCAAACATGGGCAACCCTGGTGGAGCATCTACCTCGTACCCTATCACACCATGCCCCTGTCCTGCTGGAGCTCGCTCTGCCACTCTCGCCCCCTCCCGAATACTTCACCTGGTGACTCCACCCCCGGTGTACAAGGGATCAGCGACCTCCCCGTCGACACTATGGGAGGTATTTAAAGCAGTCTTTTGGGGTGCTTGCAACGCGAAGCAGTCGGGCATTCTCAGGGTGATACACGGGCAACTTACCAGGCTGGAATGGGAACTGCGATCCCTTGAGTTAGAATACTACATCTCCAAAAGCGCTGCCACCATGGCGGCCATTA
The DNA here is from genome assembly GCA_963921515.1 of Calotriton arnoldi. Lineage (NCBI taxonomy): Eukaryota > Metazoa > Chordata > Amphibia > Caudata > Salamandridae > Calotriton > Calotriton arnoldi. Next base: position 264,722 of record CAWUFW010006034.1, on the reverse strand, counting down.
GGGCGAAAATGGCCGAGTTCTATAAAAAGGCCCCACGCAAGACTTATTATCTCGGCCGTGAGACTACAACATGCCACAATTGGGAGGGAGATCATCCCAACAAAACAATAGCTGTCATGCTTCGGAAACCCTGGTCCTCTGCTTACTTATTGGAGCTCCTGGATGAAGGGCAGGAGCTCCAATGCACACCCACGGGGCTCATGGAAACGATCACCTCATTCTACTCCAACCGCAGAGGAACAGACTACATGTTTCAATTCCATTCAGCTGCAGTGGCTGGACTAAACACACTGGGCTTATCTCAACTCTCCATTCACGGTGGATGAGATTGTGCAGGTCATTTAAAGCCTCCCTGGAGATAAGGTGCTGGGGCTGGAAGGATTGACTACCTCCTTTTACAAGGAATTTGCCCCCATCCGGGCTCCTCACCTGCTGAAGAAGTACGAGGAATTATTGTAAGTCGAACTTTACCCCCATCTTTGCAAGAAGCAGTCATAGTATCACTTTTCAAGCCTGATAAGCCTGTGGACCTGTGTGATTCCTTCCAGCCGCTTTCTATGATTAATGTAGACAATAAAATAATTGCCAAGTTGCTAGCGAACTGTCTCTTCCCCCTGATACCCATGATAGAGTGACCGGATCAATCTGGATTCATCCCTGGCTGGTCCACCTCACACAACCTTCATACAATATTCGCCTTCATGCATACTCTTGACCCCAAACTCACTGCCATTGCATTACTGGATGCCACGGAGGCCTTTAATTCCCAGAAATGGCCATATCTGTTCCAACTACTTGCACGACTTGGACTTAGCCCACGATTTAGCAGCCAAATCTAGCTCCTCTCCACATCCCTCATTGCTCGTTTCCGGCTCAATGGAATACTGTACGAACCCTTCTCGATCACTCACTCGACACATGAGGAGTGCCCATTATCTCCAATACTATTCGCCATGGTGATGGAACCCCTTGCAGCCTGGCTGCGACAACATCACACCCACTGCAGCCTTGGCAGATGATGTGACCTTATATATCCGCAAGCGGCAAGAAACTTGGCCCCAATTATCTGCGAGGTCATACGTTTCAGCGGCTATTCTGGCATCCAAATCAACTGGACTAAGAATATACTATTTCTCCTCATGGACTGCACACAGCCCTTCACAACTGAACATGCGCTGCAGTGGGCCTCTGACCCGATTCCCTAACTGGGCATCTGGCTAAGCCGGGATACAGATGAACTTTGGAGAGCTAATTACAGACGGGCCATGACGTGGCCGGAGGCCAGAATACTGGTGTGGTCCTGCCTGCCATTGTCAGTGACGGAATGGTTTGCCATTGCAAAAGTGGCTATACTATATAAGTTTCTGTACAAAACATACCGGTCCCACTTACAGCTCATTTCCTGCGGCGGCTGCGTGCAAACCTAGTTGCGCTAATCTTGGCTGGCAGACAACCTAGAGTTGTCTGGGAAATAGTCACCTTGCCTCTTGAACAAAGGGGAATTGGGTGCTCGAGACATGACCTTATATGCGTTCTGTGCTCAGGCGCAATATATTCACTATTGGCTCTACCCCATGCAATTTCAACTCCACATGGCTATCGAGGAGTAGCGCGCAGCGTCTTTCCACCTGAACACAGTGCTTTATGCACCATACAAACTGCCGCTAACTGAGATTGACACGGTAGAGTGCATGCGATGGGCCTGTGATGGTCTGAGGCAGCGTACGCGCCCTCTGTGCCCATTGGGCAAAACCCCCTCATGCCACCTCTGCAGGATGAGGGAGCTAGGACCATGGCACGTGAACATGGCCTCACCACTTTGATGATCTGTACCCAGCGGACCACTTTCTACCTCCTTTTGGGACCACTGAAAGGTTGCATCCCTACGTGCTCAAGATTCTTCCATACCACCAACTTTGAGCAACCGGTCGTGCGATCCATGCTACTTTCCCCACCCCTACACCCACCCTAGAGTATAAACTTATCACCTCATCACCACACAAATTACTCACTCACCTGTACTCCATCTTGCAAGCCACTGTTCCCGTTCGGATGCCGGTGGCATGTGCCGCCTGAGAGATTGACACTGATCCTCTCATCAGAGAAGCCCAATGGTCCTACTGTTGTGGCCAGATGACAGCCCTCTCCCCCAACTGCAGACTACGGCTTATACACTTCAAATTCCTCCACAGGCTATACCGCTGCCCAACGCAACTCTAGCGCATGGGAGTGACAGCGGACGTGTACTGTCTTTGCGGTGCTGCCCCTCAGTCCTCCTTCATACACCTTGCATGGGAGTGTCCACGTGTGGCGGACTTCTGGATTGGAGTGGACTCCGCCGTTAATGCCATCAGCAGCCATTACTTACCATAGACTCCCATTGTACATCTATTGGGATATGTCAGGGATGTTCCCCAAGGAGACAGTTGACTCACCCCTATGCTCCTTCTCCTGGCCAAACGCAGGGCTGCAGTGCATTGAGGTTGACGGCCTGCTCCCACCATGAAGGCATGACTGCAGGATGCTACTTTTTATCAGGAGCAGCTGTCCAGCTTCTGAGAGCTTATGCCACCACAGTCCCACCCCAAGGACATCTGGGAACCTCTACTGACACTCTTATGCCCAAGAGATACACCCCCCGCCTGGGACAGGGGACCCACCCCCCCCTTTCATAGATACTGAACTTACCTACTGCTGGAGCGAATGATCATCCACAATATCAAGCCCCGCTGCCTTAGTCCCGGAGGCTGGGAGAACAGTTGATCTTTGCTTGATCCATTAAAGGTCAGATTTCTGTGCCTTTTCAATGTTGATATTTCAGTAACAGTGATCCTTGATGGTTGGGGTTAAGGTAGCATTGAATATTGTGCTTTGCTTGTCATATGCAGTGCATCCCCCTCCCCCTATCCTCATTGGTGTTGAGGAATGTTGCTATACCAAATGCCAATAAAGGAATTTTAAAACAAATCATTTTGACAGGTGAGCCAGTTGTGAGTGACCACAAAGGCAGGGGCTATTCATTATCCTGGGCACACAGGCCCTGCACAAGGGGAAAAAGGTTTCCCCATCTTTGATTTTAGTAGTAAGGTGCACTTATGGCAAATAGGAATTGCTGAAAAAGTGAGTAGGGTTGCCTCTGGAAGCTGGTTATGGCCTTGCACCACTGGAGTATTCTGAGCTTCAAAAAAGAAACTAAGTCTGAACGAAGAAATGTTGACCTGGTGAAGGCGTGAAAAATATCCAATCGAGGAGAAGACTTCCCTGGGTGTGAAATTTTATTTTTTTTCGCTTGGAGCATCTCCCGTCAAAACCAATAGCTTCAGATGGATCTTGTCCAATGGCTACCTGGCTTTGAGAGGGCTTCCGGGGACACAGTCTGCAATCTTGTGTCACTGAAGGCTTGGACTTCCATTTCAGAGACTAAGTTTCAAGATAAAATCTTTGACTTGAACGAACCTCTGCACTCCATTGTAGTCGGCCTGAAATTGTACCTAATTCCCTGTCACCCACAAACAGTGATCACTGATTGGTGCTTTACTTTTTCTTGTTGCTTTTTTCAAAAAAATATCCGGTCTCCCTTATAGTATTTTTTCCATTTTGTTTATTAAAAGTTCCTCTATTTTTATACATTTGTGTGGGATTTTTATTATGTTGTGTCTTTGACTTTTTAACTGTTTTAGAACTTCTAAACGCTTTACACAATTTCATTAAGTTAAGCTTGTATACTCTGTGCCATAGCTACAAGGGGTTAAGCTTAGGTTTAAATTATTGAAACGTAAAAAGAACAATTGATGGACAGAATGTTGAACAATGTCAAACATTCACCCCAGTTCAGAGATCTGGGCCTAAATCCATCATTTTTGTGCGCCCCATGCGATTCCAGTTTAACCCAGCCATATGCAGATCAGTCTTGACTGTGCTCCCAATGGGAACAGTCCAGCCCGAACTGCCAGGCCAGGTCCTCCCTGGACTGGAAACAAGCATCCTAGGACCGGTTTCGGGGTAACAAACCAACCATGCAGTACAGGCAAGAGAGGCTGTGTCAGTATTAAAGACCACTGAGGGCAGAAGGATGAGACAGTGGAAGTACAACCATACATGCCAACAGTCTCGATTCAGGCAGGAGACTCCCGATGTTTTTAAGCCCAAAAGGGCTTTATTTTATCCGTCTCCTGCCTAAAATTTCCTCTTTTGCAACTTAAGTCAATTCCCCAGGTTTTGTTTTCAAAATCTCCCTCTTACCAAGTTCAAAATGTTGGCAAGTAAGGTACATTGGATCACGGAGGGCGGGAGGAATGGTGTAGGGACATGGACTTGGATAAGAGAGGGCAGGAGGGAGATGGGCAGGGGCACCAAACTGACCTTACAGAGCAGGCATCAGAGGCTGCAGCAGCACAATACACCACACAGGGCAAACAAGAAGTGCAGCAAAACGGACCATGGAAAGCAATAGGGAGGGGACAGGGTCATGCACATGGGCAACAGAGAGCAGATGGGAAAGAGGCAAGAGCAGAAAGCTGACCATACTGGACAGACAGGAGGAGCCATGAAGGGCAGGAGGGCGGGGGTAGGGACATGACAACAGACCACACTAGGTGGGAGGGGATAGGGGTCTGCACATGGAAAACAGAGGGCAGGGGGCAAGGGGGCAGAGCAGGAGCAGCAACCTGACCATGGACAGCAGGCGAGATGGGCACTGGAAGCACAACACTCCATAGAGGGCAACAGTGAGACTATAATGGCATACACACAGACAACAGAGGGAAGGTGGGAGGGGTTACAGGCAGCAAGCTGACCACACAGGGAAGGTGGGAGGGGCCCTGGCAGCACAGAGGACCATGCATGGCATGCGGAGGGTTAGTGGTAGCACAACGGCCATAGCAAGGGGGACAGGGGAATGCACTAAGGTGCATGGAGGACAGAAGAAAGGGTTAGGGGCTGAACACAGACAGAGAGGGGAAGCGGCTTCACAACAGACCGTGCAGGGCAAGCAGGAGGAGCAGTTGCAGCGCAACAGAGCTTGGAGGGCAGAAGGGAGTGGAAGCAAAAAATGGACCATGGAGGACAGGAGGGAGGAGGTAGGGGCATGGAACTTGGGCAGGCAGGGTGGAGGTGGCATGGACAGGTGGCAGCCATCTAACCATGTGAGGCAGGTGGGAGGGGCAGTGGCACCTCAACAGAGCACTCAGAGTAGATAGGAGGGTGGCAGGTCCATGGAAAATGGTGGGCAGAAAGGAGAGAGCAGGGGCATGCACACAAACATCGGAGGGCAGGGAGAAGGAGAGTAGGGGCAGCAAACTAAGCACAGAGGCTAAGCTGGAGGACAATGATGGGGCATACAATTGGGCAATGGAGGGCAGTAGGAGTGGGCAGGGACATCAAGCTAAATGGGGGGCAGTGGCAGCACATTAGACCATGCAGGGCAAGAGGGAGGGGGCTGGTGAATGGACTCAGACAACAGAGAGAAAGGAAGAGGTGGATGGGGCAGTGAGCTAACTGTTTAGAGAAGGCGGGAAGGGCAGAGGCAGAACAATGCCCACACATAGCTGTAATGAGGGAACAGGGTCATGGACTTGGACAATGGATGGCAAGGAAGAGGGGGTGAGTGCAGCAAGCTTGGGTGGGTGCAGCACAATGCCAGGCCAGGCCCTGCTTTCAAACCCCCCCACCCATTGTGCATTGTGATGGGCATCTTACTTAACAATAAAAAAACTTAGAAATCCCCTGAAAAAAAAACAAAGGTTACAGGGACGTTATAGTTAGATTCAGATTTACCTCGTACAAAACTAGTGAAATTCAGCAGGTATAGTTACCCGAGCTAACTATAACTTATGCCCCTGCAATCCACTGCTTTTGAACTCACATATTACATCACTCATGACATGATCAGTGACATCACTCATGACATCAGATATGACATCACTGATGACATGATTGATGACATCATCCAGTGATTGTGAGTTTTTTCTAAAAGTTTACGAGTACTAAACATATTTACTAAGGTACTACAAAAGTACCATATACGCCAGTTATACAAATTTGGTTTTCTGATAATATCTCCCAAACTTCTGAATGGATTTACACAAAATAACAAAAAGGGTGGTCTCCGGAACAAAATCTACCTTTCTGCCACGTTTGTGTAATTCCACCCAGCGATTCAGGCTGCAGACGTGTTTAAAGACTCTATAGGGGGGGGGGGGCGTGGCTAGCGCCCAAGGAAGATGGCGGCGTTCCCGTGACTCGCCCGGTGTCGGCGGTACAGACGAGGGATTTTGCGACGCTGCGCCAGTGAGGAGAACAGCGGAAATGAGCAGATGGCCGTCGGAACCACTGAGGTAGACGACGGAGGAATTTTTAATGCGTTGGGGACACGCTTTCTCGCCGTATTTTTTCTGGGAGCAATGTGGCGCCCGCCATTTTAAAAACGCCCGCGAACTGAGAGGAGCCTCTCTTTCTTTGTGGATTTCCCGCTTCGTATTTCAATCTCAAAAGGCTCTTTTATCAGTACTGTGAGTAATCTGAAGGCAATGATACAACTATTGAGCAATATTATAATGGCCCATTTCTTTTTTCTCTCAGAAAGTTAACCAGGGCTTCTCTCTCTTTGTCGTTGGTGCTAGCGGCCATTTTGTTGCATCATACGTTTTCAAATGGATTTATTTCTACAAAGTACTGTGAAATTTTACCAAATTTAAAAAGATAATTGTCTGCCTAGACTGAGCTGTCTAGTTCATGCATTTCTACTGCCATCATTGACTCTAAGCAGGTTGTAGTCGGTTCGGCATTATCTGCTTCTCTAATCTTTTGCAGTGATACTATTGACATGCAGATTACCGAATTTATGCCTTACTACTTCTCTTTTGCTGTCTAGTGTCTCTATCACGCACCAGCTGGCCTCACAGATACCCTTCTGTTTAGGCCAATAAATGTTTTTTTTCTTTCTCCTACCTAGTCATTGATATTATTTCTGACAAATGTATGGAATTTTTCAAGATAATCTTCACGGGCTGTGACTTTGCAATGCATCCCTTCTAGTTGCAGTTTTATCCCTGGAGTTTGGGGCATCTGCTGTCACTAGTACTAACGGCCCCAATTGCTCAGTTGATATTCTGAGGGGATATTGGCTCAGGTCAACCCATTTATGGGCAGACTGAAAACAGTAAGGTCGTTGGTGGTGCCCACAAATCGCTCTTGTGTTGCTCGTTCACATCTCTACACCCGCTTTGCCAAAATGGATGATTCTTTGAATTCCTCTCCTAAAAGTGCATCTACTTCTTCTTCTGTAGCCACCAAGGTGTCAACCAAACGCTTGAAAAAAGATCCTCCTTCTCCGCCAAAACAAACCACGTCAGTCTCAATGGATCTTCTTCTGGAGGAAATCCGTGCACTACACCCATTTGTAGAGGAGACAAACTCCAAAATACAAGTTTTGACAGATGGATGGGCAAAGATGGAAGAGAGAATCACTTCGGTTGAACAAAATGTGGATTCCCTGGGCTCAGCTTGCACTCAGGTTGCAGTCCTTCAATCTCAGGTTGCATCTTTTCAGAAGCAGATTGAAAACCTTGAAAATAGGAATAGGCGGAATAATCTTCGTATATATGGTCTGCCGGAGGGTTCAGAAGGCTCTGATCCTATAGCCTATTTTAAAACATTCTTGCCGACGGTGCTTGACCTACCAGAAACCACTACTTTAAACATTCAACGTGCCCACAGATTGGGTCCTCTTCATTCGTCGTCATCTACCATGCGAAAACCAAGAGGAGTCATACTCTATTTTCTTGAATACACGGATCTTCTTAAGGTATTGGCCGCAGTTAGGTCCTTGAAGCGAATTTCATCATCGGGAAATCAGCTTTTCTTCTCACAGGACTATGCAAAGCCTACAGCAGACAGACGAAAAGAATTTCTGGCCATGAGACCGGCTTTGCGCTCTATTGGCGCACGATTTGGCTTATTCCACCCATGCTTGTTCAAAGTGACCTTCAAAAATAACACCATCACTTAAGAAGATCCGATCAAGCTTAAAAGTTTCCTCAACTCACAATGTGCGGAAAAGATGGGTTTTTCTAACTCACGCCCCAGATGATTCTTCTTTTGTAGTAGTTTTGGGACACAGCCTTATATATTTAATCTGTTCAATTTCTTGTAAAGTTCATAGATCATTTACCAGTTTAGATACTGGCTTGTTTATCTTACTGGAATTTTATTGTTCGGTACTGTAATTTCGTAATCTTAAATTCTAGAAAGTTAAGTTAACTGCTTTCAATTCAACAATGCTTTTATTGCTCTAATCAATGTTTTCTCCCTACAGGTTTCTTCTCCATATTGTCTGACTTATTTGTCTTGTGGTCGTTTATCTTGAAGTCTCCCCCGCCTCACCTCGTGGACTCTGGATGTGTCATCGTTCCATGCTGCCTCCTCCCCCCTCACCCTCTAAATGTTTTGGACTCCTTCTAGGTACAGTTTTTTTTTCTTTTACTATCTTTAATAGCAAGTTCTTTCTCCTTCACCTCTTTTCTGTCTTTTATTTCTAACTTATCTTCGCATACTATGTCACTTTACCTATTCTCTTTCATTTATCTTGCCCTATTCTTCCACTTATATTTCCCTTACTTATTCTTACCTTATTATTCTTCTTTCAGTCTTACACATAATGCTTTTTCTTACCTTACAATACAATTGTCACATATAAACTTACATCTTTATTTTTATCTTCCTCCCTCTCCAACAAGTTTATTCTGTTTTACGGATAGTTGGTCTGTTTTTTGGTATATTTCTTGTTGTCTGTATTTTTACGATTGGAAGATAAAGAAACTGGAGCATTCTTATTATTCCTCAAAATAAAAAGATTGCTTATCAGAACTTATTAATGTTAAATTTCAGTTTAATAAGGAATCGACAAATAGTGCTTCCACATATTTATTAAAGTCCAGTGCGAAGTTTTATGGGGGACAGAACAAAGCTGGCAAAGTATTAGCTAATTATTTGAAGGTTAAACACAACAAACTCAATATAGAGTCCATTACAGACGAGCAACAGTCATTGAAATATAAGGAGGATGAAATCTTGAATACATTTCTTCAATTTTATAAAACACTCTACACATCAGAAGTCCCTCCTATAGAGCATCACATTTCTCAGTTTTTGTCTGATATCCAGCGACCAACTGTTACCCAACCAGACTTTTCTGTTTTAGAATCCGATCTATCGCAAAAGGAACTTTCCACCGCACTATAGGCACTTAAAAAAGATAAAGCCCCTGGCCCGGATGGTTTTACTGTTGAGATTTTTACACATTTCGCCTCTTTATTAATTCCCAAATTACATAATCTATTAAACTCTTTTTAAACTCAGGTACATCCTCAGGTTCTTTTTCAGAAGCTCTTATTTGTCTTATTCCCAAGGAAGGCAAAGATTTAAGATACTGTAAACATTTTCGACCCATATCTTTAGTCAACGTTGACTACAAACTTTTTCAAAATCTCTGGCCATGCGCTTGGAATCCCATTTACCTGATTTATTGGGAATGGAACAGTCCGGTTTTGTTAAAGGCCGCCTTATCACAGACAACACTCGTTTATTTTTTGGTTATCTTATCTAAATCCTCTCATGTCTCGCACTCCTTGGCAGCAATAGCACTGGACGCAGAGAAAGCGTTTGATAGAGTGGAATGGGCATACCTCTTTCAAACTCTCAAATGGTTCGGCTTTGGACCTAAAATAATTTCCTTAATATCAATTCTATATTCAAACCCAATAGCGGCTGTATGTGCAAATGGTACTATATCTCCTTATTTCAGTTTGGGTAGAGGTGTTCGTCAGGGATGCCCATTATCCCCGTTTCTTTTTAACCTAGCCTTAGAACCTTTTTTATCACGAATTCGTCAAAATAAGGACATTCATGGATTTAATTTTAATGACACTCAAATTAAATTGGCAGCATACGCTGATGATATATTACTATTTATTTCGCAACCCCAGTCTTCTCTCCCTGCATTCCTACATGAAGTTGACTCCTTTGCAGCCGTTTTCGGGTATAAATTAAATAAAGATAAATGCGAAATATTACCTTTAACAAAATATACTTTTAAAGATGATTTCGCACTCTCAAATTTCGCATGGAGCCCTCAGTATATTAAATATTTAGGTTTACATTTCACTCCTATCTCAAATACAATTTCACGCTGTATGGATAATTGTACACAGAGAATAACCTCTTTAACTGTTAAATGGCATCCTCTATACTTATCCTGGTGGTGTTCCCTTGACACCATAAAGATGATGCTATCCCCTATAGTTCTTTACACAATTTCCAATATCCCAATATCCATTCCTTTCAAATTTTTCAAGATAATAAACTCTTTGTTATCCTCCTTTTTATGGAGTAACAAGAAGCCATGCATGTCCTTATCAAAATTGATTCGTCCCAAATCAGAAGGGGGTGTTAACTTCCCTAATTTTTCTATATATCAAAAATCTTTTTTGCTCCGTCAAGCATCAAGATGGCTTTCCAATCTTTCTGAAGATTACCCTCTATGGGCTAAACTTGAACTTTCTTTTCTCTCTCCTTTTTCATTTCAAGAATACCGATCTTTCTCTCGCAAACCACAACATCTTTCAACTCCCATAATTAGATACACATCCAAAATTCTGAAACCCAATTCCCCATTGGATCCTATAAATTGGATTTCTTTCTCCAGATCCACGATATGCCATAACACTATGATATTGATACGTGGCAAGCCTTTTTACTGGAAATCCTGGAGTCAAAGAGGATTGATTTGGATACACCAATTATACACACAAGATCAGATTATGTCTTTTGCGCAGGTTAAAAGACTTTTTGACTTACCAATGTCCTTCCAATCTAAATATACCCTCTTGAAACAAGCTATTCTAACTGCTCATACCTCCAAATCCTTCCACTGATCCTACACCCTCCTCAATCGACAAATTGCATTCTCTTCTACAAGCCAACCCCAAGGCATCTGTAATTTATAATTATTTACAGATTTCATGCATCACACGAGAAAAAACTAAGGTGGAACTCTCTTGGGAACAGGATTTGGGAGTCAATTGGTCCACAACCACATGGAATAAAATCAGAAAATCTTCGAGAGCAGCCAATACTACATAGACACTCTTTTTTGTATACAATAGGCTTTTACTAACCCCGGTCACTCTAAATAAAAGGCATGGTGGTCTTCCAGATGTTTGTTGGACATGTTCCTCCCCACATGCAGAACTACTTTTTACATGCCCACTTGTCTGCAATTTCCGGGAAAAGGTATGGGCTCAAATTAGCTTAATCTTTCACTCCAAATGTCTTTTCTCTGTTTCTAATGTGTTTCTGGGAAGCTTGTCTTCGGTTTGGACAGATTGCAATTCTAATACAAAAATAGTAGACTTATTGTTGGCAGTTGCCTTTCAGCAGATAACAAAAATTGGAAAGACTTTACCAAATTATCTTATCAAGCTTGGTGGTATGCTGTGTGTTACAACCACAGATTAGATACAACTCTTGTGTATCCTATTCCCATGGCAAAGAAACGTCTGTATTTATGGTTACCTAGCACATTGTTTATTGAGGCCAGTGCTAAAGGCTCCTCCACCCTGACTCCTGTACAACAAGAGGTTTCCAAACCTCCATGACTTTCCTTCCATTGTATTTTTATAAATAAGATCATTTTGGATTTTGTATTATAATTTTTTGTACTATGTGATTTGTAATCTCCCTGTATTTACACTAATTTATCTACATATTTTTATCAATTCTTTTTCTTCTAGGTAGGCCAACTTCATTTAAATATCCAACTATTTTGCTTCTAAGTTCATAATTTGATTCATGTGACTATGTATTGTTATATTGTATTTTGTATTGTGACTTATATTTTCCTTAATAAACTCACTTCGGAACTTAAAAAAACTCTATAGGAATTAACATGGGAAATGCACTTTTTTTTACCCACCATTTTTCTTGGTCCCCACGTGACGGATCAACCTGAAACTTTCCATGCAGAACTAGAACTACCGGCATACTTTGTTGGGAACATTTTGTGAACGGGCACAAAATATATAGGCAAGACAAAAAAAGCTAAAAATTCACTTGCCACCCAAAAAATCCATACGCACCCTAAACCCTAAAAATTCCCTTGCCACCCAAAAACCCATTCCCACCCTAAACCATAAAAAACCTTGCCACCCTAAAAAGTACTTTACCACTCAAAAACCCACATTAAACCCTATGAATTCCCTTGCCACCCAAAAATCCCATACCCACCCTAAACCCTAAAAAAATCCGCTTACCACCCAAAAGCTCCATACCCAACCTAAACACTAACAAATCCCTTGCCACCCAAAATCCCATACCCACCCTAAACCCTAAAAATTCCCTTGCCAATCAAAAACCCATACCACCCTAAACCCAAAAAAAAATCCCTTGCTACCCTAAAAATGCTTTACCACCCAAAAGCCCATACCCTCCCTAAACTGTAAATTTTCCCTTACCACTTAAAAATCCACACCCACCCATTAACCTAAAAATTAGCTTGGCACCCAAAACCCATACCCACCCTGAACCCTAAAAATCATTTACTACCCAAAATCCTTACCCACCCTAAACTCTAGAAATTTCCTTGCCACCCAAAAACCCATACCCACTCTAAACCTTAAAAAATACTTTACCACTCAAAAACTCATACTAAACCCTAAACATTCCCTTGCCACCCAAAAACACATACCCACCCTAAACCCTAAAATGTCCTGTGCCACCCTAAATCCCATACGATCTCAAAACCCTAAAAAATTCCCTTGCCACCCAAAAACCCATACCGACCCTAAACCCTTTTTGGGTGGTAAGGTAGTTTTTACTACCTTACCAACCAAAAACCCATACCCACCCTAAACCCTAAAAAATCCCTTGCCACACAAAGACCCATACCCACCCTAAACCCTAAAAAATACCTTACCATCCTATAACCCATACCCACCCTAAACGCAAAAAAATCCCTTGCCACCCAAAACCCCATACCCACCCCACACCCTAAAAAGTACCCACCTTAAAAACTCCCTTGCCACCCAAAAACCCATACCCACCCCAACCCTAAAAAATCCCTTAGCACTCAAAAACCCATCCCCAACTTAAACCCTAAAAAAATCGCATCTCAACAAAAAACCAACACTCACCCTAAAACCTAAAAATGCTGTTACTCTAAATATATATATATATATATATATATATATATATATGTGTATATATATATATATATAGCAGTTGCTCGCCTTTGTACCGTTGTTTCTCTCCACCAACAAACGAGAGTGGACCCAAATTCGTGCAGTTTTGTTAATTTTACCGCTCCAACATTCTTGCCATTACGCTTTTTGGCAGTCGCCTGCCTTGATGACATTATCTACTGGCGGTCGCCAGTAGATAGTTATAGTTAGGACCTATTTTCCATAGGAAATTTGCAACATTCTATTTCCAATACCTTTGGCGCCGGATGACAAATCTTCGCGAAATTCTCAAAACTTATGGCCCGCTCCGGTCCGCTCCTATCCTGAAAGTTTCGGGGTGATTCGTCAAGTGGGGGCTGAGAAAAAAGGGGGGTCCCAAAACGTGTTTTCCCCATGCAATTTTCCATAGGAACCTTTAGTCGCAGCTACAGCCCGAACTGCTGAACGGAATTACACCAAATTTGGCAAAAGGTAGCCCTTGGTTCAGAGTCGTGCCTTTTGGTTAAATGGTGTAAATCCGTTCAGTAGTTCCTGAGAAGTTTGAAAAAGAAAACACATATATATCTGGGCGGAGCCTAACCACACATGTCATCGTGAGATCTGATTGGCTGTCAGCACTTCATCCTGGAATTGCTGGCAGCCATCTTGGGACCAATATAAATTATAGTACCCCATTGAAATGCATTGTAGTGAATCGAAGATTTTGAGGGTTACCAAAAGGAGAACTATAAAGGGTGATAACAGACTTTAGTTACATTAGAATTCACTTGTTGATGGTACCATACTAATTTCAGGAATTGTGGTGTGTTCTAAGGTGATTTTACCCTGTGAAAAACCTTCTGCTGGGATATCATGAATCATGTTTGAGAGAAAACTATTTTCACATGCTTGTCCCATACAGTTTTGGAAGGTGCTCCAGAAGCTAAAATGAGAGCATATTTTCTGTAAATTCACATTATCTTTCTCAGTCATGTGAGAATGAAGTCTGACATTCTCAGTAAAACATGTACATCCAACAAGGGCAGAGACTGTCAGTTGATTCCTTTGTGTTCTACTGCAGCTTCCCAGAGTGTTCTAAAGAACAACTAGAGCGCTAACAGCTTTACTTATGACAAAAGTATGGCACACCTGAAGCCATCTTGATTGGAATAAACTGGTAACACTTAAAACATTTAATTTAAAAAGGAACAAAATGATGGGGTTCATTTTGTCATAGAAATTATGGTTAGTGCTGTAGAAAGAAAAATTAGAACATGTTTCAAGTGTGATCTCAAATATCTTCCTGTTATATTTCAACAGGAGCAGCCTGTCAGTTGATGCCTTTGTGTTCTACTGCAGCTTCCAGAGTGTTCTAAAGAACAACTAGAGCGCTAAAAGTCTTACTTATGACAAAATTATGGCACACCTGAAGCCATCTTGATTGGAATAAACTGGTAACACTTAAAACATTTAATTTAAAAAGGAACAAAATGAGGGGGTTCATTTTGCCATAGAAATTATGGTTAGTGCTGTAGAAAGAAAAATTAGGACATGTTTTAAGTGAGATCTCAAATATCTTCCTGTTATATTTCAACAGGAGCAGCCTGTCAGTTGATACCTTTGTGTTCTACTGCAGCTTCCCAGAGTGTTCGCAAGAACAACTAGAGTGATAACAGCCTTACTTATGACAAAAGTATGGCACACCTGAAGCCATCTTGATTGGAATAAACTGGTAACACTTAAAACATTTAATTTAAAAAGGAACAAAATGAGGGGGTTCATTTTGCCATAGAAATTATGGTTAGTGCTGCAGAAAGAAAATTTAGGGCATGTTTTAAGTGAGATCTCAAATCCTCTTCTATTTCATTAGAAAATTCTGACATGCAGACTGAAACAATCACTTTCAATACCAGCAGTAGACTTCCAGTTAACTCCCTGGTGAGCAGTAGCTTTACTACAGTGATCTAATGAACAACTAGAGTGCTAACATTCTGAATTTATGGCAAATGTGTGGCACATCTGAATGCCTTCTTGATGGAATCAAAGTAAAAAACTGAAAGCATTTCCTACTGAGGAGACTGCAGTGAATGACGAAATTAGGAAACTTCATAACAAATAAGTCTCCCAAGATGGCCACCAGAGAAAAAAGAGCCAAAATGTAGCACAAATATCACCCAGATGTAGCCCAGATATAGCCCATTGACAGAAGTGTGCAAAACACTTTTTATTTTTAGTTTTTCTGCAGTTTTATATAGTGCAAACTGGTCAGGTATTGGAGCGTTACATCTTACTTGGACCCCTTATTGCGTATTTTGCACGAAGTACATGAGATTGATCTTGTGAAACATTGAACTTTAAGATTCTGTTAACCTGAAGTTGCTCTGAACCGGGCTTTGTAACACCCGTTTTTACCTACTGGTTTTAATTAATTCTCAATGTATTGTATTAGGAAAGAGGATTTACTGTTTTTATGTACACTTTTATGATCTATGTTTCTAAATCAGATCAAATAAAGTTTAATGAATTCTATGGCAGGACGGAGGCGAGGATTATGCATATCTTTCCTCACTTTATTTGCATAGCAGTTCAAAGAAAACGTAACACAACAATCATTAAACAAAAGACTACACAACCCATGAACCATTAGGGGGTAGTCTCCAAGGCAACTATAGTCCAATCATATCACAGTCCATCGTATATATTATCGTGACGTCCCTTCCGCTTCCTCTTTCTTCACTGCTCGTCAGTTAAGTGCATTCCTTACATTCTTGGCTTAATCTGACGTTGTTGCTGTTTGTATAGCGGTTTCTTGTGCACGTTATTAGCATTATTGCCTTGGTATTGTTTCATATTCCCTGCGCAGCAGGCTCTTGCCCGAGCACGTTCTCCCCTCGCAGTTTCGCCCGTTGTGTGCTCTGCGCGCGGTGAGATCCTGTCAGGCGCGCCTGGTCCGAGCGAGGCAGCTCCGCCGAGCGCTCCCGCTGGTCTTTACGCGCGTTTGGGAATCCGGTCACTCCTTTAGTGTCCGCTTGATTCCTGACCAACCTCGCCTAATTTTGACACCGCTACGCGGTGATTTCCCCACACGGCCACGTTAGTGACCAGCGCCACCTGGTGGTGGTAATTGGTATTGCGCCTCAGTCTATTCTTATAACAGCTTCGGGAAAGCCCAGCTGTTGGAGCACCGGCGAGGGGGCTGTCTTAAGGATTTTAAGGGCATTTGTTCTGTGCTCACACCCTCTGCTATCATGTCTTCTCCAGAAGACCATTTTTACTCCTCCTACCAGGAAGTGGAGGAGGAATGGCCCCCCAACTTCTCCCTCCAGCAGTGGACCAAGCCCTCTCTCTGGCTATTTCTAGGGCGCTGGCTCCTTTTAGGGATCAGGTTGATAAGCTGGCGAAAAGCATCCCTGGGGTTCAGTGACCCAGATCTGGTGGTGGCGGGTCCAAGTAGCTCCCAGATGGGGAATAAAAGGGCAGTTAAGCATAACGCGGGGCACTTGGAAGGATTTGATAAACTTACGGAGACCTTCCTCAAGAGTGCGCGAACGCTAAAACATGCACCCTGCCGGGAGGAGGAGGGTCCCGGAGAAAATTGCGACACTGTCACCACTATTGTAGACCCCGACGGCGGGTTTCCCTTAGAGGGAGAGGGTGTATCGGAGGACGATTTCTCCTCCGATGAGGATAAGGACTCGGGCGTCCCTGGCATCCAGAGACCCACTCCTCTCAGTCCCCGGTTGGGGACGGGGTCCACTCGGACATGTTCGAGCCTACCCAAATTTACCATCCTAGGTCGGCAGAGTGGACACCTGACACCAAAGTGGCAGAGTATGTGGTGGGGAAAATCCATCAACCCCTTGAAAGGGAGGTCAGGAATAGGATGAGGGGAGAATGCCCCAGGCCCTCACTGAAGGGGAAGGTGGCACACACGCCTGAAATTGATGAGAAACTATGTACCTTTTTCTCCAAGTATATGAGGGATCCCAAGAAAGGAATTGATAGGTCTTGGACGTGGTAGGGCCCTTGACCCAAATTATTCAATTGACGGAGCGTTCCAAAGAGTCAGGATCCCCTTTGTCCATGGATATTGTGGCTGGTTGGGCGCACTACCCTAAACCCTAAAACACTACCCCCTCCACTACCCAAACACCACTGCACTACCCTCAACCCTAAAACACTACTTCCAGCACGACACCCTACACTACCCAAACATAACTGCACTACCCTAAACCCTAAAACACTACCACCAGCACGACTCCCTACACTACCCAAACACCACTGCACTACCCTAAACCCTAAAACACTACCCCCAGCACGACTCCCTACACTACCCAAACACCACTGCACTACACTAAACCCTAAATATACCCCCAGCATGACCTCCCACACTACACAAACACCACTGCACTACCCTAAACCCTAAAACACTACCCCCAGCACGACCCCCTACACTACCCAAACACCACTGCACTACCCTAAACCCTAAAACACTAACCCCAGCATGACCCCCTACACTACCCAAACACAACTGCACTACCCTATACCCTAAAACACGACCCCCTACACTACACAAACACGACTGCACTACCCTAAACCCTAAAACACTACCCACAGCATGACCCCCTTCACTACACAAACACCACTGCACTGCCCTAAACCCTAAAACACTACCCCAGCACTACCCCCTACACTATACAAACACCACTGCACTACCATAAACCCTAAAACACTATCCCCAGCACAACCCCCTATACTACACAAACACCACTGCACTACCCTAAACCGTAAATCTACCCACAGCACGACTACCTACACTGCCCAAACACCACTGCACTACCCTAAACCCTAAAACACTACCCCAGCATGACCCCCTACACTACCCATACACCACTGCACTACCCTAAACCCTAAAATACTACCCCCAGCACGACCCCCTACACTACTGCACTACCCTAAACCCTAAAACACTACCCCCAGCACGACCCCCTACACTACCCAAACACCACTGCACTACCCTAAACCCTATAACACTACCCCCAGCACGACCCCCTACACCACCCAAACACCACTGCACTACCCTAAACCCTAGAAAGAAACCCCCACCCCATGCCCAATCCCCCTTACCTCTCACTCCTCGTGGTTCCGCTCTCCTTGTGGTTCCTGCTTCACGTCATCTCTGAGGGGCGGTGCACGTCGTTGTGAGGAAACGGAACAGCCTCTGTTTCCTTACAACGACATGGATCGTCTACATGTTTTTAGAACGCATGGTCATTTACCATACATACCTTTACAACAAAATTCGTTGTAAAGGCATGCGTGGTAAATGACCATGCGTTCTAAAAAATGCGTAGTAATGACTTCGTGATGTACAACGCATGCGTGGTAATGCATGCGTTGTAATAGTATCGCAAAGTAAAAAAGTCGTTGTAACGGCTGTTTACAGATCGAAGCTGGCCCCTGTTCTTCAGTGAGATGTTTATTTCATTAATTAGGAGGAAGGAATGTGGTTTTTGTACCGAAAAGTGCATTCCCGGCTGTTGTATTGTGAAAGTGTCCGCGTGGCCTGGTTTCACTTCTGGTGAGAGAGTGGAAGAGTCTGTTTGGATCTAAAGGAGTTCTGTTGTTGGACGGGGCCGGCGCGACATGTCATCAGAAAACATAGCTAATGGAAAGCGTCCTCCCTGAAGTGTGGAGCAGTGCCATGAGAGGTCAACGAGTGTGCGTCCCACCGCAGTATGACCGTACTGCGTGACCCATGTGCCGCCTCCAGGGTACGGGAGGCAGAAGCGGCATCGCAGGTCCTCTTGAAGACCGTTGTAGCACTAATTCTACATTTTGGTACTAGGGCATTTTAACTTCGTTGTTCCTGCCAGATACAAAGAGAAGATCCTGTGTTATTCAGTACCCCCGTTACCTTTTTTGTGGGTTGTGGTGCTTGTCACTTCGCTGCCCCGCCGGTGCACACTACTGGGCACCCCACCTTCGTGTACCATCTGCAGGGCCTCTGCCCTCGGATCACTGGTTTCGGTTTCTGGAGTGGCAACAAACAGTTGCTCCCAAAGGACTAGCCTGAACACTTAGGTGAATATCCCCTGCACCAGCATTCCACGGAAATTCTTTCCTAGCTCTCCCACGTCAACGAGCACGGTTCCGCTCGCGACACCGTATGACGTCATCGGAGCCATAAGAGGACCTCGTCGGCGTGCTGACGTCAGTTCCACCTATTTTTTCCGTGCCACCGAGGCAAACAGGGGACCGAGACATTTTCACATGTATACATAGTATAATAAATATATATATATATATTCACTGAAAAAACCATAGGTTTCAGGCACGTTATAGTTAGAAATTAGCATTTAAAAAACCTTAGAAATTCACTGAAAAAACCATAGGTTTCAGGAGCGTTATAGTTAGTTGGACATTTCACTCGTACAAAACCATAGAAATTCCCCCCTTATAGTTAGTTCAGCTAACTATAACTCGCGCGCCCGCAATGCACTGCTGATGACGTCACATATTACATCACTCATGACATGGTCAGTGACATCACTCATGACATCACTGATGACATCTCAAATGACATCACTGATGACATCACTGATGACATCATCCTTGTGAATGTGTGTTTTTCTGAAAAAAAATATGTTTTATATATGTATATCTCAAGGTCTATGGAAGAATAAATGGGTATATAAGTGTCTAAATGGATGATTTTTTTGTAAAATTGATTGTATAACTGACTAAGTGTATCTTAGTGAATACATGGGTTAGTGAGTAATGTTTAAATATGAAAATATCTGTATCAGTCTCTCACTTTGTGTATAAGTGGCTGCATGTGTTGGTGAGTAGCTACATGAGTGTCTATATGGGTTATTAGTTGGTTTTTTGAGTATCAGTATGAGTGTCTGAGTGTCTGTATGGTTCGGTGGGGGTATTACTTAGTGCATAGATGCATGAATGAGTGACTCACTGTTTGTATGTGTTGAAGACAGCATGTGTGCAGGACTGTATAGGTGGATGAGTATGTGTATGGGTGTGTTAGTTAGTGAATGACTGTCTCAATAGTGTCTTTATGAGTAACTACATATGTTTTAAACTAGTATATGTGAGTATTGGTGTATATAAGTGAGTATATGTGAGAGTGAGAGATTGGAAGAGTTCCTGTACAAATAAGTAGGTGTTTCTATAAGTGATTGTTTAAGAGAGTAAGTATGTGTAAGTTTCAGTAGAAGTAAGTGTGGTAGTGTGTGTATAACTGTATATGCAAGTAAATGGACGTTTGATACTTTGTTTGCATGTGTGACTATGTGTGTGAGTAACTCTATGGATGAGTGGCGGTGTGTAACAGGAAGTATAGGTGTATGAGTACATATGATGAGTGAGTACATGTATGAGTGACTGTATAGGGACTGTTGGTGAATGAGTGGATGTGTGTGTAGATCTTGGAATTACTGAAAAGGTGTGTTGTAACTGGTATTGGTACGTCCATTGTTTTGAAAATGTTAGTTTGTATTTTTGAGTGTGTGTATCAAAGGTTATATTAGGGTGAGAGGAGGTCTGCCACTCTATCACAAGGATGATGTCATCAGTGATGTCATCAGTGATGTCATTTGAGATGTCATCAGTGATGTCATCAGTGATGTCACTGACCATGTCATGAGTGATGTAATATGTGACGTCATCAGCAGTGCATTGTGGCGCGCGAGTTATAGTTAGCTGAACTAACTATAACAGGGGAATTTCTATGGTTTTGTACGAGTAAAATGTCCAACTAACTATAACGCCCCTGAAACCTATGGTTTTTTTCAGTAAATATATATATATATATATATATATTTACTGAAAAAACCATAGGTTTTAGGGACAGTTATAGTTAGTTGGTCATTGCACTCGTACAAAACCCGTGAAATTCCCCCGTTATAGTTAGTTCAGCTAACTATAACTCGCGCCCCCGCAATGCACTGCTGATGACGTCACGTATTACATCGTTCATGACATGGTCAGTGACATCACTCATGACATCACTGATGACATCTCAAATGACATCACTGATGACATCACTGATGACATCATCCAGTGACTGTGTTTCTGTAAAGTTTAAATATGTTTAATATATATAGGGAAAGGCGTATTGAAGAATCAGTGGGTGTATAAGTGTCTGAATGGATGATTTAGTACGTGCGTGACTGACTCTATAAGTGAGTGATTAAACGTATTTTACTGAATGCATGGGTTAGTGACTAAACTGTGTGAATGTCTGTATCCGTCTGTCTGTTGGTGTGTAAGCGGCTGCATGGGTTTGAGAATAGCTACATGAGTGTCTACATGGGTTATTGATTGGTTGTCTGAGTATCTGTATGGGTGCCTGAGTGTTTGTGTGGGTGGGGTGTGTGTGACTCTGTGCATCGATGTGTGAGTGGGTGATTCACTGGGTGCATGGTTTCAAGAGTGCATCTGTGATGGACTGTATGGGTGGGTGAGTGTGTGTATGGGTGTGTTAGTGAGTGAATGTATATCTCAGTGGTACATGTGTGAGTAACTACATATGTGAAAAGCAGTATATATGTGTGTTGAAGTATATAAATGGCTATAAGTGAGAGTGTGTGAGAGTGGCTGTATGGATGAGTGTGTACTTGTATCAGTGATTGTATAAGAGCGTAAGAATGTGCTAGTATTTGTATGAGTAAGTGAGCTGGTGTGTGTATAACTGTATAGGTGAGTAAATGGCAGTGTGATTAATTATTTGCATGACTGACTAGGTGTGTGAGTACCTCTATGGATAAGTGGCGGTGTGTGAGTGTCTATATAGGTGTATGAGTGCATATGATAGTCCCGTACTGAGCGACCGTAAGTATGAGTGACTGTACGGGTGAGTGAGTGGATGTGTGTGTAGACCTAAGAATCAGTGAGTGGGTATGTAGTTATTGGTGTTGGAGTGTCTATGGTTTTGAGAATAGCAGTCTGTAATTTAGAGTGGGTGTATCAAAGGTTATATTAGGGTGTGAGAAGATGCATCAAATTATCACATGGATGATGTCATCAGTGATGTCATCAGTGATGTCATTTGAGATGTCATCAGTGATGTCACTGACCATGTCATGAGTGATGTAATATGTGACGTCATCAGCAGTGCATTGCGGGGCACGAGTTATAGTTAGCTGAACTAACTATAACGGGGAATTTCACGGGTTTTGTACAAGTGCAATGTCCAACTAACTATAACTGTCCCTAAAACCTATGGTTTTTTCAGTGAATTTCTAAGGTTTTTTAAATGCTAATTTCTAACTATAACATGCCTGAAACCTATGGTTTTTTCAGTGAATTTCAAAGGTTTTTTAAATGCTAATTTCTAACTATAACGTGCCTGAAACCTATGGTTTTTTCAGTAAATTTCAAAGGTTTTTCAAATGCTAGTTTGTAACTATGCCTACCGAAGTAGGACATGTGAAGAAAGAAGAAAAAACGCACAGAAAGAAGCAAAAGAAATGTCGAAAGAAACAGAAGTCCACAAAGACGAAGAAAAATCAAGGAAGAAGCAAGACATGTGCAGAAAGAACCAACAGAGGAGCAGAAAGAGGCCTTGTTGCAAAATCATCCTGTGCCCACACCTTTTCCAGACGTGTACTGGTGGTAACTGACTCTGACTAACCAGGCCTAGAACCAGTGCTATGGTAAAAGACACTTAGAATACAGTTAAAACACCTACATACACTAGGGAACACTATGCGTTGGGGTACCCCTGTGATTAGCATGACCTCCTCTGTAACTCCCTAGTACATAATAGGGCAGGGGGATTAAAACTACCTCTTAAAACGCGCCACGGGGCGCGTTTGCACAGTGGTGAAGGGAGGGGGCGGGGCCTGAGGTGACATGTGTGCAAACACGCCCTCTGGCCATTTTAAGTTGGGGGATAAAGTCCCCTTGAATCCTAAGGGTCCCTGGGGTCCAACTAGCCCACCAGGTACCTCCAGTAAGCGCCACAGAGCTGCGTTGCACAGAGGTGTAAAAAGGGGCATGGCCTGGACCACCTCTCTGCAACGCAGCCCTGTGGCGCGCACTGGAGGTACCTGGTGGGCTAGTTGGCCCCCAGGGTCCCTCAGGATTCAAGGGGAATTAATTCCCCAACTTAAAACGTGACTAAAGGTTCCTATGGAAAATTGCATGGGGAAAACACGTTTTGGGACCCCCCTTTTTTGTCGGCCCCCACTTGACGAATCACCCTGAGACTTTCAGGATAGGAGCGGACCAGAGCGCCCCACGAGTTTTGAACATTTCGTGAAGATTCGTCAACCGGCGCCAAAGTTATTGGGAATAGAATGTTGCGGATTTCCTATGGAAAATAGGTCCTAACTATAACTATCTACTATATATATATATTACCTACTGGCGGTTGGTAGTATGTAGTTCTAGTTAGGACCATGTTTTCATAGAAAAAGTTTTTTCACTTGCCTATATATTTTATGCCGTTTGACAAATCTTCACAAAATCTTCCCAAATCAGTGCCCCAGGGATTCTAGCTGTGCATGGAAAGTTTCAGGGTGATCCGTCAAGCGGGGGTGAGAAAAAGGGGGTAGGTCAAAAAAGTGTGCTTCCCGTAATAATTCCCATAGAGTCTTTAGACACTCCTGCAGCCCAAACCACTGGACAGAATTACATTAAATTTGTCAGAAAGGTAGCTTTTGGTTCACAGATTATGCTTTTTATTTGGTGTTATTACGTTCATTAGTTTCTGAGAAATTAAAGGAAATCCAAATTTGTATATCTAGGGTCGCAAATGATAACAAGCTTCTGCAGAGATCTGCACAGCTCTGATGGGCTGCCAACATTCAACCAGGAAGTGTTGGCAGCCATCTTGGGACTCTGCCTCAACCAAGTCCCAAAAAACAAATGCAAAAAAAAAAAAAGGGGGCAGGGTACAAATACCCTAACTCCCTAGCCTTGGTCCTGGGGTTGCAGAGGCACCCTGGCAGGGTAAAAAGCAATTTTGTTTTGTAATTCATGGCAAAATTTACTGAATATTGCATGAATTAAAAAAAGTGTGGTTCCCCTCGCTTGCTTTTAATATTGCCCCCGGATGGGCCAGGTCCAAGGAGCATTTGCAGTTTAATTATTAAGGAGGGGTGCACGGAGCCCCCTCTAGGGCTTATTTATGTCCCGGGGACCACCAGCACTCATGTTTATATTATTGTGGGGGGCCACACGGTCCCCCGTGCCCTGGGGATCTCCACCACCTCCCCGGAGCATTAAATAAAAAAATAGCTCAGGGGGGCCAAGCAAGCTTCCCCGGGTCCCGGGGACCATCACCTTCTCGGGGCTTTAAATTAAAAACTAAATAGGAGGGCCGAGCGGACCCCCCTTGCCCTGAGGGAACACCACCTCCCTGGATGATGGACAGCTTAACAAGCAGCCCCCCAGCGTATTACCCACAGATTTTGGTGAGGTGTTGTTGATGCTGAGGAATATGAAGACATCTCCACCAAACAAAGAGGCACTTGCTTCATATAGTTAATAAGAAAGGCCCTTGTTTGGTGGAGATTTACCTCTTTGTAGTCTTGTTGTCTTCTCTATAGAAGGATTTATGTTATGACATATTTCTGGATAAAGACGCACCAGGAACAATCACATTGCCAAAACGCACACAAGGTCACTGGTGACATTTCCTCATGCTCCATTACACAGCTGTAGGGCAGAATACGTACTGGACATTTAACCAAGGAGGTAGCACTTAGTAATAAACCAGTAGAAAGTACTCCACTTGGGAAGATATTTTATGTAAAACTGTAGAGTCCTTTTGGATTAAGTCACAGGTGTGGTTCCTTTGTGGCCAAGTCACTCACACAGCTATTGACACACCCACACAGACACTTAGATACCTACTCACACACTCAGGCACTCACACACCCACTGACAGACCCACTCAGACACTGATACACCCATTCACAGACCAACTCAGACACTCATATACCCACTGACAGACCCACTCAGACAATTATGCACCCACTCAGACACCCAGTGGGACACTTATGCAGCCACTCCCAGACCGACTCACACATCCACTGACAGACCCACTCAAACACTCTCACACCCACATACAGACCCACTGAGACACTCCTGCACTCACTCACACACTCACTCTCAAAGGTTACAGGTTCCAGTTAGGAAGTAACATTTAAAAAACCTTAGAAATTCACTTAAAAAAACCAAAGGTTACAGGATGTTATAGTTAGAAAATAATATTAAAAAACAGTACAAATTCACACAAAACAATAAAGGTTACAGGGACATTATAGTTAGGATATAGAAAAAAACTTTAGAAATTCACTGAAAAACCCAAGGGTTACAGGGATGTTATTGTTCGGAAATAGAATTTAAAAAACCTTAGAAGTTCACTGAAAATCCCAAAGGTTACAGGGACGGTATACTTAGGCTCAGATTTCACTTGTACAAAACCATTGAAATTTAACAGTTTTTGTTACTTAAGCAATGCACTGCTTATGACCTCACATATTACATCACTCATGACATGGTCAGTGACATCACTGATGACATCATCCACAGAACCACTCACACACCTATACAACCTCTCATACATCTACTCAAACATCCACAAAGCCACTCACATACCCATTCACAGACCCATACAAGTACTAATACAACCACTCACTTCTCCATAGAGTCACTCACATACCCTCACACTCACTCATACAGCCACTCACAACCATTCACTCACCCAAACAGCCACTCATACAACCAGTCACTTACGTATATAGCCACACATTCCCCCAAACAGCTACTCACACACAGTTATTCACCTGTACAGCCACTCACACTCACTCACCCATAGAGCCTCTCAACACAGCCACTCACTCAACCATACAAGTACTCACACATCCACACAACCATGTACATAACCAGTTACATATCCATACAAGCACTCCTATATCTACTCACTCACCCATACAGCCATTCACACTGATACTCACTCTCCAATATAGCCACTCACACACCAACTCACTTAACCAAACACCCACTCAAACAGCCACTCACTTACCTATACACCCACTTATACACCCAGTCACTCACTCATACAGCCATTCAGATACCTACTCACTCACCCATACAGTCACTCACATACCCACTCATCCACCCATACAGCCACTCACTAACCCACACAGCTACTCACACACCCAATTATAGACACGTACAGCCACTCACACACCCACTCTATTGCCACTTATATACCCACAAAACCATTCACAAACCCATACAACCACTCAGACACCCACTCATAGACACATACAACCACTCACATCACAATTCACACACCCACAGAGCTAGTAAGAAACCCACTCACCCACCCATACAGCTACTCATGCACCCACTCACACACCCATTCAGACATTCACTCACACACTGATACAGTCACACATCCACTCAGATCACATATGTTAGAAATAGTATCACTCATTTGTAGTACACTTAGTATACTGATCTAACTTTTGTAGTAGGTTAGTTATGTTTATAACTCAAACTCTTAGAAAAAAATGTACATTCACTTGATGATGTTATCAGTAATGTCATCAGCAATATCGTCGCTATAACCTTTGGTAGTTTCAGTACACTTTGAAGGTTTTTTAAATTCTATTTCCTAACTATAACGTTCCTGTAAGCTTTGTTTTTTTTAATGTACAGCTTCAGCTTCACAATCAGGAAGAGAGGTGGATGTCATCCATTGTTCTGCCAGTAGATCATTTAAATTTTTTGTTCCACCCACCACAGCATATCACAAGGGACACTGGGCCAGCTCATTCATTAACCTCTCTGTGAGAGAGACAAAATGTTGCTCTTGCACAATGTGCACTTTAACACAAAAAGTAATCCCCTAATATAGTTTTACAAAAACGCCTGCCCTACTGGGTTTGCTAGTGCTTGTTTACACATGTGGCATGTTTTGTAAATGTAGTATGCCAACACATCTATATTTTCAGGTAATATATTCTATTGTGATCTGCAAAAGGAACAAACAAAAACACTTAGTAAACCAAAGGTTTTGTTGAGAAGTTTTGTGTGCAAATCCCCTGTTTCTAGGACTCCTCTCAATGGAACTTCTTTATTTAGAACTTCAAACTGACAGCTTCACAATCAGGGAGAAAGGTGGATTTTCTCTCAACCCACCCACCAACTACTTAGTCCTGTCAATCCTGTACTGGCATTAATGGTTACTCTTTTTCAATTTCATGCCTGCTTCCTGGCCAACCCTACCTGAAGCTGCCTTCTGGTGGCCTTATGAGCTATGTAACATCGCTTAATGTAAGCATACAAAAGAAGTTTAGCTATAAAATAAACAGAAACATGATCAAACTCTGTCTGCGGCACTAAATTTATTATCTAGCAGCACAAAAAATGATGAACAATTTTAGGCAATGAGTCCAGGCAATATCATCTTAGGGAATAAATGATCTTTCATTTAAGCAAAAAGGGAAAATCTCAAAGAATACATGTATTTGAACTTCGTTCTATAAATGTGATACCTCCTTAGCTTCAGGGGAAGGAGCTGTGGTTATTTCGACAGCTAAAGGTAGAAGCCACTGACCACTCTTCGTGAGGTGTACAAGGGATTTCCTTCTAGTAAGCTGCGTTGAATGTATTCTTAAGCTTTGGATTATAAGAGATCGGCAGGTGTGTAATGTGGGATTTGTCTTTCACTTTAATCACCTGAACCTGAAGAACTGGTTTCTTACACTGCAAATCACACCATCAAACCAAACTACTTCAGGGTCATGACCGAGAAAATTACAGGCATAATAGCGGGTTTGACACTACATACATATACTTAGAGTGCCCAACGGTTATAGTGTTTGTCACAAAGTGTACAGGTGGGTCAGTCATTGTCTCTCAGAGGTTTGCCATTGTCTGAGAGAGGTGGCGGTAGGTGGTATTGTTTTTGTTGAATTAACTCTTTCAAGGATCCCCCATGACTTCTTTAATGTGCACAAGAGAACAGTATAACCGTAGGTTTGCTGTATATTTCAGTGTCACACAAGTGATTGGAAAAGAAACTACTAAGGTATGGGATCAAGGGATTTAACACAGGTTAGCTAGGAAGAAATTTAAAAGTTAACCTGAATGCTTTGAAAGAAATACAAACTGATTTTGAATAGGCTATTGGTAATGAGGAAAAAACTCCATGATATATGTACTATTTGTATAAATATTGTTTAACATTAAATTGTATTTATTTATATTTTTAACTATTTTAAATAGTTCAGTGTAATTTAACATTATTTACTAAGTGGTTTTATTTTAAATACATACTTCCATTTTATGTATGGGAGGGTGTTGCAGTACAGTGGTTGGCCATGTATGGTGCTGGACTTACTCCGGCTCTGAGCTGGAGTAATTTACTAAGGTTTCAGTTAAATTTTTGGCTGTAGTAACTTTAGAAGTGCACTTAGTGAATAGCAATTTGGCTTATTCTTTTGTAGGTGTGTGCATGTCCCTCTCTAAAACACCTCTCTAACTCTCCCTAAACCCCCGCCCATTTAGTAGGAAGTATGCTCCTTTTTCTTGCCAACTCCTCTGGGCCCTCCCACATTTACTACTAAGTAGTGAAATTACATGTGTGAGGTTTTGCTCAAAGAAAGGAGAGGTGGAGGTGGACATTTACATTAGCAGGTTTGAGAACAACAGTTTGTAGTACTTTAATAGTGCTACTAATGTGGTACTACTAAACGTACTACAAAATGCATAGGCCCCTCAGTATGCAGCTTGTGCAAGACATGGGTTATGTGGGACTTGTTTGTCGGTTTCCCAGAGCAGCTTTTAAATCTTTGGATTTGCCTTTCTGGTCCGTGTTAGCACATATTACCTATTCTTTGCTTGGAGACTGTATGGCAACAGGATCCTAATCCAAAGTGAAGATAGCATGTGGATGAAGGGAAGAAATACTAGTCTAGAATATTTTAGATGGTGGAACAACCTGTGTTTATGTGAATATGTCAGTGTGTGATTAGCTAGTGGTTGGAATTCACAAGCTGCACCCGGTTCAGAACTTGGCACCTGAAGTTTAAGTTCTTATTAAACATACTTCTCTCTCTCGGCCACTTGGCATCTCAATTAAGTAAGCATCATCAATTTATATAAATTGATGTATTTGAAAATTGATGTAAAAAGAAGCAAGATTTATTTGACTAAACAAAAGGACACCGCTTCTAGAAAGGATTAAAGAATGGGTAATTATATTTAAGATAAACATAAAGAGGAAAATTGAAAGACAGGAAAATAATTTGACAGCCTTTTAAGCCAGTCGGCTCATGTTATGTTCTCTTTTGTTTTTCTATTATGTTTTTGGTAAAGAACTATATTGCTCTATTGATAAGTACAACAAAACTCGCTATGACTTCCAAACATCGCATGAACATCCTGACCTCAAGCCGCTGCCCGGATTGCCATCAGGAAAGACCGTAGTATTCCCACCATAGTATTCCCACCATTTGCCCCAAATCCATTCATGTTTGTAGAGACACCCCCTGGCCACGTAGATAGTTTCCTTCACCTTGGTGCACCACACCATCCCTTCATGCCTCTCCGCCAGATGAGGTGGATCCATCAGTTTCCGTTTCCAAGCGATGTCCGTCTTGGCAATCATTGTTGCCATGCCAATTAGGCATCGCTCTCCTCTACCAACTCCCGTTCTTAGGTGACAATTCTATTCAGTACCCCATCAGATTAGTAAGAGCTGCGTCTATTTGTTGTCAGTAGTTTGGAATCAGGGGACATTCCCAAGTCATGAGTTTTTCCCATTACCTTCAAAGGAATCACTATAAATGTCACTTCAGCCAGTCAATGACTAGTAAGTGATTTGCATGGAAATAGAAGGGAGATTGAACAAGTAACTTACCTTTGGTAACGCCTTAGCTGGTAGAGCCTCAATCTAGCCACAGATTCCTTACCTTGGAATTATCCCCAGGCATCAGACTGGATCCAGAGATTTTTTATGAGAAGTACCACTGCACACTAGTAGGTGGCATCATTTGCGTCTGCATGGCATCATCTGTTCTGGAAATGACGTTCACGGTGCCTATATAGGCGCCACACAGGCGCGCGGATGTCAGTTACTTTTCACAACTTTCCACACCAGAAGCACCGAGCCACGAAGTACACTGACCACTGGTGTGGAAAACTAGGGCCCTGAAAGGGAAAGGCCCTGTCCCTAGAAATCTGTTTGCCGAGCAGGGAGGATTGGTGGATCGGTAAGGAATATGTGGCTAAATAGCGTCTCTAGCAGATAAGGCGTTACCAAAGGTCTAGCTGCAGATTCCTTGCCTTAGAATAGATACCCAAGCAATACCTCCTCGGAGGTGGGTCTGCGGATGAATTTCACACGAGGAAGTCTGTAGGACTGAATGGGCAAAATGCCCATCCCTATGGGCATGACTGTCCAGGAAAGAGTGCTTGGTGAACGTGTGCAAGGAAGCCCATGTTGCTGCCTGGCAGATGTCCAGGACCAGAAATCTGTGTGCTAAAGCAGTGGTGGAAGCTTTAGCTCTGGGGGTTGCATTTTGGCCAGTGCGTAGCAGATCTTTATACAGAGCACAATTCCATCAGGAGATGGTCCACTTCTGCACGGCTTGTCCTTTCTTCGCTCCGACATACTATACGAAGAGTTACACCAGGAACTCTTTTGTGTGGTGAAAGGTACAACTACAATACTCTTTTTGGGTCCAGACGGTGAAGTTGCTCCTGTTCCTTGAAGGGATGAGGCGGAGCATAAAAAGTAGGCTGAGTGATGGTTTGGCCTAACTGAAATGGAGTGAACACTTTCGGAAGAAAGGAAGCCCTCATACAAAGCACCAGTTTGTCTGGGTAGATGTTCAGGTAGGGAGGCTTGGATGACAAGGCATGAATCTCACTGACACTCGGGGCAGATGTAATGACCACGAGAAAGGCCGTCTTGATGGTAAGGAGTCGGAGTGGATAATTGTGGAGAGGCTCAAAGGGAGCGCACATAAGGAAAGTGAGGACAAGATTGAGGTCCCACTGAGGCATAACAAAATGAGTGGGAGGAAACATATGTTGCAAACCTTTCACAAACCTATGTACAATAGGGGATTGGAAAAGGGAAGGTTGGTCAGGCAACCGAAGAAAAGCAGAGATAGCAGAAAGGTATTCCTTCACAGTGCCTAGTGCAGAGCCCTGCTTGGCAAGGGAGAGAACGAACAAGAGAACCTAAGAAAGGGGGGCAGAAAGGAGATCAATGTGTCTTTCTGTACTCCATGCCACAAATTTTGTCCAACGGCAGGCATAAACCGGCTTGTTAGAGGGACGCCGGGCTGCCAAGATAACATTACAGACTTCGGGCGGAAGGTCGAAAGTTGTCAACTATCACCGCTCAATCTCCACGCAAGAAGGAGGTGTGTTGACAGGTTTGGGTGGAGGACCCTCACCTGCTGCTGCGACAGAAGATCCTCCAGAAGGAGCAGCCTGATCGGAGGACCAATGGCCAGCTCGGGACACCAGACTCTCCGTGCCCAATCCGGTGCCACAAAGGTGACTTGGGCACAGTCATTCCTGATATTCTTGAGAACTCTGGGCAGGAGTGGTATGGGCGGAAAGGCGTACAGGAGACCTGTGCTCCACTCGAGTTGAAAAGCGTCTCAGCACGAGAGCTGTCCTGGAAACTCCAGTGAGCAGAACTGCTGCATTGCACATTCTCATAGTGTGGCGAACAGATCTAACCAAGGCTCTACCCACTGCTGAAAGAGACCTTGCACTACCGCATGATCCACTAGGCATCTTCAGCTGAGTTCGCCAACTCTGGCGTTCAGAGAACCCAACAGATTTTGAAACACCAGGAATGTGCCTTGCTATTCCAGCCTTGTCCAGAGACGCAGGGCCTCTTGATAAAGGGTCAATGACTTCTTGAGGAAGAAATTAAGAGAGCACAGGTCGAGGATAGGACAAAGGCCTTCGTTCTTCTTAGCGGGAATAACAACCACAATCCTACTCCTGGCGTCAGCACTCTCCCTCTATGGCTCCTTTGGCCAAAAGAGTTGCCACTTCCTGGCAGAGAAGAGATGGGTGGTCCTCAGTCAGCCTGTTGTAAGTAGGTGGCATGGAGGGATGGGTAGTCTCGAAGGGGAGGGAGTAGCCCCTCCGTACAATCTGCAAAACCCACTTGCCTGATGTTATGGACTGCCAGAAGGGCAGGTGATGGTGAATCCTGCCACCCACTGGGTTCCCATGACGGTAAATGGGCAGACTAGGAGAGTTTGAAGGCTGCGGCTGCTGGGGGGATGGTGGACTGACCCGACTAATGGCCACCCAATCCACGGGACTGGTACGAACCCCATCTGCGGCCAGGCAGAGACTGAAAAGCTTGCGTGCCACGGTGGTTGGGCAGGTATAGATGCAGTTGTACGCCCCTTCTGTGGCCACAAATGGAGCGTAAGGCAGATTGAGGGTGACGAGGAGCCATAAAAAGGTCCAAGGAACTGGCTGTAGCCCTGCTGTCCTTAAAGCGATCCAGAGCCGAATTCGCCTGGTCTCCGAAGAGACGGGAGCCATCAAAGAGCATGCCCATGAGTGAGGACATCCCCAGAAAACCCAGTCATCTTCATCCAGGCTTGCAGTCGCAGGGTCACTGTAAACAAAACCGTTCTGCTTAGTGAGTCGGTGGGGTCTAGTCCACAGTGGATGGTGAACTTAGCTGCATCCCTCCCATCTGCAACAGCCTGGGAGAGCACGGCCTGGGTCTCCTCTGGCACTGCTCGCAGCACCTGTGCAACTGTATCCCACAAGGAGTGGGAATAGCGGCCTAAAGGCAAGCGGTGTTCCCAGACCACAGTGCCAGGCTGGTGGAAGAAAACATCTTTCCAAGATTTCCCATCCTCTTGGATTCCCTGTCTGGGGTGCGGTAGGGAATGTGCCAAGATTTACATGGGACTTTGAGGCTTGGACCACCAGGTTTTCTGGAGTAGGGTGTGGGGTGAGAAAATTTGGGTCCCCTGGAGTGGTGCGGTGGCAGTGGGCAATCGTCCTCTTCACAGGAACCCCTGTGATGAGCTTGGACCAACTCCCAAGCAGGACGTCAGTAAGTGCCTCATTGAAAGGGAGAAGCGGTTCTGATGGGACACTCCCGGCTGAAGCACTTCCGACAAGACATTAGTCTTGACTGCCACTAAGGGCAAGCTAAGGTCAAGGACCTCAGCTGTCCTCTGCACCACCATTGTAAAGGAAGCTCCCTCCTGCATAGCCATTGTAGGGGGAGAAAGCATGGAGATATCTGGAGAAGTATCCAGTTCACTGGCTTCAGCCAAATCCTCACACCAGCCCATTTGTTCTTCATAAGGCTGGTATTCCTCAGTGTTCCGTGACCCCTCCCATTCCTCCCCGACTCCTAGCCCATTAGAATAGGGCTTAGGCTCTGGCCTGGAAGGCATGGCTCCAGCCAGCACCGGAGCCAGCGTCGTATGACGCCACTCCTGCTGGTTTTCAGAGTCAGGATGAGGATGGGGATAACAGCACCAGTGGGCGTCAGCAGCACCTGGAGCATCCGCCTCAGCATCTGGGATGGTCGAGGTGGCACGACAGGCACTGATCTGGATCCATCTGTGGATCCTTGGGGCCCGACTGGCGCCGGAGCCTTTGGCGTGGATCCAGTTGGGGCTCCTCCTGAACCCGCAGACCCAAAGACGTGCCGGAGGGAACAGGCCGCCCAAGTATAAGGTGCATGGGCTCACAAAATTCTTTCAATTGGGCAGGGGCAGCTCCGTCTCTTGGAAAGTCGGGGAGGAGCGGAGCCGACCCAGGAGCTGGCTCAACCATGGAGCCAGCCCTCGATGGTGACGCTCCCTCGTCTCATCATCCGATGGATGAGGCAAAGTCGAAACACTTGTGGGACTTCGTCATACCCAAATGGCTCAACGACTTTCAGAGCAACGATGACCTCAGGCTCCGCGACTGCTCCCGGGACCTTCCTTTCGACCATAACCTTGATCATTGCGACATCGCACGTTGAGCCGCCATAAGCTTGAGGGATCACTCCCTCGAGGCCTTTCGGGTGCATGGCGTGGCAGACCTTCGGGTCGTGGTCCTGCTCGAGGCACCAGAGGCATACAAGTTGTGGAGCTGGCCTTCTTTGATGAAATTTCTGCCAAGCAGGAGGGAAACATCAAAAAAGACTTTGACAAAACGTTGAAAAAACCTAGTCAAAAAGTGAGTAAGGGGTAGTTCTTCCTGGATCTGCACTGGCTGGAGCAGAAAGAAAAGGACCGACTTTAACGCACCTGGGTGGTGCTTATATAGGCACAGCAAATGTAATTTCTGGTGCAGACGATGCCACGCGGAGCCGAACGACGCCATCTACTGGCACGCAGGGGTACTGCTCACAAAAACTTTCTGGATTTCTGACACTTAGCGATAATTCTAAAGTAAGGAATTTGCAGCTATAAGTCTATCAGATAAAGCTTACAATCTGCATAATATATTTAAGTACATGGAACAGGGAATGCATTTCGCTAGCATCCAAATAATGTCAAGCTAAAACAGGAAATTTCGACTTCTTTCTAAGCTGAAAACACAACTGGGAATCCTGAGGGAAAAGGAACAGATAAAACAGCAAAAAACTGTAAAGAGCTCCAGTCACAGGTCAGGTAAAGTACTGAGTCCAATCCTAGGATAATGCACTCAGAAAGTGGGCTCCATTCTTCAGTGGATGGTCCCTGAGCACATATTCCATCTCATGTACTAGTCTAAAGTTTTATTTCTTACAGCCTCCCGTGGTTTTTTAATTTTTTGATTTAGTATGACATTTCAACGTATCTCCAACCAGTTCTTTAATTTGTACACTCTTGACAAGGGACTTATCGTTATGAGATTTTAGACTAGTTGAGCCACAAGAACATTTAACACGGAGGAACTCTAATGCCTTCACTTTCAGTGGAGAAGTCGAACATTTGTGATATGGATTTGGCTTGCCCGTGCAGCCAGAAATAAGCACAAATGCATTTCCAGGCAGAGCGACACACACACATACATTCCTAGAAAGAAACAGGCATAAAACACATCCTGGCAGATGTACACACCTAGGTAAAGGAAGATGTACATATACAGCCAGGGAGACAACAGTCAGGCAGACTCATACACACACATACACAAACACCTGCATCCAGCCACAAACATAGGCAGACATGCCTACAACTCAGCTTGAGAAACACCGCCAGACAGAGATACACATACCTCTGGACAGAAACAGAGAGACAGACGTACACATAAACTATGCAGACACACATACCAATATACCATCTATACACTGTAGCGTCCTCCCCATCCAGCCTGGGTACCTGCAAAGGACTATGCCACATACAGAGCTTAGTAATACATGTCTTTATTCTTCTGCGTGTAACTGCGAACCCAACATTCTAAACCAGCCTTCAGTGCAATCCGCTCTAACACTTATGTCACAGTTCTAAGGAGTACATCTGGAGCCAAAAGGGTTCCATCATTTCAAATTCGCAGGAGGCTACATCTCCCCCTCTGTTAAATAAACAAATTACAATTTTTACTAAATATTTATATAGATAGACATATACATTCAAATCTCTTCAATCAATGTTGGCAGCACTTTGTTTGACCTGACCTTGTTCTGGGAAACTGGGAGGTCTCGCCACCGATGTCCAGGATCTGCATCAATGGTGTAGAAGCAACAGCTGTAGCTGATGTTTTAGACCCAGTCGCTCTTTCAACGATTAGATCTGATGAACGATTGGTAAGTGCCTGAAATGAGAAGAGTCTCGGGTAATAGACTTCCCAGGATGCTGGGCAGTCACCATGTGTCCCTTAGAAGAGACCACTTGGAAAGGTTCTGCATCAAAAGGAGAATCAGATTTTCTTTTCTGTATTTGTCGTACGAGCACTGGATCCCCTCTATTAAAGACAATGTTCTTTGCATATCTTTTGTCAGCATACACTTTCGTCGTTTGTTTGTTAACCAAGTCCTTCTCATGAGTTGTCACCTCATCTTTCTTGCTCTGATTGATCCATTGAGGTAACTTGGTATTCATTGCTCTCCTGAACATCAAAGTTGCAGGACTTACAACTGTGGTCGAGTGGAACAATAAGCTCTCACGGTAGAATTCAATACAGATTTCAAATTGAGCTTCTCAGAAGTGGCACGCTGCACTGCTTTCTTTATCGTACTTATAAAACACTCAACAAGCCAGTTGGCTTGTAGCCACAGAGGTGTGCTCTTTTGATGTTTTATTTTCAAATGTTCCAAGAAATCTCTGAACTCTCGACTATTGAAAGGTGGGCCATTGTCAGAGTTCACTATGGCTGGAACACCCTGTATCGCAAAAATGGCATCGAGTCTTTCAATGACTCATTCAAAAGATCTTCAATTAGTGGAAATCGTGCGTTCTAATCCATAATCACCAATCAATGATGTCCACTTTCAAGTGGGCTGAAAAAGTCAATGTTTTTTCTCTCCCATGCATGCCTCAGGAGTTCTGACATGTTTAAGGTGTGGTGAACAGTTTTTGTCGAAGACAGTTGCATAAATGACAGGCCTTTAATTCCTTTTCAACCCTGTCATCAAAGTAAGGAAACCAAACTCTGTCTCAGAGAGCTAGTTTTATGGTAACAATTCCAGGATGTCCTTCATGGGCTACCTCAATTATTTTCTGTCTCAGACTCTCTGGAATCAGGATTCTCGACCCTCATAATATAACTCCTTCCTGAATTATGGACAGTTCATCCTTGTGATATTCACCATCACTGGTGAGCAGTCCAATGTGTTGGTTCCATGACTGATGTGCAATTATATCCTTCAGCTTTAACAGGTCACCACCATGGCTCGTGGCAGTGTTAATTTGGGCTAACGAAATGGCAGCTGGTGTGTTGGATTTTAAAATGAAGTTGATATAGTCCTCAGCCACCTTGGATGGAGTACCGTGAACTTGTGGTTTCAGGTGTCTTGGTTCTTTGCCGGGGGGCTCGCTGTCCCAGCAAGCATCAGCCCAGGAGAGGAGGGCTCCTGACATCCTCCCTATGCTGCATGCTTTAAAGCGCTTGTGATCTCCCACGGTGCAGAACACACGCGTGATGTGTCCGGACAAAGCCCGGGCAAAGGGTGGGACCGTCCATGCCTGTCGAAGGCTGGGCTGGGCCCGCCTCCCTACTCTGAATTTGGCCATCAATTTTACCATCAATTGAGCTCAGCAGGCAATATTTAAATATTGCAGTTACTGTAGCTGCATCTTTAGCCTTGTATTTCTGTGGCCCCCACCTCTGCTGGACCCGCTTGTATTAACTCAGAGTAGACTCAGTTATGTGTGTCCTGTGGTAGGCTAAGTATCGTTGACAGTGTAAGTGGCAACCGTCCGCTGAGCCTAGAGGGGAGATGGCTGGGCCACATACTGGCATCTCTTGCTCTTCTTGCCCGACCACGTTATTGTTATTTACGCACCCTTGTCCCAATGAGGCTCGCTACTCCTTGGTAAAGGGCCTCCTCAGAAATGGGTAAAAGGAAGACAAAAGGGAGCCGTAATGGGGTTACTTAGATGGCCAAATGGGCTGTATATAGTGCAGCAGAGAATTGTTTGGCCAATGACATTGATACTCTAATTGAAGAGGTGGAGAGTTTACTCAGTGGTTGTGATAAACTGCCTGATACAGGATGGAAAGTGCCAGATATTTTCAAAAAGAAAATACTTTCTGGAAAGACGTTATCTAGTGCAGCTATAACTATGGTTGTTGTTCCCAAAGATGGTAACGATGCAGACATAGTAGACGGTGAGTTTGGGGCTCGTAACCTTCCAGCACCACTGCATAATATACCGGATTCTGGTCCAAGTGATATATCTGTTGGGGCCAGTTGTGGCATCTAATATTGTATGCGTAAATCGGTTTAATCCCTTGGTACATTTGAGCACTGTGACTGAGAATGTTGACAATGTTGATATTTGTACATCTGCCGGGGGAGCTAAGAGTGTAGCTGATGTTTGTCTATTAAATACTAGTTAGTGCTTCTGTCAGAGCGAATTAAGGTCCTTATTTAGATCTTGGCGGATGGAATACTCCGTCACAAACATGACGGATATCCCGTCCACTGTATTACGATCTCCAATAGGATATAATGGGATTGTAATACGGCGGACGGGATCTCCGTCACGTTTATGATGGAGTATTCCCCTCCGCTAATATCTAAATTTAGTTCTAAGTCAGATTAAATAAATTGTTAAACAGCTAGTCACTGAAGTTTCACTTCTGAGAGCTACTGTGGGAACACTTACTGACGAAATTAATATGAGCTACCCACTTGGAACTAGGCACTGACTGCTCTGGATTCTGGAAACATCAGTTCATATGCTGAACTGCAGTCTAGCTTTTTGACAGCCTCCAAGGCCCTTAAGGCATTCCAGGATTCTACGCCACATCATACGAGCAAGGAGTCCTCACGATCTAGACACTGGGGGGTTGCGTTGAGGGCAACACCATAAGCCCCTTTATATGCTGACACTTGGGAACACAGTAACACCTCCGGCAGGGACCCGACCCGGGGGAGAGCTGGGGTGGCACCACCTTCCTAGATGGCTCTAGGAGGGGTGCTGGTTATGTATCCACAGGGGGATAGGCAGCATATGAAGGAGACTACTAAGTTTAAGTATGGGAAACCTTGTATAGGCCCTGAGAACCTGCGAGGCGAGAACAGAAATAGAATTTGTATGATAAATGTACCTAAATTGGCATCTGTGACAGAAGAAGCTGGTGAGACCTTAATTAGTAAACTAACTCACTGGTTAAGGCAGGTTAGGCAATGTCATTCAATAATAAGATCTGATTTAGTAGCTGCAAGACACTGTCCCTTAAGTGATGAACATGATTATGTCATCTTGGAACTAGCCAGTGGGAATCTGGGGAGCAAACTCGTTAATTTGGACCAGCTTACTTCACCCCCTAATGGATCTATGATCCAGTTCAAGTATACTCCACCCAGCAGGGCATCACTGCCTAACCCAGGGAGCATGAGGTTTCCGGCCAGCCAACTGGACAATGTTCAGCATGCACCTAAAAAGGGGCAGCCAATGAGGAGACCGGGAATGGCAGCACGACAGGTAGAGGGATTGCCATACCGACCGGATCAGTGTAGCTTGATGGAGGAAGGCTCCCACTTATGTGCACCTTTAGATCTAGCACAATCCACTATGATCAGTGTGGCCAACGATCTCCCTTGCACACCCATGGCCTAAAGCCCCAGAGCATGCTAAGAATTTAAGGATACTGTCTTGGAATTTAGCTGGCCTCAAGTCCAAAGTTAAAAGTGAGGAGTGGGGGAAGTTCGCGGACAGCTATGACATATGCCTTTTTCAGGCGACGTGGGCCATTGACAGTACTTAGGGTAGGTTTTACTAATTTTAATGTAGAGGCTGTGCCGTCCCCCATGGGCCATCCAGCTGGGGGTCTTATCATCTGGACCAAGACTCATCTGAATTGTACCGTTAAAAAGCTTGATCTTAACTCTATTTATTTATTAGCTTTGAATCTTAAAAGTACCAAAGGTAAACAATCGGTGCTTCTGGTTAACATCTGCAAAAGATTCATTTTGCAGAACTTGGACTCGCCCACTATAATTGCTCTTGACAAGTTTCTGGAAAGGGAAGGGGTTCTTAACAACTTAAACTTGCTGGGGATGTTAACATCACTTTCAAACCCTTAGATGTAACATTGAATGTTACAGACGAGGAGGATCCTTAACAAGCCATCCCGAGGTTGAGTCAAGACAGACCTGTCAAGAATATGAGGGGAGCATTCCAAGTTGCCTCTCTCACTCTTAAGTATGGCCTTCTGGCTTGAAATGATCGCTCAACCTCTGATAAGGAACTAAGGCATACATTTAAAAGAGCTAATTATAAGACAAGGATATATTATATTTTACTGGATGTACTTGTATGGTGTTACTTATCGGATATGTGGATCATTGAAAGACTAGATAGCAACCACAATGCCCTATCACTAGAACTGTCTGACGTGTTCCATCCCTCCCAGTTCCTCTCAGAGGGAAGTCTGTCTAACCCAATTGTTCTCAGCAATGATAGAAGGAGGGTTAAGTGGCCCATGATTGAAAGGTGTGATGATACCCTCAGGCAAATCTACAACACTGTAGTACACTCAATGGTTGATCTGGATAAATGTACTAATGAGGCACAATCCACGCTGGATATATTTAGTAGACTCATGTGGCAGATTCAAACTTTTTTTTGTAAGGTGGGAATAGCGTGGTAATTAGTAACAATAAGGTTGAATGGTATGACGACCACTGCAAGGCAGCAAGTGCAGAATTGATGCTACCTATTAAAACTGGGTGTAGGAGCACTATGGCCCTAAAAAGGAAACATTACAAAATGGCTCAAAATGAGGCAAAAGGAAATGGCATGAGGGGTTTTGGAGAGATTTAAATACTGCAGCATAAATTAAGGACAGTAAGCAGTTTTGGCACCTACTAGTAAAAGGGTCAAGAAGCCAAATTGCAGAAGATTACCACACATAGCTACTGACCTGGGTAAATCATTTTAGTTCACTATATGCAGGGGTGGTGGATACCAGGCCAGGGGCAAGTGAACTAACCCTTAGGGCCCTGTCTAATGCTACACGGGAAGTAGACCTGACTACTTTCAGCCTAGAAGAGCCACAAGTGGCACTTGCCACGTTAGAAAGTTATAAAGCACCCGGATTAGACAAAATTCCAGAAGATCTTTTTCTTTCAGAATCAGAAATCTGGTGTGTCATTCTCAACCTTAGATTTAACGCCATTCTAAAGGGTGCAGAAATTCCTGATTTCTGGTTGGGAGCGGAGGTAGTACCTGTGTTTAAGAAGGGGGAGAAAAGTGATCCAGTGAATTATCGGCCCTCACTGATACAGCACAGAAATTATTCTGCAGGCACTTGTTGGAGAGGCTCCAAGATTGGATAAGGGAGGGACAGAGATTGTCTCCTTTACAGACGTGTTTTAGAGAGAACACGAGAACCATTGACCAATTGTTCAAGTTTTGTAACAATATTATGGAAATATGTGATTATTAGAAAAGAACATGCATATGTTGTGCTTGTGGACTTGCGTGCCGCATTTGATTGAATTCCCAGAGGTAAATTGGGGGGAGCCCTAGTAGGATTGGGGTCGAGTTATTTGTTGTAGATACTCATAAGACTTCATAGGGATAATTATGCTCAAATCAGATAGGGGAAGAAGGGTGAACTGACAAACCGTATAAGGGTGAACAGAGGTGTGCGACAAGGCTGTACATTGGCACCTACTCTGTTCACCCTATACATTACTGGGCTGATAGAAGCATTAGCTGACTGTAAAGATGACTCGCCCCCCAAGCTAGCTGGCCACGCATTTGCATCTTTACTTTTTGCTGAGGACACCCTACTTGTTTCTAGGACCCCGATGGGGCTCCAAAATCTATTGCCCCCTGACTCCCATTCACCTGCACCTAGAGCTTAAAAATATATCACATATGGTTGAATTTAAACCTCCTGCCTACTGGATAAGAGTTTGGTCCAATAACTCACCACTCCCTTTGAGGCAATCACTGCTTGATGTGATTGCACTAGACACCAAAGGGAGTATATCGTGGCTCAAGTATGTAAAGAATTGGCTGTATAGACTGGGCATGAGTGAACTTTGGACTAACCCTACTTGTATCCAGAAAAAGTCCTTGACATGCCCTAAAAAGAGATATTGGCACTATACTAATGAATCATCATTAAATAGGGGAACTGCTGAGGAGCTAACAAGGACGTTTCTGGACTTCAAAGATAGCATGTATCAAGAGGAATTTCTGAATCGCATTGAACCCCATTAGCGAAATCTTTGCTCCTAAAAATTAAACATGGCATTCTGCCAATAAATGGATTCTGTAGCAAATGGAAGGTCTGTAATATTTGGCTAATTGCACTTCCAGTACAGCCAGTCTTAAAACTGAAGAACATTTCTTGTTCTTCTGTCCTAAGTACATTGATATTAGAAGAACCTGGCTAATCGCGATATGACGTATCTTATCCACAAATCATTTAAAAGATATCATTCGAATTTTCAGAAGTGACTGCTCAGAGTGGTTAATTTTTTCTTTGTCTATATATCTGTTATAAGCTTGGAGATTGAGTTGCAGGACGATGAAATCCCCTGTAAAGCATTAAAATTGATATTGGTAGCAATGAACTGTATTTGAACCCTTATATTTTATTCTATTTATAGAGTAGTCATTTTTAATAGAATTTAGATGGCATCAAGAATTCTTACATAAAGGTTAATTTAAAATGAAATTTTTAGGGTCATTAGGAGTTTTGTATAGCGCGAACCTGACCCGAAGGTATCAGAACGCTTTACATGAGCAACAGTTGTGTTACAGACGGACTGTTGTGTAGTTCCTACTAATCCATAGGATCTGCACGTTTTTTGGATAACAAACTCTGGGCGAGGTCCCTAGATTGATTCCGGGCACCCCCGCAGGATATGTTGGCCTAGAGACCAGCTAGCTCACAGTGCCACCGTAAGCCCAAACAGACCCAAACAGGGAACGAATGGCTTCTGGCAACCACTGAACATGACCCAAACAGGGAGCGAATGGTTTCTGGAAACCACTAAACATGA
Source organism: Calotriton arnoldi (assembly GCA_963921515.1). Classification (NCBI taxonomy): domain Eukaryota; kingdom Metazoa; phylum Chordata; class Amphibia; order Caudata; family Salamandridae; genus Calotriton; species Calotriton arnoldi. The sequence continues at coordinate 221,852 of CAWUFW010006034.1, read as the reverse complement.
CAACCCTGAACCCTCAGGGATCGTGGAAACAACTCTAGAACCTTTTCGCTCAGTCACTAGTGCACTCTTGTTCTCAGAGAAATATACAGAGAATACACAATGGTACATTTTCAATATATTTATTGAACCAAAGTTATTCTTGAATAAAAAACATGTGCTGCAATAATCAGTAGACAGAAGCAGATGAAAGTGATTACAAGCACCAACGGAGTAAATTGCAGATACAGCTCCACCATGGTGCTAAGACAGTGTATATATGCAGGCATATAATACAAGGTAGCAATCAGGCGTACTCCTATTATGCAATCCCTATGCTGTGTATATCTAGAGTGTGTGTAGGTGTAGAGCCAAGAATCCCCCCCACAGGATGATCCAACCCCATTACTTGGCGGGTGAGAATGTAGGATCCTGTCCTGGTCACGAACTGGACACCCCTCATGGAGATTTCAGACCACTGCGTGGTTAAGTCTCAGCATGCAGGGACCCTCTGTGTTAGCTGAAGCGCCTCCTCTGCTAATCCCCTGAGATGCTTGTTATTTATAATAAAAAGCATCCTTGGATGTACGTATAGATTAGCAATATTATGGATATGTAGATAGCCCTGTCGCCCCGTGGATGAAGATAGAATGACATTTGTACATCGTGCGTAAAGGCCTTGTACTTGTGTTCGAGGCATCATGATAATGTTGTTCTGATGCCAGATGTGTAAACAGAAGTAGTTTCAGAGAAACTAATCCAACATTGTCACGCACACGAATGTGTGCAAAAGGTCACAGAATGTTATTGTACAGAAAAGAGTACTATGTAAGAAAATGCGGAGCTTCGTTACATGGGCCTAACTCAGGCACATAATACCCACTCCTCATACTAATGGTCAGTATAAAAGGCTATTTAAAAAAGGCAGCAGGCCATATTTAAAATTCAAACTAAAAGGTCTAAAACCACTTTTAAAATCATCTAAAAGCAAGCTTCCCTTTAAAATATGCATAAAAGTCATAAAAAGTCATTATACTGTTGGAAACTCCAAGCACTCAGAAAGCCATGGTGCCTACAGAAGAAAAAAAATATTGTTTTAATTCGTTCTATTTGAAAAGCAGGCCAAATAGTTCCCATCACACTGAAAAAGCCAATTGTTTATGTGTTCCAAGTGGTAGTCGCAACACTGCTGTTGCTGGCAACTGCAGACGACGTTCCCAGAGGCTCACCTCGAAGCAGGTTTATAGAGCAAAGGTGGTTCCATCCAGATCCCACAGCAGCTGCCAAGGGAGGGACTACATTCTGTAAGTTTTCCACAGAGCCGGTAACCAATCCACTAGGAGCCAAAGCATCTCAGGCTGGCTCGAAGAATGCATTCATCAGCAATGGATTATGCTGGGGACAACTATACCCATGGGCCTTTAAAGGGTCCATTAGTACCTCCATGTCCAATGGCGCAACCGATTGTGATTTGAGACATAAATCCAATACGCATTCATGGCTGCAAAGCAGGCAGCGGAATACAGGTTGTACGCAGTGAAGCCAAACAGGCCTGAATGACAAGAACCAATGCTCATTCAATTCTCAAAGCTGAGGTGTGCCGAAGCAGTGTATCATGCGCTCACAGCATCGTAGCACTTCCAGGGCTGTCTCCATTCCGGTTTGAACTGGGATGTCCTTTGTGGAGCAAGAAAATTAAAATCAGAATTCCCACCACAAGTAGCGGGACAAGCGGGAGACCTCCAAAAACGCTTCCCAACATGGAGTGTATGAAAGATGGTATAACTCCGAAAATCGTCTGAAAGGTGCTAACCAGTCCAGAGCCAATACATTTTAAAAAGTGCACTATTCCCTTCGTATCAGACATATTAAAGATACGGTAGACAAGTTCCCCAAAATGAAGTAGGAAGTTAGTATGAAGAAGCGTCTGTATCTCGGATGAGGACCTCGCAATCTGGAGATCAAACGTCTCTCTGGCGGATATGAGGGCCTCATCCTTTTGAAAAAGCATGGCTTTCAGTTTGCTCAGAGAATCAAAGCGTATGTTGCAAACATTTATCGAAGGCCATAGCAGTGCCTCCCTAACTATGCAGACAGGTGGAAACAGTTCTTGTGTGTAACAAGTAACTATGGAATTAACCGTGACCAGATAAGCGATGCCTGGTTCAATTCCACAGCAGCCTTGATCGTTCAGTGTCAAGTAACTCCCATTCGAGAGCAGCCTGAAAACCGGTTGGATCACGGCAGCCGGAGAAACCTTCAGATAACAGGAAATGTCCTTGCATACTAAGGACCCGCTGAAAGCATTCTCATAGTCTGAACAGCTAAGAAATACTTCAGTGCCCCATTCCTGCATCTAAACCTGAAAGGTAATTCCCAATATTCATGCACATAACCTTCCCCTAGCACTTCATATCTGCCTACTTGGTGATATTGTAGACAATATTGGAATTGGAAAGTCGTGACCGGTAGGGTAATATAACCATGGATTATCCAGTCTGTGAATGGTGTCTCCGCCACGGTGAAAGGTAATTAATCAAATTTTTCAATGTGCAGCATGATATACTTTGCATCTCTTCATGTCATCAATATCTGTCTTTCAGTTAGATCATATGCAGAAAACAGATTGGTGCTGTTGATAGAACGCCACGGCACGTGGCCAGAATGTAATGTTTGAAGCACCCAGCTTAATCATACAATGGACCGTAGTTGTGATTGTCCATGCTGTAAAATAGACACATCCTGCTGTATTAGATCAATTGCAGAAGATACTACATTGTCCAGTAAATATATCCTGGAGGATAATGTCATACCGTTGTAAACCACAGCCAAAGCCTTTTCTAAATTAACCCTATCAATCTTGTGCAGTCTCTCAGTAGCTTTCTGTTGAGAGACTTTCCACAGCTTGTTGTAGATTGATACAACAAGCTCTTTTGATGTGGGTTCCTCGGACCTAACAAGAAATCCTTGAGACCCATGTCATCCGAAAGAAGGGACAAGTGTTGTTTCACCTGAGAAAGTGTTGAGGTTTTTAGCCAATCAAGGCACAACTTCCCAACACCGTATGACGTCACCACCACGAGTGTTCTGACTGTACATAATATTGATCAGGCCTATTGATCTTAAACCCTTCGGTATTACCCAAAAATCGGGACTGACACCCATTTGTGTCTACAGGCCCAACCAACCATCCCTTCCAATTGGGGTCTGATGAATTGTAAGAACCATTGCGTACTATGGCATCTAGTGTATCCTCACTGTATTGTGTGAAATGTTGCCGGTTTTCAAAACATGAGAAGGCAGGAATTCAATGTGTGTTCAAATCCTTCATCTTGGCTATCCCAAGACAGGAAGTTTGTTGCACTGTTTTATTAAGGAAAATTATTTGATATGGTATTAGGCATGCTCAAAGCATGGCCTTGGTTCCCTGAACCTGCCAATCTCTTGTCCCCCAAACTGATTTTGCATCTATTGTGTCTTTCCAAAAGTCGAAACCCTGTACAGACAGCTGGGAAAGAATGAAGCAGATATCAGCTTGGTGTTTGTAGCATATTTTTCTTTGCAGGTGTAGGTGCAAGCCTATAATAATAAGAGGCCGGGTCTGGTGTGTCAAAACCAGAAAAATAGGCAAACTTCTGTGCAAAGGTTTTTGAACTACCTTTTGGTAGTGTTCCCATTCGGTGTAATTATAAACAGCACGTGGGATACTTGCTTTATGCAAAAAATGGGGACCATAATGTTGATAAAAGAAAATATCACCGTAACTGGATGTACCTTCATACGATTCAGCAGAAGAAATCTTGACTGCTCTACATCTTCTAGCATGTTATGTACTGTATGAATGTCCCAATCATCAGAGAAAGTACTAGAGGTGATGATTTCATTTAAGGAAATTTTAAACAAATATGGTATTTGTAAAAGTTCAGTAGGACCATATACATCATATGATTCCCTGTCCCACATTATTTCTCCAGGAACTGGAACTACTGTAAAGTTCACCAGGGACAGATCCCTTTGTTCACAGTGCGATGATGCATGTGGCTTCAATACCAAGTTCACAAGTTATACTGCAGAGCGTTCTAGGATAAAATGTCCGTTCAGAAGTAGGAAAAAGACAGTCATCAAACCAATTCAGAGGACCAGGAAAAGTAATCCAATTGTAATCCAAAGGTGTAACCAAGGAGTAACAAAGTATGTCTTTTTCAGCCAAAGATAGAGAGCACGCACTTGTAGCTTGAAAGGAAGAGGCGGCAGCGATGGTATCTCAGTTTCAGTTGAATCTGATGAGAAATCGTCATAGTTCACAAAGTAGCATGATACAGTTCAGTCTATTTTTCGCAGCTCAGCAGGTTTTGAAGAACTGGGAGATAACTCACTCTGTTGCATATTCACATAGACGTCATCAATCTTTACAATTGAAATTTGTGTCTCTGTACTCGTTGACAGTACAGTTGTAGTTGTTTCAACAGGAAGGAGAAACACTACTTTGTTGTTTACTGTTTCTCGTTGGAGAGGGGTATCTTCTTTAGTTATTAAAGCTTCCATCTGAACCTCCAGAACGGTAGTGAGAGGAGTGCGTCAGCTACCCCGAAGCCCACGTGGCCTACTGTTGAGAATAGGCCATGTAGTATGGTTTGATCAGATCAATTGAGACCAACCTTTTGTCTCAGCGACCGGCAAGGGGTGGAAGAAGTACAGTTCTGGTACCTTTGACAGCCAGGAAAGGAAAGATGGCCCAAATTCTTTCTTGTCCACAATTTTCTCCCTGACCAGATCCCCAATCTTTGGGACCCAGCCAGGACTTGCCGGTACATCCTTCACTTCTCCAGTGGCGGTGCGTTTTACTTGGCCGTTGCTTTGTGTGTCCCAGATTTTGTTTAGTTCCTGTAAAACAGACAAACGTTCATTGATGTCTGCCGCCACTGTGATGACATTACCGAGGTCTGGGACCCACATTCTCACTCCAAACAGGATTTCAAATGGAGTACGACCACCACAGGATTTTCTTGGCTTGTTATTGAGTGCCCTCTGAACCCATATAGGTGATGGACCCAACTGCGACCTGAACCTAGTACCCTTGCTGTTAAGGATTCCTTTAAGTCCCGGTTTTTCCTCTCAACTACCAAATTTCCCTCAGGATGATAGGGGAGGAGTGCCACAAGGTCACACCCAGACTTCCCATGGCTTCTTTGTAAGCCCTAGAGCTAAACGCAGGACCCTGGTCTGAATGTAGTGTGCCAATTGCGTATGTCCCGATAATGAAATGCAAATCCTTGATAACAGTTCGGGCTTCAGCCAACCGCTGTGGCCAATCCCACAGGAATCTAGAGCATGAATCTATTGCCACCAAGATGTACTTGTAGGCCCATCAGATTGTAAGGGGCCACAGTGATCCAATTAGACACAAGCCAAAGGCTTGTTTGAGATCAAAAGAGGTGTCTAAGGTGGACGTGCTACGGTGGAGCCCTTCATTTGCTGGCAGATGTCACATTTGAGGACAAAGTCCTTTGTCTGTTTAGTAAGACTTGGCCACCAATAGTGCTGCTTCAGTAATGAAAATAAATCAGTAATCCCTGTATGTGCTGAACCCAGACCCTGATGTGCAGCTAGTATTAACCGCAATCTGTGATCAGTGTTTGGTATAACTCTATCCCCCACTCCTGAATCTGAGAATATGGTATGTTTTGTGCATCTAACTAGTAGGAGTACTTGAGTGGAAAGCCGTTCGGCAGGTGGGTGTCATTGCGTGCAGCATTGACAGCCACCATGATATCTCTGTCTAATCTCGTACTAGAACGAGTGATTGCAGCAACAGCATCAATGCGAACTGTTGCCTTTGCGGCTTCATCAGCCATGGAATTCCCTGCAATGTGAACGCCAACACATTGATGTGTGGATAACATGAGCCCGTGGCAAGCATTCTTTCAACTTTGTCACCTGTTCCCAGAGCATCTTGTGCAACCCTTGGAGTCTTGAAATCCATTCTGGCCCCAGTAGTGAAGGTATTCATTATAGGACTGGACACAGTAATATGAATCACACACTATAAGTGTGGGGAATCCATGATCAGGGCTTTTAGTTCTGACAGCTGTGCTGTACAGTCCCCTAGGGACTGTGTGTTTTTTTTCAGGACAGAACCTACCATCATGCATGTGCCCCTTAATGTTTGTGCATGCCGCAGAATATTGGTGTCTTGTCCCCACGGCAGGCTGAGCAGATCCATCAGTGTAGATGATGTAATCATATCAATCTAGAAGCATTATTTCATTCTGCAGAGGATACTCTTGTTCATACTGCAAAAATGCTTGTGCTTGTAATGTAGAATCAGATCTGTAATCTACATCTGTTGCAGTGAGAGAGTTAGCCCATTGAATCCATCGTGGATGTAAAGCTTTGGCATTTGGAACGCTTGCTTTAGTGACGGCCTCTAAGGTCGGTATCGGTGTAACCACAATTTTGTGTTTCCCCTGCACTAGTGCTCTCTCTCTCACTACAGTGAGTGCAAAACGCATTTCAGCATTTGTGTACAAATGTGATTTGTATGCAATAGGTACTGTAGCACCTTTGTTGAACATGATGCATGTATCCAGCAACTACGTGGATCACCAGGTTGGTCGTGTTTACACGTGTGTGTAAACGTTTGGAAGCTATCATGTCAGCTTGTACGGAACGTAAAATGTTTGTATGTTCCTGTGTCCAATGTGTTATTGAAAAGTCAGGACTAATTAAATCGTAGAATGGTTTACCCGTTCTGTGTAATCCAACATGTATGTTCTGCCAAAATCTAAAAATCCAAAAATGGATTGTAGTCTTTTCAGAGTCATTGGAGGTTGGAGCAATGCACATTTTTCTAAAAAATGTGTTGCCAGGCTTTTTCATTCACTGGACAGCTCGTATCCTAAAAACAGGACATTGAGATAGGCAATTTTTGATTTTTTAAAGTTACATTTGTAGCCCAGGTGAGCATACCCCAGAAATATACGGTCTACTCTATCCAAGTGTTCCATTAATTCATCATTCGTCAAGTATATATCATCTACATAGGACAATGCCTCCTCATCAAAATTTTGAATTAACTCTGTCACTCTGGCTGAAAACAGCCCAGGGCTATTCTTATACCCTTGAGGGAAATGACAAAATTGCCTCTGTGAGCGTAGCGCTGAAAATGCTGTCAAATATCTGCTTTCAGGCACTACATTTTGGCAGAAAAATCTATTTGAGATATCTAGTGTTGTTTTATATTTCTTCCGCACAATGTCATTCATTAGTTGGGCACTGTGTGCATTTTGTACTGTAAATGTGCATGTAGATGTGTTTAAATGTCTGTAGTCTAATACTAGACAATATGAATTGTCTGGTTTCATTACAGGAAACAAAGGATTATTCATTGATGAAGTGCAATTTTCTATCACCCCCTTGTATTCAAGTTGTTCTAGAATTTCCCTAACTTGTTTTTTAGCTTCATGTTTTATTGAGTATTGTCTCTGTGGTTGAGAAATTGATTTTAATGGGATCTCATGATGAGGTGACTCATCATCCCACCCAACATGATTTCGGTATAGTGCCGGAGCTAGCGCTAACATCCGCTCCTTGGCGTATGAATGTTTAACTGATTCCGGAACGAGGTCCGAGAAAGCAGGTAAAATTACAGTTTCCCCGTTTGGGCATTCCATTACAAACTCGGGTGGCCAGTCTTTTTCAGCCAAAAGAATATCGTAACCATATGTCAAGTTCCCCCAAAACAGAGCCTTGATGTTTCTAGGTATGCCCCCTTCCAATTGGAGCTTTATTTCGTATGGGGGGGGGGGCGGGAACACTTACCCTAGTATCAGGTGTTTCCACCGTGACATGCTCACTGAGCGCTACCGCCGCCAGATAATCCATGAGGTTCCGGTGAGTTAGCTTGACTTCTGCCACGCTGTCCAGCATTGTCACTGCCCATGCCCCGTTCAGAAGCAGAGTCCTCATTAGCCTGGGCATGCCTTATTTTGATCCCAGCTACTTTCTTCTTTTTAAATTGATGTTTAGTATACTTTTGTTTGTCTTCTTTTTTAATGATGTAGTCTGATGAGCGTTGTGATTCCTTCTTCAGTTTCACATGCTCTTCCGATCGACGCTCTGACCATCCACCTCTCCCTGAACGTATATCGGATGACTCCTGAAAGGAACGTGTATCAGTATCCTGATACCCGTCAAGCTTTCTAATGTTATCACGATTTCTAAAAATATATTTCTTGTCAGTGGTCTCCTATTGAGAAGACCCACCCCATGATTGTGTTTATTTTTTTGTTTATAGTCCCATTTCTTTTTGGAAGAATCAGGTGCTTGCTTAGAGCTATCCTTCTCAGAATTACTCTTAACTTATGGTTTCCCAGGTCTGGCTCCCAAATTATCTCTACCTAGCGTAGCATAGGTTTCTTCGATAATTTTAGGCAATTCCCGCTTCTGCTGTGCACGAGTGAACTCCCTCAGGCGTTGGTGTATAGCTAATGCTGCTGCCTCCCCTTTTATGTTACATAATATAATAGCTGATACTGCGGCAAAATTGACCATCAGTTTCATAACTAAGTCCAGGGCAGGTGCTGCTCCGTATTTATTCTGTACCTGCTTAAGTACCTCAGACAAGACAGCCAGTGAGGGGGTACCATGTGTTCTGGTGTAAACGGCAGCGAACACAGTACTCCATGTTGCGCAGTCTTCCACTGGGGAAGCCATACCCAATGGCAAGCAAATAGTCATAATTCTGTGTTTCTCCTGTCGGCCTGTATGGGGAAAAACTGCTTCAAGCTGGCTTGTTTTTGTGCTATCCAGAACAGAATGTGCTCCCGACTGGTGGGAATCTTTCCCATAACGCCACTCAATATTTGTGGGCTGATACCCGTCTGATATCCGTGGTTGTGCGGCTTGAGCAGTCCGTGCGGGGTTAATAATTAATGTTCGCATTATGAACTGTGTAAGATTTCCTTAAAATTTTACTAAATCTCTATATAGTGTACACATTTCTGATGTAGTTAAATTAACAGCGTTAGGATACGGTGTGTATGCAGCTTAGACCAGCCATGTCTCTCCTCCTTTGATGAGCGGAGAGAGTCTCATGTTTTCTGTAGTGTGTGGGAGGGCGCCTTTAAACCAATTTATGTGTTCTTGGTAAGAGAGAGGAATTTCTATGTCTACATATGGAGTATATTTCTCTGGTGTTTCATCTTCAATGTAGGTAGGAAACATTTGAGTATGGGCATTTGCAGCCAGGAATTTAACCCAGGAATAGAATACCTCTGTTCTGAATGCTTCATGTGCCTCAACCACAAAGGTAACATCTCCACCCGTTGCCGGAAGATTATACTGTAATAATTGTAGAGTAACCGCATGTCTGCAGTTTTCTGCTGTTTAATTCCCCTTCAACTTTTTCAATATTTTCTCCATTTACATTGTTCTGAAGTAAAAGGAAATTATAGATGACTTTATGGAGACAGGATAAGCACAATGTGGGAAGTCTTATCCTACAAGCTTGAATAACATACAGCCAATACATAGGGTATACCTACTCAGCTGAGGCGGATCTCCCTACCACCACGGATGTCTACAGTTTGGAGGTGAGGAGGAGTCTCTGAGAATTTACAACTGAACTACTCAGGTAGACCGTTAAATAAGAACCCATCCAACGCTGGTGGCGCCATGTCATGTAGTTTCTACTAATTCATAGGAACTGCACGTTTGTTGGACAACATAAACTTTAGGCAAGGTGCCTAGACTGATTCCGGGCACCCCCACAGGATATATTGGCCTAGAGACCAGCTAGCTCACAGTGCCACCGTAAGCCCCCCTAACCCAAACAGGGAGCGAATGGTTTCTGGCAAGCACTGAACATGACAACCCTGACCCCTCAGGGACCGTGGTAACAGATCTAGAACCTTTTCGCTCATTCACTAGTGCACTCTTGTTCTCAGAGAAATATACAGAGAATACATAATGAGACGTTTTCAATATATTTACTGAACCAACGTTATTCTTGAATAAAATACATGTGCTGCGATAATCAGTAGACAGAAGCAGATGAAAGTGATTACTAGCACCAAAAGAGTACATTGCAGATACAGCTCCACTATGATGCTAAGACGGTGTATATATGCAGGCATATAATACAAGGTAGTAATATTGCGTACTCCTACTATGCAATCACTACGCTGTGTATGTCTACAGCGTGTGTAGGTGTAGAGCCAAGAATCCCCCAGCTGGATGATCCAACCCCATTACTTGGAGAATGTAGGACCCCGTCCTGGTCATGAACTGGACATCCCTCACAGAGATGTCAGACCGCTGCGTGAAGAAGTCTCAGCATGAAGGGACCCTGGGTATCAGCTGAAGTGCCTCCTCTGCTATTCTCCTGAGATGCTTATTATTCGTAATAAAAAGCATCCTTGCGATGTACATATAGATTAGTAATGTTATGGATATGTAGATAGCCCTGTCGCCCCGTGGATGAAGATAGTGCGACATTTGTACATCATGCATAAAGCCTTGTACTTGGTGTTCGGGGCATCGTGATAATGTTGTGCAAATCCAGATGTGTAAACAGAAGTAGTTTCAGAGAAACTAATCCAATATTGTCATGCCCGTGAATGTGTGCAAAAGGTCACAGAATGTTATTGTGCAGAAAAGAGGACAATGTAAGAATATGTGCAGCTTCGGTACATGGGCCTAACTCGGGCACATAACAGGACACATTCATTTTTGTTAGGCACGGGGAGATTAAGTGATTTGCCCAGAATCACAGGATGCTGAGCGTCCCTGACGAGACTCGAACCCAGTTCTCAGCTTCGAGGTCAACCACTCTAACCGTGGGGCCACATCCTCTCCCATGTTCTAATATTTACTAGAACTTAGGCTTAAAGAATCCAACAGCACATGACACTTTACTGAGCTTTTTTTTTAAGGGTTAGCGTACATGATATTAATGCTGCCAATAACTGTGGAGTTGAATCAGAGGAGTTGCCTAGTACTAGTGCACTTCTCAACTGTCATTGTGGCTACCTGTGTACGAAATAATGTTATTCATGTTTAAATGAATATCATTATTATCTAACTCAAAGGTCACATAGGTGTACTACTAAGACCTGTTGTAAATATATTGCTTATGTTTATGTAATCTTGGTTGTGCTTTTATGGTTAAAAAATTTAAAAAAATCGAAGCTATTATTATAATTATTATTACCGTGACACTGTATAGCCACTCTGGAAAAGTAGTCAGCAGGGTTCTGATCCATCCCTGGATTATGCACAATGGTATAATCATACTTTTGTAACCGTAGTCCCCAACGTTCAATGCGAGGAGGCATTTTGGCCTTTGGATTTCCAAATATAGTCAGTAAAGCTTGGTGATCAGTTATCATCGTAAAACGTTTTCCATACAGGAATACATGGAAATGTTCACAAGCCCATACCACAGCTAAGCTTTTTTTTCTCAGGTTGTGAGTAAGCACATTCTGTTTTGGACTAACTTCTACTTGCATATGCCACAATATGCCTTCGAGCATTCGGGTGTCCACTGTGCTGTGCAAGGATAGCGCCTAAGCTGACTGGGCTAACATCAACAACAACTGCGGTATGAAGCATTGGATTGAAATATGCCATTTCAGTCGCATTCTCAAGGGCTTCTTTAATTTTCTTTAAACTTTCCTCACATTCATGTTACCATTGAAATGAGATATGTTTTCTCATCAAGTCTCTCAACAGAGCACGTATAGTGACAAAGTCTTGCATGTATCTGGAACAGTAACTGGCCAAGCCAAGAAATGAACACACCATGGAAACATCTTGCGGGGAACCAGAATTTAACAGTGCTTGTACTTTAGCAGGATCTCGTGTCATACCCCATCAGAAAAGATATGGCCAAAGAATTTTAGCTTTGTCTTATGGAACTCACACTTGTCTGCATTCAAAGTCAAACCTGCTTCGGCAAATAAACTACATACTTGTGTAAGAGCTTTATCATGTTCTTTTTGTGTAGCTACAAAAACCAATAAGTTATGGCTGTAATTGAACGCATTCATAACAGGCTGTATGATAAGTTGAATGACGTCTTGAAACAGTTCTGCAGCGTATGGCACACCAAAACTTAGCCTCTTGTATTGAAACAGACAAACATGTGTAGAAAAGGTTGTAATGTACCTGCAATCTTCTTCAAGTTGTAACTGATGATAACCATTAATTAAATCAAGACGAGAGAAGATCTTGCACCATTTAATTGAGTTATGTCAGTAATGTGTGGACCTGGGTGCCGTGCTCATTCAATTGCCTTGCTAACTTGACGCATGTCAACGCATATGCATATGGCTCATTCACTGTCCTTTTTGGAGCCAACTACTATGGGAGAAATCCATGGCGTTGGACCAGCAGAACACTCAATAATGTCATGCTTAAGTAACCATTTAAGTTCTTTCTCAACAGATTCTTGCAAATGAAAAGCAATTTGTCTATGTTTTTGAGCAACAGGATGGATGTCCTATTTAATATGCAACTTCACTTTCGTAATCTTAGGTTTTCCCAAACCATGAAATAATTAAGGGAACTGACTTACTATTTCATGGTGAGCATTCATGTTGTAATTCACAGAAATCAGTCCCATATCCGCAGCTGTGCTGAAACCGAGTAGACAGGAACTGGACGCCTTGCCTTGAAGTACATGGATGGGTGGTTGTACCTTCGTTTTCTTGTGTTTCATTGTCACTACAAATGAACCTTGACTTTTTAAAGCATTGATGCAGGCCATGTATACACTTTGGTTTTCAATAGCGCAGGTTGTGTTAATGGAGATAATTCATTGTATTTCTCCTCAGGTATAATGTTGATCGATGCACCACTGTCGATAATGAAAGGTATTGAACAACCAGTTAATTTTAGGTCCTCATTATGTTGGGCGGATCGCCACCGACAGGCCATCGGTGGAGGTCCGCCTGACATCTGGGGTTGCGGTTCGACCGCCGCATAATGATGCGGTCGGTTGGAGCACAGGGATTGGAGGGACCGACCGACGTCTCCAGGAGCCCGTTAGGGCATCGGTCGGACCTTAATCCCTACAATGGGGGCGGTGCCTGCGGAGGCACCACCGTAGGGATTACGATTTCTCTTTTCCCTCTGCCTTTACTTGGCTGTCCCTAGCAGGCCCACATCCCCTGTGGACCTCCGTTATGGGGCCAGGGAGGCACATGTGGTGCCCCCCAAACATCCATGCACTGAGTGCCAGGCACCACATGGTGCCTGGCACACGGTGCATGGATGTTTAAAAACATGCCTTTTTCAATTGTGGTTTGTGCTGCGGCCCTTTTCCGGGCCGCAGCACAAGCCGTAATTGAAAAAGGCATGTTTCCGACCGCCTTCGCATCCTAATAAGGCAGGTGGAGCAGCCGACTACATGTCGGGCAGTCTCCATTCCAATATAATGGTGGTCAGACGCTCGTCCGACCGCCATTGCAATGAGGGCCTTAGTGCAACTTTAGGACAATGTTTGAATGATTTAGGTGCTTTGGCATGTCGATCTTTCTTTGACTGACATTTGTCTTCACAAGTGGCCAGCCCAACATGTGCATGCTTTTCTGAGGTAAACAACGACATGGCACAATCATTTCCTTCACCCTCACTTAACATTAATACAGAGGAAGTGTTTGACAATGATTTAGACAACGATCAATGTCGTTCAGTGTCGATTTGTCTTAACTAATGCTTGGACTTGTCAGTGCATGTCGAACATTGCTTCTGGAACATTTTGACGCCCATTTTGTTTTAACGCCATAATGCACTTGTATTTCTCTTGGCTTGCAAACTGTCACAAAATGGCTCTCCTTCCCACAGCCTTTCCAAATCTGTCCTGCTTCTTTCTACAGGCAAATTTCACCTTGTGTCCTTCAGTCTTTGACTTCAGCTTACATTTTACACATGACTGATTCATTCTGGGCACCTCAGGCCTCCATGTTGGCAGCTTGTCCATCGGCACACTCTTTAGCTCTGGCAGCCGTTAACAATCGCTCCAGACTCAAGAGTTTCGCTCAGCATTCGTCATCTGAATGAATCTGACAAGCATCCATCATAACTCTTAGACGCATTCATCATTAAATTCACTGAACTTATAATGTCAGATGAGTGTGCAGAGTCTCTCCACAAATCCATCAATGGTTACACCAGCTTTCTAGCGTTCCAAGTTGAAGATGTATCTTTCGTAATCAACATTTGCCATTGTATTAAACTTGAGATTCAACACTTCTTTAATCTGATGATATGTGACTTCATCGGTTCGTGACATTCTCTTTATGACTCCTTTTACACCATCACCAGCACGGTTTTTGAGATACTTGATAAACTTTTTGTTATTAGTCTCTTCAA